>CAKMXY010000013.1:0-600000 GCA_928865425.1 Ustilago cynodontis
GGAGCAAACTTTGACAGCCCATATCTCCATGACTGGGTTAAATGGTAATGCAAGACTTTGCATACACATAGCCCTATAGTATATCTACATATTTCATTAGTACAGATTCTTGGTTGTCAAGGCCATTGCCAGGGGACCCTTGTAACCCTAACCCTAGCCTTGGTGCTGCTGACACTGGCAGAGAAGGAAGAGCTGGCAGGTGGTTGATGCTGAGCAAGTGGACAGTTTGCTGGCTTGTCTGACTTAGGCAGTGTGTCAAGAGAGGTGTCCTGCTTGGGTGGAGTCTTGGGGTCACTGCCAAAGCATCGGCTGCAAAGGTCACAAAGTGCAAGGTCTGGCTGACTGAGGCAGGTGATAGGCATGCCATCCATGTAGAACCCTAACCCTAACCCTATCCCTATCCCCTTTTTTTTTTTGTTTGTTGAAGGGATGCAGAGCTAACAAGCAATGATGTGGTGTGTTGAGGGTGTTTTGCTTGATCAGAGATGGAGGTCAGCATGGTGGTTTGGGGAGTTGATTTCAAACAGGCAGCAGCAGAGAGGGGTGGTTGTTGTCAAGGGACAGCAGCATCCCTTTCACAAAGACAAGCAGTCCATTCACCTCTTGAGCTTCCAATGTGCACAGCCATCCAAATGTTCAATCATGTCTTCCATCTCGCAAACATGTTGTGGCTCTTCAACAAATATATCCAACTCTCTCCAACCAAGCTCCACATGGTACCACAATCTTTCATCCACATACAGTCACTGGAAGAGGTGTCATTCCTTAACCAGGAGAGGTACATGCTTACCTCCAGCAGCCACAGCAGAACAACCCTGCCTGCTTACTCTCTGCTTCCAAGGTATGTCCAGCTCGTTTTTTTTAAAATAGGACTAGTGTACTGTACTGTATGTACACAGTCAATTTGACACTTTGTACCCTGAAAAGTCAAAAAAAAAAAAAAGTGCACCATAATTATGCTAAAAATGTCATCTGGTTATTGACAATTGCAAACTGAACACTGCTGTTGATCTCACAACACCAGTGAGCCTGCTCTGCCCTGCTCTGCTTTGGTGTCATTGCTCCTCAGGAACCATGCCATCACCATGTCCCTTCCTTTGTCAATGCAACCCATGCTCATCATGTTAAAACAAAGGGACTGTCCCACCAAAAAAGGGCTCCATAGCAAGGTTGCAAATTTGGTGTCTCCTCCTCCTCACTTCATATCAAACTTTACATAGTCCTAGAATGATAGAAACAGAAGTGTTTGAGGGTGCCAGGGGTTATGTGCCTGACCTCAACTTGAGACTGAACCAGTTCATGAAGGAATATTCAGCTTCAAGTGAGGCTGAATATCTTGGGTGGCAGAGGCTCAACTTTGGTAATCACATGGCAAATAGGTAACCATAACAGAGGCTAAGCAGCCAAGGGGATGCTTGCTCAATCTCATGTGAGGCTGAGGGAACTGTCAATGGCTCACTCAAGGTCAGCTAACCACTGTCAACACTCTGTACAGAGGTGGACTGGCACACCAACATGGGGATGTGGACACCAAGTGTCCTAAGGAAGCTGCCCAATGTGCCTTGTGGTGGTGAAGAGCAGGTAAACTGCCATTGCCAATGAGGTCAATTGGCAAGTATAGGATACTGACAGAGGTTCCAGGACCACAGTTGAGGTTCTGCCTACTGCAGAGCACTCAAATTTGGGCACTAGCTTCACTAGCACAAGAAGAGCACGTGATGCCATGACTCAGCTGAGAAGAGAGCTGCAGCACTTGACCACACTTTCTCTCACACATCTCACTCTCTTGTCTCCACCATCATTTCTTGTCCTGCTGATTGTGCCCAGTACTTTCAGCAGCCTTTCACCCACCCATCCCTTTCCCTGCTATGTTCCTCATGATGTCATGATCTACATCCCTCGTTTGTTGGTCTCTTGCGCACTCTGCCTCGCTATTGTACAACACTTGACCACCCGTGCCCCTTATGGCCATGGCTGGGAGCTCGTCAGCAACTCACTCAAGTTTTGGCAACCTTTACTGTTTATCATTGCTCCACTTCTGTGATAGTAGTGATGTCTGTGCTCCTCACTGAGAGGGATAGGGAAGGCAACTCACCTGCAGTAGAATGTGAACCAGCAGACATGAGTGCTGGTGCCAGAGTGGTTGAGGGCTGGCCCATCAGGGGGGAGTTTGGAGGATTTGAGGAAAGGCCTTGTGGGTGCTGTCAATCAGGCACAGCAGTGATGGTGTTCACCTCATGGTCAGAGGTGCTGCCACTGTCAGGGACCAATTGACAGATGGAACAACTGTTAGAATATATGGTCCTTTTCACTGTCACCAAGATCACCCAATGGTCTCCCATTGCCAATGGGATTGGGAATGTGTTTATCAAACATGGCCAGCCTCACACCCCTTCACATGAGCATGACACACAATACTGGCAATCCCCTTCAGGGATCACCAACTTCTCCTTGTTTTGGTCCACATGCTGTTTACTAGGTTCCCTAGTGTGTAGATATGCTCACTTCCTATATATGTGCACCATACACACATGTGTAGTGCAAGCCTTCCCTCAATCAAATTATTCCCAACTACTTCATACCACTAAGTCTGCCTTACCTCTGTTTCCATTACCTTCTTTTCATCTTCCCAACTATGCAACCCATTGTCCTGACATTGGTAACCTCACTTCACACTTCTGCTGACTCCTTCTTTGCCATCCACTGTGGCTATGGGAAGTATCTGGCCTAGGAAACTCCTAGTAGTCAGCTCTACTCACCATCCCACCATTGTGAGGCTCATAGTGACTTAGCTACTTGCTATGCAGCCTTTGATAGATCAAGGAACTTATTCACCTGGCTATTCTACTGACATTGGTTGCCCCCTTGCCAGTACAGTTTCCAAAAACAACGAGTTTGAGCTCACTGTGCCCACTGGACCAAGTCTTGATGCTGTTGGGCCCCGCAATGGTCATTCACCACAATGTCGGTGGTGCTGTCACTGCTGGGATGAAATCAGCAGGTGGCAGGTCAAACTTACAAGCCACCACACAAGGGTGTTCCCAGCATGCCAGCCAGGGGGGCAATTCCTTGAGAAGCTGTGAGGCCTGCTGGACACAGTTTTGTTACCATGTCAACCATGCTGAGCTGCCAAGAACAGAGATGAGGCTACGGCTATGGGCAATCAACCCCACAGCAGCAACTGTTACCTGCTTGGGCCTGCTGCCAGGGCACTACTCCTGGGATTGCAGGTTGGCAGTATTTCAGGCTGGGTCTGCCTCCCAAGGCAACCTGACTTATCCAGGGGGTCAGGGCATGTTATGAACTAAGATACAAAGAGACTAGAGACTAGAGATCATCAGCTTGGTTGATGGAGGTGTCCACCATGTTGGTGAGGATGGTCTTGACACCATCATCAGGAAGGGTGGCAAGGGTCATCTTGAGGGTGAGGAGCTTGACATCATGGTCAGAGCTTGACACAGTCCACCTTGGCCTTAATGCAAGGTTGACAGGGGAACTGGACTTCAATGCCAGAGGGAGCTTTGCCAGAAGGCTTGGAAGACATGGTGAAGTTGGAAGAGGATGGGATGGTGGTGGTAGGGAAGCAAGATGGATGGGAGGTCAGGGAGGGTTTAAATCAATTTTCCATTTTGCTTTCCAGGGCTATTTAATGGCCTGAAGGTGTTAGTTCACCACCCAGAACAGAAACCAGGAAGAAACTGCAAAAAAAAATCCACTATAACAGCAGTTTTGGAGCCATTTGGACACCATTTCTTTCTGTTTTTCTTGCTGTTTGATGCTGTACACCTGCTCTAGCATCGACTGGTGTCTATCCAGTGTGTACATACTCAATTCATACCAGAAAGACTGCCCAAACAAAGGTGGGAAGGTGTCTTGTTGGAGCCAAGTTTGGTACCAAGGTTGACCAAGGTCCAGCCTAGCCTGATGTACCCTGGACTCCACTTGATGGATGTTGTACTATGTCTTGGGTACCTGAAGCAGTGTTGTATGTGCAGTTGACCCTAGGTATAGTTGCTTTGACCTGCTTCAACTTGGGTACAAGGAGGGCATACATATATAGCTGAGGTTCAGCTTGGGTCCAGCTGGGGTGGCACAGGAGGGTCAACTACCTCTGTGGTAGGGATGTGTGTCTGTTGACTGGCCCTTACCCAGGTTCTAGCACCCCTGATGATGGTCATACTATGTATGTACCTTGGTGCAACTTCAGTATACTGAGGAACACTGCTACTTGCTGGAGCAGAGCTTATGCAACTGAGGCTGTTCTGAGGCTGCTGAGGATGGTACCTGGGTGACACTCAAGGTATCTGAAGGTGCTCTGAGCCTGTGCTGAGGCTGTATGGCTGCAACTGAGGTTGACCTTATGCAAATGTGGCCCAACCATGTATATACTGAGGGTGACCTGTACATACACTGAGGGTGTACATACTCCACCTGATCTACATGTAGCTAGCCCTGGGTCAACTGGGGTTCAATGTAGGCCAAGTTCTAGCGACAAGTTTGCAGCCCTCCAACTACCCTTATACCTTGATTGAAGGTACCCAGCATGTTACCATGTGGCAACTTGCAGAGAAGTTGGAGGAGGTTGACTGCAGTTCAGTCTGGGTTCAAGCTTATGGAATGAAGTTTGACCTCAGTGACATAGCACCTCACCAGCTGGAGATCCTAGGTGACCCTGAACATCCCCTAGCTTCAACCAACTTCTTTGATGTTGGCATGAACTATCCCCAAGTTCACAGCAGTAGTATATGGTCACCAGAGGTACCATGCCAAGGTCAGGCAACTGGTGGTCAACCACCTTGAGCAGCACAGGGACATGGTTGAAGCTATTGTAGCTGCCTCTGACATTAGGGTAACTGCCTTCACCCCTAGGCAAACTGTAGCAGAGTCACCTTCAAGCTATGGCCACCCTAGGTACTTGGGGGGACAATGCTACCTTGGCTGCAGCTGTCCAGATCTTCAAGTTACATCTGGTTATGGTCAACTCAGACCTTACCCACTTCACCCTCAGTCATGAGGAGCCTCCTGCAGATGATGTACAGTGGCATGCAGTCTACTATACTGGCAACCACTTTGAACTCATCTACAGGTACCCTTCCTGCAGCCTGGCCAAAGTAGAGCCTAGGTAGGTACCCACTCCACTGTACATAGCCCCAGTTGTAGATAGTTGTCCTTAGCATGTAGTACCATGTACTTCATCTGAGGTTTTTTCACCTGCAGTAACCCCCAGTTGCTGGAGGTTTTTCCTCACAATGAAGTACCTTCCTCCTTCCTTGTACCTAGTTCCACCTTGTATATACTATGTTGAACTACCTTGCCCCATGTTGACTGAGGTTGTGCCTAGGATTGCCCAACATTCACTGAGGTTGTCCCAACCTTGCAGAGGTCAGCTGAGGTTGTACCTATGTTGTCTGATGTTCTACCTAGGTTAGACTACCTTCCCCTAGGTTGCCTGAGGTTGCCTGAAGTTCCCTGATGTTAACCTAGGTACAGGGAGCAAACTTTGACAGCCTGTATCTCCATGACTGGGTTAAATGGTAACGTGAGACTTTGCATACACATAGCCCTATAGTATATCTACATATTTCATTAGTACAAATTCTTGGTTGTTGTGGCCATCGCCAGGGGGACCCTTGTAACCCTAACCCTAACCCTAACCCCTAACCCCCCAATCACTTCATTGTAGTTTGAGGCACAGTCAGGACCTGCACTGCCTGTTGCAAGAAAGCAATACCTACTGTGGCACTCCCAGCACATCAACAAGACAGGCACACCCCTCCTGGCTCCCCAGTTTCAATGCTCCCTCAAGCTTCACCTAGTCCAGCAGCAGGGGCCAGTTTGGGTTTCACCTTGGTTGCTTTGGTCCAAGCCCTGCAAACACAGTTTGGCCATCTTGAGCACAAGCTTGACAGCCAATTCAGGCAGCTCCTTGACCTCCTCCAGCTGCAGCACCAACAAGGCTTCACCTCAGGCTCTTACACCCCAGCCAGTGAACCCCCCAACTACTCTGGCATTGGCACTCACACCTGCTGGTTCACATTCTACTGCAGGTGAGTTGCCTTTGCTATCACTCAACCACTGCTTTGCCTGGGTCACAGCAGACATCATCTCACTTGTTGAACAAGACCAGCTTTGACCAGAACATCTGGTCAAGCTTTGCAACCCAGTGTCAAGAGTCTCAAAAGAGCCCCCACAAGCAACACCAGTCACAGTCAGTGACAGTGGCACACTCACATACCACCAGGGAATGGCAGAGACCTGGGTCTCTACATTTGTCAAAGCCATTCCTAGCATTGCCACACTGGCACACATCTGGTTGGTATACATCACCATCAGAGTCCAATACACTGGCAGCCTAGCACTCAATGAGGCCCTGCTCACCTACCTCAAGCACCTCCTTGAGTGTGATCACCTCTATCAGTGGCACACCATGGCCAACTACCACCTTGCAGTCTGCCATTGGCACTTTGGCACCAGAGCCATTCACAAGTGGTCCTCTTATGACCCTCAACTTAGCAGCCAGCTCCTGTATCTCCATATCAAGACTGGCTCCCCCTCCTACCACAGCAAACATTGCCAGCACAAGCACCCAATGATGCAGTGCCCATCACTCGTGGGCAAGACCAACTCCAACTCTGGCTCCCAGCCCAAGAAGGTTACCTAATGGTGAGTACATGTACCTCATGGGTCCAAGTGCCCCTTGGCACCTCCCTCCCCACCTGGTCAGCACCCAATGGGACCAACACGGCTCATGGCACCACAATCCACACACCACAGGTCAGAGACACTCTCTGCACCTTCACCATTGCCTGGTCAGCATACAACTTGACCTTCCCAGCCTGGTCAGCCCAACACCACACCACACAGGTCTGCATGCCATGCAGCACCCTCGTCTCCCACCAAATGGGACCTCCTTCCCAAGGGCATCATCGACATGCCATCTGACCATGCCACCAACTTCATTCTGGCCTCATTAACAGGATCGCCACCACCACCAAGGCCCAATACCTTGTGTGAGCTTCCCATTTTCAATACCAACAACATGCCTGCCACCACTGGCTCCCTCAATCCCCACCACTGGGACCAGTTTCTAATCATGTATCCTGACCAAGCCTTCACCACACAGTTGCATGGAGCCTTGCACCATGGAGTTAAACTCGGATATGACAGACCTCTATGTAGCGCAACACATTTGGAGGTCACCAACCTGCCAATGGACAATGCCAACATCCACCACCTACACCACAAGATTGATGCATGCCTAGCAGAAGGCCACCTCTGTCTTGTCACTGAACCTGCCACCACCAAGCTGGTATGCTTGCCAGTGGGTGTGGTCCCAAAACCATGCAGTGACAAGTGGTGTACTATCTACCACTTGTCACACCCACAGAATCCAGGCTCATGACTGCCATTGGTCAACAAAGATATCCACCCTTCCTTTGTATCCATCCACTATGAGAGCCTCAATATCATTATCAAGTTCATCTGCAAGCACCCCCAGGCTGTGTTGTGGAAGGCAGATCTGGAGGATGCCTTCCAGCATGTCATTGTGGCTGAGTCTGATGCTAGACTCATGGGCATCAACTTTGACAGGTGGTTCTACCAGGAGTGTGCCTTAGTGTTTGGTGGCCGCTTGTCACCCTTCCTCTTTAATCTTTTCATGGAGTTCCTACACTGGCTGACTGCCTTCAGCCTTCAATCAGTCTTGACACCTTCTTCACACTCAAAGGTGTCGCACTACCTTGATGATATTTTTTGGCACTTTCAACTCCTCTGCCAATGCCGCCACCCCCATCCAAGTGCTCAGTCTGGCCACTGCAGCTCTTGGATTTAAGATCAGCCATAAGAAGATGTCCTGGGCCATGACTCAGCTTGAAATCCTTGGCATCAAGCTTGACTTCATGGCACAGACAGCTTCCATCACCTCAGAACACCAACAATGCATCCTGCAGTCATGCTCCCAGGTCCTACACCAAGGTCGTGCCTCCCTCCTGGAACTACAGCAGATTGCAGGTCATCTTCAGTTTGTCATGCATATTGCTCCACATGGCCATGCCTTCCTTCACTGGCTATACAATGCTGTTCAAGCTCATTACAAGGCTCCCTTTGGCCGTTGCATAAGCAAACCCACTAGAGATGAGCTCTCTTGGTGGATCTCTACCCTGCAGTCATGGGATAGCATCTCCCTCCTCCAGCCCTCCCCTCTGCTAGTTGCTCACATCTGGACAGACACCTCCAAGCATTGCATTGGTGCTCACCTTGGCACCATGGATAACCCTGAGGCTGTTTTCTCACACGAGCTGGCTCGTCGTCATCACCACAAGGATATTCATTTCCTCAAAGCTCTGGCAGTCCTCGAGGTGTTGCAATGCTTCTCCCCACTCTGGACCAGCCCTCATTGTGTTGTTGTTCACGTCAACAACAAAAATGTCGAGTATGGTCTCAAAAAGGCTCTATTCGCAATGCTCAGACCCAGGTGCTCTTCCAAGTGATCTTCTCCCTATGCTTACAGCACCACATCAACTTGATTCTGGTGTGAGTTAGCTCTGAAGCCAACATTCTCGCTGATGCCCTCTCCTGCCAACATTTCACCTTTATACAACAGTCCTTCCCTGAGCCTTCTCCCTCCTGCAGTTCAGGAGCACGGTTCGCAACTGCCACCTAGCTTCACCAGTGCAGCAAACCTCTCCACCCAGGCAGCCTTCCTCCTGTGGAATGGCCTTGCCACCAGCACATGAGCCAAGTCCATGGCAGCTTGCTTTGACTTTGCTGCCTTTGCCACCAACAACCTTGGGGTCACCAACCCTTTCCCAGCCTCGACAACTGCTCTCATCAAGTGGGTGGCCCACCATCACATGGCCGGACAGATGTTCAACACCCTCAAGAGGGACCTTGCTGTCCTCAAATCCTGGCACATCAACCTCAGCCTCCCCACTTCAGCCTTCAACTCCAAGCATCTGGAGTGCATTGTGCGAGGATTCAAGAGAGTTGTCAGCACACCCCTCCCTGTTGCAAAGCTGCCTATCACCCTCCCTCTCCTCCGACAGCTGGTATGTGCCCTCAAGACCATCTGTAGCTCTCCACATGACCGCCGCATGTACCAGGCAGCCTTCTGCCTTGCATTCGCCTGTTTTCTGCACTCCAGCAAACTCACATGGGAAATGGAAGGCCCCAATGTACTCGCAGTCTCCACTGTCACCTTTGCCACTGACTACTCCTATGCCACTGTCATGCTGCCAGCCAGCAAGACGGATCCTTTCAGGCAGGGTGCCATGCTCACTGCACCTGCAGTATCCTCAGCACCTGTGCCGTGGCAGCTCTCTGCATCATCTGCTTCAACCAGCCCCCCCACGAGCCCCTCTTTGTGCTCGAAGGTGGTTGCCCCTTTGCTTGGTCAACCTTTGTCTCCTTGCTCCACTGCTGCCTTTCGGCCTGCAACATCTCGCTGTTGTCTTACTCAGGTCACTCCTTCTGTCGCAGCGCAGCAACCTGGGCAGCTGCAAACAGCATGGACACAGACACCATCCATGGGCTGGGACATTGGTGCAGTGACTGTTTCCAACAGTACGTCGACCATTCGGTTGCCAACAGAGCTGCCACTGCCAGGTCAGCCTTGTACTCCAACTCGGCTGCCCCTTTGTCTCTCAATGCCATCACCTGGTGTGACTTGTGACCACACCTTGCCTTTCTCTTGGAGCTTGCCTGTCATTGCTCTCCAGCCTCAGCTCATGACCGTCTCACCATGCAGTACACCACTCGCACACCATGTGGCCATGGCTGGGAGCTCGCAAGCAACTCACTTGAGTTAGGCAATTCATGTTGTTCTGTTATGTCTCTTGTTCCATTTGCTCTCACTCTTTGGTGCATCCATCCGTGCTCTCATGTTGGAGTGATTAAACCCGAGTGCTGCCAAAGCAAGGCTGAGCATCTGGATTGGGATTGCAGGGTTGGAGATGTCAGATGCGCCAAAGAAATCATCGAGGTAGTGTGCCATGTTGGAAAGCACTATTGACAACAGCACCACAGACTGCATGGCAAAGGAAGTGAGCCAATGTAGAAACTCAGCAAAGAGGTTGGAAAGGAAGGGTGAGGAGTGTCCACCAAATGCTAGTGCACATTCCTGGTAGTGTTGTCTGTCAAATTGTATGCCCATAAGTCTGACATCAGACTTGGCAACAATGACATGTCGAAAGGCATCCTTGAGGTCTGCTTTCCAAAGAGAGGTGCTAGGATGTTCATGGATGAAGTCCATAATGGTGTTGAGGCTCTCATAATGGATGGTGACAAAAGAGGAGTGTATGCCATCATTGACAGATGGCAGGCATGAGCCTGGTTTCCAGGGGTGTGAAAGATGGTAGATGGTCTGCCTCTTATCCAAGTGGGGCTTTGGGACCACACCAACTGGAGAACAGACAAGCTGTACATCACCAGGAGCTGTAATGAGACAGAGACAGCCTTCTTGCAAGCGAGTCTTGATCTTGTGGCAAAGGTGTTGAATGTTGTCCAAATCCACAGGCAAGTTGTTGACTTCAAGCCATGTGTGGTTATGCAGGGGGCCATTGTAGCCAAGCTTGACTCCATGTTGAAGGGTGCCTTGCAGTTGACTGGCAAAGGCTTGGTCTGGGTAGTGGTCCAAGAACTGAGACCAGTACCACAGTTGAAGCGTACCAGCCATTGCTGGAACATCAGTAGCATCAAAGATGGGCCATTCACATGACATGTTGGGTTGTGGCAGCAGCAGTGTGCCTGTAAGCAAGGTGGAAAGGAGTGTCAAGGCAGAGTCAGGGGACATGTTGACAATGCTGTTGGGGAGGAGGTCTAGAAGACAAGGTGCCGAGGTTGGCTTGGACCTTATTGGTGCTGTTGTGAGTGGCACGGGTGTGGGTGAAGGTGCTGGGGTTGGCCCAGACCTGAGTGGTGCTGTTAGAAGCAGCACAGGCGAGGAGGGGGCTGAGGATTGCTCAGGCCCTGGAGGTGGTGCTATTCAGAGCGGCATGGGCTGTGGGTGGGAGATGTCACCTGAGTGAGTAGGCATACCCACCATTAGCTCATCTTCCTGGCAGGGACGGAGTTGGTGGAGGTAGCCTTGTTGACAAATGATGGGCATTGCGTCAGAGGATGCCAACCTTGGCAGTGAAGACAAGTATGTTGTCAAGGACAACCGGGGCAGTGAGAACCAGAGTTGAACTTCTTGCAAGGATCAGAGACAGTGCCAGAGCCAGTGCAAGGGAGGCGTGTGGATCGCTGGTTTGAGGAGGGGTGGCAAGAGCTAGAGCTCAGATCTCTGCGAGTTGAGGCCAAAGAGTGGCTGTAGGACTTCTGGTAGGGGAGAAGTACCCTGCCTGCGATTTGGGGATCATAATGAGACCACTCGATGACAGCACTGGTCCCAAAGCAGAGTCTGCAGACAGTGAGGTGGTAGTCTGCTACTGCACACCACTGATACAGCTGGTTGTACTTGATGAGCTGCTCTAAGTGAGAGAGCAAGGCATTGTTGAGTGCCCAACTGTTGTTGTAGTGAGCACAAATGGCCACATACACCAGCCAGACTTGGGCCAGGGCAGCAATGGAAGGTATAGCCTTGACAAACATGGATGTGTGCAAATCGACAGACTCCTTGTATATCTTGAACTGTCCACCCTCGATGTTGATGCTGGTGGACTGGACAGACTCTTGAGAGACACGAGACTCTGGGTTATGGAGCTTGACCAACTGTTCTGGATGAAGCTGGTCACATTCCACGAGAGCCACTATGTTGGTGGGGACCCAGGGAAAACAGCACGAGACAGAGAGGAAGGGCAACTCACCTGTGGTTGTGTTATTGTTACCAGCAGAGGTGAGCGCCATCGATGTTGCTAGCTGAACTTGTGGGGGTGGTGGGTGGGCTTGCAGTGACAGCGAGGTCTGCAGGGCTGGCTCAGAAGTGGGTAGAGCTGAAGCGGAGCCCAGTGATGGCTGCGAGGCCTGGAGGGTGTTGAGGAGCTGAGATCACTCGATCACGAGAGCCCGAGATGGACACACAAGAACATGAGCAGTGAAAATGATTGAGATTGCCTAACTCACTAGGAGTCACTTGCAAGCTCCCAGCTGTGGCCGTAAGGGGCACGGTTGGTCGAGTGTTGCGTGAGAGCAAGGCGGAGAGTGCGGGAGACCATAACAAGGATGATAACTAACATGACAAACGTGATACGCAAGAGAAACGAGTGGGTGGGACAAGGTGGGTGTGTCGAAAGAATGCTGTTGGTGACATCAAACAGTGCAAAGTGAGTGATGGTGTGAATGATGAGAGATGGTGATGAAACGAGCACTAAAAACTGAGCTTTGTTGGAACACTTGGGAGACGGAAGGACACGTGTCCGGTCACATGCTATCTTGGCCAAGTGAAATAAGTGACTGCCTTCAGCATTCACTCTCCATTGTGAGCCTGTTGGCTCTGTGAGTTTGATCTGCGAGTTCAATAGGCTGGCACACTGTATTGCCAGCCTGTTGGCTCTACAAGTTCAATAGGCTGGCACACCACATTGCCAGCCTGTTGTCGAGGGCTAGGGATGCTCTGGGCACCCCACAGCCATGCAGAGGTGCCTTAATTTCGCTTCAGTGGGCTCCAAAGTGTGACAACAGTGCATATGCAGCCAAAACACTTCATTTGACCCACTCTCCATGCATCTTGCACCACTTTTGGGGCCCTGACAACACTTCCACATGTTGCTATGATACTGTGCACACCCCTACAACGAGCTTGGGTGCTCACAGCCCACCAAAGCGAGTTTCCAGGGACTTCACTTAGTGACAACCCCCATTTTCAGCCCACAACCCTCGATTTTGGGGCCCTAGCAATGCCCCCACTGCCTCCCACCACCTCCCACACACCCTGAGCATGCCATCTAGGCCCTAGCAATGCTTAGGCACAGCCACAGGGCCCTGGAAAGCACCCAGAATTTTGTGACCACAATTAATTTGCACATTTTTGCACAGAGTAGTTCATATCACACTTTGCATATCAACTTTGCTTTTCTGGTCTCATCTGCATGCAGTGAGGCCAGCTATGGCTGTGCAGACACTTGCAACATGCCTCTAGAGCCTCTCCCATGCCCCACTGGTTGTCAGGCAGCCTCAGCTTTGAAATTAGGGGACTTCACTTAGTGACAACCCCCACTTTTCCCACCTGAGGGGCCACCCCACTGCTCTAGGGTCCCCTACAACACCATTGCTAGGTGTACACACTGTGCATAGGCCCTGCGCACGTCCCCTGCAAAGCACAGCCCTTCAAAGCAAAGTGCCAGTGACTTTGCTTAGTAGAGACTTGCCTCAGAGGTGGGTTTGGGCACTATACCAATGTCCCACTTCGCTTTTGGGCCTGTGTACTCGCTCTCCATGCTGTAGAGACTATGCTGACACAGTGGCAGCACTTCAGAGTGCCTGTAGGAGGTGCTGGAAAGTTAAATAGACACCCAAATTGATGCAATCCCCTGTTTTGGCACTTCTAGCTGCTATCACTTTGATTTCTCCAACACAACCTCCAAATCTGATTGCAGATTTGTGCTGGCCACCCCTGAATTAGTCTAGAACACCCATAGCAACATTGTTTAGGCGATTTTCTGGTGCCCTCAGTCAAGACTCACCCTCCCAAGGCTTGTAGCAGTGAATTGGCTTGATCAACCTCTCAATTTTTTTTTGATATTTGAACTCCTGGACCCTGAATTAGTCAAGACAACAACCCACAAGGCTGTAGCACAGCCAAAACATCCCCTGGAAGCAAAGTGGTAAGTCATATACTTTGTTATATACTTTGTCTTTGGGTTACTTTCTTTTGACCATATCTCCTTTGTTTCTCAAGTGTTTGGACCGGTTTTAGGCTCGTTTTAATTGTCTCAGCAAGCTCTATCGACTCAGTAGCCCCTAAGGCAACTTGCTTTGCATTTGGTGCTTGTATTGCCTCTTGATAGGTGTCCTAGGCACCTTACAGAGTGTCAAACTCGCTTTCCAGCCCTGATTCAGCATTGTAGGACACTGTAGGCCTGGCCAGCCTCGTCTCACAATAGCTGTAAGGGTGATACTTAGCTGTATCTGCTCAGAAAGTCGCTTTTTGGAGTGTCTCTGTACTTCAATGCCTCACAAACACCCTCTAGGATTTTTCGATTGTGCTCTAATTCCGTGTAGACATACCCAAGGATAGTATGTATTGAAATCCCAAAGCATTTGGTTTCAAGTTTTTTGTCAGAGTCTCAGCTGACTCTAGACTTTGCCCACTTGTTTCTCTATACACAGGCGTTGTTACACGTCAAGTCTTGGTGGACACACAGATATTGGTATTAGTTAGGTGGTTGCAAAGTTTCACAACGTTTGGTAAAAGGTTTCAGTGCAATTTGGTCACTTTGGTTTTTCACTTGGTGATTTTTGACATGTAAACTTGGTTTTTTCATCACAATGGCACCCAGGCAGCCCAGAAAGCATCCTAAGGAGCATGCTACACTCCAGAGGCTTTGAAAGCAAAAAGGAAAGGAAGAAAGCAGAGGAAATGGTCAAGTCTGACCTCAGCAAGCTCAGGGACAAGTTGGCAGAGTATAGTGACCCAAACTTGGTCAAGTACACTCCAAGTGCTGACACAGTCAAATTGGCTAAAGATGTAGCAAAGCTGGATGCTCCAAAGTGCCCTAGAAAGCAATCAAAGTGCCTTGTGAACCAGTACACCCCTCAGAGTGATGACTACATTGGTTGGGAATCAGCAGGACTTCAAGGTGGAGCTGCACTCCATGCAAAGCTACAGGATCACACCACCAGAGTTGTCACCACTCAATTCAACCTCAAGGAGTACTTTGACAAGGAGTATCAGCTTCCTAAGCTTGACATCCCTGCTGACACAGCAGCATTCCAGTCAGTCACTTTCCTTGGTCAAGAAGACACCATCCACTTGGTCAACAGCAATGGACTCCACTATGCCAGCATCATCAAGAAACCAGACTCTGCAGAGTTTGACACCATGTACAACGAGTTCAGGAAGCTGCAGGCTGACCTACCCAAGTCAGCCGGTGCCCCAGTGGAGGCTTTGTGTGGCAACTTCTTCACATTCCATCTCATGCTCAGTGGACAAGACACAGCACACATGGACCACCCATACTTCAATCAGGCCTTTGTCAAGAACTACTGCAAGATGATCAAATTCCTCTGGAACAAACACATCAAGGCACTCTGGGAGTATTGCAACACCAAGTTTTTCAAATGCTTCCCACAGCACGCAGCCCACTACATGCACATTGGTGCCTCCAAGCACTACCATCCACATGGTGCATTCCTCTGGGCCCCTTGCTTCCCCTCCCTTGCCATCAACCAGGAAGGCAAAGTGTACAGCCTCCCACACCGGGATTGGAGGGATTATCTGCAAGGCTTGGCTGGTGTCTTTAGCTTTGGTGACTACACTGAGCTCAACATCAGCTTTGCCGAGGCCAAAGTCAGCCTGGACTTTCCTCCTGGTGCACTGTGCTTCTTCCCCTCTCACATGCTGCATCACTTCAACTCTCCCATCCTGGAGGGAGAGACTCGAGGAAGCATGACCATGTTCATGTCAACCAATGTGCCAAAGTGGGTTGGCTATGATGGCAAGGCCTCTGATGCTTCTGAGGAGGTGAAGCAGGGATACCAGAGCACTGCCTCTGTGCTTGGCAGCTGTTCCAGCCTCTGAGCCAGTAGTGTGATTGTGTCCATAATTGAATTTCAAGATTTCAACTTGACGTGTCTGTGAGCTACATGTGTGTGCAAAAAAGAAGACACAACTTTGTCCATGGCCCAGGTGACCTGACCATTTGCATCTGAATGCAGAAAAGCTAGTGACAGAGGATTAACAAATAAATTTGCAACACCACCAGGATTTGAACCCTGGTGTCTTGCATGCCAGCAAGCCCCTTTTCCCAAAATTTGGGTTCTCAATGACTCAGCTGC
This sequence comes from Ustilago cynodontis, assembly GCA_928865425.1. Classification (NCBI taxonomy): domain Eukaryota; kingdom Fungi; phylum Basidiomycota; class Ustilaginomycetes; order Ustilaginales; family Ustilaginaceae; genus Ustilago; species Ustilago cynodontis. The sequence goes on from CAKMXY010000013.1 coordinate 15,934, forward strand.
AAGCAGAGAGATCAGCCACTAGACCATGAAGCCCATTGTTGTCTCACTCATGTCATTTTGAAATTACATAGAGCTGCTGGATACATTGAGATTGTGCACTTGTGCCAATTATGGCAACTACATACATTGGCAACAATCCATGTTTGGCTTCTACCACACATTATGTATCTGCTCTCTTATCATTTCTCTGTGCCATCTTGAGTGCTATTGGTCTTCTTCTGTCACTTCCAGTCCTGCTTCTTTGCTGCTGCTTCTGCTTCCTCAGCAAGATAGTGAATGCTTTTCTTTGTTGGCTCATGCTCATCAACAAGCCCTTGCCAAAAGAAACAAGTGATAGCCATACAGTCACCAACCTCACTCTTTGGATTGGCAACATGGGCTGCATGCTGGAGTGTATGGTGGTAGACACTGTTGGAGAGGAACACAACAACATCCAGTGGCTGCAAAACCAACTGCACATTGTAGTGACATAGCTCTAGGATAGCATGCTGACCAAGGTTGACCAGAATGGAGACATCTGCATCTTCATTGTCAACATGAGAGTTGTTGGAGAATCCTTGGAATGGTGAGATAGTGGCATAGAGCCAATGACAAACAGTGTTGAGGCCCTTCACCCGCTTGCATGCCCAAGGAAAGTGAACATCCCTGCATGCAACAAGCTCTGCCCGGAAGGTGTCGCACAACCCAGAGTCCTTGCTGTCAACTAGTGGCTGGATGTAGCTCTTGGCAAATCCTTTGAACCATGCGCAAAAGTCTACCACTGGCTGCTTGCCTTCTTCATTGCCCACCTGCAAAGTCTCACTGGTAAGAGTCAGGTTGGTCTTGAAGCAGTCGTACCAAGCACCAAAGTGGTAGTGTGGGAAAACTTGCTGTGTCTTGCTCTGTCGTGTGTCTGCTTTGAGCTTCTTGCATTGAGCCTTCTTGGTGACAAGTTCAAACAACTCCTTTCTGTGCACTGCAGAAGCCTTCATGTCATTGGCAGTGGCTGAGGAGGAGGGGCCAAAGCGTTGTAAGATCACTGCATCATTGTTGTCATCCTTGAAAGTGATGTTGTGGACATAAGGCAAGTTCCTGTGGTCAGTGAACTTTGTCAAGGCTTCCCCAGTGTAGAATACTGGGTTGGTTAGCTGGATTGGTGCTGTTCTTGGTGGAAAGCCAGGTGTCTTCTTGGAGAAGAACTTCTTGATTGTGTGAGTTTCCACTTCAGTGATGGCCAAGGTTGCAAGCAATCACTTATCACACTTGTGTTGTTGAGAAGAAGTTGCAGGAACAGGAATGAGCATTGCTGATGATGGCAAGAGTGCAAGAACAGAGACAGTGGAGTGACAAGACAAATGCTGGCTGAGAGAAGAGGAAGTGCTGAGATTGCGCAAAGCTTTGCAGGCAGGTGTGAGTACTGCTTCTGAGCAGAAATTCCAGGCAGGTCTGACTACCACCTCTGAGCAGAAATTCCAGGTGGGTCTGACTACTGCCTCTGACTGAAAATTCAACATTGGTCTGACTACCGAGTGTTTGAAACCAACTTATCATTGCTACAGCATGTGTACTACTACAACATGTGTGCATTCTCCATGGCAACAGCAAAGATGGCATAGGCCATAGCCACCCTCTCACCTTTGTAGTTGTATGCACTGCAGAGGTCCAGCTCAAAGCATGGCATGTCTGAGCAGTCCACCTTGAGTTCCTTGCAGATTGCCTCCTGAACTCCTTGTGACACAGGACTACAGCTACTACTGGCAATATAATGTCAGCATACAACAGTGAGCAATGCTGCATTGGGCCTGACCTGCTGTTGTTGCAGATGTGGAGGAGCAAAGCAAGTGTAGCATGCAACACCTTGAGGCTTGTCCTTCCGCATCAGCCTCTTCACCTTACCAATATGAGTTGCATTGATTTGACCTTCATGCCACTGAGGCAGATGTGCCTCCATCTCTGGCCAGCACTTGCAAGACATAAAGTTGTGCTTGGCATTGTCATCATCAATGGAGCTCCAATGACCAAAGAGGTAGCAGAGGGAGCACCGGCCCTTGAGCTTCTGGAGGAGCTCCTCGGTGCTGAGAGCCAATTCAGCACAAGTGTTGTGTGCCACCACAGGAGGGTTGGACGGCATGATGGTTGTGCTGTGCTGTGGCTGCTGTCTCTTGTGCAGAGATGGAGAAGGTGGAGAGAAGGTGGCATTGGCACTGCTGGTAGCAGGAGCAACAGCTGTGACTTTATGCTGAGGGTGTTGATAGGTGTGCTGAGGCTTGTCGGACTTGGGTGGTGTGTCGAGAGAGGTGTTTGGCTTTGGTGGTGTCTTTGCATCACTGCCAACATGCCGCTGGCAGAGGTCACAGAGAGCAAAGTCTGGCTGGCTGAGACAGGTCACCAGCATGTCATCCATGTAGCTAGAGAGTGCCACATGTCTGCACACTGTCTCCTTGACATACAGATCCACCTTCTCCTCCTTCAAGCGTACACCTTCCTGAACCAGCATCACAGCCTTGGCTGGTTGACTGTTCCTGCCACCACACCCTGACTCCTGCACATAGCTGACCATGTCATAAGCTCTGCCAAGATGCACCACCAAGCTGACATGCTGAGGGTTGATGCCAGTGCCAATGGCAGTTGTGCCCACCAAGACATGCTTGCTGTTGTCTGTCTCTGCTGCTGAACAGGCAAGCCACAGCAAGAGAATAGCCTTCTTCTCTTCCTCTGCCATGTTGGAGCAGAAGTAGCAACAATGCAGCAACTGAGCTGTAGTCTCTGCCTGTGCTTTGGATCGACAGATGAGCATGACAGCACCATGTGGATGGGATCAGAGGAGTTGCTGCATGTAGAAGTCCATCAAGGCTGATGACGGTGCCCACTGGACAACATAGCTGATGTTCTTCCAGTTGGTGGCAGCACAGATGATGCCTGTACCATCTTGAGGGAGGCAGAGAGCAGCCTTGAAGGAGGAGAGCAGGCTTGGCAGAAGGGTGGCAGTGAGGAAGTACTGAGGAACACAGATGGTGGTGACCAGCTGCTTGATCTTTGCCATTGATGGACAGAAGTCCTCCTGCATGATGCAGACATGGCACTCATCAAAGAAGATGGCTGCCAAGTGCTCCTGCTCTGTCAAGTCCTGTGCCCAGTCACCAAACTGCTGGCTGTAGCAATTCTTGGCAGCAACCAATACCAGCTGACTTCTTTCCACCTTCTTGGCACAATTGTACCCAGACCACTTGCTTGCAGTGATGCTGACATGCTTGCACTGCTCCAGAAGATCCTCCACAAGTGCAACAAATGGCACAACCACCACCACCACCAATGTTGGCAGGAGCCAGAAAAGGGGCACCATGAAGAGAGCAGACTTGCCAGTGCCAGTGGCCATGACAATGATGAGAGGAGACTCCCTCCCATGGATGGCATTGAGAGCAAACGCCTGCTCCACAGTCTTGGTGCAGTGGCTGCCAGTGACCTTGAAGAGAGCCTTGCTGACTGCTGGAGGGAGCACAGCAGAACGGTGGCTGCTGATGACCAAGGATGAGGTGGAGTGAGCAAGTGATGGAGATGGCTTCTCTTCCACCTTCCTCCTGATGTGATGGACATCTTCCTCCAACTGCTCCAGCTTCTGCTTGAGATCCAAAGGCATGATGTTGTTGATGGATGCTGTTGCTGAGCTAGCACAGGGAGGAACAGCTGTGCTGGTGCTGAAGGGCTGTGCCGAGTCTCCACACCAGGAAGCAAGACCCCAGAATGCATGCCACTGCTTGGAAACAACAAGCAGATGATCCATGCTCTCCTGTGTGAGCTGAAGCAGCATGCTGCTGTCAAGGCCATAGTGCTGCAGAGCCATGGAAGTGGTGTGACCTGCTTGCATGTCATGGGCATGGTCAGCATACTCCTCTGCTGGTTGACCAGGGTGGATGAGCTTCATGTCAATGCTGACTGATAGCTGATGCCAGTTGCGCATGTGGAGAGATGATGCTGAAGGACCAACAAACTCCACACAGAGACTCTGCATTGCCTTGCTGATGTTGTTGGTCTGCCATGGCTGACCCTTGTGATCAACAAGGAGCAGAGCACTTGGCTCCTGTGGACCTACCGCCGAGTTGAAGAGGAGGTGGAGGAAAGGTACAACCTCCATGACATAGAAGAGTACCAGCTGACCAACAGCATGAGGGAGGAAGCAGGGGATGAGCTTGGGAGGGCCTGTGCCTTTGTTGCTGGCCAGCACGGTGACAAAGTAGCCATCAGCCAGGAAGAGGTTGCACTGGCTGATGAGTGTGTTGGTGTGCTGGAGCTGAACCAACTCTGTACCTCTTGCAGGCAGACCGCTGGTGAGCTCAATGAGCACAGCAAGGAGCTTGTTGAACTCATTGTGCAGTGCAAAGTAGGCATGAGCAGCATCAGTGTCAAACTCTGGCTCTGTTGAGCAGACATCAAGTAGAGGTTGATGCTGAGGGAAGCCTTTGATGGCCTGACAGAGGCAGAAGGTGCCAGTCTCTGACTCTGAGGCAGCAACAAAGTTGTAGCCTGGCTTGTGGTTGCAGAAGTTGTCCTGATATGTGGACAGATCCACCTGAGTTGACAGGGTGCCATCCTTCAGCAGCAGCTGCTCCAACATGGAGGTGGCATGGTCCAAGGTGCCTCGAACAAGAGCTTGAAGGCTGCTGACCTTGACTGTCTCTGTGCCATAGGTGACAGAAGCCCTATCCTCTGACCATCGGAAGTAGAGACTGCCACCATCATCCTTGGCAAGCTTCATACCATAGCAGAGGAGAGACTGCAGATGGGCACTTGCTGAGCAGCTGTTGTTGAACAGGTACCACTTCATCGGTGCCTTGACCACCTTGTCAGTCTCCACCACTGACTTGTCCCTGAGAGTGCCATGCTCTGCATCAAGGAGCTGCTGGTGCAAGACAGCACAGAAGGCAAACTCCAAGCTCACCAAGGTAGAGGTGGCAACATTGACTGGCTTGGAAGTGCCATCAGGAGAGAGGCAGAGGTGAAGGAAGGTGTGGACCAGAGGGAGGTGCTCCACTTCTCCATAGGCAGGAGGATCTTGCTTGATGAGGTGAACACTGACCAACAAGATGCTTTCAGCAGCTGCTTGAACCATCTTGGTATCTGTGTAGACCTCATCACCAAGCTTGGGGTTGTGGAAGAGATCCTGCAAACTTTCGATGAGCTCGGCCATGATTGCATCCACACCAAGGTGCTCCTCCTGATTGTCATCCCCATAGTAGCCAAGAATCTTGCCATCTAGCATGACGTGAGCCAGCATGGTGATGAGCTTGGCCCAGCAATCAGCATGCTTGATGACAGTGGTCTTGTCCAAAGAGTATGGATGTCTGACCTGGTCATCAAAAGCACAGAAGGTCTGCTGGACCTGATGGCTAGATCGAAGGAAGGCAACCATCCATGGATGTGTACACTCTTCTGCCATGGTGAGGAGCCAGTGTAGGAAGCACTGGTGGTTGCCGGGCCACTGGTGAGGGCTAGCAGCAAGAGAGCCAATGGCAGCCACTGGCTTGCCTGCCCAGTACTCCTGCCAATGCAACTCCTTGAGCCAGGGACTGAGGTTGCCAGTCACAGTGCATGGCTGAACACCCTCCATGTCCAGATCTGCCTTTGCCATGAGCTCAGCATCCTTAGTGAGGAAAGCATCCACCCGCTCCTTGCATGCTGCATCTGCATCCTTGTTGGTGTTGATGTTGAAGGTGACCTGAGGAGGTGTTGGCTCCAGCTTGTTGTTGAAGACCCACACATAGTGGTGGAAGGGACCAGAGTGGTAAATGAGCTGGACCAGGACGTTGGGGATGGTCCTAGCCTTGCCACCATGCTCAGTGTGGGTGTGCTTGTATGCTGAAGAGGAAGACTTGACAGCATACTCGCAGTCACTGCAATGGTAGCCAGCAACAACATCAAGCTCCTTGATAATGTTGATAGGGAGCAAGTCATTGTTGATGGTGGCAGTAGCAGGACTGGGCAGGTTGAGAGCACCAAGCATCTCCTCCAACAGCTTGACACCAGTCTTGGTGAGAGGGTGGTGGTGAGACTTGAGGTGCTCAGACACCTTGGGTTGGGATCAGAGGGAGATGGTGGGTGCAGTTGGGGTGGGTGCAAAGAAGTAGAGTTGGGTGCTGGAGGAGGCAGAGGTGGAAGCAGTGGAGCTTGGCAGCAAGCTTGAGGTTGACAGGAGCAGCAAGGGCAGTCTGGTTGGTGGCAGGGAGTTGCAGAGGACTGATGATGATGAAGAGCATGGAGAGAGAGCATGCCAAGTCAGTTGATGTTGACATGGAAGACATGCAAGGATGGTGAGAAGGAATACATACATGTCATCATCATGGTTGATGGCATCATCAGCTTTGGCAGCTGGGAGAGTAGAGGTGGAGTTGGTAGAGTTGGAAGCAGCATTGGTGCTGTTGGCAAGGTGATTCTTGAGGGCAGCAAGAGGGACTTGGCTGTCGGAGAAGGAGTGGATGCTACTGCTGTGACAGCAAAAGCAGAGCTCAGTGAGAGACAGAGAGCAGTCAGAAACTGGTGTTGAGTGGCAAAGAGAGAGAAGGCAAGTACATACCTGAGCACAGCAGTGGTGTTGATGCCAGCATTGGCAGAGAAGGTGGAAGATTGAGACATGGTGAGCAGTGATGTTGCTGATGTAGTACAATGTTGAGAGTTGCAAGTGTTGGGTTGAACTTACCAGAGAGGGCAGAGAGCAGTGGTATATATGTATGATGGTGATGAGCTGAGATGCCGACAAGAGTTGAAGAGAGTAGAGACACACCAAGGCACACATGCTGATGACAATGGACAAAGTGATTTGATTGCTGATGATGTGCAGTGATGACTACAAAGGGATGAGTAACAGCAATGGTCAATAGCAGAAGAGAGATAGCAGATGCAATGAGTGTGGCAATGACAGGGAGCATGGGAACATAAAGGACAAAGGCAGATAGTGTTGGCAAAAGTGCCACATAGTTGAGCGGGGATAACAAAGGCTGGTGATGTCGACAAAGGTGTAGCAAGGTGGAGCAGAAAGAACAAAGGCAGATGATGTCAGCAAAGATAAAGGTGGATGATGTTGACTATGGTGTTGCAAAGTAGAGCAGAAAGGACAAAGGTGGATGGTGTCGACAAAGGTGTTGCAAGGCTGAGGAGTGGTGGGGTGTGAGCATGGTTGATGATGTTGAGTGCAGTGAATGGAGCAAGACAAAGCATTAAAGAAAGTGTTGTTGGTGAAGAGTGGTGAAGAGCTTGAGCAATGGTAGTGAGTGTGAGCAGGAACAAAGAGGGTGAGTGGTGATGGACAAAGGTGATTGATGGAGACAGAAGTGTGGAGTGTATCACAAAGGGTTGTATTCAAGTAGCATGAACAAAGGGTTGTGCACTGAGGATCAAGTGTGAGAAAGTGTGTGCAGTGTGCACAGCTCAGCACAATGGATTGTGCAATGAGTGCAAGGCACTGTGCATTGCAGCAAAGGACTGTGTGTTGTGGCAAAGACTTTGTGCAGTGATTGGCCTGTTGTTAGAACCATGCTCTGTGCACACCACATCCAGCATACTTGACTCTTACAGCTCGGGTGGAATTCCACCATGCTTGGTGCTCTGTACTTGATCGGCTCTCTGATCTGCCAATCTTCCAATTTTCATCCAGTGCCCTGACCAGCTGCAAGCTCAACAGATTCAAAGTCACACACATTCACTTGGCTGCAGAGACCAGATGTGTCAACTTGAATTTCATGGAATTTTCCAATGCACAAGTGCACTGATAGGCTGTGTGCTGCTGAGCTGTGCACTGCCCAGCTAGGAAAAATTTGATTATGCTGTGGCACTTGAGCAGTGTAAATGGCATGTGCGCTCCCCGCCAACAACGCACACCGCCTAGGGCTAGGGACAATCTCACTCAACACATTCGCATCTTAGATTGAAGCAATACGATCGCATTCGGAACAAAAGGATAGCCTACACACGTAGCCCAAGGATGCCTTGTGCAACCAGATCGGCTCGCTAAGGTTAGGATCAGTCGAGAATGTGACAGAGGGAGAGAGCATTGGAGACAGGTCAGGTCACTTTGAGGCTCTTTCAGGCTCTTCGAAGTGCCCATCCCCTGCCGTTTAGCTCTGCTAAGGGAAAGCGATCAGGTGGTATCCATCTGCTCTTCTTCAAAGCTTCCATCGGCTGGACAAGAGGATGGAGAAGAAGTTACCATGGCCTCGACATCTTCAACATCACCTTTGATGTTGCCCGTTGGTGCTCTGGCAAGATGGCCAAGGTTGGCGTTGCCCAGTGCCATCGGATCAGGAACCAGATTGTCATTGTTCAGGTCCACATAGTTGGACACTGTGCGCAGGAACTTGACCGCGACGTTGCGGATCTCGAGCTTATCGAGGCAGGGGTAATTGTCGACGCCGTCAACGCCTCGGATCCAAATTTGAAGCGAGCCGCTCTCCTTGATATCAGCCACCCTTGGTGGATGAGATTCTGTTGTACCCATGTCAGCAAGAAGCGTGAGCAGTCCACGACTCGACAACTCAGAGATGTCACCTGTGGCGTGCCTGGTTGTCGGTCCCGCATGACGTGGTTTCGCCGCCGCTTCGTCAGCCATAGCAGGTCCGCTCTTTTTCCGGTTCTTAGCTTCCCATGCAATATAGGTCATCTGACGAGCGGCTTGTACCTCGCCCTGAATCCTGACACTGGGAGCAGTCTGCTGACTGGATGCTGTTTCGTCGACTCCAAGAGCAAATCGGCCTTCCCCTTCCGGATCCGGATCGGACGTTTTCGATTTGTCAACCATCGGCCAATCGAGGTCGCCAATGTAGACGGGTATGATCCCATCAATACCGTGCTGAGGATGCGACATTTGGATGCCTACACCACGTTTCCAGCAATACCAGAGATATTCCGTCGAGATTGCTTCCACCTTGGTCTCGAGAATGTCAAAATGCGTATAGTGGGTCCAAGCTTGCACTTTGGCGGCGCCGCCCAACTGGTTTTGAACGGTGCTGCACGCATTGTCGATACGCCGGCGCACCGTCTCGGCACTCGACTCGTCTAGCTTGACTAGTCCGTTCAGGATGGCGTTGAGCGTCACCGGCTTGAGCAGCTCTTGCGCCTTCCAATCCTCGTTCTCTGTTTCACGAAAGCCTGGGATGGAGATCTTGGTGGCGTCCCAGGCAGTCATCAACAACAATCGTGCCATGAGCTCGCCGCGCGTGCCTTTGAGAATGTTGATGTCGGCCGAAGCTAGACAGTTGTTCTGCAACGTCTCCAGCATGGACCCATACCGGTTGCTGGCCTTCTGGCCGACTACACCAACGTCACGAATATCCTGCAATGGCGTGGGCATCATGATGAGCGATGCAGCAACGGCGAGGACGGGTTCCGAAGGAGATCGGATGTGCAAGGTAGAATCAGTCTCGACCTTTACCAGGATGCACATGTGTCGATCGACAGCTGTGTGAGCGAAAGAGAGCTGTTCTCCAAACAAAGAGCCGCTGGCGCCGCGAGTTGGAACACATCTCAGCGCAAGTCTCGAGGCCAAGACGTTAAAGCACGTTTGAGGGAGCCCACGTTGGAAATTCTGCGTACCGAGCAGCTTGTACGTAGCCGTGGCCCAAAAGTTGTCGGGAACCAGTGACTTCCAGAGCGGACGGCCGTAGACCTGGATGTGTTTCTCGGAGGCAACTTGGATGGCAGCTTGGAGTGTCGGCTGCTCGGTCCTGAGAACGTCGAAGCCGATGCCAACAAAGGTGGGAAGGGCGATCGCGATCTTGTCTCGATCAGAACTCTGCTGTTGCTGAGGTCGAACGAGAGTGGAGGCGCCACTGCTGGTGCTCATCAGAAGAAGCCAAAAGCAGACGATTCGCTTATTGGTGTTGTCGGAGCCGTCTCCGGCTTCGAGCTTTCCGATGTGGTTCCATGCACGACGAATGCTGACGAGCAGAGTGGGCGGTAGTGTAACACATTCGTCGATAGCGACAAAGACGGGAATGGAGTCAGCACTCAGGTCGTCGCGGGCATGAGAGTTGCGTACGTCTTGGAGCTGCTCGCTGAGAGCGTAGATTGATGGGTTGAGATGGCGGTCAAAGATAGCCTTGTAGCCTCCTGGAGTGGGGCTTGGGGGGAGCAGAGCACGGGCCTTTAATTGGACCGCCTGGAAGAATGCATGGCGGTGGTGGCGGTGACTTTCATCGCCATAGTTGTTGAGTTGGAAGAGGAAGTCGGACTTGGCTTTAGCATTGGACAGAGGTTGGAGCTTGGATGCGAGTGTGGTGAACCAAGCGGCGAGCAGGACAGCGGCGTGTTCGTCAGATGTGACTTGGGAGTTGGCACAGTCTTCAAAGACAAAGCTCGTGATGGGCTGGTCGCCAAGCGGATAGCCGTTGCGGACTGTTGAATCGGTTGGTCGGACGCAGAGGAAGAGAAGAGGGCTGATGCGACCAAGTTGAAGGACCATGCGCGTCTTGCCTGTGCCGCTGGATTGGACGATAGGGGTGCACTTCAAGTAAGGACGCTGGGCTTGTGGCCTCTCGTGAAAATAGGTACGATTGACGTTGATGACAAAGTTGAGAAGTCGACGGTGAGCGTTGCCTTTGTAGTTGCGGCGGATGCCTTCTGCTAGACGCACAAGAAGAACACCCTCCTCTTGAGGCGCGGCAGGCATGGGGGTGTTGGATGTGAGAGGCAAACGGCGAAGGACATCGGGAAGGGCTCGAACGACGTGCACGTGAGGACACTTTGAAACTAGATTGGCGACAGAAGTGCGAATAAAAGCATGGCACTCTTCTTGTTGGACGTCGTTTCCCGGATCGAAGTGTTTCCAGTCGGGGAAGGAGCTGAGACATGATAGTCGATGCTTTCTGATGTTCATGAGTAAGGATGGGATGAGAAGATCCGCAAATTCGGTGTCATGAAGGCGCGTATATGTCACAATCTTATGCCAAATTTTGACCAAGTCGTCCCAGGCGGATTTGTGGGCAGTCTCGTACTCTGCTATCTCATTGAGGTCTGCGAGAAGCGGAAGCGACTGGGTGTCTTGCGGATGTGAAGGGTTGATCTGGGAATCGAGGGAGGAAAAGGTGGTGTGAGCTTCGAACCAGACGTCCTGAGAAAGATTGTAGAGCTGATTGACAGCTCGGAGCAGAGTATCAAGAGTGATGCGGTGTCTGTATGAGTGAAGTGTGCTGATGAGTGATGCGCAAGCGGAAGCAATAGGTGCAGGATCAGATGTTGGAGTGGCGAGAGAAGAGGTGGTGGATATAGATTCGATGAGGGGCTGAATGACTTGAAGATTGACTCTGTCATTGAAAGACTCATGAGCCGAGCTATGCGCAGCTTGCATCCTGACGGCTACAGAGAAACGTTTAAGAGCACGTATGAAGACCAAGGTTCGCCACCGGATCGGAAGAGCCAGAGGTGTTGGCGAGGCAACGTATCAATGAGCGGCGTAGGTGCAGGACGAGAGCGGCTGACGGATCTGGGTATCGCGATAAGACGGTTTGTTTCAGCAGCTCAAGATGCAGAGCATGTATACAAAATGGAAGAGGGTAATGGTGATGGTGATGGTGATGGTGACGGCAAGAGCAGCATGGGATGATGGCGTGAGCCAAGACGAGATGATGGCTGAGTCGCCACTCGAAACCCTTTGAATAAAATGGCTGAAGATGCTGCTGGTCCGTGTGTCCGATCACGTGCTCAAACGGCCGAGTGAAGGTAGCGACTGTCTCTGTACGCTCTCCAGGGTCCAGGTAAAGTCGGAGCACCGTGCCACTGCCACCGTCTCATCGACCACCATCTTCGAACACACTGCCTCAACTGTTTCGGTCCTTACATCTACGCTCGCTCACTCGGTTTGTCGCATTGAGTCCGGCCTATCCTTGACCTCTCAGCGCAACCTTGGCTCGAAGCCATCAGGGCTGAAACGCAAGTCGGCTTGAACACGCACATGTTAATGGCTTTGCTGAAACGCTAAGAGTACCACATACTCTGCTATCTGCCTACGGCTTTAGCGTATCTATCTACCGTTATCCAAGCAAGCAAGCATGAACGCAGACGACAGTGGCGTCCCGACCTCTAGTGTGCTGGGCCGTAATGCTGCCGAAGCGTGCGAATCTGCGATCGACACAAAGATGGAGGAATGGATCACCGAGTGGCTTCGCACGAACAAGAAGCCAGAAGCCAAGTATGATCCAGCCGGACATTTGTTTTGGCTCGCCAGTAATGTCCTCCACGATGCATCCTTGGACACCACGGGCCAGCTAGAGATTCTTTGGAAGAGCGTTCACTTTAGCGATCTCGTATCTCATGTCTCGCGACAGGCTTCTCTGCTTCCTCAAGCACATCAGCTGATTGCCAGATTGGAATCGAGACAGCTTCGCGATTCTTCATCTGTCCTCGAAACAATCAAGTCCCAGATACACCGATTCGAGCAATGTCAGGATGACCACCGCCGTTACACCCTCCTTCTCGTGCTCGTCCTCCAAAGTTCGTACGATGACCCAGTGAGTCGTCGGCGCGATCAGATTGCTCCCTCGACAAACCCTGCAGATGACTTTACCCCCACTTTCAACGGCAACGGTCTCGACTTGCTCATCGATCATATCATTGCCCACAACGGCCTCTTTCCCAACGATCCTCCGGAGCGAGTCCAGTACAAAGACAAGAGCTCTGCTTCCTCTGCTACGGTAAACCCCAGCTCACGTCAAGCAAAGCGTCGTACATTCTACGCAAAAGTGATTCCAATCCTTCAATCTTCCGGCTTTGGCAAGACTAAGCTATGCGTACAACTCGGCACCATCAAACCCGGCATACTTGTTTGCCTCCGCACGCCACCTCCAAACAAAGATGCTGCTGAGCAACAGTCGTTTCCCGAGCAAGACAAGTGCGTCTACGATTACTTCAAACAAGTCGAATCCCTCCTCGAACTCATTCCCAAGACTGATGGCAGAACCAACCCTCGGCCGAAGGAGCCCAAAGACCATGAGCTTTTCAATCGTGCCCACCTCAAAGTTCTGGCCTGGCTAGCTACCTACTGCAAAACCATGGCCCGCTATCTTGACCAGCTCAAAGCTGCCTCCGGCTGCTTCGAAACCAATACCAGCGCTGCTGCCATGCATCTCGCTTACACGCCTGTCCACGGAGATCCTAATGCTTGCTGGCGTACCATCGTCTTTCATCTGGCCAACGCGTCCAGCTTCAAGAAGGGTCACTTCTTCAACGAACCTCCCAACCTCTGCGAGCACAGCAGGCTCAAGAAACTCTTCTCCAAGCACTTGGTACATGCCCACAATCCTCTCGCTTTCCCTCCGGCTGTCCGGGATGGCCAAGATTCCTCACCTCCCAAACTTTTCGGCTTGGACGACCTTCGCCGCGATCTTGTCGATTACATTTGTGAAACAGCGACCAAGATGTCGCAGACCCTTGAGCAAGACCACGAAACAGAGCTTGTTAATCCAGAGTTGCTCTCCCTGGTCGTCCGCGAGCACCTTACGCCTCCTCTCGAGGAGCTCGAGAGCATCGTCCAAGCTTCTGGGCCGGACGCACTAGCCTTTGTTGCTCTGGACGAGTGTGGCTCCGTGCCCTTGACGCTGCCTATCATCCGTCGTGTCTGGTTTCACGCCGCTCCCGCTTGCACCTGGATCCTGCTCATCGACACCAACTCGGATCTCGCTCCTTTGGCCGGTGCCCAAGCTACAGATGGCTCACGCCGTCTCGGCGAAATTGATCAGTACGTCCTTGCCGAACCCTTCACCAGTCTGCCTCTCGATGTCAATCTGACCATCGAGGATCGCCAGGCGCTCATGTCCCGTCCAAGCAAGCTCAGCCTACGCGAGGTCAACCTCAAAGTGCCCAAATTAGGTCGTCCGCTATGGAACGACACCAAGTATCAAGGCAACGGTGTCATCAAGCCCAAAGCTATCCTCAAGAAGCTTGTCTGGCCTATTCAATGGAAATGGCCATCCATATCAGAGGTTCCGGAAGCCGCTCTCCACGAAATCAATCAGAACCTTCTTGCACTTGCCTCGCGTCGCCTCCATCTCGATCTCACCAGCAAATCGAGTAGCGAGCACTGGTACGGGTTTGTCAGTCGTCAATTGCAACATCACTTGCGCTTTGTGGGACGCATCACGTCCGCCTCGGAAGCCATCAAGTCGTGTGTGCAGAGCGAACCGCCACTCGAAGCCGCTGCTGCCTGGTTCTTTCGTAGCGAGCCACACAACACGGCCAAGAACTGGGCCTTGGTGGTCGGCGCCATCGTCAGCGCCGGTCCGCCTGTCGGTATCAACGTGGGCGCCTCGGGCGAACTGGGCGTCGCACTGCTGTGCACCGCCGCAGCAGACTTGGCGGTCAGCAACAGACACAAAGAGTCGCTGGAGAACTACGCCAAGCAGAACGCCGCTACGGATGAAGAGAGATACGAGGCGGTCTTTGGACTCATTAGTGTAAGCGAATGGCTTCGAAAGCTGGCTGGCTCCCGATATGACGACACAAAACGAGAAGATGTAGCACCAACAGCCAGCAACATTGGTCCAGGACAGGGAGAGCGCGCATCAAAGAGAAAGGGCGCAAAAAAGGGAAAGGACGCAGCAAAGGTAAAAAGCGCAGCAAGCGGCTCAATCCATGTTAATGACGATGACCAGGACATGCCGGACTGGTCAGAGCAAGGCCCCGAGCCACAGCAAGAGACATTGCCACCGCCCCTGGCCTCGTGGGCAAATCGCGCATGGATCAACTTCAAGCATCCCGTGATCTTACCTAAGCAGGTGCCGCTTGACTCGCGCATCGATCTTGATCTGCTGGCCGAGCTCTGGTGCCGCCACGCGGCTGCACAAGGCGTGAGCAATCAACCGGGATGGGACCTGCTCATTCCTGTATACGTGTCTGACACCGACACACCGCCGAGCGACAACGACCTCTTTGACATCTCGAGGCTGTCCTACATTGCCATTCAAGTTAAGAACCGCATCGGCTCGCCTAGCGCAGAGGAGAAGAATGCTCCTGTTGGACCCATCCTTTCTTTCGGTAAGCAGACGACCAAGGAGTGCCTCGAGATCTTTTTTGACATCAACGGAACCTGCCCGTCTAAGGGCCACATTTACTCGCAACGACGTCACCCTTCGAAGGAGCTGCGGGATCGCCAGAGGAAGAAACGGAAGAAAGCCGACGAAGAGCTCACCAAGGAAGAATTGAACGTCAAGGAGCAAGCGCAATGGAGAGAAGACGAGATCGACCGTCGTCTTTTACGACACCATGTCCTGATCAGCGGACTGCATGCGGATTTCCTGCCTATCCGGCAGACCCTCAAGATGGCGGGTGCCAAACAGATTGAGTTGTTGTTTGGAGATGTCGACTCGCTGGACGCTCTTGCTTTTGAACAAGCGCTGACGGAACGCGTTCGTCACAGCAAAAGCGAAGAGCGCCAGAGCACCTGGAACGAAGCACATGCTCGAGCCCATGGCCAAGTGGTCTTGTTCCATGAATCGCTATGACCATCATCAACGATCACTGGACCAGACCTCGAGCAGTCGCAAGCTCGCAAGCTTCCAGGCCCGGAGATCCTTTCAGACAGTATGCTAACATGCAAACATGGCGACATCTCATCCACATTGAACGGCTCCTTCTCCTCTCTCCTATTCCCTCTGTACCTCGCTTCCAGCTTGGTGCTTTGTGCAGGTAAGCGATCGCTCCACTAGCCTAGCATCCAAGATGGAACTCTCTGTCCAATCACTCGTACTTGTCGCCTTGCTATTTCGTTTCCAGAGCCGCCGTGAAAATGTCAAACGTCAGCTCTTGTCCATCATCAAATGATAGCGCGGCCCGACGGCAACTATAGCATGTACCTGCATTCGTCATGTCAGGTAGCATCTCACGTGATCTCCCTCAGGTTTAGTCTTGAAAATGTCATTACAAGCTTCGATTCAAGTAAGCACATCCCACAAATACATGATCGATGTTGCCAATTTCGTTGGTCAATTTGCAACCTGAGCGTGCAATCAGATTGCTGAACCATGATTGATCAAAGCGACAAATCCAAAGTCAGCAGTCACGTGTCCAGATCAGGAGGTGAAGAGGACGTCCCTTCAATGACGTGACTGGTGACATGAGGTTTGCAGATGTCGAGAGGCATAATGATATAGTTGTCTTGCTCGAAGAATGGCTTCTTCTCTTTAGAAAGGTATGCAGTCACCATGTTTGCCATGATGCTGCGAAGCCCCAAGCGTGTCAGACCCGGATAGGTGTCTTTGCGGGCTACGCCTCTGACCTTGATGGTGAGGAAGCCTTTCTGACACGCAGTCAGCTCGGACACTTGCTTCGAAGCTTGCTCATGGCAACAAGCAGTGCTTTGATCAGGCTTTAGAGCTGCTGTCTGGCCATCATCAGGGACATCGTCTTTATGTCTACTAACAGTGCCACTTTCACTGGTTGCTTCAGACCGGGTTGTTGACAGGTGTTTCTTGGATGGAAGAGCCGAGGCTCGTTCTTCAGCTCCCATTTCGACGTCATTGCATCGTTGCTTCCAGCTCGAGCGAGCATTAAGTTCAAAGCCCTGTCCCTCATCCTTGGATGGCTTCCATCTCTCTACCTTGGCCATCCTGTGAGGACTCTCGCTATGCTGGAGCATAGCTTCCATGCCCAGTTCAAAGAAAAGACAAAGCACACCCCTCTCAGTGATTGCAGGTGAGTCGGCTGCGATGAGCTTGGGTCCGCGGAGCTTTTCATATGGGTCAGAGCTGTAGTACTGCGTTTCGCAGTTCTTGACTTGCCAGGTAATGTATGTCATGTGGCAAGCCGCAATCGAGTCGAAATCCAGGATCGCTTCAGGCTCAGAAGATGATGACAAGATTTCCGTGGCAAACGCGCAGTCCAAATCACTGACGAAGATAGGCAAGATGCCATCAATGCCATATTGTCCATGACCAGTCTGAACGGCGACACCACACTTCCAGCAATACCATAGGAAGTCGCAAGAAATCTCATCTATGTTGGACCCGACGTCATCAAAGTGAGTAAAATTGGTCCAAAGGTCAACTTGATCTTTGGCAATGCTACAGAGTGGGCTGACTTTTGACACAAGTTGGGAGTGGACCCAGTCCAGCCTTTGCTCCACCAGGTACTGGTCTTTGGGGCCAAGGACGCAGATTTGATCAAGCAGATCCTTTAGTGAGAGTGGACTGTAGAGGTCTCTGTAGTGTTCATCGTTGGAAGGAGGCGCCGTCGTCGCCAAGATTGGTCAGGATGCAGATGCAGATGATGATGACGATGCCGATGATGGTGATGAATTCGGTGTGGGTGCACTCCTCCTGGTGCTGTCGTTGCCACTAGCTCGAGCTGGTAGGGCTGTGTGCATTCCATCTGTTCGAACGGCAATCAAGTGGTTGAGCTTAGCTGCGTCACGAGCGACCATCAACAAGATGCGGGCTACAAGCTCGCCGACACTTCCCTTGAGAGCGTTTTGGTCGGTAAGCACAGGGAGACAATTTTCTTGAAACTTTGTCAAGATCATGTTGTATCGTGCCTTGACCTTTGCCTCAAAGTCGTCGCCTTGTCTGATCTCATGAAGAGGCATCATCACCAATGTGGCGACAATAGCCAAAATAGGTTCAGAAGGAGATGCAACGTTTAAGCGATAGCCGTCTTTGATGCTTTTGAGGATCCTCATATGCCTATCGACCGATCCAGTGGCAAGCCGATCCTGTTGGATGGCCTGATAGTCAGGCTGTCCCTTGACAGCGGGACAGAAGGATAGAGCGAGTCAGGAAGCGAGAATGGCGTAATGAAGCTCTTTGACGCTTTCCGAAGACTTGAGCTGGCTGCACTGCTCTTGGTACGAGTCAGAAGAGTTGAGCAACTTGAGCTGTGTGTCCCCCCAGAACCTGTTGGTACACAGGGAAGACCACAAAGGACGGCTGTAGGTTTGAAGTTGATCAAGATCTGCAGCAGTGCGAGCGCACTTGAGTGGCTTGACATCACAGCACAAGAGGTCGAAGCCCATGTTGACCCAGGTGGGAGTGAGCTGCGTTCCTCTGGCTCTGTCCGAGCCCCTGGTCTTTTGTTTCTCGATGAGGACAGATGCGGCACTGTTGGTGCTCAGGAGAACAAGCCAGAAGCATGGCATGCCTTGGGATTGAGCCAACTCTTGATCGTTGATATACTTCCAGGCGCAATGGAGGCTGTTGAGCTGATTGTGGTCGCTGAGCTCCTCATTAGGTAAGGTGGCGATCAGATGGACGCATTCGTCAAAGGCAACAAAGATAGGGAGGTTGCCAGGTTTGAGCTTCACCTGAACCTCGCCTATGGTTTCGAAGAGCTCTCTGTCCTGACTCGAGATATCAGCTTGGAGGAACTGTCGATCGGCGGTAGACATTTCTCTGCAAAGATAGTCTCTGACGGCGCCAAGTTGTTGTGTGAGGAGCGAGATGCGAGACTTGAGGCAATGGTCAAAGATTGCTTTGTTGTACTCGTCATCTGGCGGGGGAGCGCGCTCGAGAAGACTGTGTGCGATTTTGCAGACTTTGGAGAAGAACTGTTGGCAGAACGCTTCTGTCGTCGAGATGGTGTGGTCGACATTTGTGGACGCCTTGGGGTTGGTGTGGGGCGAGGGCTTGGTTTGAGATGCAGCAGATGATGATGATAAAGGCAATGAGGCTGATGGATTGGTTGGTTTTGCGTAGCGGATGAAGTGGAGGAGGTGTTGGTGCTTTTCGTTGGGGTCGGGCAAGATGGCGAGCTCTGTGGCTAGCTGTTGAAACCAGGCACCCAAGAAAGTATTGAAATTGACGGCAAGACGTCCTGGTATTGGTACCTGTCCATTGCTATTGGGGGATGAGGCCACCGATATCGGGAATTACAATTGATACCTTTACCAAGTGCTCACGCTAACTGACAATCGCTGTCGACTGTCAAGTAACAGTGGTCATGACTATTCCTTCATCAGGGGCTGTATCACAGTTGTTATACCTGTGGCCTTGGTAACAGCAGTGACTATGTGAGTAGTGATGACTATCAATTTGCTTGTGTTCTAGTGTGGTCGCACTTTGCAGATTCACTGATGTCAGATGTCGATTATTTATTATAGCCAATGACTCTTGAGGGTCTGTGTATGAGAAGTGGCTATTGGTAACATATAGGTAACAATCACCATCAATTGTAAACTATTGGGTAGGAGAAGTAAAGTCTTGATTTGATAATTCTAAGTGCAGATAGATACATGGATACCAGGTGCTTATATACCTTATGCTCCCTCCATTGTGCGCTTGGTACAGTGTTTGCTTCTCTTGCTGCATCATGTTGAGGAGTAGTGTTTGCCATGGGTGTTGTGCCATCATGACTGTGTGATGGTTCATCTGCGGTTGAGTGGTCGCAGTAAAGGCACACCACAAGGCCCCCTTTGGCCAGTGCATCAGAAAAACCACTCACAATGAGCTGCTGTGGTGGGTTAGCACACTGCACTCCTGGGATGGTGTCTCCCTTCTCCAACCCTCCCTGCTCATGATTGAGCACATTTGGACAGATGCCTCAAAATGCTGCATTGGTGCTCATCACAGGACAATGGACGACCTAGCCGCCATTTTCTCTCGCAAACTCTCCCAATGACATCATCAGAAGGACATCCACTTCCTGGAGACTTTAGCCATACTGGAAGCCCTTCGACAGTTTTGCCCATCATGGTCTGGCCCTCACCATGTAGTGGTGCATGTCAACAACAAGAACATGGAGTACGGCCTGCGAAAGGGTTCTATACATGATCTGGTGACTCAGGTGCTATTCAGAGAGATTTTCTCCCTCTGCCTCAGACAGCACATCAACCTCGTTCCTGTCTGTGTCTCTTCTGAAGCCAACATGCTTGCTGATGCCCTCTCCTGCTGCCAGTTTGCTTTCATCCAGGCAACCTTCCCTAAGGCATTCTCTCTCCTTCATTTCAACAGCACTGCAGCGCTGGACCGCCCCCCTCCTTTGTCTCAGCCATTGGTGTCTCCTCCACTGCAGCCCACCTCCCATGGAACGGCCTTGCCCCCAGTACAAGGGCTTGTTCAGCTGTTGTCTGCCAGGACTACTCCTCTTTCGCCACCACCCGCCTCTGTCTTGCACATCCCCTCCCTGCCACCACCACCACCCTCATCAAGTGGGTGGCCCACCACCATGCTGGCAGCAAGACATTCTCTGCCCTCAGGTGCAATCTCTCAGCACTCAAGTTGTGGCACATTGACCTTGGCCTCTCAACAGTGGCCTTTGACTCTGAGTGGTTGGAACATGTCATCTGAGGCTTCAAACGAGCTGTTGGAGACCCTCTGCCCATCGCCAAGCTACCCATCACCCTACCCCTCCTGCGACAGATTGTCTATGCCTTACCGACCGTCTGCCCTTCCCAACACAACTGATGCATGTACCGAGTGGCTTTCTGCCTCACCTTCGCCTGTTTCCTGTGCTCTGGCAAACTCACTTGGGAAGCGGAAGGCCCCAATGTGCTCACTGTCGGCTCTGTCTCTTTTGCCGTCGACAGATCCTATGCCACCATCACCTTGCCAGCCAGCAAGACAGATCCATTCAGGCAGGGTGCCACCCTCACAGTGCCAGCCATCCAGCTCAGCACCTGCACTGTTGCCACTCTCCAGGTCATGTGCCACCAGCATGCCAACAGTGAGCCTCTTTTCACGCTGGAGGGCTGTCAGCCCTTCACCAGGAGTGCTTTCATTGCCACCCTCTGTCGCTGCCTCAAGGTGTGCAGAATCCCTGCCTCCTCTTACTCAGGACACTCTTTCCGTCAAGGGGCTGCCACTTGGGCAGCCTCCAATGGCATTGATGCCAATGTCATCAGAGGCCTTGGTTGCTGGCGCAGTGACTGTTTCCAATGTTATATCAACAGGTCAGCTGCGGACCGTGCTGCCACCTCTAGGGCTGCCCTCTACACCAACAGCTTGGCTCCCCTGTGCCTCAACACTACTGCCTGGCACGATCTCTGACATTTGCTTCCATTCTGGTGGGGATCGACTCTCCCTGCTCTCCAGCCTCCATTTGTGACTGTCACACCATACAGTATGCCACTCCCCACATTGGCCACAGCTGGGAGCTCATAAGCAACTCCCATGAGTTTGGCAATCAATCATTTCCCTCTATTTGCTCATGTGTGCTCTTGAGTGTGACCAGCTAGATGTTGATAAGTCTCACAAATGTTGTGCGCTGTCTGTTGTGCATGTGCACTGTGTGCTGTACATTGGGTGCTGTGCACTGTGGTGTCTGTCCATTGGGCTGTCCATTGGGCTGTGTGCTGTGTGGTGCACTGAGCTGGCTGGATGCGCTGTCCATTGCTGCCAAAAGTTGGATTTCAATATTTGAGGAAATTGACATGTCCATTGTGGTGCCCAGCCAAGGAAATCCCAATTCCTTTGCAGCACTAGACCAGTCAAAAAAAATTGTCTGCTGGGTCCAATGGACACAGGTGCTTGGATGCATTTGGCAGCAACAGAATGGCTCATGCCTGTGAGCAATGTACCACTGCCTAGGGCTAGGATCCACCACCACTGAGTGAAGATCCACACCAAGCTGGTTGTGCATTGCCAGTCTGGCAATGTGGGAGTGGAATTTCTGTGCTCCAAGCATGTTCCAGCACTGGCTGCAGTGGATGTGGAATTGATTTGCACCTCCACATAGCATGTATGTGCCAACATGCTGGCAGCTTTCACACTGCACATGAATCTGCACATGAGAGAATAAAGTCTGTGCACCTGCTGTGCTGCTGAATTGCTCGAGTTCTTGTGCAATGTCCAGTGTGGCTTGTGAGCTGGCCCACCATGCAGTGAGACTGTCCAGTGCAGTTGGCCGTCTGCCTGGATGCCAGCCCATGGCATTGTACAGGTCAATCACAGCCTGCCACTGCAGCTGAGATGAGGCTTTGCTGTGATTGCTGTGGAAGATCTGCTTCTGCTCTGCCACTGCAAGCAAGGCATTCAAATCAGCAAACATGTCAGCCTTGGTGATGGTGTGCATGAGCAGCTGCTCATCACTGGCTGCAGTAGAGAACAAGTATTGATGATTCAAATACTTGCTCACTACCACAATCTCATGTGCTGCCTGCATGGTTGCTGCCTGCACTGTCACTTCCAAGCAGATGCCACTGCCAACCTCTGGTGCAGTGCCAATGATGTGCTCCTTCCAGCTCTGCAGCATGTTGATCCTAGACTGGACCACCTTGACACTCATTGGCTGACCAGCTTGACCAGCACCAGCAGCTCCTGCCTTGAGCAGGTGCATCAGCTTGGGATAGCCTTTTGTTATGGGAATCAGGACCCCAAGATTAGGGCTGCATGGTCTGCGCAGAGTTGATTGGGAAATTGGGTAAGTGAGCCTGACCCAACGGATTTCAGGGAAATTTGTGGAGCATGGGCTGAATTTGAATTTGGGCAAGTAGACCTGGCTTGGCAGATTTCAGGGAAATCCATTGAGTGGGCTTCGCTCAATGGAACATAGGGCAACAGCAGTAACCACACCAACAAGCCTGTATGACTGCTGTAGAGCTGTGTCAGCTGTGTGGATGGAGGCTCGACGGGGAGGTCGAGTCCAGTGGGCAGCTCAGGAGTTGCCAAGGCCAGTGGGAGCCAATCAGAGGGCAGCTCCTACACATGCAGGTCATGTTGCATGAGGAGCTCTGGGTAGGATACTCACATTCATATATAATGGTGTGGAAGTGACCCTAGTGGATGAGCAGGAATCATCCACTCTACTACTCATATTACCAAATCATACTGTACATGTACTCAGTTTACACCCTCTTTATATGTCACACATTGCAATACCAGTTATTGCGACTATTGTAGTCTGTGTCTCCATCAGCAAACGGAGAGCATTGCAAAAGATGTTGTCAAAACCACAATTGACACTGTAGCACCTCAACTACAGGCAGAACCTCCACCATGGGTCTGGAACCTCCACCAGCCCTAACAGCCTGTCACCACTGTTGATGATGACCAGTGGTTAGTTTGACCCCTCTGCTGTGCAATGCAATGTCTAGACACTTGCGTTGGTGTTGTATAGCTGCAACACAGATCCAAACTTGCTGTGTTACCCCTGTACAGAGTGTCAACAGTGGCCCATTGAAATCTGTCAGAAGATCCTCCACTTGTGGGATATCACCAATATCCACCAAGTCAGACTTGTCTCACCGGATCTCCCAGATCCGCTCAGTCCTCTCTCCCTTGCCAGATCTCAACAGAATCCAACAAGACTCAACCACCTCCAGAATCTAGGGTATCAGGCTCACGGCCGCTGACACCTTTGAAGTGGGAAATTCCATCCAGCCAGTAACTCCACTTTAATTCCACACTGCCAAATCCCCAGCCAACATGCAAAGCCATTGGGTACTGTTTGAATTTCCCCTTTTTGGACTTGGGCGCAATGAGTGCAATGCAGCCTGTGTCCACAGTGCAGCCAATATCAAAGACATTGGCTTCCCACAGAGGATGTTCACTGAGCATGGCTGGATCCAGGAAGCAGTCCATTGGCACTTTGATTCCATAAGCACCCATACAGATGCTTTGGCAGCCAATCTCCTGCAGTGCTTCCACCATGATGCCAACATCCATGTGTAGCTCACCGTAGGTGAGCACAGTGGCATGCTCAGATGCAATGAGGATTGCCCTCTGTGGTGGCTGCTGCAGGCATTGAATGAGCAGCAACTTGAATTGCGGCTCAAAGTGGAAATTCACCTTGAGCTCTGTAAAGTACACCCAATTGGTGAACAGTGTGTTGTCTTTGAAATCAGGTGCATGACTGCAGAGACTCAGGTAACAACCAGCTGGATAAACATGTAGCAGATCTGCAGATGAGATGGTCACTGCAAATGAATCAACATCATACTCCACACTGCCATTCCAATTGGTGATGGGTGCCAATGCAGGAATGGGCAGCAATGTAGCATGCTCCTGCTGCCTAGTGCCATCCAGCAGTCTGACAGGCAGAGGTGCAGGATCATACATGTCCATTGCTGGAAGCAGAACTACAACACTGTCAGCTGGCATGTCCTCCACATGCTCCAAGTCCAGCTCCAGCATTGGCTGCTCTGCCTGCACTTGAGCTTTGGCTGTTGCTTGCCATGCCAGTTCCAGCTGAGTCTCTGGCAGCTGCAGCAATGTCTCTCTGTCTTCCTCCACATCTGATGGCACTTCCACTTCCACTTCCACTTCACACTTGGGCTGGTCCAGAGACAGAATTGGAAATGGATCTGGCACTCCATCAGAGGACATGTCAGGCTGGAAATGATTCTGAATTTCCATCTTGGCATCCTCTGGCCCTAGTGCTGCCTCCTCAAATGCTTCTGCCTCTGCTAACATGTAATCCAAATTGTCCTCCACAAGTGCAAGCAGGATCTCCTCAGACTCTGCCATGCTTGGCTCCACCTCTGCCTCCACATTTGAATTCAAATTTGAACTTGAATTCTCCTCTGCCAAAATCACTGGATCCAACATGTCAAGGAATGGATCAGCAGCAGGCATCTCTGCCACAGGCACAGGCACTGCCTCAGGACTCACTGCATCTTGCATAGCTGGCTGAACTGAAGTTGCAGGCATAGGTTGAGCCTGACTTTGTGTTGGTTGGGTGAGCACACCTTGGCATTTGCGGATGCCTTGGTGCTTGTGTAGTGCTGCCGCATTCATGACCACCTGTCCACATGGGCATGCAACCAGACCCACAGCTGCAGCAGCTTCTGGAGTGACTACAGCACCACTGTGAGCCTTGCGCAGATGGTTGGTGATGTTAGTTGTGGCATAGGCATAGCCACACACAGGACAGGTGATCTGCGACATTGTCTCAGTTAGGATGGTTGACAGGGGTGCAGCTCTGCTGATATTGAAGTAGACCATCTTCCAATTGTAATTGACCATCTTCCTTGTTCAAGCAGACTGTCTTGTCTCCTAGCAATAAGTTGAATTTGTATCTGACCATCTTCACTTTGTAGTGGACTGTCTTCCATCCATATTGGACTGTCTTCCAATTGTAGTGGACTGCCTTCAAATTTGTAATGGACCATCTTCCTAGCTCAGCACACACAGGCAAAATAGATTTGTATTTGACTGTCTTGGAAATTGTATTGGGCTGTCTTGGAAATTGTATTGGACTGTCTTGGAAATTGTATTGGACCGTCTTGAAAATTGAATACAGACACGTCTCAAATTTGAATTAGACCGTCTTCCAATTTTGAAATTGACTGTCTCAAGTGAGGCCAGACGCGAGAAACCTCTCCGTGAACGCCATTAGAAACCCTTCCAGGAAGCCAAGACACATCTACCCCATGGTCGGACGTCTCTAGAAGTCGGACATCTCTAGAACCCTAAGCATTGACAACACCGATGATGCACTGGTTTTTCTGCAGAGTAGACTCCAAGTAACCAGCACCGCTCTCAGGAATGCCAAACTCAACAGGGAAGCTGAAGTTGGCACTGTTGGAACCGGTCTGATCCCTGGTTAGCAGCACCGATGGAGCAGGTGAAGATGGTCATGCAGAGGAAAGGGTGGGACCACCTGTGAGCGCACTTGTGAGCAACAGCGTTCTTCTCATCCTCGGAAAGCTGTTCGATGGACTGGAAGTCTCATCAACCTAGGTGATATGGCCGATGAGTTAAGAAAGCTTAACCCTGGTGCAGCCGTGTACTTGGGTGAGATGAGCGTGAACGAGCCAAACTACCGAATGCTTATTGGGGCACCGAAAACTATAAGGCGCTACAGGACGTCAAGCAGAGATGAGACCCAGCTAATCATTTTGCTGTCTTCCATGGTGTCAGTTTTGAAGGGAAAGATCCGAGATGGTCGTGCTACGGGAGCTACGAGCAAGCAGCATGAGCATGCAGACGATAGGGCATCATTAGGGCCTCAAGCAGCATACACGTAGGATCAGCTTGACGGCACGCAGTCACACAATCCAGGCATCAAGTGGGCTCTCGCTTTTGCTCCGATCAAAGCGTGTGCAGCTACAGGGCTGCTATGACTGTGTTTTGTATTGCTTGCAATGATGTATACAATATGCTGTGCTGATAGACGAGGCAGTCTTGTGATAGAACGCGTGACGACAAGAATTAAACGAATGCATGACGTCGAGCCAATTTCGATTCCGGCACGCATTGTTCAGCAAGTGATTAGATGAAAAGCTCCGGCGCATGGTCGATAAAGAACTCGATCGTCATGGCTTTGCCTCCCATATGAGCAAATTCCTGCGTCGGATCTGCGGATCGCATGAGAGTCGGACCGAAGACCACACCAAGATTGCGAGCGTTCATGCGGTTGTCAACACTGCGCTCCTGAATGCGGTAGAGATGTAGCACAAGTTGCTGAAGTGTGCAGTAGTGTTGTCGAGGAAGCCTATCGACGAGCTCTTTGATGAGCTCCTGCTTGGTCGCTACGTCGTCCTGTTTGGATTCGACCACCTTGATTAGCTCGTCATACAACTCGAAGGTGAGCAGAGGCTCTGGCAGCTCGCGGAAGTAGTTCTTGAGTACACTGGTGATAGCCGACACGTCGTTGAACCGATCGGTATCTTCGAGGTCGAATGCATTGCCGCGTTCAAACAGCTGGGTGATGACTTTGAGCTGCGAGGTACCTCCGGACTTGCGGTAGATGCCTTCGTAGTCCATGCCGAAGGCTTCGACGGCTTGGATGCATTTTTCTACGATCAGCGGCACGTCGCGGCCTTCGTGAGCTGCCTGCTCAGTAAGCAAACGGCCGAACATGGAAGGTCCTACATTGTCTGCCTGCCCTTCCTCCGAGCGGGTGTATGGCTGGTTGCACGACACAGGTAGGTTCTGAAGACAACGGGAGTGACAGACCTGAGCGCAGAGAGTGCATCGCATCTCAGACTGGCCCCACATGTTCTTCTGACAGGCGAAACAACGCGTTGGCCGAAGCACATTGAAGGGTTGGAAGAGGTGCTCCCGGACCACAACATCGTGCGAGGTGGCACGCGTCATGGCGGTGGCAGAAGCAGCGGAACTCATGCCTGTGCCCTTGGGCGGCACTGGTGGCACGGACCCAGCTTGGGCGGGGAAGACGTTGGCTTTGGTGCTTTCTGAAAGCTTGGGTTTCATCCACTTGAACTTCTTGACGACGGGAGCCGGCTCAACCTTGCCAGGCTTGATAACCTGCTGCACTGCTGTGTCGACCGAGACGGTGTCGTAACCGGCGCTGCTGGGAGGCGCGTCGTGCGATGAAATGGATGCGTTGTGCGGCGTGTGCTTGTGGACGTGTTTGTGACGTGAACCAAAGCTGAAGCCAACGCCGCCTGAGCTCTTTTGGGTCGCTGCAGGCGAAGACGACGTTAGTTCTCGAGGCAAAGCAGGCAGTGGCGGCAATTGATCTCTAGACTGAGCTGCCAGCTCGATCTTGCGGTTGAGCTGACCAAGCATGGTGTTGAGTTCCTCGTTTTTGGCATTAAGGCTCTGCGCTTCTTCGAGGAAGAGCTCCTTCGACTGCTTGAGCTCTTCGATTTCGATCAGCAGTGAGTCTCGCTCGATGGTGAGCTCATCGATCTCCTTGCGATAACGGCCTTTGACTGCCTCAAGACGTGAGGCGAGATTCTGCGTGATTGCTGTGTCGACGGTGCTGGCCGATGATCGAAAGCCGTTGGCAGAAGACTGTGTAAAAGGAGACGAGCCAGCTGTGCCGTCCTGCAGCGCAACCAACTCGGCGACCTCGGCAACGGTCAAATCGCGTTCTACGGTGAGCTTAGCCAAGTCGCGTTCCATGCCTTTGAGTGATGCCTTGACATCCTGCGAGCGACACTCGAGCTGCTCGTGCTGACGCTTCTCGCTGTTGACGGTGGCCAGTTTGAGCGCTTGTTCGGCCAATTGACGTCTCAAACGTGCCATCTCGAGTTCGGCTTCATGCCTTGCGTTGACCTCCTGCTCAAATTCCTCCTTGGCCATCGAGAAACCGTGAGCGGCTTGCTGGCTCGCACGACGGATGCGATCGTAGCGCGTTTGGAGCGATTCCATCCGTTGCCGGGTCTGCTCCAGGTCTTGTAGTATTGTCTCGACGAAGGAGATGTCCATGCTGACCTGACCGTCGCGGGCTTGCTGCATGGATGCTCGAACCTTGGACGAGACCTCTTTGAGCGAGCCGGCCGGAGCAGCCGTGGGATCCTTCTGCTCGTCGGCAAGCAACTCTTCTTCACTGTCGGTGTTGTCGACAGCTCTAGATGCTACATTCTGCCGCGACTCAGTGGCGGTGATCTCCTCTTCTTCGTTAGCCATACCTTGCTCTTCGACTGAGCTGCTGGAAAGCACGGCTTTTTCACTGCCGTGAGGACGAAGTGGTGCAGTCGCTGAGTCCGCCGAGGACACAGCTGCAGTGCTGGCAGTTACGGAGGAAGGCAGGGCGGGGACCGGCGGCGGTTGGGGGCGCAGCTCTTCGTTCGAGTCGAATTCACCAAAAGACTCGACCAGACTCAAGAAGTCTGGATCGTAGAACGAGTATACCTTGGACAAGCGAGAGGATGAGGCAGACGCGTTGAGTGGATTCCTCGAAGCTGCTGCTGGGCTCGTGCTTGACTTGGCACTAGAAGATCGTAGAGTAACGCCAAGCCCCTCGCGGCTGCCTGAAGGTCGTAGGCTGCGTCCAGAGTCTCCGCGAGGGGATCCTTCTAGTGGCGCGCTCTTTTTGAGTGGAGAGTTTGTTGGGCTCGAATATGATGCAGCATTGTCATTTGATGGCAGTCTTGTTTTGGTGCCAGCAGGAGAGCCAAGGGGCGAGGTGACACCGCTGCCAAACGTCTTCTTGCGCGGAGAAAGGGGTGCTGTGCCCTCAAACTCCCTTGGCTGCAGATGCGATGGATCCTCGGCAGCCATGGACGACAAAGAGGTCTGCGAGTTGTTGGATGCTACGGCATTGCGACTTCCTTCTAGCTTGGCAGTGGCAGCCATGGCAGGGCTACGACCTTCACGGGAAGGCGGCGGAGGAGCATGCATGGGACGCTTGATGCCTCCTGCGCTGCTGGGGCGAGATGCAGCAGAAGCCGTGGCCGAGCCTCCCTGATTGATCCATGGCGAAAGGGTAGCACCATTGGGAGCTGGAGATGGGAGCGCGGAAGCTGAGGGTGGCGGTGTCTCCTTGGAAGGTAGAGAAGGCGGCTGGTCGAGCGAAGGCGATGGGGTTGCCAAAGGAGCTGAGGAAGCGGGCCCATTTCGGTAGTTGTTCTCTGCAGACTGTGCGTCTTGGAGCTGCTTTTCACGTCGAGCTTTTGCTCGCTTCTGCTCTGCATGCTTGCGACTGCGAGCGACGCGCTCATTGTGACACTTCATGCAGTAGATGCCTTGACTTGTCTTGGCAAAGACAAGCTCCTCGATTTTGGAATGGCAGGAACGACATGTGAAGCAGGAAGCGTGGTAGGATTCGTCGCCGGTCATGATGGCTTCTTCCATGATCGGAAGGTTGCAGATGTTGCAAGAGTAGTTGCACTCGCCGCAGATGGGATGACCGTCAGAGAGAAGAAGAATGTCGTCTCGTTCTGTACTGACTCTGTTCTTGCATTTGGCGCAGCGGAAGCACTCGATATGCCAGAGCTTAGTTGCAAACTGGATGACGCCTTCCTCAACGCTTTCTTCGTCGATGAGGCGACCACAGCCGCCGCAGTACGCCTCTGGCAACTCATCTTCGACATCGTGAAGATGAACGACGTCTTCAGAACCTGCTGAAGGCATGACGGTTGGGTCGTGGTCACGCAGAGATGTCTGCTCCTGAAGCAATGCCGGCATTTCGTCGTCTGGCAACAGTACGGAGTCGAAGAAGTACCAAGGCCGGACCGAGGGGTGTCGCAACGCCCCTGCGATGTCGGGATATTTCGAAGTTAAAATGAGCCCTACCCTTTATGGCGCAGTCGAGGTTGGCTGAAACCCAGACTAGAGCATGGGTCGAGATGCTTGCTGATTGAAACACACGGGCGAGTCTAGGAGCCTCCAGTGTGAAGAAGAGCTGAGTTGGCGATGAATGCTAAGATGCAAGACTGAGAAGATGGTGTGTATAGGATGACACCGAGGCCAGTGGTGATTCGAAGCGACAAGATCGTTAACCACGGTGACAGTAGGTTTAAAAAGACGACTTGGTGTGATAGAGAAAGCTGCCGGAATGGGCTGTTGTCGACAAGGTGGAGACGGAGGAAGAGGAGAGGGACAAATGTGGGGTGTGAGAATGGTGAGAATGAGCAGGTGGGAATCTATGTGTCCGACAAGGCAAACGACACGAGGCAGGAAGGAAGCTGTACGGATAGAAGAGCAACAGCGATCAAGGGTCCTATTCAGGTCACAGCCAGGCCGAGTGCAGCAGCAACGCAGAGAGGAAGGAGAGAAAGAGAGGGAGAGAAAGAGAGGGAGGGACAGCGCTCTTGTGCTGCTGGCCGGCCATGCATGTTGGTTTTGAGCTGCACAGTGCGTGCACACAAGCTCTGTTGAAATCACAGAGTGTAGAAAGAGAAGAGAGCGACATGCGGTTTCGTGTGCGCGTGTTCGACTCGCCTCTTTCTCATTTTGTGGCTTTGCTGCTGCAGACACCTGCATCGTTGGACTACCTACCGGGGTCCGTTTCCACTTGATCCTTTGCATGTTGCATCAAAGCACACACCAGCATGCTGGGCGACAGAAGCTCCACCAAGTCAAAGTTACGTCTGTCGGATCGTGGGCCGACTGCATATCATCATCGGCTGTGTAGAGCTTGTGACGGAAGTGTGGGACGTGGGAGCAGCCGTTTCTCACGCAGGAAGCATATCCAATTTTCAGGGTCCACGAATTCAGGCCGAAACAGGAAAGGTCAAAGTCGAGACAACGCAGCGGTGTACTGTATGTACTGTACTGTACAGTACAGTACTGTAGTTGATCCCTCTGAACAGCAGAAACAGCAGATACGTTAAGCTCTTACCGCATCGAATCGGCCATTCCCTCGTACAGTAGATGCGTTTTGCAATCACAACGCCTGATTCAGGCTTTCGGTCTTTCCGTCTGGTATCCAAAGGGGGCGACATGACACTGGGGCTGAGACACATCGAACGGCGGACGTCTTCAGAGAAGCTTTCCGTCCTGAAGACGGCACTGCCGAAAGCATGGCTGATGCGGACAAGTGCAGTGTATAAAGTATGTAGCCTGTTTGACATCTGGACCTCTTTGCAGCGAGGAAAGTACTTCGAAGAAGGTTTGGTCCGCAGCACGCGGGGAAGACGGAAGCGCTCAAATTGCAGCTCCGCCGCTTTTGCTTGCTTGGCTCAGGAGGCCATCTATCTTGTCTAGGCTCGAGAGGCCCCTCAGACGCAAGACCGTCCTTGATTTGCAGATGCTGCATGCTGCAGAGAAGCTCGGTCACTTGTTGCGCGCGCACGACACCTCTGAACGCCGATCATGTCGATCCAACCTTCTTGTCGATGGCCACATCACAACACAGTGCTGTACTGTGCCGTATATTTGGCCTTGGCAAGGATCTCGACAAGGAGACTCGCTTCAGGCTGGCGCCCGAGCTAGTTACAAACATCTCCACTTGAAACGAGATTGAGGTCTCTTTCTCTTTCCGCCAGATACGTGGCGTGCTCTTCAAATTTCTGACCAAGGTCAAGTGAAAATAGCCTCCTGTCGTTTCAAGCGAGACAGGAACACCAGCGAGGTTGAGCTGGGCCTCAATTTCCCAACACCCTCGCTCTAGGCCAACGTGCTCACTTGTTCCGCTTTCGGTGCCTTGAGCTCGTTGCTCTGCCTCAATTCCTCAGTGTCACCAGCCTCATATACCACTGCATCCCTTCGACGGCAAATGCCACAATGAATAATCGCAATGAAACCTTCTCTCACATAAGGAGCGGTCGCGTTACTCACCGCCATTTCGTGTAACGTGTGAGACTCGAGGAGCGTCGTTGACACCTTACACAGGGGTCTAGTCCAAAAGCACCGCATCACAGTGCGATCCCTACACGATGACCGATACCACAGATGTTAGCATGTCAGCGAGAAATGGAATCATTAGATGTACATATACAAGCAAGGAAGAGCGGCGACCGTACAATTGGATGACATCCCAAGATCTTGGCCGACAGGAAGGTCGAAGTGAACCTCGAAACGCAGTAGGTCCGGCGATGAAAGGGATCTAGACCAAGCAGGTGCGGCGCTGTCTGCGCTTGAAGCTGGGTGAGCAAGGCTGCGCTTATAGCTACGAGATCAGCTACAGCATCCACCAGTGACACCGGTCTTGGGCGCCGAGTTGACGTTGACGTTACCCGATGCCGCTGCTGGAGAGGATTGAGTCACTGCTGCCGTGTCGATGAGTCGTGTTTTGACCTCTCTAGCTAGGTTGAAGAAGGCTTCCTCAACGTTCGAGTTCGACTTGGCCGATGTCTCGATATAAGGGATGCCCAGCTCCTTGGCCAGTTCCTCACCCTGCTCGGTCGTCACCGCGCGCTTCTCCTCCCAGTCCGACTTGTTGCCGATCAAGATCTTGGAGACTCCTTCGCTTGCGTGCTGTTCAATGTTGGCGTGCCACGTTCGCACATTCTCAAACGACTTCTGGTCGGTAACGTCGAAAACAAGCAAGATACCCATCGCACCACGGTAGTAGGCGGTGGTGATGGTGCGGAAGCGCTCTTGACCCGCTGTGTCCCAGATCTGTAGCTTGATACGCTTTCCATCGAGCTCAATGGTGCGGATCTTGAAGTCGATGCCAATCGTGGTGATGAAAGAGGGCGTCCATGCGTCATCGCAGAATCGGAGCAGCAAGCATGACTTGCCAACGCCCGAGTCACCGATGAGCAGGAGCTTGATCAGGAAATCGTAGTGCGGGTTCGGCATTCTGCGAGCAGCGTGAACGAATCTGGTTGCAGAGGATGCCAATGAAGGGGAATGACTGGTCGATGTGGACGTCGGAGATGCGACAGTGCGATTGGAAGCCGTCTTCTCGCCTGTTGCAAGTGGGCTGTGCTGAGACTGTGCCGATTCGACGAGCGAAGATGTTCGCAGACGCTGTTGGCTGCGTTGAGGAAGCTCTGGCTTGGTTCCGGAAGGCCCTGGATTGCTAGATGTGCGGCAGACTTGAAGTCTGTTTGAATCGGAGGCGCCGTTTCCGAGTAGAGCATCAGAAGATTGGTTTGCGTTTGAAGCCATGATGGGATGAAACACGAGAGTAGGTGATATGCGATGGGCGCAAGATGTCGAAGCGGACGAAAGAAAGGTAGAAGGCAAGTAACGAACAAGTCAGCATAGGATGTGCAAAGGGTGCGTTTGCACATTTGATATCGAGGGAAAAGCGCGAGACGGTGCACTTCGAGGGTCGCATCGCAATCAGTTCCTAGGCCCTCACAAATGAAGTGGTTCCACCGCAATGGTGAGAAAAGCTATGGCGCTGCAAGCACTTCACAGAGTGGCGCGAGCGTGGGCTGGGAGCGACCAAGCGTGGGGTGGTGCTGGGACGCAGTACGATACAGTAGCGGAATGAAGTGGGAAGGTCCAAGCCGCAAGATCATGCTGCCTCCTGGCATTGAGTTGTTGTTATACCTACAGATTGACAAGTGCCGATGTCCAGGTGACAATTTGTAGTGAGAATGTGATTGGACGCCGATTGGGGATGATGAAGAAGCAAAACAAAGTCAGGTCAGACGATGCAGCGACGACCAACAGTCACAGACACACACACAGTGGAGGTTACAGAAGCGCTCTTTGGTCATTAAGTTAAGTGCCAATTTGTGTTGAGCTTTGTCTGAGGCTCGCGAGCTGCCTGTGATACTGACACTTGACTGACGCACAGCGCGAATCCTTCAGACGGACGGACATGTCCAGTGGCTGTATGACCACGCTCTTTTCCGCCTCGAGCTGCAGTGACGCTCAGAAACTGAGCCGATGTAACCAAGTCGAGGCAACGAAAAAAAGAGAGAGAGCAAGCAAGCTGACCGGCCCTGACTCCAGAAATAATTTCGCGGATAAACAGCAGCAACAGCAAAGCACAGCAAAGCACAGCACAGCATGGCATACGTTAGCACAGTTTCTGACTCTGCGTTCTGTCGTTCCAAGTTGGCGTGTCGTGCGAGAAGCGTTGCTCAAGACCTCCCCACTCTTTTCCGACTTCCGTTCGGAGACGCCAAACACCAAAAAAAAAAAAAGTCAAAAGAAACTGAGAATTGTGTGCGTTCTGGAAGAAATTCTCGGCTCTGATGTTTGCTTCTCGAGCCTCGTCCTACTTGTACCACTGCCTTCCTGACACCTTCTTTCAGCCCAATATCAACGCAGCTTCGAGTTCCTCCCCTCACCAAGCTCTCTTTGGCTGCCACCGACCATGGAGAGGGTGCAGTATCAGCTCGAACGCTCCGTTCCGCAGCTTCAGCTGCTTGACGAGAACAACGTCTTCTCCAAAGAACAGCTTCGGTCCATCACCACACAACGACAGACCTTTGAAGGTCGCCTTCTTAGAAGAGGCCCTGACAAGCAGGACTTTCTCCGATATGCCAACTTCGAACGAAATCTAGCAGACCTCATCAATGTCAAGGCAAACCGCATCGGCCTTCCTCGCTCCTTCCACCGCGACAATGCTGCTATCCACACTGGCCACATTATCGCCATCTACGAGCGTCTTGTGCTCAAGTTCAAGTACGATGTCGATGCATGGCAGCAGTACATCGCTTTCGCCAAGAGCAGGAAGATGCGCGTTGTCACCGGAAGAGTATACGCCCGCGCGCTCTCCCTGCACCCCAACAACGTGCCCCTTTGGCTCGCCGCAGCCGCACACGAGCTGAATGACAATGCTTCCACCACCGCCGCTCGTTCGCTTCTACAAATAGCCCTTCGTCTCAATCGTCTGCCTTGGAAAAGCGCTCCTTCCAGCGATGTCGCTTCCTTATCCTCTTCCTCAAGTAAGCGCACCAGCAACGGCGATTCCTCTGAATCAAACAAGCGCCCTCGTCATGAAAGCCCCTCAACATCGAACAGCGGCGACATGTCCAGACAAAGTATGGTCTCCGGGCCTGCCACCCTCAAGGTATCCTCGCGCGAAGCCGACCTCCTCCGACTATGGGTAGAATACATCCGCATGGAGCTCGTCTTCATCGAACGTCTTCGCAGAAGATGGCTCGTCCTTGGTCTCGAATGGGACGACGATCAAGTCCCCAACGATGCCAACCTCGATTCCTCCAACGATACAGCAGAAGCACAGCAGGCAGCAGTAGATATTGATGCAACGACGCCTATGAACGGCTCCGAGGACGACGACGATGATGATCAGGAACGTATCTTGCTCAGTCAGGTGCCAGACAAGGACGACGATGCCAAAGCCGAAGTCGTAGAAGCAAACACCAGCACAAAGCCGAATACCTTCACACCTCGCAAGATGACCACCATCCCACCAACTCAGATCGCCATCTTGCGAGGTAACATCCCACTTTTCCTCATCGGCAGCGCACTCGAATCCTTGGCTCCTCATCTTCACTTTGTCTTCCTCCTGGCTCTCATCGAATTGCTCACAACGTTCCCATTTGCGGAGCCTGTCAGCATCGACGCTCCCAAGAGCGGACAAGCTCTTCGCCGTCGCCTCCTCGATGGCGTCTACCAGCATCTGTCGAATCGTCAGCGATGGACCTGGAATCACTTTGCTCCAGCAGCACTGGCATCCTCCCTGCGTCCCTTCCGACCAGAGACCCCTTTCTATGCCGACAAGGAAGACCGTACAGCAGCCGAAGTCGCGAACACCGAGGAAATGAACTCTCACCGCCTTCTTACCTCCGCCAGCCATCTGCGCACCTCTTTCTCGCATGAGACCGACGGCTTGCTTGAACTGGTGTCGCAGCTCAGGAACACCTCCTCGTCTGGCATGCACAAGGCCTCCGCATCGTCTGCGTCTTCGCTAGCGATTTACCTCGTTCTTCAGCTCTTACAATCGCTACTGACGGAGACGGTCACTCGTGGCGGTACGACGGTCACCGCTGCTTACCAGAAGCTGGCTCAGTCAGGTGTTCTCCCTGTTG
Organism: Ustilago cynodontis; assembly: GCA_928865425.1. Taxonomy (NCBI): domain Eukaryota; kingdom Fungi; phylum Basidiomycota; class Ustilaginomycetes; order Ustilaginales; family Ustilaginaceae; genus Ustilago; species Ustilago cynodontis. The sequence goes on from CAKMXY010000013.1 coordinate 51,854, forward strand.
CGGTGAGTGACTCTGTGTCCAAAATGCGCGCGCTTTGTCTCGAAGCTCCTATTGATGCAGCCGCAAACCGTTCAGCAGCAAGCGCAAAGTCGGAATTCTACACAACAGCGATGCTCCTGGTTGAGATGCTCAGCGATGACCAGCGCTCAGGCATCGATGAACCCAACCTGTTGCGCTACCTCGAATCTGTGCAGACGCAGTTGATCAAAGAGGCTCAAGCTGCTGGACCTCACGTTGAGACTGCTCAGATGCGCGCTGTTGTGCTGCGTAAAAAGGTAGACGCCGCTCTCGCGCTCACCGACGCCAAGGAGCGAAGCAAGAAGCTCACAAAGTTGAAGGATCAGCTCAAAGATGCGACCAGCACCGGCCACTTCTCCACGAACGACGAGCTTTGGAGTCTACGCATTCTCACATCCTCTCATCTCGCAAAAACGTCAGAAAGGACCATCGAGCAGAGCAGAGACACGATTGCAGCAGAATGGCGCAGAGGACTGCAAGCTTGCTCCGAGGGTGCCGACGCTGTAGCAGCGACCTTGTCGGCTGAGTCGAGCCTCTGGTCGCGCTTTTTGGATTGGCTGGATAACGGCGTTGTCGGATCGGACGCGCAGAGCCGCAAGGAGATGAAGCACGCATTCAAGTACAGCTCCGAGCAATATCGATGGGCAATTCGAGAGACTGCCTCCTTGCTGTCTCGTGGCACAACCAAGTCGGTGGCCGACCTCGAAGCTGTTCACCGATACCGTCAAGAAGTGCACGACCTGTGCGTGCTTCGCTATGTCCGTCTCAGCCGTCCACTCGGCAAGCACGACGACTCGATCTCGTGGTTGCTGCCATCTTGCTTCGCCTCGCATCAGGCCTGGCTCAATATCATCTCAGAGCTGCAATCTGATGTAGAAGAGGAAGGATCTGAAGTACAAAAGGATGTCCAGCTTGCGGAAAAGATCTTTGCCAAGCTGCTGCAAATCAAGTCAACCGATATTGAAGTCTGGATCAGCTATCTACAGCACCTGGCACTGAGGGATACACCCAAGGCGCTCAAGACTCTGGAAACGTGCAAGGTCACGCTGGAGAAGGGAGAGTATAAGCTCGTCGAAAAGAAGTGGCAGAAAATCTGCAAGCAGCTGCAGGGCCAAACCAATGCTTCTACGGGGGATGCCTCTGGTGACGAGTCTAGTGACCACGATGACTAGCTTAGTGCTCACGGTCAATCTCAAACTACCCGGATAAAAATAGGAATGCGCGAGTGAACGTGAGAACGGGTTCCAGGTCTATGAGCTAATATGCTCTGTGTTGTTACATGTGAGAGCCACCACTCTAATGTCGAGATGCACACCGTGATCTAGAATCACGTCAGTGTCTGCAAGTGTGGTGATGGCAAGCTCAGAGTCGGAAGGCTACGCTGACGAGCTCCTCGACGTCAAACTTCTCTGGCTGCTGATGGAAGTTGTGCAGAAGCTTCGCACAAGACGACTGCTCGTTACTCTCGGCGGTTGAAGATGCGGGCGAAGACGATGGCAGATAAAACCTCTGTAGTGTCAGAGCGAGCAATTGCGCATGTGCTTGGTCGATACGGCCCCCCTTGCCCGTCTTTTCGTTGAGGCCAGTCACTTCGCCTCTCATGAGTACAAGGCCGTTGCTCTTGCATAGATCTGTGTAGAAGGTGAGGATGAGGACGGGCTGACTGAAATCTTGCTTGAGCTTGTACTCTACCAACGGAGTGAAGAGGGTGGTGGCGGAAGGCGGCAGACCCTCTGCGGCTGGGTTGGGCACGACAGCCCATTCGAGGAACTGCATCTCGAAAGCCTCTTTTGAGCGACCGACAGCATCTGACTCTTCGTCGATTACTTGACGAGGGAGCGGCAGTACGAATTGCGGATACTTGCGAGCGTTAGCCAGCATCTCGAGGTATTTCTCAGTGGGAATCACTGCCGAAAGCTTGTTCTTGATAATGTGGTAGCCAGCCCAGAGTTTGGTGATGGTCTCTTGATCCTGCGTCATGAGCTTTTCTACATCCAAAATTTTGCTGAGCGGTTTGATAGGGCCTTCTTGCGCACCTGTAGGTGTGGAATGGACTTGACCGCTAGCAAGCTTCTTTGCTGCTTCCGCCCTGGAGCGATCTTGAAGCGCTTGGGCAATGGCTTGGTCGCGCTTTTCCACCTCAGACAAGGCACTTTTACTGTCCGTTTGCTGGTAAACTTTCTCTGCCTTGTCGAAAGCTGGTTGAGATGGTTTGGCAGCGGCAGAGTCTAGCGATCGTCGCTTGAATTCTTCGGGAGACAAGCCCTCCTGCATGGCCTTGACCTTGATCTTGGCTTCATACTCTCTGAGCTTTCGTTCCCGCTTCTGCTGGACCGATGCGCGGTGATTTTGCAATAGAGAAGATAAAGAGGCTTTCGATTGCGCCTCGCTGGCATTGCGAGATTGATCGTCGGACTTGAGGTGGGACCAGGAGAAGGGAAGAGGAGGGGAGACTTGAGCGAGGCAAGGTCTAGCACTATGGATTGCGCGAGGGCGGGAGCTTGACCCGACAGAAGCGCACCCATTACGCAGCGTGGTTACTACCGACCTCATCTTGTTATGTCCTCGCTGCGAAATCAGTGTCGATGGTCAACGATGGGCGGGACGGATGTCGACTGAGGTAGCTGAGAGAAGTGCAAGCTATGCATGGCTGAAAAAAGCGAGCTGCGGATCTCGGGAGAGCAGAAAGCTTCTGAGCCAGTTAGTACATTTGTTGCTCAACGCGGTCTCACAATGCTTGTGAAATCAAAAGTAACAAGCCCCAACTGCCACAAAGGTCGACGATCAGCAATGCTTTACATCTTCCATGGAAAATCGAGGTAGCCAATCCAGTCCATTGAGCTCAAACTGAAGGGCCTGACACAGCCTTCAAGGCCGAAGTCGACGGCCAGTACTTTGGGTCGATGTTACCCGACGCAGTGGTTTTCCACGGACTTTCCGCGGCTTTCCCGTTCTTAACACCGCGTCAACGTCGTTCTTTTTGTCAGATGTCAATCTGATAGTTGACATTCGCGCACATGGCTGCCTCCCTTCTGCATGATCTACACTTGGCATCTTCTGTCCATCCGCGTTCAGTTCTGTATTCCGATGTAGAGTCGCACTACAGACCGATCAGGTCTTGCAACCACACACGACCTTCGACTTGAAACTGCTCGCTATGGTCGCTCATATCCGTTCTTCTTCAACTTGCATCCATCTCGGCATTTGCGGTTCCCTCTTCTGATGATTGGCAGTGGTCTCGGTCACTCCGGTACTAGCGACGATGCTCAATTGAAGCCTCTCCTCGAACTTCTCTGTAGCGCCGAATCGTAATGCGGTTGTTCTACTATGATAAGTGAGCGCGCCAGCACCTCGCTCAAAGGTATAAGTACCAGCTACCTTTCGGCCTTGAAGCAATGTCAATCCATCATCACATTCGTACCAAAAGCGTTCACGCTATATCTCCTCCAACCTCTTCACATCAACCCTTGCCGGTCCAAATTTAATTCCCAGCAATGTCCTCGAACAAAAAGCTCGTGACCGTCTTCGGTGCTACTGGTACCCAGGGAGGAAGCGTTATCAACACCATATTCAACACCCCTAAGCTCGCCGCCAAGTACTCGCTTCGTGGAATCACCCGTGACACCTCCAAGCCTGCAGCCCAGGAGCTCGTCAAGAAGGGGGTCGAAGTGGTTCGCCCAGACCTCGACGACCCTTTCTCCCTCGAGCAAGCACTCCATGGCTCTTACAGCATTTTTGCTGTGACCAACTTCTGGGAACACTTTGACGCTGCCAAGGAGACGCAACAAGGCCGCAACATTGTGGACGCCGCCATTGGCGCAGGAGTCTCCCATCTCATTCTCTCTACTCTTCACGACGTCAGCAAGCTATCTAACGGTGCCCTGCGAGTCGTTCACTTCGACAGCAAAGCTGCCATCGACAACTACGCAGAGTCAGTCCGGGGCGACAAGATCAACGTCTCCTACTTCCACGCCACCATTTTGGTTCAGAACCTCTCCGAACAACTTCGCAAAGGAGAGGATGACTCTTGGAGCATCACTCTACCCGTCGGTCCTAAGGTCAGGCTCCCCATGATTGACGGTCAGACTGGCATTGGCAAATGGATTGCAGGTCTCCTTGAAGCTGGTCCTGCTGCCAACGGCAAGACGGTCAACGGTGTCAGTTTCTGGACCGACTTTCAGTCCTTTGTCTCCGAGGTTAGCAACGTGACTGGCAAGAAGATTTTGTACAACAACGTTCCTGCCGACATCTTCAAGACGTTCCTTCCCGCAGCCAGCGCCGATCTGATCAGCAAGAACATGAAGCTCATGGACCAGTACAGCTACTTTGGCAATGACAGCGAGCAGAAGCAGCCTGAGAGCGACGCCTTCTTCCTCAGGGGTGCTGATCGTGCCACAATCAAGTCTTGGGCCAGCACTCTAAGCCTTTAACGTCGCATCCCTTCTCTTCGTCGCATAGTTTTCACTCCAGTCGTCTTGCCGAGCAAATGCCTTGCAGTCCAGTATTCCAGCTAAACATATACGCAACCTACCATCTTGAACGTACCGCTGTGTCCACCCATCAATGTCATGATACTCACAAATTCTGCATGAAAGCGCATTATAGCCGCATCATTCTGCATGAATCGACTCGAGTGACGTAGCATTTCATGCAACGCCTTCGAAACACCCATGTTGAGCGCTCAGACCAGATTCGTGGTCGAGTCATTATCGAGCATTGAGTAGGCTCGATCGTCCATGGGGGACGTCAAAAGGTCAGCCAGCTATGCCTTGAAGACTTGTCATCTTGAACAGCCATCTTCCAAACACGCTGAATCCTTTCAGTGTTGTCAGGACAAATTTTCCCGTTCATCTCCCACCAATCATTGCACAAGCCCAAACAAGGCCAAAAGTCAAGCCCCATGTCTGCCCAGATGAGCAATATCGGCACCGCATACTACGAAGAATCCTCAGGGGTCATTTACCACTATGACACAGTGGTTGGTGGCGAAGTCGTTCGTTTTATCGACTTTGATGGTCAAAATTGGATAGCGGACGGAAGCGACTTCGCAAATTGTTCAGACGAAGACCGGGAGGAGTTCCCAACCACAGTACCCGTCTACCATTCGGTCACTGGAGTTCTGCACGGCCGTGTTCACATTGACACCAATGGAGACTTCAGCTCTATCGTCTTACCGTCATGTAACCACCCCCGAGCAAACACGCATTCTGTATCAGTGTCGAGCTTCGCGCCCTCCCTCACCTGCCCAGATCACGCGGGTGGGCCTTCGCCACTCGACCTATGCACACCCTCTCGGAATCAGTACAGTGCTTATTTGTAACTGCGAAAAGATTTCTCGCAAGAATGGTATGGTGCTATAGAATCCTTTCGTGGTTTGACATGTGTGCTTTTTGGGGACAATATGATGAATGGAGGGGGAAGATGATTACGAAAGGATCATCAATGATAATTTTTTGTGTGTGATGCTGCGATAGGGAATATAGTGTAATTTGAAGGAGCCGCCTCTATAGAACGCAGACTCAAATGTGGTAGAGGTCCGGCGACGAGGCTCGGTCAAGATCGGGTCTGGCATTAACTCAGCGCTGCCAGGCCGGCTTGTTGGACATGCGGCTACGACGGGGCGACGCAGCGCCGCCAGCGCCAGGTGCTCCAGGGCCAGACGCGCCTCCCATCGCTGGACTGGTCGGCGAGTACTGTGGTGATGTGGGTGAGTATTGGGGAGAAGCCGGAGAGTACTGTGGCGACGTCGGCGAAAAGGCAGGCGAGGCAGGCGAATACTGCGGCGAAGTTGGCGAGTACGCCGGCGATGTAGGACTGAAGCCCTTGGCACCCCCTCGTCCAGCCATCGCTGGCGAGGTTGGCGAGTAGACGGGCGACGTAGGCGTGTAGGCGGGACTGGCCGGACTGTAGTTGGGACTGGTCGGCGAGAACTTCGGTGAAGCAGGTGAGTACTGTGGACTCGTCACAGCGCCATAGCGGCCAACGGGACTGGTCGGGCTCATACGTGGGCTTGTCGGCGAGTAGCCTGCACCAGCTGGACTCGATGGTGAGTAGTTGGGCGAGGCAGGACTGTAGCTCGGCGACGTCGGCGAGTAGGATGGGCTTGTTGCACCACCGAAGATGCGTGGCGATGTGGGGCTGTATGCCGGCGAAGTGGCCCCCATTCCATTATTGCCTGTCCACGGACTCATCGCGGCCAGGGCACCAGCCGGAGACGTGGCGTAACCGGGGGAGGTGGGGACATAGCCTGGCGAAACAGGCGAGAAGCCGTAGCCGGCAGGACTCTGCGCACCCAAAGGTGTGCGCATGGGACTTTGACCAGCAAGGAGATAGTCGTTGTATCCACCCTCGTCGCCACCGGTCTGAGCAAGAGGACTGAACATGGCCTGCTCGTGGACGCGGAAGGCGTCGTCCGAGGCAGGAGAGCTCGAGTCATATGGCGTCATAGCGCCAGGGGTCTTGCCGCCAGCTGCATCGAGCGAACGCGACGCCAGCAAGGTGTCGTAAGGCAAGGCGTGGTTGACAATCGTATCCTTGAGCATGTCGAGATCCAAGTTGAGGTCAAAGGCACCCGTTCCCATGGGCGCCATTTGACCAAGCAGCACGTTCTGCGCGACACCCTTGCAGTCGTCAATATCACCCATGGAGGCGGCCTCGATTAGCAGCTCGACCGTCTCTTCGAAAGTACATCGCATGAGGGCACCCTGGTTCGTACGGTTGATACCGTGACGAGTGATGGCCATCAAGGCACCCTGACTCGTCATGATGTCACACAATAGTGCCAAGTGGCGGTAGTTGACGTAGGAACCGTCGAACTCAATGACAGCTCGGGTCTCCTTGAGCAGCGAGTTACGAGCAGCCTCGATACCAAAGACGCGGAAGATCTCGACGGGGTTGTTGCAGCTGGTTCGGATGGCGTCAACACCCTCGATGGCAAGCACCTCGGCAAGATTACTTCCGTCCGTTTCGAGAACCCACTCCGAGACAGTGCGCCAGTCGCCTGTAACGGGATCAATGCGTCTAGTCTTGTTGTCCTGCTGAACGATGTAGACCTTCTTGATGCCCTTGATACCCTTGAGATCGATCTCGGCCAGCATCTGCGAAGCCAGGTTCTTGAGGAAGATCTCCTCTTCGCCTTGTGCTTCCTTCTCGGGATCATTGTCGACAACACGGATACGTAAGATCAGGTTCTCAGCGTTGTCTTCGGAGTGCATGACAAAGATGTCCTGCCCAAACATGGCGCTGATCTTCGAAGCAACGTCAGCCATGGTCAAGTTCTTGTCGAGCATCTGCGCGCGGTCGAGCTCGAGACGCAGGAGCCAAGGAGATTGACGCTCGAGACTGGCCTCCACTTCCTCATCGGGAATGGCGAAGAAGGCTTCGACGAAGTCCTTGTCCTCCTCAATAACTGTAGCTGACGGATCGGGATCGTAGTGAACTTCGACAGCCGAGGTGATAGTCTGCAGGGTCGTGTGAGCAAGCGCGGTCTGGATGACCTTGGCGGACTCCTGCGATTGGCTGTATTGCTCTGTGAGATAGACAGTCACCGAAGGCGTCTTGATGTTCTCGGCGCAGTTGATGATCTCCTTCAAACGCGGTACACCGAGCGTAACGTTCTTACTCGACACACCGGCATAATGGAAGGTGTTGAGCGTCATCTGCGTGGCGGGCTCTCCGATACTCTGAGCCGCGAGCGTGCCACACATCTCGCCTGGGTTGGCGACCGAGCGCGCGAACTGTCCCTCGATCTCACCGAGAATCCATTCCCAAGCCTCCTTGTTGATGTGGTGCTGCTCGATCACCATCTTGGAGCATAGGTAGGAGCGAAGGTGGATCTTGAAGAGCAGGGTTGCGTTGATCTGAGCCTCCCTGGAGATAGGATCGTCTCCGCGGATGACGATCAAGCGATCCAAGACCTCGCGAAGTCCGATAATGATCTCGCCAGGCGAGAGATCGCTTGGTTTGCGCTGATCGATGTGGAAGATCTGTTGCGCATTGAGCACCAGACGAGCCACGTTCATGGGAAGTCGCACCTGCACCTGATCCGATTGGAAGATCTCAGTGCGGAGGAGGTGTCGGTCAAACTCCAGTTGCGCGAATTCCTCGTCGAGCAGATCTTGCAGCTCCTGCGACCAATCACCAAGTCCCGGTCGGAGCGTGCCCTTCTTGAAACCTCCATCATGAAGGTCGACGCGGAACATGTGACGGAAGTCAGCGTCGTTGAGCTTCAGTGTCAAGAGCGTCTGCGTCTCGACCTGCGCACCGTCGATACCGTCCTCTCCGTAGGCAAACTGGATGACATTGTTGGTCGAATTACGAACAGTGCCATCGTAGCAAACCATCACGTCTTCGAGCGCCTTGACCAAACGACGCTGGATATAACCGGTCTCTGCTGTCTTAACAGCCGTATCAATGAGACCTTCACGACCGGCCATGGCGTGGAAGAAGAACTCCTGGGCGGTAAGACCTCGAAGGTACGAATTCTCGACGAAGCCACGACTCTCAGGGGTGAAGTCATCCTTGGTAAAGTGAGGAAGACTACGGTGACGGAAACCAAAGGGAATACGCTTACCCTCTACGGACTGTTGTCCGACACAGGCTGACATCTGCGAGATGTTGATGAAGGATCCCTTCGAACCGGCAACCACCATCTGCTTGACGGCGTTGAAGTCGGGCAAACTAGCCTCGGCGTGGTTACCGACGTCATCACGAGCCTGGTTGAGAACTCGGTTGACGTTGGCCTCGAACGACTCACGCAGTGTCATACCAGCCTCTACCTTGAGCCAATCGTGCCTGGCGTACTTGATGTAGTTCATGACGGCCGCCTTGGCTGCGGTGATGGTCTGATTGATGCTGTCGGTGGTAGCCTTGTCCGCTACGGTGTCTCCAATACCGATTGAGAAACCGTTGTGCAAGAGCCAGAAATTGACGACACGCTGAACTCCGGAGAAGAAGCGCTTGCAGACAACTGGGCCCTTCTCTCTGAAGATGATATGGATAAGACCACCAGCAGAAGCACCGACGACCTTCTTGTTGATGACACCGTACATGATCTCGCCGTTCTCGATGTAGACACCGTCGTCCTTCAAGAAGTTGTTCTTGAGACCCTTGTCCTTATCCAAGAAGACGTTGATACCCTTGGGAATGCACATCGACAAGATCTGCTTTCCGGACCAGTAGGGTTTCGGCTTCAGGATACAGGGCATGGGCACCACGCCATCCCAGTCGGCAACCCAGAGCAAGACCTGCTGAACCTGCTGGTAATCCAGCAGACAGTCTCGCAACGAGAACTTGCGGATACCGCAAAGAGTGTCCTGCACGATGCCCATGACAGGCTTGTTGGCTTGGGGAGAAACGATCTGTCGAGGCACCCATGCGATCTGCGAAAGCTCGGCACGGGTCTCTTCGCTCTGAGGAACGTGCAAGTTCATCTCGTCACCGTCGAAATCGGCGTTGTAGGGAGGTGTTACACTGAGGTTGAGACGGAAGGTGGAGTAGTCCATCAGCTTGATCCTATGCGACATCATTGACATCTTGTGCAAGGAGGGCTGACGGTTGAAGAGAATGTAGTCACCATCCTTAAGGTGGCGTTCGACGATCCAACCTGGCTGCAGCGCCATGTCGCTTCGCCTATTGTACTTGAGGTCGATACGCTCACCAGTGTCTCGGATGACATATTTGGCACCGGGATAGTCGTTGGGACCGTTGCGAACCAGCTCCGAGAGCCATGCTCGGTTGTAAGGAGTCACTCGCTCCGGGTATGTGAGGTTGCGGGCAATCGACTTGGGTACACCGACCTCGTCGAGCTCTAGAAGAGGATCGCCCGTGATAACAGTACGTGCCGAGAAGTTGACACGCTTGCCCATCAAGTTTCCTCGGAGACGACCCTCCTTACCCTTCAAACGGGCACGGATCGACTTGATGGGCCTACCACTCGACTGCATGGCCTGTGGTTGACCTGCAATGTCATTGTCCATGAACGTGGCGCAGTGGAATTGGAGCAACTGCTCAAAGTCGGCAAGGATGTGGGCGGGTGTACCCTCCTGCTCCATCTTCTTGAGGGTAGCGTTGGCGCGGATGACGTCGGCCAGCTTGTATGTCAAGTCATCTTCACCTCCATCCTGTACGGAGGGTCTGACGGGAGGGGGAGGAACAGGCATGACAGTCAAGACCATCCAGTCTGGTCGCGCGTTCTCCTCCGAGAGACCGAGAACGGCAATATCCTCGCTTGACATCTTCTTGAGGATGGTGTGAGCCTCGGAGGCAGGCAAGGGGCGCTTCTCGGCCTGAGCGATCCCCGATGTCTCTTCGCCCTCTTCGTCCTCGCCCTTTCCCTTCTTCCATTGCGTGAAAAGCTTGAGACCCTCACGACGGATGTTGGGCTGAACACGTCCACATCCTCCATGACCAGGCTTGGCCTGCTCCTCAAAGCCCATCTCGTCTTCTTCCTTAGGATCGTCGGCCTCGCAGACCATCTTCTTGGAGCAGTATTCCCAAACACGCTGGAAGCGGCGCTTTCGACTGCCGCGGGTCGCCTTGACGATCTGGTCAAAGACTGGGTCGGTGACCTGGCAGTTGGATGCAAACGGGATGTAACGCGGACAGAAGATGTGGTGAGTCGCGGTGGAACTCTCAAACAGCGACATGAAAAGCCTGAGAACGGTGCGAAGTGAAGCAGATACTTACGACATCAGCTTTGAGCTTACCGCAGTGATAGCAGACGCACTCGAGGATCTTCTTGACCTTGCCAAGGTAGCCAATATGAAAGACAGGTTTGGCTAAGTCGATGTGACCGAAATGTCCTGGACATTCCTGGTGGCCTTCACCGCAAGTTTGACACTTGTAGTTCCTATCGAGCGTACCGAGACGTGGGTCAGAGAGACCGCCGATTCTTGGCTTGCCGGATTCATCCTTGATCTCCGGGACTTCGATCTTGCATACCGAGATAGCTCGCTGATGAAGGGAAGGCAACGGATTAGTAAAGCAACAGGAACAACATCGGTGAAGGGTGTCGGACGAGGAACGGAGACGGAACGGGACCAAGTTTTGTCAGCAAGAAGCTCTGATGATACGGTGATCTTAACGCTTGGCGTCTGCACTGCCCATTGTCATGCACTGAATGAGCGCACTAGTGACGCCAGACGCTATGACGTGGGGGACGGGACGAGGGCGCGCAGAATACCTACAATCTCTTCAGGGCTCAGGATACCAAACTGCACCTCACGCACGGGGCGGATGGGCGCAGTGGAGTGAGCGAAAGATTGGCCGGCCTGAGCGCTCATGGTGAATCAAACGCTTATTCTAGTAGAGGTGAATGCAAGTGGGTATGTGGAGCTGACGGAGTGCAATCGCTGACTTGACAGCGAAGCAGGTTGAAGGGCAGATGGCAGATGGAAGAACTGTCAAGAGCACACTAATTTGTCTGCTTCGTTGGTCGAAATGCGTGCGGTGTGTCACTGTCCTAGAAGACGGTCACTATGGAAGTGGATACCTGCTCGCTAACAGCTGATGCCGGTGGATGTCACGTATAGATGTCAAGGATGTATATTTTTGTTCGAACAAGGACGGAGAAATCAAGCTGAGGGCGCAGCGGAAGGTGGGAGTCGAGGGTGAGTCGGAAAGGACCTCGCAAGAATCTTTCCGCGGGTCTGGTATTGGAACGCAGACTAGAGAGCGATACTCGCAGCAAAGGAAGTCGCGATATCAGATGCTGAGCATGTATGTCAGTGTCGAATTAAGGTCAAGACCGATCAGAGGTTGGATTGGTTTGGTTGCGGCTTGCAGTTGGAGCAGAGGTGGATTCTGCTTAGTTGCAAGTTGCTGTTTGTCGATGGATGATGTCGGGAAAGCGCGGACCAAAGCCAGTCAGGACTTTCGAATGCAAGCTTTGCAGATGCGTGATGAGGCGGAAGCGGGACGAAAGAGAGAAAAGGAGCGAATGTTGCAATCGCCTGTCGGAAACGACTCAAGAATCGTTTTGGTCGGGCTGCAGTGATGATCGAAAACGGCAGAAACGAGGTCGGCAAGCGACGAGGCCGAGGAAGGAAAGAAGGAAAAGAAGAAGAGGTGATGACGAGGATGGAGATGGAGATGGAGATGGAGATGGAGATGGTGGCGAGATGGTGGTGATGGTGACGAGATGACGGCGAAGGTGACGAGCAACAAACAGCGAGGGCTTCTCGATAAAGCCCGGCCAGAGCCAACAATCCGCCTTCCGGAGAGAGAGGCAGAAAAGGAAGCCTCAACCGCGCGCTCGTCTTTTAGCTGCTGCTGAGAGAGTGACTGAGTGAGCCGCGCTGCTGCGCTGCTGCGCGTTTTCTCTGTCTCTCTCTCTTCTCTTTCTCCCAATGAAAATGCTTCGACTCAGCTGCCTTTGCGCACGCGAAGAAAGGAAAAAGGAAAGGCTTTTTTGTAAGGGCCTGAAGCCACGATGCTTGCTCAAGTTGTATTCAAATCCATCTTTTGATATTGCAGGAATACGTGATCGGATTGCAGCCCAATTCAAGATTAGTTGTGACGGTCTAACATTGTTTGCCTCTGGCCCTCAGCCGAGCTCAAAATGGCAGAGCTCTCTTTGATCTGGCAGCCTCATCGGCCATACTGTAATTCACGCAAGAGAGACCCTTTCGACCCTGAGACACAGGCTCTGCCGCCGTTACCTCGGCGCTTTCTGCACAACAGTACCTGTACTGTACAGTACACTAGTATCTGCGAACCGAAGCTGAGCTGCAGACTGCGTCAGGGCACAGCTTTGACGTTGGGGCCCATTCGCGAAACACTCACACACACACTCCAATCGAGCCGAGACCCTCTCCCTCTCTCCTTCACTCCTTCCTTCCCCGTCTCATCACCATCATCATTCCGCTTCTAGCCTTTCCTTCCCTCTCCGTATGCTATCATCACCCCTTTAGCTTCAGAAGTGTTCAGAATCCAGTATCCGCGTCAACATCGATCGAGCTCTTTGCTAGAGCGTCAAGCACGACACCGAGGGTCTACAGTCGCACCTCAGTTCCTCCCATTCGCTGCATAGTCTGGCTTGATCCATCGCATCGACGACAAAAATGTCGGCGCTGTGGTCAGGATGGGGCGCTGACGCCTTCACAGAGCAGGTTGAAAAGGCCACTTCGGAGCTCCTGCCTGTTGGATCTGAAGACATTGCGCTCAACCTCGAGATCTGCGATCAGGTCCGTGCCAAGCAAGTCCCCGCAAAGCAGGCCATGCAGGTGCTCAAGCGTCGTGTTAGCCACAAGAACCCCAACGTTGTCCTACTTGCACTAGGACTCGCCGATATCTGCATCAAGAACGGTGGTGATCACTTCCTTCAAGAGGTGGCTTCGCGCGAGTTTATGGACAATCTCGTCTCTGTCCTGCGTAACCCTGCTGGCGTCAACAACGATGTCAAGGCCAAGGCGCTCGGTCTCATCCAGAATTGGTCCCAGATTGCACAGGCCAAGCCAGCGCAGATGGGATACATCACCGATATCTATAAGCAGCTCAAGAGCGATTCCAGTTTTGAGTTCCCGCCACTGGATCCAAATGCAGCCGCATCGGCTGCGCTCGTCGAGACGCTCACCGCGCCCGAGTGGGTGGACGGCGAGGTTTGCATGCGCTGTCGTACCGCTTTCACCACGTTCAACCGCAAGCATCACTGTCGAAACTGTGGTAACGTCTTCTGTCAGCAGTGCTCCAGTCACAACATGGCGCTACCCTGGTTCGGAATCGGTCAAGATGTTCGAGTCTGCGACGGATGCTACGCTCGCAAAGGTCCACCTAAGAACGCCGCCAAGCTCTCTCGATCCAAGAGTGTCAGCTCCTCGTCCCCCTCTTCCTCCAGCAAGCATGTTCCATCCGGTCGCGGCGCGTCGGCATCGCATCACCGCTCCGCTACCGTTGGCGGCAAGTCGAAACGTAGTGCCCGTCAGAAGGAGGAAGATGACATCGCCCTTGCCATCAAGCTCTCTCTCGAGGCTTCAGGTCAAAACGCAGGACAGAGCTCTCGCCCAGAAACATTCTCAGCGCCTAGTCAACCCTCTGCCGCCCGCGGTAGCGCAGAGAGGGCTCCCAACGGCCGAGTGCTTGAGGGAACCGACGCAGATGATGACCCAGATCTTGCTGCAGCTATTGCCGCCAGTCTGCGAGACTGGGCCCCACCTCAGCCCAGTGCGCCGGACGGGCTTAATGACACTGCCGGGTCTGCACCGGCTTCAGGCGCTGCAGCTCGCAGTGCCGATGCCATGCGGTCCGACTTGCCCCTGCCTCCTTCGCTCGACCTTGCACCTCAGGACATCGATAACATTCTCACCTTCTCGCAAACCATCCAAGCGCAGCATGCTCACAATCAGCGCAGCGGCACCATTGGTGCTCCCGTGCCACAACCTGTTCAGGCACTGTACGAGAAAGCCTCCTCTGCAGGACCTCGCATGGCGCGCAACCTTGAGGAGGGTCACCGGCGGCACAATGTCCTCGTCTCGATGCATGACAAGCTCACCGAGGCGGTGCGCCTCTATGACCGTCTGCTCGATGCTCAGATGACCCATCCAGCACAAGCGTATCCATCTCACGCATACCAGCCAGCCCCATATTCAGCTCCGACCCAGCAGAGCTACGGCTATGGATACGAGCAACCCACCCCAGCTCACGAAGCCCCGTATGCGCCCATGCATGCCGGACCCTCGTCTCTGTACCCGCAAGCAGCACAGGCCAACGCCCATCGCGGTGCCGAACATGCCGGTGCGCACGCTCTCTGGAACCAACAGCACCAGCAGCAACATCAGCAGCACCAGTATCCACAGCCCCTGCAGCATCAGCAACACCCAACTCAGCACGATCCACAGCAGTATCAGCAACATCAACAGCCGTATGGCTTGCACGTGCCTCCGTCACAATACGGCGCGCAGCAGCAACAGCAGCAGTCACAGCACCCCAGTCAGCAGCAGTACCAGCAGTATAATGCTCCCAATGCTTATCCCAACGGCGCTTATTCTGATCCTAACCAGGCATCCTCGCCCGTACCACCGTCAGCTTCGACGCCATACGCAGGTTATGAATATGCAGATGCGGCAGGCAACTATGCATCGAATCCCGCGGCCACCGGATCAGCCTACGGAGGTGCCAATGGGCCCTACGTCAATGACCCGAGTGCAGCGCCAAGCACGCCTGGAGCGGGTGCTGCGGGCTCACGAGCACCGCTGTCTGTACGCACGGAGGGCATCATGGGCAGCGGACCTGTTTCGGTCTCGAACGGAGCAGCTCCTGGTTCGGTGGAGAAGGTACATGTTGGCGAGGATGCACAAGGAGACGACTCGATCGCCACATCACGCCTGTCAGCTGACACGTCTATCTCTAGCCGCAACGGTTGGAACCCGGTGCCGATCCAGGCTATTGCGCCGCTATCGCAGATAGAGACCGGTGCTCAGCCCCAGATGCAGGACGCATCGCAACACCAGCAACAACAGCAGCAGCACCAGCAGCAGCACCAGCAACAGCACCAGCAACAGCACCAGCAACAGCACCAGCAACAGCACCAGCAACAGCACCAGCAACAGCACCAGCAACAGCACCAGCAACAGCACCAGCAACAGCAACAGCAACAGCACCAGCAATACCAAGGCCAACATCATCAAGCACCGCAGCAACAGCAGCAGCCCACCAAGACGGCAGACACGAGCTACCTTCCGATCTTCCCCGTTGCCCCGCATCCAGACAACGGATTTGGGCCTGAACGAACGGCAGCGGCAGAAGGAGTGTCGCCGATGGCAAGCCCTTACACCAACGCACCATCGTCGGCAGGCATGTGGCAGAGCTCGGCCAACAAGAGCCCAGCGGTCGCTCAACCAGCGGCGTCTGAATCGCCTTTGATCGAGTTCTGAGCCCCACGATGATCACCATACCATCTTCTTGGAAAGCCCTTCCATGTTTTTTCGGATAAGCAAGTTTGATGCAATCTTTACCTGTGTGGTTGATGTCCATCTTCCACGCCACCTTGCAGTGTCTCATAATCACTTGGCTGAATAGATCCTTCAAACTCAGACCACGGAATGAGAGAGTGGTGAATTTGGCAGAATCCACGAGCGTGGGGAAGGCAAAACCAGCACGCAGGGTCGCGTGTACGTGTGTGAGAGACAGAGAGAGAGAGCACAAGTCAAGAGAGCCGAGCGATGATAACAAGAGGGCAAGCGTTCTGGTTGGCTCGGCGCAGAGTGATCCGCCAAACTGCAAGAAGAGCGCGTTTGGATCGGATATCACCGTTTCGCTGCACTGAAACTTTTAGCGAATGCAAATCGCTGACCCGTAAGTTGAGTTAAGCGCTGCCCATCCGTCCATGCAGGGGCAGTTATATACACCACAACGTCCAATGTGGTTCGCAACTGTTCCATGAGCAAGCCGTTTCCAAACACTTCTTCCTACAGAAGCCTGATCTGCGTAACTCTACGTGCTTCATATCGAGCTTGGCTGTGACAGAAAGAGGAAAGCGGAAAAAATGGAGGAATGAATGGCTGGCTGGCTCCGGAACAAGTCATCATCACCGCGCCACTTTTTTCTGTTCTGCAGCTGCAGCAAAGTCGCAGGTTTGGAACTTGACAACGATCTTCTTCTTGGAATTATTATTCTTTTTGGCCGGAATTCGGTGCTGTGAGTGTGTGACACGAGGCGCTGATGCTCGGCGTATTGCCCGCGTCAAAATGCGAAAATGCGTCTGCAGATGATTGATTTGATGAGACACACAGCTGCGACTGACTGACTGACTGACTGACGCACACACGCTGCTCCGCTTTTTCCTTCGGCTCTTGCTTCTGAATTATTGTCAAATATGGGAGAGCGTCAAGTCAAGCTGAGCTGACCACATTTGACATTTTTCGATCTTCCGAAACGCAGTGGTACTGTAAATAAATCACATTTTTCGACACTTGGACCCTCCCTCCCTGTTCGTTTCACCATCGTAGGACAACGAACTTTCTTCCTTTCCTTCCTCCTCATCCCCCTCATCACCATCCTTCAACTTGGTTGCACCCTCCCGTTCCTCTATCGGAGCAATCCTTCCTCCTTCCTTCCCCACCTTTTGCTCGCCGGCGACCGCTTTACTCACCATCATTCGGGTCGTCGGTGCTTGTCGCTCTTTCAATCTTCAACGGCACTGCACGGCCCTCTTTCTCTTCTGCCTCTCCTAGCTGCTAGCTGCTTCAACCGCAGCGACTCGGAAAATACCTCAGCTTCGGAGCTGCATTCGTTGTCCTCAACATCCTTTGGTTTTGCAAGGCCGTACGACCATCCCAACCAACACACTCCTGGTATCGCTGAACCTATTAGCCCCACTTGGCCGAGCATGCCATACTTCAAAAGCTGCGCAGGTCGTCCTGTCTGGAACGGAATCGACTGGGACGTTTGCTTTCAGCAACAAGTGCTCAACTCAGGGATACCCTTGTCGTTGGTAGTCTTGTCTTTGCTCGCACTCATCGTCCACCAGTTGCGTAGGCGCCGCGCTCTCACCGTCTCTGCACAGCACGTTGCTACCCTCGACCCAGGCGCTTCCTCCTTCTCGGCCGTTGTCAATGCTCAGGCCGCACACCAGCGCCACGCTGCGCCACGACGATCCACACAGACGGGTCTTCTCGGCTGGCCTCGTCGCTTGCTCAGCGCCATCTTGCCTTGGAACTCGTCTCGCATTCTTCGCAGCAATAGCGTTTCATCCGTAAATTCAGCCAATCTGCACTTTGCTTCCTCCAACGGTGCTTCCAAAGCTCATACCGCCGCTGCAGCGTCTCAGGCTGCGCTCGAGGTCTTTCACACCGAGAATGCCGTCATCTTGAACGAGGTCCATCTTACTCCGCCAACTGCCCGCGATTATCGCGTGGTTGAGCGACTTCGTCAGCTCGAACTGCTGCGTCGTATTATTGACGTCTTTGGCTCTGTCACCCTGGCAGCACTTCATGCTGGTGACTGGGCTACAGGCTGGCACTCGAGAGGATACCAGATCTACTGGGCTTTCATGTGGTTCTATCTTGCGTCTCTTTCGGCCTACTCGCTCGCATCCAAGCACTCCTTCTTTTCCCACAAAGCAGCACTCATGTTCGTCTACGTTGTCGTCACCTTCTTCAACCTTCGTACTGCGCTTCTCAACCATGCGGCGCATCCCGCCCTCCATTCCCGCGGTGCCGTTATGCTGACTGCTGTCGAGCTGCTTGTCGCTTGCATCGTGCTCTTGCCCACACTCTTCTTCCCTCTTCAGACCGTCTTGCCTCGCGATCTACGTGCCATCTATACCACCATGTCCCCCGAGACACAGCACGGTGTTCCTGGAACCGCTTTCCCTTCGCCACGTCTGACTGGTGTAGACGGTGTTGGGCGTCCCAGACCACAGCAAGCTGCTGACCCTACCGCCGACCCTGCAGCCGCTGACCTCATCCCAGCACCCGAGGAGACTGCTTCTCTACTCTCTCGTGCTACTTTCGGATACGTGACCCCGGCCATCGTGAAGCACTACAGGACTCAATTTACACTCGCAGCCATTCCAGACTTGCCAGTGGCAGACAAGGCTGCTGCTGTCGTTGCCTGCTTCCGTGCCTACACCTCTGCCCGTTCAGATGACCCTCGTGCGACGAACGCAGCTTCGCCCAAGCAAGGTCTGCACGCCGGGCTTGCGCCTTCCACCCGACCGCTCTGGCGACGCCTTTTCGGTCACTTCAAGTGGTTCCTCGCGCTCCAATTCTTCTGGGCGACGCTCGAGGCAGTTCTTGATCTTGTGCCGCCCTTCTTCTTGCAGAGAGTACTCGCCTTCATCTCGGCCAGAGGTGAGCAGCGTCGTAACGGCAACATGGAAGGTGCCGAGCCTCTCCACCTTGGTATCCTCTATGCATTTGGAATGCTCGTCGGTCAGATCATCGCCTCGATTTCCGCTTCCCGTGCCCTTTTCATTGGCAGGCGTATCTGCATCCATCTTCGTGCTATTCTCATCACCGAAATCGTCACCAAGACGCTTCGACGCAAGGACATTGGCAGTACCGCTGACAACGACGACGAAAAGAAAGACGCAGAGGAAGGCGATGACGACGATTCGACCGCCGACAATGCCAAGGATGGCAAGGACAGCGAAAAGCCCAAGCGTGCTACAGATGGACAGGTTGTCAACCTCATTTCAGTCGACGTCTTCAAGGTCTCCGAGATCTGCGCATATCTCCACTTCTTGGCACCTCGCGCACCACTCGTCATCGGTCTCTGTCTCGTTTACCTTATTGTTTTGCTCGGCTGGTCTGCTGTCATCGGTTTCATGGTTCTCCTCGCATCGCTTCCCATTCAGACTCTGGTCTCGCGCTGGTTCGTCAAGCTGCAGAAGCGCCTGCTTGAGACCACTGACAAGCGTCTCAACCTCGCCACCGAGGTGCTGGGCTGCATCAAGACTGTCAAGTTCTTCGCCTGGGAACGTTCCTTCAATGCACGAATGGACGAAGCTCGTCAGCGCGAGCTCCACGTTCTCGGCCTCCGCTATCTTGCATGGCTCTGCAACACATTCACCTACATGGGCACTCCCATGCTGGTCACCTGTGCCACTTTCGGTGCTCACACCAAGATTTTCCACCAGCCACTCACTGCCGAAAAGGCTTTCACGGCTTTGGCGCTCTTCAACACGCTCCGAAACCCGCTCGATGCTCTTCCAGACATGATCGTGCAGATCCTCAACTCGCTCGTATCGGTGCGACGTATCGACACGTACTTGCGCGAAGAGGAAACGCAAAAGTACCAGCAGTTACTGCGAGACGACGAATCGAGCGACTGGGGAGATGCCGAGGGCAGCAACAACAATGGTGAAGCAGCCAATGGTACAGCTCGCGGTGAATCTTCGGGCTCCAGCGCTCACCGTGTCATCGGATTCGAAGATGCCAGCTTCACCTACGCAGACGATGACAGCGAAGTGGACGAAGGTGCCTTTGCACTGCGCGACATCAATCTCAGATTCCCTGTCGGAAAGCTTAGTATCATCGCTGGGCCAGTCGGCTCAGGTAAGACGACGTTGCTCATGTCGCTGCTCGGCGAGACTCGACAGTTGGGCGGCCGAACATTCATGCCTTGTCCTGTTGCGCGTGCCACTGCACCTATCGACCCTGCTACAGGTCTGAGCGAGTCGGTTGCCTACTGCAGCCAGAGCCCCTGGTTGCTCGGCACTACACTCAAGGAAAACGTGCTTTTTGGATCCTCCTACGACGAATGCCGCTACCGTGCCGTCATCAAGGCATGCGCTCTCGAGCCTGATCTCAACATCCTCGAGTACGGCGACGAGACCGAAGTCGGAGAAAAGGGTACTTCACTGTCCGGTGGACAGAAAGCCCGTATCGCACTTGCCCGCGCTCTCTACTCATCGGCCAAGCATGTTCTCATTGACGATGCGTTGTCCGCCGTTGACAGCCACACTGCCAAGCACCTCTACCGTCACGCGCTCAAGGGTGCGCTCGCCAAGAACCGAACTATCATCCTGGTCACGCACGCCATCAGCTTGTGTCTTCCCGGTGCAGCCTTTGCCGTCGCCATGGACAACGGTAGCGTAGTCGTGGCTGGGACCCCTGACGTTGTCAATGCTACTGGCGTCTTCTCTGAGGAGGGCGAGGCCCTGCAGTCTTCGCTCAAGGCTGGAAACACAGCTGAGCAGGACAACGAGGAAATGACAATCGAAGAACTCGCAGCCGGTGGTAGCGACGAGGCCGAGCGCGAAGAGATGGCCAAGAAGCTGGAGAAGAAAAAAGCGCATACCAACGAGGAGACCTACAGCTCAGGTGCCGTCGGTACTAAGAACTATGGCCTCTACTTGGGATCGGTCGCCAGCAAGGCAAGGTATGCAGTGTTGCTGTGGGGCTCGTTGCTTCTCTTCTTCTTTGCGGTTCGTTTACTTGACATTGGTTCCGGTGCCTGGCTAAGGGAATGGGCCAAATCTCACGACTACCGCGAAAAGGAGACTAGCGTCCGCATCGCTGCTACAACTGACGTCGCACCGCAGCAGAAGCCTCGCCTCACCTACGACCAGATCGAGACGTTCATGACCACTCCGCTTATCGACACGATCTGGACGAACCGACCATCCCTGCTTAGCGCCCTTCGTCTGGACGATGTTTTGCATCGCCTGTCAAAGCCATTCGCAACGGTTGACAACAGTCAGGATCACACTCTCCCAATCAACGGATCCGACTACCTGCTGTCAAGCCGATTCTCGTCCTCGGACAGTTTGCACGGGCAGCGTGTGCTTTCACTCGAGCCACGCAGCAATATCCTCACTGCAGCAAACTCTGCACCCGTTCAGCCAGTACCCTTCGCTCGTGATCAGCGCCGTGACACTGGCGACTTGGACACGTACTACCTCACCATTTACCTTGCCATCTCTTTGGGCTTCATGACGATGACGGTACTTCGAGACGGCTACGAGTTCTTCATCTCACTTCGCGCATCACGACGAATCTACCGCCAGCTGACGGATGTGATCCTGAATGCCCGACCGCAGTTCTTCGACCGCACGCCCGTTGGCCGCATTATGAACCGACTTTCCAAGGATGTGGAAACTATTGACCAGGAGATGGCAGTTTGCATGCTCTTCCTGCTCGAGTGCACGCTTACAGCCACGGCCATCCTGGTGCTGATCTGTTGGGCCACTCCAGTCTTCCTTCTCGTGGCCTTGATTGTCATTTGCGTCTACACCGTCATTGGTGCGCTGTACCTGGTCAGCTCGCGTGACTTGAAGCGCATCGAGTCGGTGGAGCGATCGCCGATCTACACTGTTGTCGGTGAGGTGCTCAATGGATGTGTCATCATTCGTGCCTACGGCGACGCAGGACGATTCACACGACACTGCCTGCGATTGGTAGACAAGGCGAATCGAGCGTTCTTCTTCCTGTGGTACGAGAACCGCTGGCTCTCTGTGCGTGTCGACATCGCGGGTGCTTCAGTAGCATTCTTGTCGGCCGTGTTCCTGCTGTTGCGTGCCGACACGGAAGCAAGTTTGGCTGGATTCGTCCTGTCGTACGCCATCACGTTCGTTGAGTCGGTGCTGTGGATCGTACGCATGTACACGCAGACCGAGATCAACATGAACAGTGTAGAGCGAATCAGCGAGTACCTAGAGCTCGAACCGGAACGTCAGACAGGACAGGAGCCACCTGCGTACTGGCCAAGCAGCGAAGGCAAGATCGTGATCAAGGATCTGGCGGTACGATACACACCCGAGTTCCCACGCGTGCTGGATGGCATTGACCTGGAATTCCAGCCGCGCGAGAAGGTCGGAATCGTTGGCCGTACAGGGTCAGGCAAGTCGACGCTGGCATTATGCTTCTTCCGCTTCCTCGAAGCAGAGCAGGGCTCGATCGAGATTGACGGCATCGACATTGCATCGATCCCGATCCGAACCCTGCGAGAGAGGCTGACAGTCATCCCACAAGATGCTCAGTTGTTCAGCGGTACAGTTCGTTCCAACCTGGATCCCTTCAACGTGTATGACGACGGTGAATTGTGGATGGCGTTGGAGAGGTGCCGACTGGCATCGTTTGCGACGCCAGCTGCCTCTCGAGCAGTCAGCCGCGCACCAAGTCGACCTGGCTCACCAGGACCCGAAGGTGAGGGTGAGGACGAGGTTGTTGCGGATGCCGAGATGTATGGACGAACCAACATCATCACGTCGCTGGATGCACCCGTGGAACAAGGTGGTCGCAACTTCTCGGCGGGTCAGAAGCAGCTGTTGGCTCTGGCACGTGGATTGCTCAAGCTTCGCGACAGTCGCATCTTGGTGCTTGACGAGAGCACGGCCAACTTGGACTCGGCGTCGGATGCACAAATTCAGAAGACGATCCGACAAGAGATGGCACCTCAAGCGACGATCATCACGATCGCGCACCGTATCAAGACGATTGCGGACTACGACAAGATTGTGGTTTTAGGCAAGGGTAAGGTGGTCGAGTGCGGCTCACCTTTGTCACTGATGGAAGACGAGTCAAGCGTGTTCCATTCGATGTGCCAGCAAAGCGGTGAGATGGGCGAGTTGCTTCGCATCGCCAAGGAGGCGGATGCGCAGAAGAAATCTTTGTCGTCATCGTAAGCATGGAGGAGCGCTACCGCCATCTCAAGCCAGCTGCTACCTCTACGCCACGTGCTGCTTCTTCAAGACTTGTCAGCGCGATTACGAAGCACTGACGGAACGCACAACGTAGACCATGCCACCTTGGCTACAGTATTTGCATTGTAAAAATTACTGAAATAGATATCATTGTGAATACTGTACCCTACAAAGTCACAATTTCAACTTGTGAATGAACAAGCGAATTTTGAAGCTCTCGAGTCTGTGGTCACCGGTTTGGAGGTGCATGATTGAGCACGGCAGAGCAAAAGAGACGAAAAGGAAAGAGGCATGCAAGGGGTTCTCGGTGGTCGTGTCAAAAAGGCGTTGGTAGACGGCCAAATTGTGTGCTGTTCCTGCGGTAGAAGCACAGCTGCAAGGGCCTGCCGATCAGGATGACGGGTTCTGTGAGGGTGGCGAGGATTCATCGAAACTTCCTCAAAGAGTGACAGTTAAAGCATAGGTAATCGCATCGACGAGCTCTTGTTTAGCTTGATACCACAATCTCAGTCTTGGATCGGGTGATCCGACGACAGCAAGGGCGTGAACTGTCCCCCGAACAGCTGCAAGGAGGAGGAGTTGCAATTTTTTAGGTTGGCAATTCGACGGGCCGAAGAAAAAGACACAACACGCGGAGAGGCCGATGCAGCAGAAGAAAAGAAGTCTTTTGTCTCTCTTTTCTGTGAGACTGCTTTTTTGCAACGTTCGGTGTGCCCTCCTCCTCTCCTCCTCTCTCTCGCTCTGTTTCCAAGCGCACACATGCTTTGGAGAAAGGATTGATATCGGACACTGCACGAGACTGCAGCCTCTTTGACAACCACAAGGCTTGTCCGTGCATTCAGCTTCACCGTCTCATGTTGCATCACAGGTCGGCAGCCCACTTTGGCATAGCGCGGCTCGCTTGAATCGACAACAACAGCTTCAGCCATCAGCATCGCCCTGGAACTGCTTTCACTATACACAGACCTTGCGACGATCAAAGCGACAGAGAGGGGCAGACGCTTACGAAGGATGAGAGGCCAACTTGGTCTGTGAACCTCTCTCTGTCTGCAGGCAAGTGAGACCGTGTTTGCAGATTTTCAGGCACACCAGGCCTGCTACTGTATAAGCGAGCGCGCATTGGGATCGGCAAAGTGGTTTTCTACGACAAGAAAGGCAAGGAGAAAAGGAACACGCCACAGACACAGCTCCAGATCCACTTCCAACTCGTACTGCAGCCGTTAGAAGCTCGCTGACATCTCGACGCAGGAGCATCATCGACTGAGGGGATCAAGTGCTCAAATGGCGCTAACTTAATCACTGGAAGTAGCAATTGGTGTCCGGACCGCGCATGCTGTAAGTGTATCTGTGTCTGTGTCTGTGTGCATTATTGACAGAACCTTTGCGCCTCCGCCGATCCCTCAAAATTCAGTAAATTTGCCTTTCTTTGAATTCCCGACATGTACAGTCGAACCTCTCAAAATGAAACATTTTTTTTTTAAAAAATTGCGGAAAATTGTTAAACATGAATATACATTGAATCTTTTTTATCTTGGGCAGGAGAGTAGCTAGACACAAATGGAAACTTTATTTTTTCATATCTACATTGCAGTCAACCAATTCAGTCAAATACAAGTGCTACACAAAGCTAGTGCCTCCAAAACAGCTGGTGACAATAGCTTGTGACTTGACAAGATGTCTTGAGCTGCTTGTAGAGTCTGTAGCTGCATCTGAGGCATCATTTTGGCTACATCAGGCCTCCCATCATGCTCCAAGGGGCTAAGAGGAGGTGTTGAGATGTCTTCCAGGTCCTGGTCCTCCTCAGTCTCCACTATACATTCCTCATCTTCACCTGGTGGCTGTACCACATCCTGAACACTCACTTGTGTCAGTCTCCTAAGTGTTTCTTCTAGCTCAGCATCCATGCTTCCCTCTTCAGCCTGATCTTCCTGCTCAAACTCCACCAAACCTGTATGTCTCCAGCAATTCCTTATAGTGATGCTACTGAACTCCCTCCAGATTTGTTGGCTGATCCTCATTGCAGTTAGGATGTCAATCTTGTAGATATCCTTGCTTCCAAGCTCTGCTTCTAGGAGGGCCATAGAGCATTGCCTAGCCCTGTACTGCTTCTTAAAAGCTGCTATAATTCCAGCATCCAAAGGTTGTATCCTTGAAGTTGTGTTGGGGGGTAGGAAGTGAAGCTGGATGTGCTGTAGCTCCTGAGCATCCTGAAGCAAAGTGTGGCCACTGAAATTGTCCAAAAGAAGCAGAATTTTCCTCCCAGGGGTCCCTCCTACAAACTTGTCAACTGAGGCAAGCCAATCTGTAAAGATGTATGAGGTCATCCAAGCTTTCTTGTTGGCCAAATACTGCACTTCCAACTGTTCTGGGCTTTCCTTCCTGAAGGCCTGAGGCTGCTGAGAATGTCCAATGAACAAGGGTTCCAACTTCTCTGTGCCTGTTGGCTTCAGAACCTGTTTGATGACTGGCAGCTCTCTATCAATGATATCCTGTTGTATACTGCCTGCTTCTCCATGGGCTACCTGTTGTTTGAAGGAGTGTCTGTTGCAAAACTTCTCCAGCCACCCATTAGAGAACTTGAGAGCAAGTTGCTGAGCTGCTGGAGTAGTAGAATTGAGCCTAGTTTGCTGCTTGATCAGATAGCCATTGATCATCACCCCCCTGCTTTGCTGCTCCTGGACCCATGCTGCAAGAAGTGCATCCAATTCCTCTGCTTTGCCTATAAGTCTGCTTTTGCTAGAAGATGGAGATTGTTCTGATGATGAAGAGGAGGCTGAATTGAGGATTCTCCAGATTGATGTCCTACTTGGTGTATATGTGAGGTTGAAAGTAGTCCTAGCCCACTCTGCTAGATCTTTGGTGGAGCAAGGCTGGTTGAGTGCTATCTGAGCATTGTAATGCAAAGCCATCTGTTGTTTCTGATCACCTAAAAGGTTATGGCTGGTGGAAGGAGGTGTTCTTGGTGACCTAGGCATAGTGAACTTGTTATGTGAAGTAATGGTGGTGGTAGGAAGGAGAAAGCAACTGCTTCGTCTTCCTGAGATTGAGAGCTTCAAAATGAGGTACATATTGCTATGGTCTGTGCACCTTATGGTGGGTGGTGTTAGTTGTCAGAGCTTTTTATGACTAAAATTAATACTTAAAAATGCGGTAATTTTAACTGCTGGAAATGTTTCATTTTGAGATGTTCGACTGTACTCTGTGACTGTACCCTGTAGCACGCGCACGCTAGGTGGGTGACCAGCACAGCAGCACCAGTCACGCCGATGAAAGAGGCAAATTCCACCTCCGCTCCCGCCAGCACGCCTTCTTTTCTGTTGCCAAGCCGCGGTCAACTTTGGTGAAAGTGAGCGTGAGTTGAACCAATCTACTGTACAGTACAGTACGTTCCTCTTTCTCTCCGCTCATACTGTTCACATCAATACGGCCCTCTTTGCCCCGACGAATAGCGTGCGCTCTTTGTTCGGCTTGTTCGGCCACTGGTGTTGCTCTCTTCCTCCTCTTTCGTTTCTTCATCATGTCGCGCTAAGCTATACAAGCAGCAGCAGCAAGCCTTCAAAGTCAGCTCATTGTCTCCGCCTTGCTGCGCAGTGTCTCTCTTCTGTCGATCTTGTTTGTCTCTCCGACATCGACAACTCCATCTCACTTCTCCTCCCTCTTCGTCTCCAGCCTTGACTCCGTCACGCTCTGTGCCTTCCTTCCACAGTCTTTCATCGGCCAATCCTTTCCGACGCGCTCGTTGTTGTTGCACTTCCCACCATCACCGTTCCAGTACTCTTGGGCTCGTACTAACCGATTCAAAACAGTCATCGCTATATCGACATAGCAGAGTCCGTCGATCCCCCAACCATAGACTCGTCCTATAAGATACAAGGCGGCTAGATCCTTGTGTCGTCCCTCTTCACGTTCTCTTCTTCCTAGCAGCAACACATACGTCAATTCCAGTAACACCAAAGATGAAGTCATCTACCGCGGTCGTTGGCTTGGCTGCCGCCGCCGTCACTCTCAGCAACGTCGCTCTCGCCAAGCAACAGCTCGAGGTTTCTCACGAGCCCATCACCGGCCTCTTCACAGCTGATGGAACCCCTTCCCACCCTAGCTTCCTCAAGTCGCGATGGGAGACCTCCGAGCTGCCCCTTGATTTCCGAAAGCGCGACATTTCCGATTCCGGTTCCAAGCGTAGTACAAAGTCGTGCCGTGCTGAGCATGGTAAAGAGCATGGCAAAGGTCCTGGCAGGGAGCACGCCCACCGTGGTCGCCACAACATTCACAGTATGATTGACAAGTACGGACACAAGGTTGAGAGCTGGTTCGAGGGTGGCAAGTTCCACGACCACTCGCTCGGCATCGTCATCAACAAGGCTACCGACAACTCTGCCGACAACGAGTGGCTCGTCAACGTCGGCTTCGGAACTCGTCCTCAGACCCTCAAGATGGTCTTTGACACGGGCAGCTCTGACACCTGGGTCTACTCGCCTGCCTGCTGCTACGCTAACAACCACACCTTCTTTGATCCCGCCAAGTCTTCCACCTACCAAAATCGCACCGTCGTCAACGGTACCGCACAGCCTGCACCTGCAGGCACTCCCGGTCAGCCCTGGTCCTATTCTTACGGGTCGGGCTCCATATCCTCCGGCTATATTGGTATCGACACTTTCACCTTTGGTCAGCAGAGGCTCAAGGTGGACAAACTTCCTCTCGCCCTCATCACCAACATCACCGGCTCACGCGCTTCGCGTGGCATGGAGGGTCTCGTCGGTCTCTCCACCGGCAGTGCCTCGAACACTGCTGGTCGCTGGACTACTCCATTCGAGGCCATGTCGTCGCGCGGCCTCATCAACGAAACTTATCTCACCGCAACGCTGAGGAAGGCCAACCGTAACACTGGAAAGGGTGGTGGAGGACGTTACACCTTTGGCGAAATCGATGATGACCACCTCGATGGCAACATCACCTGGTCTCCTGCGCTTTCGCCTGCGCTGTGGGCCGGTCGATTCGCCCAGATGACCATGGGCAACACCACTTTGGCGTTTGGCGCAGGGACTAACGAGCGCCCTACTCGCTTCCTGATGGACTCTGGCTCGGCCGTGTTCTACCTGCCTCCACCCATCGTCAAGGACATCAACAGCCAGATCAGCGGTTCCGTGGTTGCCAATGCTAGCAGCGGTCTCGCTTTCCCTTACTTGATCCCCTGCGACACCGGTCTCAAGAGGCACGAGAAGAAGTACAACAACCCCACGTTTGCCATTCAATTCGGAGGTACCAACTTCACCATCCCTAAGGAAGACTATGTCTTCTACGCCAACGAGCCGGTTCCTGCCGCCGCCGCTGGTGGTAAAGAGAACATGTGCTACTCTGCTTTCCAGACTGGCCCTGCTCAGATCTCGATTCTTGGCTTGAGCTTCATCAAGAACCACGTCGTCGTCTTTGACCAGGGTGGACGCAACCTCACTGCTTCCGCTAGGCGTGTCGGTATCGGCAAGCGATCCGATGTTCGCTACGACTAGATTTATGGATTCGCACCCAGGGATATGTTTTAAAGCCTTATCATCGTCAAAAGAGTGAGCACTCAAGCTTAGATCATCGTGTCACCGGATTTTGTTTTCTTTGTGTCAATATTCAACCTTCTTTTCTGGCTTCTCACTCTTCGCCTGTGCCCCTTGTTACAACGAAGGCTCTGCTGTGGAAATGCGATAAGTGAGAGGAGAGTGTAGTATCTCGTGAGAAAGCTAATGCTCGGTGTCGGCATCGCTAAAACAGCGAGCTTTATGCATTGCTTCAATCGTCTTCAATTGCCAGATTAGAGTCAGACTTAGTATCAAGTCTCTGCCCGTCCCAGTAGGCAAGGTGTGGTGGACATGTGTCATCTCTTCCAGTCGGAGCGTTCTAAGAATGTGATATGATAGGGACGGTGGGGAGGTGTGGGAGGCTGCATGGACCCCTGCAACATCATTACGAAAATGAATTGAGATGAAATGCCCCCGAAATTGGGGCTCCAAAAATGTCACAGGACTCGAATTGCTTGGGGACAACGTGCTGACAACTTTCAAGCCCCGTTCCCGCACGCAAAGCATGACAGATAGGGTTCAGTCGCTAGGTGAATGCCAAAGCTGCTCCACTTTGGGCACCACTCTCATCTCACAGCCCACCAAGTATCAGCCTCGACCTCTTCCTTGATACGCCGGGAGCGACAAGGCGAAAGATTCATCGATTACGAAAAGGTCACCAGCTTAGACTCACAAGAAAGGCCGCACACTTGCAGCTTCTTGATCCGACACGAATTAACTGTCTCCCAATCGCTTCGCCCGGACAGCATCTAAGGATAAAGAGTTAGAGCAGCCGAAGTTTCGAAGAGCAATCGAAGCCCAGAAATCATGCTGTGGTGAGCCCTTGGTGCTCAGTCAGAGCTCGAACTTCGCCTCAAGCTTCTGTCAAAGAGGATCCACATCATCCTGACCGCTCGCAAGTCTGGGCTACAACTCCAATTGACCCGACATTCAGACGCACACCTATCGGTTAGCTGCCATGTCGGGTGACAGCCATTCCAACACGAACAGTAACAGCCGGTCCGCTTTCGCTACATCTTCTACCGACTTTGGTCTTCCTTTCGGCAGCTCATCTTCCAACACTGCATCGAGCAGCAACAGCAGCGGCTTCAACAATGCAGAAGCTCCGAGCCATGGCTTCTTTCGCCCCTCTGCGGTGTCTTTGGTTCCTATCTCGATCCCATCGAGTCCGTCTATCTCGTTGAGCTACAACCAAGCAATTGGAAGTAATCATGCACCTCTACCATCTTTGTCCAATGCCGCTGGGTCCTCGCCTTCAAAGCTGTCAATCTCAGGTACAGGTTTGGGCATCGGCAATCTGTCATCACCTTCTACGAGAGAACAGAACAACCCGCTTGCGCAGGCACAGAATTCGTCAGACTTCCATGGCCAGCCGCATTCCCCTACACTCTCACTCGCTGGTGAAGGCTGGCCTCCACCGCCATTCGCTGATTTTGCCTCTGCAGCCTCCTCATCGTCTTCTGGGAGCGTCACGACACCAGCTGCGTTGCTGAGGAGAGCACAAGGCATGAACTCTCCAGGCTTTGCTATTGGATCCCCAGCACGCTTCCGTCGAGCAAGTATGCTCGGTAGGGAGATCACACCCTTCCATCTAGACACTGAGGACAGGTCCGATGAGGAGGAGCACGCTCGCTCAACCGGCAAGACAGCAACACAGCAGGCACCAAGCAATAGAAACCCAGATGACGGTGATGATGAGATGATGCAAGTCGAGGATGACGAGCCTGCAACGGCTTCGCGTGCTCCAAGCACGCCAGTCATGGGTCCTCCATTATCTCTCTTCAACACGCCCAGCACACCTCCTCCTGCATCATCTCATCTACCTCATGCACGACCAAGTCTACCATCCTCGGCACTTGCTAGAGCATCCGCATCTGACTCGGGACAAGACAGCTCATCATCCATTGGAGCCGGGGGACTCTCACGTATGGTACCACGCTCACCCTCAGCTGGTCCATCCATGGGCTCTCCGCTCTCTCACACTGGCAACCGCTCTCGTTCCTCGTCGCTGCTATCCTCTTCTAACGTCATTCGCAAGGCTATCACACGTCGGCCTAATCTTCTCCCCAAAGACCGCTCAGTAGCCCGAGTCGCTGCCTCTCTCCAGGACGAATCTAAGCCGGAAGACTCAGAGATCGCATCCGAAGCCAAACTGCAGAAGCGGCTTGGAGGTGAAGCAACTCTTCCACGCACGCCTCGGTTCGGCCCCAGTGGAGGCGCGAGTACTATTGGTGGAGCTGGGAATGCAATGTGTACTTCCAGATCGCCCTTCTTTGGCGCTTCTGCAGGAGCAAGCGGCGGAGGCCAAGCAAGAAGGAAGTACATGTGGGACGATGACGTGGACGATATCCGCGGTGTGTTTGCCGCTGATGGTTTGGATGATGCGGATAGCAGCGACATCTCGTCCGAAGAGGAGGAGATGATGATGTACTATTCAAGGACGGATTCGTTGTTCGATGAAGAGGATGAGATGCGTAGCCGTCTAGCTCAAGGCTCCAACGATATGCAGGATGTCACTACCTCATCCGTGGTGAATGGAGCCAACGGCGCTTCTGGTAACATTGAAGGCAGCAACACTGTCGGTGGCAGATCCGGCAGTGCAGCGCTCTCGACGAGCTTTGGAGCGGCCTCAGCAGCGGGTAGCAGCGCTGTCGGCTCTCTACCAAAGCGAAAGAACAACTCATTGTGGATGGGCTTCAGAGACAAAGGGAATGCGCACAAATGGTCTCCTGGTGGTTCGGCTTCTGCTGGTACTGCTGGAGCGGGTGGTGGAGTTTTCAGTGGAGAACGAGCCGCGTGGCGACGAGCTGGAGGAGCGCCGGCGGGCATGGATGTAGACACATCTCCTCGTGTTCTTGGTGCAGCTGGAGCCGGCGTACGTCTCTCGAAGCGAAAGACAATGGGCGATGACCGTTACGAACCATACAAACGTCGAGCCGTGTCACCCATGAATCTTGGATCATCGCTAGGCACCACTCCCATAAACGCCAGCTTAGCCGCTGCTGCAGCTGCAAACACTCCCACCCTTAACGCCGCTCAAGCATCGTCAGCGGCCACAGGTTCCAACTCACCACTCATGATGCCCATCTCCAGCCCGTCCGGTGGCATCCTCTACCGCGGTATACATCATGCTCATTATCACGCTGCTTATGCTTCGAGGTATTCGACTAGCCCGACGATCTCCCGGCCTTGTACACCGGTCAATTCGAGTTCAAATGCCGGTGTCGGCGCCGCATTCTCACCTGCAGGTACTGGAAGTGGGCCAGGGTATGGTTCCGGAGCGCTGGGTTTGTCAATTTCGGCGAACAATCCGCAGAGTCTGGAGAGCAGGGTACAGATGGAGCAGCAACAGGAGAGCGAAGCGCTGATGGATCAACGGGTTGGGATGTTGGGGTTGTCGTGATGTTGGGCTCATCAGCAGGGTATCATATTGTATTTGTATCGTTCTTTATCATACGACTTTGTTTGAATCAAGCTCAGCATCGTATTGTGGCTCAGTATCGGCGAGCACAAGCTGTTTTCGGTGCAAAATGAATGTGTCCGAAGTCAAGTGGAAGCGATGAGTCTTCGTGAAAATACTGTATGCAAATGCGAACGGATCACTGCTTTGAAATGGCTCCAGCTCCGGCAGCCACATCTTCTCTCCTGACCTTTAACCCCTTCTGCAACAATGTTGTCTTGATCTCGTCAATCGTGCATTCTTTTCTGTGGAAGATTCCTGCAGCCAGCGCGGCTTCTACTGTTCCTTCACCGCCCTTGCCGGCTTCAGGGTTAGTAAAGACATCAACAAAGTGCTGAGCAGTACCAGCACCTGAGCTTGCAATCACGGGGATGTCTACGCTTCCGCGCACAAGTTCGATGAGTTGCCTGTCAAAGCCCTTGTTAGATCCATCGCGATCGATCGAGTTCAAGAGGACTTCACCTGCACCAAGTCTCTGGACACCGCGAGCGAGTTGGATGACATCAACGTCACGGTCCTCGCGGCCACCTTTGACGGTACACCTATACCACCATCTCTTTCCCTCGTCTTCGGATCCAGCCGGTCCCGAGACAACACAGCGTGCGTGGGCAGGATCGACCTCCTCGGAAGGCGAAAGGTAGACTCGGCGCGGGTCGATGGAGACAACGACTGCTTGAGCTCCGTAGCCTTTGCTGATTGTTTCGATACCCGTCTTGCCTGTGAGGCAGGCGTCGTTGAATTTTAGTGGATTTGTCTCGTCGGCCTGGCCAGTCTGTGCTGCTCGTGCATAGAGCTCTTCAACAGCGTAGACTGCTTCAGAGCCGATGGAAACCTTGTCTGCACCTGCGCGAAAGTAGGCATCAGCGACCTCCTTGGCCGGTCTGGGAGTGCCATCAGGGTCGACAGAATCCTTGATACCACCACCGATGGTGAGAGGGACAAAGATCTTGGCGGCAGCAGCTTCGAGAAGGCTCAACATGGGTTGATCTTGGAGAGCGCATGAACGGAAAGAGGTGATGTTGAGGAAGGTGACCTCATCAGCTCCTTCGAGGTAGTAACGAAGAGCAAGGTCGACGGGCTTTCCAAGGTTACGGACCTTGCGTTTGGGCGAGCTAGTCGGTGTAGATGCTTCGGCGGTTTCAGTGGTGGATGAAGAGGGCTCGTCTGCCTTCTCGCGCACGTCGTAGGATTCACCCTTGGTAACTACGAGATCGCCGTCATCGTTGCTGCGTACGTCGAGACAAGCGACGATACGCTTGGTGAGGCCATCCTGTGGGTTGGGAACAGCAACTTGCTGTGGGTCGAGGAGAAGACGTTCTTTGCTGGGGTCGATGGTGCCAGGTTGGTTGAGCCATGCACGAAGGAGTTCGAGACCAGCACGACCGCTCTTCTCAGGGTGGAACTGAGTGGCGAAGACGTTGCCCTTTTGAATGGAGGAAAGGAAGACTTCAGAGCCGTACTGAGTGGTGGTGAGGACCCAGTCAGCGTGCTTGTCGGGTTGGTATGCTGCGCGGTAAGAGTGGACAAAGTAGTAGTGACTCTTGTCACCTGAGGCTGGGTCAGGGAAGCCGTACTTGACAGCGTCCTGGTCACCACCGTCGTTGCGAGTTTTGACGACTTGTGCCGTGTTCCAACCCATCTGCGGTACGGACTTCTTGACCTTGCCATCCTGTTCGTATGGTGAGAAGCTTCCGACAATGCCAGGTACGACACCTAGACCCTGCACGCCCGGAGCCTCTTCCGAGGCCTCAAACAAGGTCTGAAGACCGATGCAGATACCCATATAAGGCTTGCCTGACGCAATGTACTCCTTCAATGGATCAGCATAGCCCTTTTCGCGAATGGACTGCATGGCGGGACCGAAGGCGCCTACACCGGGGAAGAGCAGCTTGTCGGCCTTCTTGAGGTCCTCGGGAGATTGTACCCATTTGAACTCGAAGCCGAGTTTTGTGATGGAGTTGGCGAGACTGCGCACGTTGCCGGCGCCGTAGTCGAGCAAGTACAGCATCTTGGTTAGAGGTGAGTGGTTGCGAACCGTAAGGAAGCAGAAGAAGGTAGGGGACCAAGATGAAGGATAGTGGTGGCACCAAAGCTGACTCGAACGTGACTCTTTGCGGCGATAACCTTTTCTTCCTAAAATTGATAGCCGCGATGCCGATCCCCCAGCCGATGGCAAAGATATCGGGCTCGGATGTGTGTTTCCGCTCTCAGAATGCATTGTTTGACTCGCAAATTGCAGATGCGGAATTGGAATCACATTCCGCTCTATATGACCCGATTCAAAGTCTGGCTACTTTGCCGAAAACAGAAGTCCTCTTCCGCTGTTTTGTACGGTAAGCGGGCTGAGTCATTTGCTGCTGCCTTCTGCAGCGTCAATCAGATCAGCGTTCAAGGCCGCGACGCTCAAATATGCCAAAGTGAGAAGCAAAAGCATATGTGAATAAGAGTGCGAGTGCGGCGCGGAATTGTGTGGCTGTCACCTAGAAGGGGGGGAAAAGAAAGAAGAACGTCAATCACCACTTTTGCCGAGAATTACAGTAGCTCGCTCGACCTTCTTTGCTCCGTGCACTTTCTCCTCCACACGTTTGAATGGACACAGAAGCAAACATCCGAGCGGCTTTCCATCCATCTTCCTCACCACCTCCTTCGCACCGATATCGTCCTCGTCCGTGCTAAACTGAACGCGCATATCGAGCGCGTCTCCATCCCATCGGTCACGCTGTGTCTCAAGTCGGCCTTTCAGCTACTTGCAAGCAACCATGCCGAACAAGCGAGAACCTGGCGTAATGCCAGACGCCAATCGACCACTCAAGGATCACCATGACGACCTCAGCCAGCAAGCTGCCACAATCCTGCCACTCACTTTCCGCAAGCCATCCGGAGGTCTTTTGAGTCTAGTCCAAGCTCTTGCGTCGATCCTCTTCAAGGCCACTGTCTACATCTTCCTGCGTTGGATTCCTACCTCGCTCGCACACCCTGTCATCCCAACCTTGTACGCCGTGTACCTGGTCACCTCAATTTTCCGCGACCTCGTCATCCGCAACGCCATCACTGATCATCTCACCAAGCAACAAGCAGCTGCTGCTCGTGATCTTCAACAGCTCGCAGACAAGGTCGAGGTCACCGATACAAAGATTCAGACAAAGGCGACTGCCAAGCCGGTCGAAAACAAGCCTTCTGGTCAGAACGGAGGCTCCGACGCCAAAATTGCTTCGTCCTCTACATCGTATGCTGATGTAGCTAAAGGCGCCAAGCCTACTCCCACGACTGGTTCTGCTTCCTCGTCAAAGTCGACGAGCCACGCAGCTGCCCACTCAAAGCTGCGTCGCACCGGACTTTTCGAGCTGCTCAAGGCTCTTATCTTTGGCACCTCGACTCGATCGTCACGTATCAACTTCTACGTCATCTTGGCTCATACACTCGCCTTCGTGCTCTTCCTCGACAGCTTCCTCTCCCCCTACTTGTTTCCGTCCCACTGGGATTACAATTTGGCATTCGCTCGCACCGGCGCTGTTGGCCCAACGTATGCCAAGATCCACGTACGCTACCCGCCACCTGAGCTTGCAGGCGCACCAAACGCTTCGGCTGTCCTCACTCCGCCTCTTGCCAACTCGTTCGACAGCTTTGCCATTGAAACCCCATTCGCCTCCTCTCCGTCGGTCCAGCAACCAGCTCAGCCTATCGAGCTTCTCGTCAAGTACCGTCGTGCTCTCAACTTGACTGAAGATGATGACGCTTTCCGCAAGACAAGCCGTGCGTATGGCAAACCTTACCTCGCCAACCACGAGAGCCTCTGGCTCAATGGCCCACTCATTACCCTGCGCCCGGAGAACGACTGGACTGCTACAGCTCTCATCGACGATCTTTGGCCGTCCACCACGTACGAGTGGGGTCTGTCTCAGTTCCAGCCCGAGCATCTCGATCAGTCCTCGGACGAAGTTCGCGTCATTGAAAAGTTTGTTGCCAACGACGAAATAAGTCGCCGCAACTTTTTCACCACATGGCCCGATCCGAGGCTGAGCACCTACATGCAATCCAAGAGCCTCGGCTCGCGTCGCATCGACCTGTCCGAGGGTGATCAAGAAGAAACGAACCCTCTCGAAGATCCGAACCATTTCACGTTTGCTTCCACTTCCTGCGTCAAGCCAGACTTCCCCTACCACCCAGCACAATTCTGGGGCTGGAACTGGCTTCTCAGGCTTGCCGGTATTGGCACCGAGGCAGGTGGTATCACGGAGCGCAACCGTATTCCTGGCTTCGACCTACTCTACCAGAGGACCGTAGCTGGTCGAGAGTCGCATCCCTCTATCCGCTTCCTCTTGCAGCTCGGTGACCTCATCTACGCCGACGTGCCACACTACGGAGGTGCAGACACTGGCGCTTATCGCAAGCTCTATCGCAACTTGTTTGCATCCAACAGCTTCCGTCGCTTCTTCAAGCACGTCCCTGTTATTGGCATCTACGATGATCACGAGGTGATCAACAACTGGTCTGGAAGGGACGAGAACGATGAAGAGATTGCTGCTTACCGGTCGGCCAATACAGCATGGAAGGAGTACATTGGTGACGTCAATCCGGAGCCGTTGGAACAGGGAGAGAACTACTACACCTTCCAGTACGGTGAGTCAGCCGCCTTCTTTGTCATGGACACACGCCGTCACCGCACGCATCACTCTGCGGACGATGACGAGGACAAGACGATGCTAGGCTACCGACAGAAGGAGGATCTCTACAAATGGCTTGCAGCAGTCAACGAGACGGTCGCATTCAAGTTTGTGGTCAGCTCCGTCCCCTTCAACACGTTGTGGGGCGGCGAGCTGGACGTCGATGGGCAAAAGGACAGCTGGGCAGCTTACAACACCGAACGTCTCGAGATTGCCGAAGTGCTTCGCTACGTTCCCAATGTCATCGTCCTCAGCGGTGATCGACACGAGTTTGCGGCCGTCAGCGTCCACGACACCATCACCGAGTTCAGCACAAGTCCTCTCAGCATGTTCTACCTGCCTGTCCGCACACTTTCGCAAGACCATGGGGACGGTAAGACGGGTGTCGACAAGCTGCTCAAGT
This sequence comes from Ustilago cynodontis, assembly GCA_928865425.1. NCBI lineage: Eukaryota > Fungi > Basidiomycota > Ustilaginomycetes > Ustilaginales > Ustilaginaceae > Ustilago > Ustilago cynodontis. The sequence continues at coordinate 89,049 of CAKMXY010000013.1, forward strand.
ACCTTCCCGATGGTAACTACAAGTGGACTGAGTTCGAAGTGGATGCTCGCGATCCATACAAGCCCGTTGTGCGTGTCTCGGTGCAGATCGACGGCAAGGAGGAGTGGAAGACGACGTATGTGGGGAAGTCGCTTCGCAAGACACAGGGAGGCGTTGGTGGGTTGGTTCGCACCTTGCTCGAATCGCTTGGGTTCAGGTTTGACTTCTTCTACAAAGCATAGGGTTCATAGCGGACTCTGCTGCCTTGTAGTCCCCAAATCAGTGTACTGTATCTGTATACCCACATATCTGCTTAATGATCTGAGAACGCCTATGGTGACGAGTGAATGTGAATGGTGCCTAGAATCAAAATATAAGCTTTGTTGGACTGTGACGATCTGACACAGTCTCCGTAGTGCTCGACGCGTGCTAAAGTTGAATGAATACAAACCTTTTAATCTGTCGCGCAGACCGATCTGTGGGCCTTCAATACAAAATGAAGGCGGATGGAAAGACCGAATCGGGCAGACGGGGAGACCTCAAATACGAAGAAGGCAGACAGAGAGGGAGAGACGGAAGAAGGCCCGCGTTACTCTTCCGGTGCAAGAGCAGAGAGAACGACACGCCAAAGCGCTCTCAACTCGACGTGCGCTCTGAGCGTCCCTCAATGCTTTGTGCGAAATTCCAGCTTCGCTTCCTCTTTCAGTCAATCATCACCATCCTCTCATACATCGACATCCTCATCATCCTCCATCGAACATCGCCTTTTACTCAATCATCGCACTTCTGAGGCAGCAACAGGCATCCTCCATTTCTTCCTTCGCGGCTTTCGGTACCTCCTGCGCATCCGACGTGTCGACTGTTTTCAAGCTGGCTGTGACCGCAAAGCCGCTTGAGGACGTCCTGATTCATACAGCTTGAAGAACCTCTTGTTCTGTACAGCACTACTCTTCCTTCTGCTGCCTTGATCAGCCTGCGCAGCCATGTCGACGCTCAACCTCACGGGTCACCCTGACCCCAAGCTGCGCTCCGACCCACTCCTTCTACAGGCGCTCGAGTCGTATGCCGAGCCCATCAAGAGCGCGCTTGCTCAGCAGGGTGTCGAGTCCAGTGCTATTCCTTCTAAGAGCGCTTCCCTCTCGGCATCCGACCTCGCAACTCTCGTTTTCGACTTGCAAAATTTCCAAGAAGAGTCGCTCGGCGTCAACGCGCCTCGTCCTGCCGACCCTTCTGCGTCCACCCCACAGTCACGTCACCCCGTCCGCATTCCTGCTGAGCTCTTCCTACCTACATCTTCACAGCAGAGCACATCCGTCGTCGCACCAGAAGCCAGCCATCTCCGACTCCTCTTGCAAGAGGCTCTCGCCTATCTCGCTTCCAAGGGCAAATCAACATGGAACTTCTCGGATCCTGCTCAGAAGTCCGACAACGTCCAGCTCATCGCACATGTCCGTCAACAACTCACAAAAGCTGGCGCACTAGAGCATCCCATCATTGCCGTATCACCTTCCATCACCGAAGCTGAGGCTGCCTCGCTCAAGCAGATGGCTGAGCAGCTCGAATGCAGGTGGTCCGATGATGCAGCTTCAGCGACACACGTTCTATACCCATCCGATGTGACGCCTCCATCCTCCCCCAAGCTTGGCGAGTCTTCTTCCACCACAGAGTCGAGCAGCAACTCTGAGGAATACTTCAGGACCATCGCTTCAAGATCTGGGCGTGCTCTCATCCACGTCTGGTACCGACCCGACTCCTACGACACTTGGCTGCCGGCTGCCGACTTTGCTGACCCTGACCCGGCTCCTGAAAAGCGTCTGCCTTGGAAGGTCGGCGCCAAATGGCTCCGCGACAGTGTTCGATTCAACGAGCTCATGAACCCAGAAGACTACGAGCAGGAGGATGCACTCGAATCTGCTACCGACGCTGCTGAGGCTGCTGATGTCAGTGCCACTACTGACGACGTCAAGAAGGGCAAGAAGCGTGGTCTTCCTGAAGAAATCACAGATGCTTCCTCCGCCTCGGCCGCTGCAGAGTCGAATGGCAAGCGTATCAAGCTTCTTGTCGCTGCTCGTCCCGTTGGCGCCGTTCCTATCGACCTTTCCGGTTCGCAGCCCATCCCAGGCAAGAAGTACGAAAATGAGGCAGTCCCGAGCGGTGTTCTTGGGAACTTGCCAGCCGAGTCGGCAGGTCCAACCAAGCTCGAAGGCGAACAGCCAGCTGTCCGAGCCGCTAACGATGGTGATGCTACCATGGCTGACGGCACCGCTGACAAGCCCAAGTCGGCGGATGCTGCTGTCGAGGAGCCCACCGAGGCGACTGCTGACGCCAACGCACCGGCCGTTCAGCCCGATGCTGCTGCTGTAGAACAGCAACGCATCCGCGCTGAGGAGATCGCCAAGAAGTACCTCGCCTCGCAGACGCAAGAGGTCATCATCCCATCCTACTCCACCTGGTTTGACATGTCGACCATCAACGCCATCGAGAAGCGATCTCTTCCTGAGTTCTTCAACAACAAGAACCGCAGCAAGACACCCAGCATCTACAAGGACTACCGTGACTTCATGATCAACACCTACCGTCTCAACCCTAGCGAATACCTCACCTTCACTGCTTGCCGTAGGAACCTTGCTGGTGACGTTTGCGCCATCATGAGGGTTCATGCATTCCTTGAGCAGTGGGGTCTCATCAACTACCAGATCGATCCCGAGACTCGACCTGCTACGTTGGGTCCTCCTTTCACTGGTCACTTCCGCGTTCTCGTTGACACTCCCAGAGGTCTGCAGCCCCTGCACCCCGGAACCAGAGTCAACTTGCCCACTTCGGCTTCGGCCTCGGCTGGCCCTGAAGGTGCTGCTGCCGGAGGTGCTGCTGCTGCTGCAGGTGCTGACAAGCCCGACATGAACCTCGAACTGCGCAAGACCATCTTCCAGTCGACCATGAAGGGATCCAAGCCTGTCGACCTTGCCGAGGCCAACTCGCTTGCCGCTCAAGCCGACGCCGCCATCGCTTCAGGTGCCGGCGGTGCCCCTCGCTACATCTGTGACACTTGCGGCACAGACTGCACTCGTGTCCGATACCACAGCATCAAGGCCAAGAACTACTCGCTCTGCTCCTCGTGTTACCTTGAAGGTCGATTCCCCAGCTCCATGTACTCGGGCGACTTTGTCCGCATGGAAGACGCTGTTCTCAAGCAGACCGGTGGTGTCACTGGTGGTGCTTCTGGAGCACAGGATGACTGGACCGACGCCGAGACACTGCGTCTGCTCGAAGGTCTCGAAATGTTCGATGATGACTGGTCGGCCGTCAGCAACCATGTTGGCACAAGGAGCCGTGAGCAGTGTATAACCAAGTTCATTCAGCTTCCTATCGAAGATGGATTTTTGGATGGTGCTTCGCAGGCTGATCTCGGACCATTGCAGTATGCTCGCCGCGATCAGGTGGACAAGCTGGGTAAGCCCATCGTACCGTTCGCTCAGGCTGATAACCCAGTGATGAGCGTGGTTGCGTTCTTGGCCAGTGCTGTCAATCCTGCTGTTGCTGCTGCGGCTGCGCAGAGCGCTCTCGGCGAGTTGACGGATAACCTTCGTAGGCGGGCCAGTCAGGAGAAGGCCGCATCGGGTGACAAGGACGCTTCCACTGCCGACGCCGCTGATGCGGATAAGACCAAAGAGAACGGCACCAATGGTGACGCTATGGATGTTGATGGTGACGCTACCTCTGCTGAGCCCAAGACTGGCGCTGCTGGTGCCGAGACCACCGATGAGACCAGCGCCGTCGCCAAGAAGGGCGCTGTGCCACGAAACGCCGTCGAGCGAGCCGCAGCTATCGCTCTCGGCGCTGCTGCTGCCAAAGCCCACGTTCTCTCGTCATTCGAAGAACGCGAATGCCAGCGTCTCGTCGGTCAAGTCATCGAAGCACAACTCCGTAAGCTCGAACTCAAAATGACTCAGTTCGAAGAACTCGAGTCGCTTCTCGAGGCTGAGAGACGCTCTATCGAGGCTGGCAGGAGACAATTGTACGCCGACAGGTTGGCTGTGCAGAAGCAGTTGGCTTTGGTGAACGATTTGTTGGCAAAGGCGGCTAGGGAGCCGGAGAAGGTGTCAAGGGAAGAGTTGGTCAAGGCTTCAAGCGCGGCTAATGGTTTGCCTCAGCAGGGACCTGTGGTGAGGGAGGCACACGTTGGTGGAGAGGCGCCAACGGGCGGAAATGTTGCTCAGATCGGTTGAAGCTCGGTCTGCTGAGGCAAAAATGTAGCTACGATTCTTCTTTTGGTTCAATCCATGTATTCTCGATGTTGTCTTTTTGGTCTTATGAATGAAATGTTCTCTTTTCTCAGAGTAGGGTTGTGTGCGTGTGATCACGATGGTCTCGAGGCACGATTGGAAAGAAGCCGACCGCTTTGGCGCACCTTTGCGAGTCAAAAGCGAAACGTTTCGGCGAGCGGGTGATGAACAAGTGGTCATGGTGTCGCGGTTTTTGACGTGCAACCAAACAGTCTCATTCATGGTCATGCAGGTCTTCAATTGGATTGAGATTCTGTTACCAAGACATAGCACAACGAGCGCACAAGCACCAAGGTTCGAAAGTTCAGAACGCAGCCGACAGTAGAGAGCAATCTTTCGTATTCAGAGAGGGTAAGATAGCACGGACGAGATGGTTTAGTGGTGACCGTCATCGTGGCCATCACCGTGGTGGTCGTGGTGTCCGTGGCCGTCACAGGGGTGTTTAAAGCCCTGTGCAGTGTGACGGAATCAGTGTCGTTTTGTGAGATGGAGATTGTGCAGCGAGGTAGTGCCAGGACATTAGAGAGAAGAAGAATACAAGCAAGAAGTGTCAATGGACGGCTCTTCTGATTGCGGACACCAGAAGGCGAGGCAGCGGCAGACGCCGGTTCTCCGCGCGTCGATGCCCCATCACTTTCTCGCCTCTTCGTAGCAAGATGCGTTCTGCTCATCGACATTGCTAGCCGCTTCCCTATTTGATTGTTTGCTGCTACGGGTGCCGTCACAAGAAGACGTCGCACGTGGGACCTTGCAAGGTTAGGCTCTTGCCCTCTGCAACCTGGCTTTCTCCGTTCCTACTTGCGGCGGGAGGACCTATCGCGCTTCATTGCGACCATCCTACACCGTACTTTGCCATCATCCGCCTTCTCCCTTCGATCCACGCTGCTCTCGTCTCCATGGGAATCAAGTACTTACAAGAAGAACAGCACCATCCTGCTTAGCTCTGTAAAAGATCCAGAACCACATGGTGGCACCTAGCAGCTTGGCACCCCATCGGTGCTTGAAAGCGGGTTGATGTGGGTGGAAGCCTGGCATTGGCTTGTACCATCTTGAAGAGGATGCTCCTGCTGCTGAAGGACCGGCCATTGTGTATATGTGCTTTCTTTGCCTGAATATGCCGGAGTCGGTGGTGGAATTGTCTATCCTGTCAGCACAGTTTTGCGATGTCGGTATGCGCTACGGAGAGATTATGAACTCACGATGAGAGTTGTGCGAAGAATGTGCGGTGGTGGAGACGACCAAGAGGGAGGAGTGGATTTAGATGGTGTAGTTGGTCCCGGCGATGTGAGAGTGTGAATTGGCTGCTAAACTGTCGGTTCCGAGTACGGGCTCCACTCAAGCGCGATTTTCAACGATGTTGAGAGACGCGATCGAACATTTTGCTCTTGGGAAAAAAGTAAGCAAGACCTTCAACCTGCAACGGTTATGAGGGAAAATGTTGATGAGACCTGTTCAGAAGAGTTGCTCTGAACGCATTCGGACGTGGCACACAGCCTTCACCGGTCCAGAAAGCAGAAAGATCAGATGAAAAGGTATCGAATTGCAATCAAAGGCAGGAACAGATCTCACACGAAATCACAAGCAAGAGTCTTACGAGCTTCCCATCTCCTCCCAGTCGCATCGCAGTGCAAATGGCATGCACGGCAATGCAGGCCAGCATCAGCAGCCCTTGAACATGATCGCCGAGTAAGCGGTCAGCCTCGCGTCAAGTCAACGAGCCAACGACACGGATGAGGCCCCGATCGAAGTTCCTTGCTAAGAATTTTCGCCCTTTTCTTGCATTGAATACCGTACCCAAGTGCTGAAAAAACGTTTCTTGGTGTCAGAGAGAAACAAAATAGGTTATCGCCAGATGGTCGCTTCCACGTTGGGACCACGACCAGACCGTGCTTGACTCTATGTATTTGGTATTCATCATGTAAAACGTGATAGCACTTGGGTAGTAGATCCAATACGAGCAAGGAGGCGTTGTATGCGGCAGCTTTCGCAATGGCAGATGCGGAAGGGATCTCGACCGCCTGGTGTTGTTGGAACCGGTGGGAGGACTGCTGAGCTAAAAGGGAGGAGGAAAGGAGCAAGATAGGTTAGTAGCACAGGCGGGAGCCAGACGGGATCGATGTTGCCCAGATTAGTCGTCTTAGTATTGCGAACGTGTTGGCAAGATCGACGAGTAACGGTATTGATGATGGTGATGGTGAGAAAATTGTAGGAAGCAGTGCAATTTAGAGAAGCCTTGTTCAAGTCTGCAGGTCCAGCCAAATTTTCTTCTGTGCTCCGGCAATTTTGCTTCCTCTCTCGCAGAATATCTCAGGTTTGTTAGGTTTCAGCAAAGTGATCGACTTGCTTTGCTCTAACGGCTCATGATGCGCAGAACACCCCAACTTCTGTCTCCCGATGCACAGCATGAGCATATCAATGGACGTATCGTCGTCTACTGACCATAAGCCCTCAGTAACGCATGGTAGAAACAACCACTCTGCAGCACGGTTTCAAGGCAGGTGATGCATCTGAAGTAAAGCTTTCCCGATCTGAGGGCAAAGAGAGGAGACAGTCATGACCGACATCGATTGATATCAGGGCGCACAGACTGAAGGCAGTGAAACGTCGACAAGGACCTTTCCGCCTTGAACGAGAGACAGCACGGAAAAGGCGCAAACGGACAACGAAAAACACGCAGCAACAGCTACGGATCGATACGAAAAAACTGGTAAGCAAGCCCGAAATTCCATCGGTCAAATGTCGGGAAGTCGTTGTACTGTAGAAAAGAAAAAAAAAAATAAAAGTTGGGAAATTCTGAGAAGCGACACACGCGCGCTTCGACCAACATCGTGTCTCGTGGCTTTGCCGTTTTTTTTCTGGCTCGAGATCTTCATCGAGGCTCATCCGACAGAAGAGACACACTTTCCAGGTGTGCTGTTTGCCCATCGTGGCAACCTTCTCGACACCACCTCCTTCATCCTCGTCGGCGTCGTCATACTGGTGCGTACCGTTGTTCCAATCATAGACTTGCACGCTGGTCTAAGCGAGTTCATCACAGCGTATAGCAACCAGCAATCTTTTTCTCCACCTGGGTCGAGCTATCATACTGACAGATCATCTCTTGATTTCTGCCTGTCGCTTTATCGACCTCCTCGCCCTTACCAACGTCGCTTACCGTACATCAGGTCACGATGTCTTCCTTCTCCCGCAACCTCCTCCGCACTGCGGGCAAGGCCAAGAGCCTCGTATGTATCATTCGACGCCAAACCACAGCCAGCTTCCTCATAGTCCACCCGCCAGCAGGTGACACGCACCCGACCGCAAAACAACATTACTGACATGACTCTCATCCGTTCTTTTGACTCTGTATTTCATACTTTGCAGCCGGTCTACTCGCGCAACGCCATCCCTTCATCCTCGCGCTTCGTTCAGCTCACCGCTGAAGCTTCCCGCCCCCAGCAGGAGCTCCCCTCTTCCAAGTCCGAAAAGTTCAAGGTCGACCTCAACGCCGATTCTTTCAAGGGCTACAAGTTCGACGTCCCCAAGCTCGAGTGGGAGACCTCCAAGGATGAGCTCGTTCACCTTTACTCCGAGATGGTCAAGATGCGAAGGATGGAGATGGCTGCTGATCAGCTTTACAAGCAGAAGCTTATCCGTGGTTTCTGCCACTTGGCTATTGGTCAGGAGGCCGTCGCTGTTGGTATGGAGGCTGGTATGAAGCCTTCCGACAAGCTCATCACTGCCTACCGATGCCACCCCTTCACCGTCCAGAAGGGTGGTTCCATCAAGTCGGTCATTGCCGAGCTCTTCGGTCGTGAGGCAGGTATCTCTAAGGGTAAAGGTGGTTCCATGCACATGTTCACCCCTACCTTCTTCGGTGGTAACGGTATCGTCGGTGCTCAGGTCCCCGTCGGTGCTGGTATCGCTTTCGCCCAGCAGTACATGAACACCAACGACGCCACTTTCGCCATGTACGGTGACGGTGCTTCCAACCAGGGTCAGGTCTTTGAGGCTTACAACATGGCCAAGCTCTGGACTTTGCCCTGCGTTTTCGTTTGCGAGAACAACAAGTACGGTATGGGTACCTCGGCAGAGCGTTCCTCCATGAACACTCAGTACTACACCCGTGGTGACGTTATCCCCGGTATCCAGGTCAATGCCATGGACGTCCTCGCCGTCGCTGCTGCTACCAAGCACGCTTCCAAATTCACCCTCGGCGGCAACGGTCCCTTGCTCATGGAACTTGTCACTTACCGATATGGTGGTCACTCGCTCTCCGACCCTGGTACCACCTACCGAACTCGTGACGAGATTCAGACCATGCGTTCCTCTTCCGACCCCATCCAGGGTCTCAAGGCCCGCATGCTCGACTGGGGTGTCGTCGAGGAGGCCGAACTCAAGAAGATCGACAAGGCCGCCAAGGAGGAGGTCGACCAGGCTGTTGAGGAGGCCAAGCAGTCCCCACAGCCTAAAGAGGAGACTCTTTGGACTGACATTTACTACCCAGGTACCGAGCCTGACTGGATGCGTGGTCGTGACCGCACCGAGATCCACCGATACCGCTAAATCGCTTTCTCGCATAGCAAGCATGCAAGCTAGCTTTGCTTGACTTTTCACCTTTTGTAATATTTTTCTTGCCGCTTTTGTTGTCTTTGGTGCATTTCTCTCTGCTTACGAAGTGTGTGAAAGTGCGAAAGCAGCCTGCTTGTTGCTCAGAATGGATAGTCTCTCGAACGTCACTTCTGATTAAGATGTCACATACATATTTTGATGATTAGCAATGTATGGGTTGTGCAAGGCAGCAAGAGCGCCCTAACAGTACAACTTCAACAGGTCCACCGCCTTTCTCGCCACATCAGCCACATGAGCCGACGACGATTGCTGTGAAGTCTTCAAGATCACCGAGTTGAGTAGCGAGAACAACCTCTGCACTTGTGTTAGCGTCAACGATCCAACGTCACCTGCAAATCCTGATCCACCCAAAACGCCTTTTCCGCCAGCAACTGCAATCGTCCCACTTCCACCACCTGAAGTCGTAGAGATCTCAACCCAAGTACGAGCAAATTCGACCAATTCCGCTTGCAGATAAGACTGACCGGCAGGAGTGTTCCACGGGTGAGGACTGGTGGCGAGGGCAGACTCCAAAATGTCGAGGATGAGCTCAGGTGCTCCCGTAGCACGAAGCATTGTCTGACTCGCCCATCCATCCGGAATGTTGACTGGGTTGGCAGATCCGTCTTCGTCGTCGGAGCGTCGAGTAAAGCCAGCTGGAATGCTGTCTTCCCTTCCTGCTCCATTTGGACGAGTTTGCTCAAAGCCATACCTCAACAACAGATCAAAGACGTTGTCGATAGGACATGCTACTTCGCTCCTGTCCAATCGGGTGAAGAGGTCTACAGTCAACGCAGAGATCGCCTTGTACGCCTCTTCCGCCCTCCCCTTTGCGTGCTGCTTGGAAATGAGAGCAATCCAAATCTCTGAAACCAAGCCAACATCGTTGAGCTCAGCCGAAGCGATCATTGCCAGTTGCTCCTCCAATAGCTCGAATGGCTCCGCTAGGTTCTTGTACAGCGTCGACAGGTCCAGAAGCTCTTCGTTGAGCCACTCGATCGAGTCAGCTAGAAGCGCTGATCGCTCGTTGTCCAACTCATCGGGGTTGATTTGTTGCAAGGACTGCAAGACGCGCGCTTGAATCTGTGCGACCTCGAGCGAGTCTTCCGCCTGTGAGAGGAACGTCACTACATCGTTGGCTTCTACGTGAGATGGCGATACTGACTTGGCATTGCCGACAGCCAAAGCGAGGTATTCGATCCTCTCCCTCAAGTCCAAATCAAACTCTTTCGAGTGAGCAAGGGCATCCAACACCTGCGCGGCGGCAAAGTATTCGCCATGACGAACATAGAATTGCCACAACAAGTTGCGCAACGTGCGTAAGAAAGCTGCGTCGCTTCCCTTTGCACCAGACGGTCGCTTGACGAGATACTGTTCGAGATAGGGAGTGCGCATCGAGAGAAGCTGATCCGTCATCTTGCGCTCAATCAGCCACTCGTACATGCTCTCGTGGAAAAGGACGTCTTGAGAGGCTTCGGCACGAGCGTAGGCTTCCGTGCGGGCTTTGTCGCGAGTGTTGATGGTAAGTCGAACTTGTGCCTCGTCGGCTTCAATGTTGTATGCGGCATCAAGACGCTCATCTAGCTGCTGCAGGGTTTCGAAAACGAGCTGATAGGCTTGCTTGAGTCGGTCAGCCACTTCCCGTCGTGCACGGTGCTCAGGTCCATCTGGACTGCCCTCAGCCAAGTACGACGCTGCGATTCCTGCCGGGTCCCATTCAGCGGCACATTGAAGGGCGAGCTCAATGGCTCCGGTAGCATACCCAAGCGCACGGTAATCCTCGCAAATACCACGCAACTTCTCCACCGAAAGCTGGCTTGCACCCTTTGCAAGCAGCTTCTGACTCATGCGCAAGTTGTCGAGCTTGTCTTGCTCTGAACGCGTCTCCTTGGCACGACGGATGCACTCAGTCGCCTTGTACTGTCGCACGTCATCGGCTGAGCAGAAGCTACCGCAGCGAGCCTGAAGCGCATCAGCTACAGCATCGATGCTGACCTGAGCACCAATACGTGCTTCAATGAGGGCAGTGACGAGCTCCTTGGACGCACGCTTGCCTTCTTCCGATGTGATCAGCTGGCCAAAGCGCAAATTGGCGATGACACCCTTGGCTTCAGCCGAGCACGCATCAATCAGAGGCTTCAAACCGTGATCGATCAGGAAGAGCATGAAGTTGGTTGCTTCCATCGCTCGTGATACAAGAGCCTGAAGACGGCTGAAGCTCTCCTGATCAAGCTTGGCTGCTCGCTCCTGATCATAGCCGACGCCGTTGACAAAGCTGCGGTTGGCAGACGAACCGCCGAGACCGAAAAGTTTGCCACTTTGCTGCATGAAATCGTGCAGTGGGATCAGATCTTGCAGAGCGTCCTCAAGATCTTCTTTTCGGAGGGGCAGCTTGGCACCTGTTGAGGCGGCGGTGGCAACGCCACCCGGTCGGTAGGGGGTGAGAGCGCTGCTGGGTGCGGCGACAGGCCTGGCGCCTGGTTTGGGAGGCTCAGGTGGCATGATGGCGCGATCCCACACACGTTTGAGGATGCAAGCGATGTAGAGTGCCAAACCGTCGTGACGCGAGGTTCGAGGTGTCGAGAGTGCGGCAGAGACGGTCGTGTCAGCCGGCCAAGAGCCGTACTGACTGAAGAAGACACGGGACGCAAGTGCAACGACCTCTTCTGAGACATTGTGAGCAAGTCCAGCAGGGACACCGCCGGATGAGCCAATAGTGACACGCGGAGCGGCAACCTGCGAATTGTGAGCTGCAATAGCGAGCGCAGTCTCACAAGCCTCAATAGAGCCGAAAAGACCGAAGAACTGCATCATGGCGGCGCTGTTGACAGCTGCTCCGGACTCTAGAAGGCCACGAAGGGTGTCGACGGGGCGACGCTCAACAAGTTCTGTTAAGCCATTGTTGTCGAGAACGAGGAAGCTGCGTGGTGGTCTTAGATTCTGAGCGTAGGTCGCGCGCACGAGCTCGCCGTTGTCAGTGATAGGAGGAAGTGGACGGGACGGAGGTGCCTCGGCAAAGACTGGAGTGCTGAGAGCAAGATCAAGATCGATGAAGGTGGCCTTCTCGACAGGACCGGTGGTGGTGGAATTGGCGTTGAGTGCAGGAGTGACGCAGCAGATCTGACATGGCAGGCTGTTGTAATTGAATCCCATCATGAATACATCACCAGCATAGAAGACAGACGAAACTGCACGGGTGATGGCCTGCTGCTGTGGTACTAACTGCTGCTGTTGCTGTTGTTGTGAATAGCCGGGCGCGGAAGCGGCTGCTACGCCGGGAGGTTGTTGCAGAGCGGGGGGAGCTCGGACAGTGATGGCTGGCTCGGAACGGCCTTGGAAGTTGTCGAGGAAGATGCGGTAGCCACGGTCGGTAACAGCAAGCAGGACCACGTTGTAGCGAGCCTCTCGCTCGACGGGACCGATCCAGACGATAGTGCCGACATCGTGTCGTGCGTGCGGTGTGCCCTGCTGTCCCGATGTTCCAATCGTCTGGCCACGTCTCTCTGGTGCTGAAGAAGGATCCTTGGTAGGAAGACTGAAGACCTCGATCAAATCACCCTGTCGAAGTGTATACACAAGCTGACGAGCATTGTCGACTGTGATGTAGAGCAGCTTCTTCTCCGCCTTGACAAAGGTTGGCAAGAGGTTCGAGAGGCGAGGACTGGTGATGTTGCGGAGGTAGCACTTGTTGGTGAACCAGCCTTCGTTTCTCTGGTAGACGAGTTCGTACAGGCAGTTGTCGGAGCCTGCTGCAAATACACGACCACCGTCAGTGCCAGTGATGTTTTCGAGAACGACGCCGTTGGTGTTGGCATTCATGCCTGCCTCGAGGACTTCGACTTTGGAATGATCCCCATTCTGGGTATAGGAAAGACCGAGCACCTTGACATACTTGCCATCGCGCAGCGAGGTGCCGATGCTGAGAACAAGCACATGGGTTACAATATCGGCAAAGACGCCTGGACGCACTGGTACAACACTGGCGGCAATGACGATCTGATCCTCTGGAACGCAGTAGAATTCGAAAGCGGCCTGGCCCTCGAGGTAGGACCAGAGGTAGACCTTGTTATCGACAGTGATGCATGCTCTGCGGATGGATGGGAAAAGGGATTGTGTTGCAGTCGGGCTGGCGCTCTTGATGCCGGTGAAGACATCTGGTGGAATAGGGAGGGTGCGAGACTTGTCAAAGCCAACCCAGGGATCGAGCCTGTGCTGCTGGTAGGGAGCATCGCGGGTTGGTGTCCGCTGTTTGACTTCTGGAAGAGCGATACGACCCTGCTCACATCGTCGAAATGTCGACTCTGCCTCGCGTAGGGCTTCGAGGGAGAACGGCTCACCTGACATGGTGTAGATGTGAGCCTCTGTCCCGGGTTGCTGACCTTGTGCTACGCTCGCTTGTGATATTGCAACGCAAGTCTCGATGCGCAGAAAAAGTGCCGAGCTCTACGCTTAAGCCTTGGCTTGACCTATCGTTCCGCACGTCAACAAGTGCTGACAGCAGTGAGAAGAGTCCGTCAAGAGAGACGAGGCCGGGCAAGAGTGTAGCGATAAAGTGTTGTGGAGGGGAGATAGAGGTGAGCCAAAGGTGGATGCGGACCACCGACCAACAGCATTGAAATGTTTCTTTTCCATCTTCCGCTCTGTGATTTCTTGTTTGACAGATTCTGCCTGGCACATGCGCTGGATCGGGGGCGGATCGATGTCAATTTGTGAGTTGCATCTTCGATCTATCCATCTGCACTCAACACGCTCCTTCTGCTGTGTGCTTGTGGCCCTAATTGGGCGCGTCGCGTTGAACTGAGCTGTTGGAATTTTGGCAGACCAACACCACAACTCGAGTCTTCACACAACAGGCGAAGCAAGAGTCAACTTCCGTCAATTTTCCTCGCCATCATCTCCTCATCACATACACTTGGAACGATTGACTGCTCGACATGTTCCGAACAGCAGCGCCACCCTCGGTGTCCTCGAGCTTCGGCAATGTCAGCGCTGCGACTGGACACGCAAGCTCTTCCGCATCAGGGTTGGTAGCACGACACCATACAGATAAGGCACTCGCTAGATACCCTCACCGTCTCAATTTTTACACTGTGCCCCCCATTCACGAGGTCACGATCGAGCAGTTCGAATCGTGGGCCATTGACCGCCTCAAAGTCCTGGCCGAAATCGAGTCGTCCCAGGCACGCAACCGTACGTACGCTGAGACTAAGGATGCCGTCAACGCGCTAGCGAAACGGCTGCTGCCGCTCAACGCCAACACAGCCATCAAGACGACTGACCTGCTCGCTGAGCGTCTCAAGGACCACGTCAGTCACTTCGTTCTACGTCTGGCGTTCTGTCGTAGCGAGGACCTGCGTAGACGCTTCGTGAAGGCCGAATCGCTCCTTTTCCGACTGCGCTTTGAGACCGACGATGCTACCGAGCGTGAAATCTTCATGCGCTCGCTCAACCTCGACTGGAAGCCTGTCTCGAACGAGGAGAAGCGAATGCACCGCGAACAACTCGTCGCAACGCACCCAAAGATGGCATCCACGTTCGAGAGCGAGACCTTCTTCAAAGTGGACTGGACGCGAGTCACCGACCTCGTCGAGAAGCGAAGAGTGTTCATGCGTGCTGGTCAGGCATGGGTTCCCATCAAGGAGCAGGCCAGTCTGGTTCTCGCCGAATTCCAGTCACGCTTGCTTCGCGATCTCGAGCTGACCGCTCGAGCTTTGCCCCGACTTGATGAAGATGACCGTCTCCTGCCAGTGCTCTCACACCTTAGCATGGGCTTCCTGGCTGGTATCTCGACCGACTACACCGGCTCCAGCATCACAGCTGACGGCAGCACGACCGTCACCGCAGGCATGGTGGACGCACTTGTCAAGACCCATGCTCCCATGTGCATGAAGAACCTTCACCACACACTTACAGCAACTGGCCATCTTAAGCACTACGGCCGATTGCAGTACAACCTCTTCCTCAAAGAGTTGGGTCTGCCCGTCGAAGAGGCACTTGTCTTCTGGAGACGAAGCTTCAAGAACATGACGGACGACAAGTTCAACAAGGAATACCGTTACAACATCCGTCACGGCTATGGTTTGGAGGGTCGACGAATGAACTATCCAGCCAAGAGCTGTGCCCGTATCCTCACTCAAGATCAACCCGGTCCACAGGACTCGCATGGCTGCCCCTTCCGCCACTTCTCCACCACCAACCTGTCGGCAGCTATGGTGCAGCACTATGGTCTCAATCAATCGGAGCAGTCCGAGATTCTGGCTTCCGTCAAGCAGGGCCATTATCATGTCGCTTGCACACGCATCTTTGAGATCACTCATCAGCGACAGGGCGTCAAGAAGGGTCAGGGTCTTGATGGTCGAGGAGAGACTGTCACACATCCGAACAGATACTTTGAGAGCAGTTGGAAGCTCTCTCATACGGAAGGCGCTGGAGAAGGTGCAGATGGTAGCCAGAGGAGTTCGCCAGAGCACGCGATCAACCTCGATTCAACAGATATGCCAGAGCAGGCGGCGGCGGCAGCAGCGGCACCACAGCAGCCTCCAGCGACGACAACCGCAGCAGACGGAATGGACGAGTCGTGATTCCGTCCCAAGTAGCTTAGTTTCGACTCTCTTCAACCTTGCTCGTCTATACCACCGCATTGCATGTATCTTCATTATCAGTCTCCTCATCAATTGCAATCCATCTCATGCCTCCCGCTCTTGCGACCTTTAAAGAGCGCACAACGCAAAGAAAAGGAAAGACGCGCGATGATCAATCAGCCTGAAGTCTCAACTTGGCAAAAGGAGCAAAAAGAATGGTTTGAGGTGGTCCCAGATGCGCAGCTTTCAAGCAACTCCAAAGGAAGTAGATGCTCCCTATCCACCTTGTAACCCATCGGATACGTGCAGCTGAGGATCAGTGTGTGAAGTGCTCGGGTGACCGACTCCTTCGAGCCCGAAGGCTATTTGATTCCCAATTCAATGGGCCGCCACACTGGCTTACTTGCTGAGCAGACATCCACTGCTGGACGTGTGCTGGATCAGCAGTTCCTCAACCATCCGATGGAAAGGCTGACACCAATGGGGCGCGCTTCGGCAAAGACCTCATTCCAAGGTTGCACCCATAACAGGTAAGATCTAGATCGGGCAGAGGCAGTGGTGACATACTATATTGTAGCACACGATCTACAAGGGTAAGTTAGCGCGAAAAGGGAGAGCAAAGGTGACTCGCGGGCAAGGCGGTCGAAATGTGACTCGGGTCCGTTCACCGCTCGCTTTGTGAATTTGAGAAGAAATTCCAAAATACAGTACAGGCCGCTTCGATGCTTCTCGGTCGCGGAAGATGAGAATGAAGCAAAGACTCGAATCGGGTTGAAGACACACAAAGTGAGAGGTGAGTGGTGGGTTGCTGCAGCAAAAGGCGGGCTTGTGTACAGGCAAGGAACAGGCAGGGACAGGGTCGAGCGCAGATCGCTCGCTCAAAGTGTCCGACATCGTCGCGCATCTTCCTTTCCTTCCTGGGTTTCATCTCTCGGCATCGATTGATCACCAACCCTGTTTCCTTTCGGAAACGACCGTTTCCACCTCAACTCTTTCTCCTCAACTTCACCATGGCTGCAATGCCAAAACCCTCCGACTCCAAGACGGGCGGCAAGGCCACCGTCTTGCTCGGATCCCAGTGGGGTGACGAGGGCAAGGGAAAGCTTGCCGATGTCCTCTCCGGTCAGATGGACGTCTGCGCACGATGCGCAGGTGGTAACAACGCTGGACACACCATCGTTGCCGACGTCAACGGTGTCAAGACCAAGTTCGACTTCCACCTTCTCCCTTCCGGTCTTGTCAACCCTCGCTGCGCCGGCTTCATTGGTTCCGGTGTCGTCGTTCACGTCCCTTCCTTCTTCGCCGAACTCGACAACATCGAGAAGAAGGGCCTCAACTGTGACGGACGTCTCTTCATCTCGGACCGAGCTCACCTCGTCTTCGACTTCCACCAGGTCGTCGATGGTCTCAAGGAGGTCGAGCTTGGTGGAAGCAGCATCGGTACCACCAAGAAGGGTATTGGACCGGCTTACTCCTCCAAGGCTTCGCGTTCGGGTCTTCGTGTGCACCACCTCTACGACCCCGAGCTCTTCGCCACCAAGTTCCGCAAGCTCGTCGAGGGCCGCTTCAAGCGTTACGGCCACTTTGAGTACGACACTGAGGGTGAGATCGCCCGCTACCGTGCCTTTGCCGAACGTCTGCGACCTCACATTGTCGACGGTGTCACCTTCATCCACACTGCGCTCGCTCAGAACCGCAAGGTATTGGTCGAAGGTGCCAACGCCCTCTTCCTCGACATCGACTTCGGCACCTACCCCTTTGTCACCAGTTCTTCTACCTCGATCGGCGGTGTGCTCACCGGTCTCGGTATCCCGCCCACCGCTATTGGCGATGTCATTGGTGTCATGAAGGCCTACACCACCCGTGTCGGTATGGGTCCTTTCCCCACCGAACTGCACGAGGAAATTGGTCACCACTTGCAAGAGGTTGGTGCCGAGTACGGTGTCACCACTGGCCGAAGACGTCGTTGCGGTTGGCTCGACTTGGTCATGATGCGTTACTCGTGCCTGATCAACGGCTACACCAGCCTCAACTTAACCAAGCTCGACGTTTTGGACCAGCTCAAGGAGCTCAAGATTGCCGTCGGATATGTCGTTGATGGCAAGGAGCTGCCCAGCTTCCCCGCCGATCTCGAAGTGTTGGCAAAGGTCGAGGTGCAGTACAAGACATTGCCAGGATGGCAGCAGGATATCTCCAAGGCTCAGACCTGGGAGGAGCTTCCCGAGAACTGCCGCAACTATGTTGAGTTCATCGAGCAGTTCCTCGGTGTCAAGATCGAATGGATCGGCGTCGGACCTGCTCGCGAGTCGATGATCCACCGTGCATGATGAGCACATGACGTCCGCACCGTCAGATCAAAGATCCATGCCTGTTGCTAGCTAGCCTGTCTCTGCTAGAACTTAGTCACATTCACCATACGCAATACTTTGCGTTGTTTCCATAGAATCTGAAAAGATGTTCCCATGACCTTGACTCGATGTTTGTGAAGCTGACTCTGAGATCAATCCCCGCCTCACCGATGTAGTCAGAGCGTGCTGGAAGAAATGTATCGTCACATGGAACGATGAGTGTCCACGTTGGTTGGCCGAGCTGGCCAGGTGAACAAGAGGCCAGATTCGTTGATGTCGCACCTGACTGTAATAATCCCGACGAAGCAAGGTCTCCTGACATCTGCAAGAAGGATGAGTACCTGGGACAGGGAGGCTGGGCATTTTGGAATGTACCGAGAGCAAGGTCGAAAAAAGTCTTCTCACGAAGCTGGAAAAGCAACTCAAAATTGTGGCATTGAAATTCTGTGCGATGTAGGTATCTAGGAACTAACATGAGATCTGATTATTTCTGTGCGATAAAGGATCGCGGGAAACTCCGAAAGAGAAGAAAAAGTATCGATCGGTCAGAACCGGAAATGGTGGGATGAAGACCGAGAATCTCACCGACGAGCCTCTCTCTCTACCTTTTCTGTTCGTCACCGCCGTCCACGTCACGCGTGCAATCGATGATCAGACAGCAGCTTCGCACCGCCTGAGATCATCGTCAGCATACAGTATGTAGTGTCAAGTGATACAGCTTCAAATCAATCAGTCCCGTGATCAACAGTGTCCGACGACAACCCAAGGTGGTGTTGAGTTGTAGCCTGTAGTCAATGATTGTCGCTGCTGATCAGCAGGCAAGAACGCGAGAATAAAGCTCAAGATCAGCTTGCAGGTGGCGACGGCGGCGGACCAGGGCCGACGTCGGCGTGCAACACGGCATATTCAAGGACAAGGACAAGGTGTGAGTGACTCGATGTTCTTTCACATTGTTCATCACCACCACCGGTCAGGTCAACTTTGTTTCTCGCTGATGGCTGCCGGTGAACTCCGTCCCTCCCCGCGTCTCGCAAAAGAGGCTAATTTGATCAGAACAGCGGCGAAGAAGACTGATAGAATGCCGAGTCTCACGGCCCGAGGCTTCGGCCGAGATCTGTCCAAGTCTGCGAGGCTGCATGCGAATTGATTGGACCCTGATGAAAAGGAACGATGTGATTGGTGCGATTAGAGTTGTGCATGATCTTCTGATGATGAGCGATCGTGCCACAGAGAAAGAGAAAAAAAAAAAAAAAAAAAAAAAGAGAAAACGAAAAGGTCGTCTTGGCGTCGACTTTAGGTTCCTTACTGTATTTTCTTCCACCGCTCCAGCAAGCGAGCGGGGAGAATTCTTGCAGGACACGGACTGGCAGCAGAGAGCTTGCAGTTCTTCTGATCTGAAAACTCGTCAATCTAGGCTCCTGCCATCTTGTCTCTTCTCAGGACAATAAAGTTTCCCGTCGCCCATGATTGCTGCAGACGTGCATGAGAGTTGAAAGCGGCAGCGGCTGCTTTTTTTGTTCGTTGCTCGCCTGCGATTGAGCGGGCCCACCTCCGCTTCATCTATCGGATGGAAATGGATCAGATCTGATTGGATCCCTTGACAACTTTGTAACTACCGCGCATTGCTCGAGTGGGGGAGGCACTGTAGTTGCAGGTACGGTGCTAAGCGTTGTCCGCGACGTCCCGCAACTCCCGCTGTCCAATCGTAATCGTAATCGTTTGCTTTTGCTAGTCCCTGTCCAACCAGCTCGCCGACCAGGGAGCGCTTTTCTGTTTGATTGCAAGTCTTGCCTGAAGGAATTGCGGAGTCACATGGCAGAGAGCGGTTCATCGTACAAGTGCTCTTAGTGGCCGGCTTGCGATGAGTAGAACGTGTGTGCCCGCGGTAACTCAGCGAGACTAACTTTTTTTTTTTCCACTTTCCCGACCCCGCGCCGAGAAGATCTCCCTCCTCGTTATTTTGGCAACATCAAATCTGATCCTTCTTCCTCCTTTCTCTATACCACATCACACATACCTTTCCGCACTTCGTCGCCATCACATCGACGACACACACACCGCATCTTCATTACTCGCACTTCGTATAGTCATTGAAGTCAGGTCCTAAGCCAACCTGTCTTCTTTGCAAGCCCTCAACCTACCAGCCCCAAGCCAAGCCAAAAATTGCCTCAAACGCGGGCATCTTCCGTCTAACGACATCCACCTTCTCTTCCATCCGACTCAGGATTGCATCTAGCAGGTAAGTCCTTACTCTCAAATGATTCGACCTCGCTCCTCACCCTCAGAAAGTAGCGACAGAGAAGGGCAACGTCATGCAGTAGGACAAGGCGTCCAGGCAATGGAGCCCATTCAAGCTCTTGCTTCCTCTACCGGAGCTTCAGTGGTCATGGATGGGCCGACAGACCATATCGCTGGATGCAGGAAATACCCTTGATGGTCATTGATGGCCATCAAAGGCAGTTTCCGCAGACTCGGAGCAACAAGCTTAGTGCAAGCCACGTCAACAGGTACAGCTTGTCATGCTGCTAAGGAAGCAATTGTGCAAGCTGATCAGCTGGAAACGCTTACTTTGCGAGACGGCTATCCATTGCCTTGACAAGGAGCAGTCTTCGTCCAATGGAAATGCATCTCTCTCCGCTCGTAAGGACTACGCCATCATTGGACATTTGCGGATCGGTCAGGAAAGGCAGCGGCAGCCGGGGTTGATTGGATTGATTTGATTTGTTTTGATAGATTGATAGCGCGTGCAGCTGTCTCGCATGCGTCAACTTTAGATCCAACGCTGGACCGCGTCTGTCGGCCGCGTCGACACAAGCAAAGAAGAAAGGAAAATGGAATTTTCCCGCAATTTTGACTTTGTGGCAGGAAGAGCAGCAGTGGAAGGCAACGGCGGCGACCTCTTCAGTTTTTTAATTCTTCTCGGGTTGATTTTTGGCTCATGAAAGCTCGCATTTTGGGCTTCCAGACTCGAGAAGATCAAGAAAATCCTGTCGACTGGAACGTCTGCTTTGATAATAATCAGAGCCTAATCTCTCTCTACCTTTGACAGTGAAACTGCGCAGCTGCACCGGGAATATTCTTTGCTTCGTAGCTCGTGTCGGTGGGGCTGTCCCACATCAATTGTGTTTGCGACACATTCGCCGATGGCTTCCGAGTTGTAGCGAGGGGAGACCAAAGTGCTGCTCAGCCTTTTCTCCGCACGCGAGAGCAAAAGACTGGCATGAGCTCGCTCTCAACAGGGCAGCAGTTCCCTTCTCCTTAGTTTGCACAGTCTGGAACCGACCAGAATAGAAGCACTACTTTCTGCTGCTCCTGCTGCGACTTTGTCTAATCGAGCCTGGATCCGAGCTCCAGTCTGTGCGCCACGCAGATGGATGCACGAGCTGTTTGCTCTCTCCATCTTTGGTTTTGGTTGAAAGCGGATTAAAGGAAGAAATGGCGCGTATGGGATTGGCTGGCTGTCTCGTCAAGGCTTTTTGCAGCGAAAATTGCCCGAGTCAGATTGTGGATTTTTGACTTGATTTTGGCTCGTTCTAATTGGCTCTTCGCTACACCCAATTGCCTGTCTGTCGCTTTCTGCCTTGGCGCATACCGTTCTTCTCGTCGCCGCCTGCTCGCCACACTCGGCTGCTGGAACATCCAATTGACTGACCCACTTCTCATATACTTTCACGCACTCCGTTACCTTTGCCTATTACCCTCCTCACACAAATCATTGCCATCATTCGCAACTTCATCCATCATCCAACCTCGATCTTCTCATACCATAAGATTCGCACTTCAAGTTCCGTTCTTCGTCAAGCCTTAATTCGCATTCTGTATTCTTCTGGGAGTCTGTAGCAAGAGTCATCCTCGAATACCCCTTCTCTCACGTCTTTCCAATCAGCATACCACTTCGGTCAAAAGCCAACACCGAAACAGCATCAGCAACGCATTTCGAAGGAGCGACTTAAGCCACCGCACCCTTCTCATCGCATACCATAGACACAGCTTCGGTACAATCGAGGCTTCAAAAGTACAACCAACCTTTTCAACCCATCCAACTTTTAGTGCCTGTTATGGCTCCCGTCGCCACCAACACTGAAAACACCCGTCAGGTTCGCTTCGTTGACAACATCAACGCCGAGACCGCCCCCGTCCACGAAGAGGCCATCTCTTCCGACCACCTCGAGGTCAGCGGTTACGATGAGGTAGAGCGTTCCACCTCGCTCTGGGCCGGCTCCATGCCCGCTGCCCAGGGTCTCTACGACCCAGACAACGAGAAGGACGCCTGTGGTGTCGGTTTCATGTGCCAGATCAAGGGCAAGCCCGCTCACAAGATCGTCTCTGACGCTCGCTTCCTTCTCTGCAACATGACCCACCGTGGTGCCGTCGGTGCCGATGCTCGTGACGGTGACGGTGCTGGTGTCATGACTGGTATTCCCGACACTTTCTTCCGCCGCGAGTCTGAGCGTGACCTCGGCGTCAAGCTCCCCGCTCAGGGCCAGTACGCTGTCGGTAACTTGTTCTTCAACCCCAAGGATGACAAGGCCCGTGCCGAGCACGTCAAGATCTTCACCGACATTGCCGACAAGCTTCACCTTCGAGTTCTCGGCTGGCGTGACGTCCCTGTCGACAACTCGATCCTTGGCCCTGCCTCCAAGAGCAAGGAGCCCAAGATCATGCAGCCCTTCGTCGTTCTCAAGGACCACTACGGTTCCGGCAGCGCCCCTGCTGAGACCTCCAAGCCCTTCGATGAGCAGTACTTCGGCCGTCAGCTCTACGTTCTCCGCAAGCACGCCACCCACACCATCGGTCTCCAGAACTGGTTCTACATTTGCTCGCTCAGCCCTACCAACATCATCTACAAGGGTCAGCTCAGCCCCGTCCAGGTTTACAACTACTACTACGATCTCAACAATGTCCACTACGCCTCTCACTTTGCTCTCGTCCACTCGCGTTTCTCCACCAATACCTTCCCCTCGTGGGACCGTGCGCAGCCAATGCGATGGGCAGCTCACAACGGTGAGATCAACACCATCCGCGGCAACAAGAACTGGATGCGTGCTCGTGAGGGTCTCCTCAAGTCCGAAACCTTCGGCGATGAGCTCGACATGCTCTACCCCATCATCGAGGGCGGTGGATCCGACTCGGCTGCTTTCGACAACGTTCTTGAGCTCCTTGTCATCAACAAGGTCCTCACCCTTCCTCAGGCTGTCATGATGATGATTCCTGAGGCCTGGCAGGGCGCTTCCAGCCACATGGAGCCTGAGAAGGTCGCCTTCTACCGATGGGCTGCCTGTCTCATGGAGCCATGGGATGGCCCTGCTCTCTTCACCTTCGCCGATGGCCGTTATTGTGGTGCCAATTTGGACAGGAACGGTCTCCGACCTTGCCGATACTACATCACCGACGACGACATCATGATCTGCGCCTCCGAGGTCGGCACTGTCACCATTGACCCCAAGACCGTCATCGCCAAGGGCCGTCTTCAGCCCGGTAAGATGCTCCTTGTCGACACCGTCGAGGGTCGTGTCGTCGAGGACCGTGAGCTCAAGATGTCCACTGCCCAGCGCGCTGATTTTGCCGCTTGGCTCGAGAACCAAATGCTCCGCTTGCCCGAGATCGTCGACACCGTTCGACGCAACACTGGCAACGCCATCGCTCCCGTTCTTGACGAGGAGCGTCTCAGCACCGATCCCAAGCTCCTCGCTTTCGGTTACACTGCTGAGCAGATCAACCTTCTCATGCTTCCCATGGTTGCTGACGGTAAGGAGGCTCTTGGTTCGATGGGTAACGACGCTCCTCTTGCCTGCGTCTCCACGGCTCCTCGTGTCATCTACGACTACTTCCGCCAGCTCTTCGCTCAGGTCACCAACCCTCCCATCGACCCTATTCGTGAATCGGTCGTCATGTCGCTTGAGCAGTATGTCGGTCCCGAAGGCAACCTTCTCGAGATGAAGCC
This sequence comes from Ustilago cynodontis, assembly GCA_928865425.1. Classification (NCBI taxonomy): domain Eukaryota; kingdom Fungi; phylum Basidiomycota; class Ustilaginomycetes; order Ustilaginales; family Ustilaginaceae; genus Ustilago; species Ustilago cynodontis. Next base: position 112,774 of record CAKMXY010000013.1, read on the forward strand.
CGAGCAGTGCCACCGTTTGCTCCTCCCTTCGCCCATCCTCAGCGTCGATGAGCTCAACGCCATCAAGCAAATCGACTCCGTTCACTCTGACTGGGCTGCCAAGACCATCGACATCACCTACGACAAGGGCGAGGGTATCATTGGCTACGAGCGCACCCTCGACCGCATCTGCACCGAGACTTCGCAGGCCATTCGCGATGGCTACCGTGTCGTCATTCTCTCCGACCGAGCTGTCAGCGCTGATCGCGTTGCTATCTCCTCGCTCGTTGCTTGCGGTGGTGTCCACCACCACCTCATTCGCAACAAGGAGCGTAGCCGCATCGCTCTTATGATCGAGTCCGCCGAGGCTCGTGAGGTCCACCATATGTGTGTCCTCGTCGGTTACGGTGCTGATGCCATCTGCCCCTGGCTCGCTATGGAGGCCATCCTCAAGGTCTCTCGCGAGGGTCTCGTCAAGGCTGACCTCTCGGCTCACCAGCTTATCGACAACTGGAAGCACGCCGTCGACAACGGTATCCTCAAGGTTATGTCCAAGATGGGTATCTCGACCCTTGCCTCGTACAAGGGTGCCCAGATCTTCGAGGCTCTTGGTCTTGCCAGCGGTGTTGTTGACCGCTGCTTCGCCGGTACCGCCTCGCGTGTCTCTGGTTCTGACTTCACCCTTCTTGCCATGGACGCCCTCGAGTTCCACGACCGTGGCTACCCCTCGCGTGACACCATCTCCGTCCCTGGCCTCCCCGAGTCGGGTGAGTATCACTACCGTGACGGTGGTGAGGCCCACATCAACGATCCCATGGCCATCGCTCACCTTCAGGACGCTGCTCGTGAGAGGAACCAGGCTGCCTACGATGCTTACTCGAAGGCTTCGCACAACGCCGTCAAGGCCACCTCGCTCCGTGGTATGCTCGACTTCGACTACACCAAGTCGCGTGCCATCCCCATCGACCAGGTCGAGCCTTGGACCGAGATCGTCCAGCGCTTCTGCACTGGTGCCATGTCGTACGGTTCCATCTCGATGGAGGCTCACTCGGCTCTCGCCATCGCCATGAACCGTCTTGGTGGTAAGTCGAACACCGGTGAGGGTGGTGAGGACGCCGAGCGTTCCATCCCTCTCCCCAACGGTGACTCGCTCCGATCGAAGATCAAGCAGATCGCCTCGGGCCGTTTCGGTGTTACCAGCAACTACCTTGCCGACTCGGACGAGCTCCAGATCAAGATGGCTCAGGGTGCTAAGCCCGGTGAGGGTGGTGAGTTGCCCGGTCACAAGGTCTCGCCTTCGATTGCACGCACTCGTCACTCGACTGCCGGTGTCGGTCTCATCTCGCCTCCTCCTCACCACGACATTTACTCGATCGAGGACTTGAAGCAGCTCATCTACGATCTCAAGTGCGCCAACCCTCGCGCACGTGTTTCCGTCAAGCTCGTCTCGGAAGTCGGAGTTGGTATCGTCGCGTCCGGTGTCGCCAAGGCTAAGGCCGATCACATTTTGATCTCCGGTCACGATGGTGGTACTGGTGCTTCGCGATGGACCGGTATCAAGTACGCCGGTCTTCCTTGGGAGCTTGGTCTTGCCGAGACTCATCAGACTTTGGTTCTCAACGACCTCCGTGGCCGTGTCACTGTCCAGACCGACGGTCAGATCCGTACCGGTCGCGACGTCGCTATCGCCTGTCTCCTCGGAGCTGAGGAGTGGGGCTTCGCCACCACTCCTTTGATCGCTCTAGGCTGCATCATGATGGTTCGTCCGATTTATCCTTCACAATCTTGGTTTGAACGCATTATACTGACTTCTACCTCTTCTTTTTCATCTTCTGACATCGATCCGGGTATTACAAACCATCTTAATAGAGGAAATGCCGTACGTATTCACCGATTTTCGCATACACGACAATCTACCCGATTCGCACTGACACCATATGTTCTTCACCTCTCATTTCATCTTCTTGAACAATAGATCTCAATACTTGCCCGGTGGTAAGTCGATATCATTACATTACATTGCTGCGAAGAGACACTGACACCTCACTTTTTTCCATATCAACAGGGTATTGCCACTCAGGATCCTGAACTTCGTGAGAAGTTCGCAGGTCAGCCTGAAGCTGTTATCAACTTCTTCTACTACTTGGCCGAGGAGCTTCGTTCCATCATGGCCAAGCTCGGAATCCGCACTATCAACGAGATGGTCGGTCGCTCCGACTTGCTGAAGGTCGACGACAGCCTTCGCACTCCCAAGACCGCTAGCCTCGACCTCAGCGCTCTTTTGAAGCCTGCTCACGAGATGCGACCTGGCGCAGCCACCTACAAGGTGCGCCAGCAAGACCACAAGCTCTACGTTCGTCTCGACAATAAATTCATCGACGAGGCCGAACCCGCGCTCGCTGAGGGATTGCCCGTGCGCATTGACTGTGACGTGACAAACACGGACCGTGCGCTGGGCACCACGCTTTCTTACCGAGTTTCCAAACTTTTCGGCGAGGAGGGTCTCCCTCACGACACCATCCACATCAACGCTTTTGGCTCCGCTGGCCAGTCTCTCGCCACTTTCCTCGCACCTGGCATCACCATTGAACTCGAAGGAGATGCCAATGACTTTGCAGGTCGTGGCCTCTCTGGTGGACGTCTCATCGTTTATCCTCCCAAAGTCTCTTCGTTCAAAGCTGAAGAAAACATCATCGTCGGCAACACTTGTCTTTACGGCGCTACAACGGGAACAGCCTACTTCAGAGGAATCGCCGCCGAAAGATTTGCAGTTCGTAACTCTGGAGCTCACGCCGTCGTTGAAGGAACTGGTGACCATACGTGCGAGTATATGACTGGAGGAAGAATTGTGATTCTTGGACCGACGGGAGCTAATTTCGGCGCCGGCATGTCGGGAGGTATCGCTTATGTTCTCGATATGAACCGCGATTTCGCAAGCAAGTGCAACACCGAGATGGTCGAGCTTGGCCCTGTCAAGGACCCTCAGGAGATCGCTGAGCTCCGCAACCTCATCGAGAACCACCGCCACTACACTGGTTCCACCGTTGCCGACCACGTCCTCCACGACTTCCACCACCTCCTTCCCCGCTTCGTCCGAGTTATGCCTCACGACTACAAGCGTGTTCTCGAGGAGGAGGCTGCCAAGGCCGCCGTCGAGAAGAAGCGTTCCAGCCACGTCGACTTGCTCGGCACCCTCTCTCGCCACGGAAGCCAGGTCGACGTCTCAGTCTCCGAGGACCAGCCCAAGGACAACGCCGCCGACCGTGTCCGCGAGGTTCCTGCTGCCAAGCCTGCCGAGCCCGCTGTCGTCGATGTCGAGGACTCCATGGTCGACGACGAGACTGCCAAGGCTCGTCTCAACAAGCTCGACAAGACTCGCGGCTTCATGAAGTACAAGCGTCTTGGCGAGCACTACCGTACTCCTGCCAAACGTGTCAAGGACTACAAGGAGCTCTCGACCCGTCTCAGCGAGGCCGAGCTCAAGTATCAGACCGCTCGTTGCATGGACTGCGGTGTTCCCTTCTGCCAGGGTGACACTGGTTGCCCCATCTCCAACATTATCCCCAAGTGGAACGACCTTGTCTTCAAGGGCCAGTGGGAGGACGCTTTGAACCGTCTCCTCATGACAAACAACTTCCCCGAGTTCACCGGTCGTGTCTGCCCTGCTCCTTGCGAGGGTGCTTGCGTGCTTGGTATCACCGAGCAACCCGTCGGCATCAAGTCCGTTGAGTGCGCTATCATCGACAAGGGCTTCGAGGAGGGCTGGATGGTCCCTCGACCTCCTAAGGTTCGTACCGGCAAGACTATTGCCGTCATCGGCTCTGGTCCCGCTGGTCTCGCTACCGCTGATCAGCTCAACAAGGCTGGTCACTCTGTTACCGTCTACGAGCGTGCCGACCGTATCGGTGGTCTGCTCATGTACGGTATCCCCAACATGAAGCTCGACAAGGGCATCGTCCAGCGTCGTGTCGACCTCATGGCAGCCGAGGGTGTCAACTTCATCACCAACACCTACGTTGGTCGCGACATCGACCCTAAGCAGCTTCAGGCTCAGAACGATGCTATCGTCTACGCTGTTGGTGCTACCTGGCCTCGTGACCTCAAGGTCCCTGGCCGTGAGGCTGACGGTGTTCACTTCGCCATGGACTTCCTCGCTCCCAACACCAAGTCGCTCCTCGACTCTGGTCTCCAGGACGGCCACTACCTCAGTGCCAAGGGCAAGGATGTCATCGTCATCGGTGGTGGTGACACTGGTTGTGACGCTCAGGCTACTGCTCTTCGTCACGGTGCCAAGAGCATTGTCAACTTCGAGTTGCTGCCTCAGCCACCCAACGAGCGTGCCAAGGGCAACCCCTGGCCTCAGTTCCCTCGTGTCTTCAAGGTCGACTACGGTCACGCTGAAGTCGCTGCTCAGTGGGGTTCCGACCCTCGTGAGTACTGCATCTCGACCACCTCGTTCGAGAAGGACGCTGAGGGCAAGCTCGTCGCACTCAACACTATTAAGGTCAACTGGGAGCTCGATGCTTCTGGTAAGTGGCAGATGAACAAGATCCCTGGCTCCGAGAAGCGATGGCCATGCGATCTCTGCTTGCTCTCGCTCGGTTTCCTTGGTCCCGAGAACGACGCCATCTCGGCGCTTGGTCTCGAGCAGGATGGCCGCAGCAACATCAAGGCTGACGACCAGAAGGGCAAGTCGCCTTACAAGACCAACGTTGAGGGTGTCTACACCGCAGGTGACTGCCGACGTGGTCAGTCGCTCATCGTTTGGGGTATCCAGGAGGGTCGTGCTTGCGCTGCTCAGGTCGACCGTGACCTTATGGGTAACACTCGTCTCCCATGGGCCGGTTCCATCAAGAAGCGTGAGTTCTTGCCTATCACCGGCGCTGTCCCTGAGAAGGCTAAGGTCGCTGCTACCGCCTAAGTCTCTCTCACTAGCATTGTATATACCTAGTTCCCCTCTCTCATCTCGGGACGTCTGTGTCGACCTTTGACCCTATGGCTTTATGGGTCACCTGTCAAGCAGTGCGCTCCCTCACTCATGTTCCGTGTTCCGATTTGTTTACCGAAGTGCGTTCAATCAAAGGGCTTGATAACGAACTCTTGTATCATCTGTGTGTGATTGTAAGTCAAAGCTCAAATCCGTCCGTCTGCCAGTCTCTCTATCGTTGCTTTAAGGTGTTTCTCACTCCGTCGTGTGGCGGCAACCACTGTCCAAAACTCTTGCGCACTCCGTGACCGAACGGAAGCTGCTTGACTGTCTCCGTGTCAGCACGGAGCATGACAAGAAGTCCACTGCCCAGTGTCAGCACACATACATGTTCACGTTCAAGCCAGTCGCGGACGACTGCACGGAAGGTTGACAACCACCCAGCGGGATCATGCCTGTGCACAGAACTCTTACACACACCTGACTTTCGATCGTGGAAAGATAAGGTTTTCAAGTAGGCATTGCTCGCCCTTCTGGGTGACAAATATACAAAACAGTCTTACATACCGTACTTTCCAGGCAGTAACACAAGGAAGAAAGGCAGAACAGCACCGGCGTTAACAAGACCAGCGATCCAGAACTTAGTTCCCAGCGTGTTCTGTCTTCGCACACCTGGAACGGCCAAGAAGATACCAAGGTATAGCAGACCTCCGACGTTGCCTGCTGCTCCAACGAGACCCGTCACGGTACCGATAGCGGAAGGGCAGATGATAGCAGGGATACCGTAGTTGGCACCGTTGGCAAGGAAACCAGTGGTACCAATGAAGAAGATGAACGCGAGCACACCGCCAAGCGTTGGGTTGTTGTTGCAGTAGAAACCCAGACCGATCATGGCAACACCTTGGGAGAAAGCTGTGACGAGCAGCCAGATAACTCTACCGCGTAGACCGTACTTGGAGTAGAGGATGTCAGAGACGACACCGCCGAGAGGACGAGCGTACAAGTTGAGCAAACCGTACATCGAGGCTGCGTATGCTGCATCGATAGCAGTGAAAGTCTTGGATTGAAAGAGAGTTGTGATGAGACCCGGGAGGGCAGCGTCCATGGCGGTCTCGAGACCGAAGGTGAGGAGATAGCACATGATACACATCCATACACGAGGGTCCCTGAGTATGACCAGCAGTCTGGCCAAGGTGAGAGGTTCTGACTGGGCGGTGTCGACAGTGGCGACACGCTTGCCTTCGTCAGCCGGGTTGGGTTCGCGGAAGTACGCTGCCTTAGCAGGAGCCTTCTCGTTGACCGTAGCATTAGCACGCTCGTATTCTGCTCGTTCGGCGGAGTCGAGCTCGACCTTCTCTCCTTGAGCGATGGCGATGGCGGTACCGCTGAACTGATGACGCTGACTCCACTTGCCAGCGGGATGATCCTTGCCGAAGAGGAGAATCATACCTGCAACGAGCAAGAGACAAGGCACGGGAAGGGTGGGGAAGCAAACACGCCAAGCAAGGTGCGAAGACAGCCCAGCATGTCTGTAGCGCTCGAACAGTCCGATCATAGCAGCTGTTGTGACACCACCGCCCATGTTACCCCATCCGCCGGAGAAGGCGTTGGCAGTACCAACGATCGACTTGTCGTAGAAGGTCGAAACCCATGCCTGACATGTGACGAACGTAGCACCCAGGATGCTGATGAAGAACCTGACTGCGTATAGTCCGCCCGCACTGCTCACGACAGCCGCCAGACCGGATGGGATAGCGCCAATGATGAGCAAAGTAGCCATCACCTTCCTTGGTCCGAACCTATCGGAAGCAGGGCCAGCGATCAACCTCACGATGGCTGTACCACCCAACGAAGCCATGTTCGAGTGTGTTACCTGAACACTGGACAACTTCAAGTCTGCCTTGACGGCTTCGGGAACTAACGGACTGAATGCGAACCAACTCAAGAACGCTACGAAGAAGCCGAGCGTTGCGAGCCAGAACGATGCCGAATAGGTATCGAATATCCTGAAGATGGAGAAGGTGAATGACTTGCCGTTGAGAGGGTTGATCTCGGCAGGTCGCCAGAGGGAAGACCAGTAGAACTTGTGATAACCAAAGTCTTTGAGTTCTTGTTCCTTCTTCTCCTCTTCGGTGACGTAGTCTTCGGAGGTGATGACTCCGCCTGTGTTGGTACCCATGCGTAGCATTGAAGCCATGCCAGGGTGCTGTTCGACAGGGGCAGCAATGGCTTCGGTGATCTCGAGGTCGACTTTCGAGTCATTGGAGGCAGTGATGCTGTGCGAAGGCGACATGCTCGCTACTTTGTGATCTGTTCCTGCCATGAGGGTGGACGCGCGCATTGAAGCGTTTTTACTGAGTGGCAACTGCCTTCCAAAAGCTTGGGAGCGTCTAAGCTCATAAGCGTCCAAAGGAAGGAAAGACAAAGGGGAAATAGGTAGGCTCTACGCAGCCGTAGCCCGTGCAAGGATGTTCTATGTGAGGAAGGTGAGGAGTCGGAGCCAATGAGGAGTCGGCCGAAGCAAAGCAGCTTCTATATACCTCAAATCGATGGAATGATGAAAGTCAGAGATGCGAATGCAGCAGGAGGCGCACAGGAAGCAGTCGTGCAGGAAAAGACGAGTGCAGAAGATGTCCTAGACTGCTTCAGTGTAGCGAAATAGAGATGCGTGGATGAAGAAGACAATCTACAGCGTAGCCTCATCCAGGATCTTCTTCTATCTTAGCGTTCTCTCCAAGCCAAGATAAGATCGTTGAAAGGCGGTCATATCTCGGGCTTCCAATCAGAAGTTGCAACTCAGTCGGGCTGACATGGGAAACTGAACCGAAACGGTCCAGACCGAAGCGATGAGAAAGACAATCAGACAGCGGAAGAATTAGCAGCGAGATGGTGAATAGATAAGGCAGGTCGCGGTCCGGAGCGATCATGCGAAGAGTATACGCACTTTGCTTCTGGGTGCTACACAAGCGATGAGGGCACAGGGTCGCATCGCTGCCATACCCTGAGCCATGGCTGTGCGCCATTGTGTGCGGCCAAAGCGGAGGTCGCATCGTTTCATCGCACAGAGAGTGTACTCTAGTGTATTCTTCAGAGCTTCCTCGACACGACTAGGACAGAAATGCTGTGGTGTTGAGCTAGAGGACAAAGTTAAGATTCACCTCTAGCCACACGTGGCGTTGCTGTGGCCGGGGAACGCGGAAGCTTATCTTCTGGGTGTCAAGCATGGAAGGAGCTGATAGCGGCGAACAAGACGGGAAGCTTATAGCCCGGTCTAGAGGCGACGAATCACAGCGGCCCAAATGACAGAGCGCCTAGCACAAACAAGGTCGGAGCTATATTGCATATGCAGGTGTTATCTCTCTGGCCAAGACGCGCGTTTCTTATCTCTAGCAGACATGTCGGCTAGCACTTCTTGACTTCTGGTGTTCTGCCTGATATCAAATTCACCGCAATAGCATGAAATTCTCGACTAGCTTTTGTGTGCGAGTGCCACAGCTCCGCAAGGCCGCTACCAAGGCATGCTAGATGTCGAACATTTGGCATCGATATGCTATGCTTGTCTGCAGCTTCAGGAAGAGCCTGATCTTATCATTCGCATCTCCTTTCTCCGCATCTTTCCGTGAACAGGGTTTGCCCCGCCTTCGCTGAAGCCGACCGGGGAGATTAGATTGACTAGAAGCTTATTTGCCAAGAGCTATGCCTTCTCCTTTGAGAGCTGCTGCTTGACGAATATTACTGTAGACGCTCTTCTTCTCGGACACCTGGAACTTGACATCTTTCATCATCTTCGAGTTACCGTCCTTCCCCTCAAACCACCACAACCCATCACACTCACACCAGATCCACACAATCATGGCGCCAGTACCAACAGAGACAGCAAGCTGGACGCCTTCCGACGTCACCAGCTCAGTGTCGGGCTCCACAAGAGCAACAACACCAGAGCTAGCTCTCACATCAAAGACAAGAAAGAAGGCCTGCGTCGTCGGTCTTGGCATGGTCGGCATCGCCTTTATCGAGAAGCTTCTCAAGTACGACTTGCAAGGCGGAAGAGATGAGTGGGAGATCACCGTTTTTGGCGAAGAGCCTCATATCGCATACAACAGAGTCGGATTGACGCAGTACTTTGCCAACCGCTCCATCGAGTCGCTCTACCTCAATGAGCTTGGCTGGTACAGCTCGCATGCCAAAGGCAAGCTTACGTACCACACCTCCGATCCGGTCATCTCCATCGATGCTGAAAGCAAGACAGTACGAACACAAAAGGGTATCGACTTCAAGTACGATGAATGCATCTTGGCTACCGGATCGGACGCTTCATTGCCTCCATATATTAGCCGAGAGAGGTTCTTCTCGACAAAAGGCACTTTCGTGTACCGCACTATCAAGGACTTGGACGATATCATCGCATACGCCGCTGACGCACCGAAGACGATTGGGCGACGCATCCGCAAAGCCGGTGTCATCGGTGGTGGTCTCCTTGGTCTTGAAGCCGCAAAAGCACTGCTCGACCTTGAAGAGGTCGATCAAGTCGTGCTTGTCGAGCGCAACCGATGGGTGCTGTCACGACAGCTCGACCAGGAAGGCGGTACGCTAGTGTTGCAGAAGGTTCGCGACCTCGGCGTTGAAGTCTTGCTTCAGGCTCGCGTTCGTGATTTGATCTGGAATGACGAAGGTCGGCTCACAGCAATGCTTATGCAAGGCACCGACGAAAAGCCAGACGAGCCTTTCGACATCGACATGCTCGTCTTTGCCGTCGGCATCAAGCCCAGAGATGATCTCTCGGAAGCAATTCCAGGTCTCGCCACCTACAAGCGAGGCGGCGGCTTCACTGTCGACGATCAGCTCCGCACGAGCATCCCCAACATCTACGCCATCGGTGAGTGTGCTTCTTTCGAGGATCAGACCTACGGTCTCATTGCTCCGGGTATTGAGATGGCCGAGGTCCTTGCTTTCAACCTCACCGAGGGCCCTCACCACGCCATGCGAAAGATGAAGTCACCCGACGTCTCCACTAAGCTCAAGCTGATGGGTGTCGATGTAGCTTCCTTTGGAGACTTTTTCGCTGACCAGGGCAAGATCAGCAAACCTCTTCCCGGCAGCAGAGCGGCATCGCGAAGGGGCAAGAAATCAGACGAGTCCTCTGAAATGACAGTCGAGGAGATCAAGGAGTCTGTCAAGGCGCTCACGTATCGCGATCCCTTCTCAGACGTATATAAGAAGTACATCTTCACGGCCGACGGCAAGTATCTTCTCGGTGGTATGATGGTCGGTGACGTCAAGGACTACGTGAAGCTCGTAGCGCTGTGCAACAAGGGTGCTGCGATCGAAAAGCCTCCTGCTGAGCTGATCATCGGCGCCAAGAAGGAGGGTGAAGAAGAAGGCGACGATCTTCCCGACGAGGCTCAAGTCTGCAGTTGTCACAACGTCACCAAAGGCGACCTCATTCGCTGCGTCAAGGACGGTGGCGTTCGATCAGTCGGAGAGATGAAGGCCTCCACCAAGTGCGGTACCGGCTGCGGAGGCTGTCTTCCTCTCAGCCAGAGTATTCTCAACAAGGCGCTCAAGGAAGCCGGTGTCGAAATCTCGAACCATCTCTGCGGTCACTTTGCCTACACTCGACAGGACCTGTACCAGATCATCAAGTTCAAGAAGCTCAAAGACTTCACCACCGTGATGAAGACTGTCGGCAAGAAGTCCGATAGTCTGGGTTGCGAGGTCTGCCGTCCTGCTGTCGGTTCGATCTTGTCATCTCTGTATAATGACTGGATCATGAACCCACAGCTACGACAGACGCAGGATACCAACGACAGATACCTCGCCAATATGCAACGCGACGGCACATACTCCGTCGTGCCCCGCTTGGCTGCAGGTGAAGTGACGCCCGCTGGTCTCAAGGTGATCGGAGAGGTCGCTGAAGAGTTTGGTCTCTACACCAAGATCACTGGTGGTCAACGAATCGACATGTTCGGCGCCAAGAAGCAGGATCTGCCTGCGATCTGGGAGAAGCTGGTCGATGCTGGCTTCGAGTCTGGCCACGCCTATGGAAAAGCGCTCCGAACAGTTAAGTCGTGTGTCGGCAGCACCTGGTGTCGCTACGGTGTCGGCGATTCGGTCGGTCTTGCTCACGAGCTCGAGACGAGATACAAGGGTCTTCGAGCTCCACACAAGTTCAAGGGCGGTGTTTCTGGCTGTGTCCGCGAGTGCGCCGAGGCTCAGGGCAAGGACTTTGGTCTCATCGCTACCACCAAGGGCTGGAACGTCTACGTTGGTGGCAACGGTGGTGCCAAGCCTCGTCACGCCGAACTGATTGCAGAAGATGTCACGCGACATCAAGCTATCAAAATCCTCGATCGCTTCATTCTCTTCTACATTCGCTCTGCTGACAAGCTTGAGCGTACTGCTCGATGGATCGAGAAGTTCCCTGGTGGTCTCAAGGGCCTCAAGGAAGTCATTGTCGACGACAAGCTTGGTATCTGCCAGGACCTCGAGAAAGAGATGGAGGTACTTGTTGGCACCTACCACTGCGAATGGACCAAGGTTGTTCGCGATCCAGCTCGCAAGAAGGCTTTCCGACAATTCGTCAACACCGACGAGACGCAGGTTGTCTCCGAGAAGCTGTCGGAGCGTGATCAGCAGCGACCAGCGGATTGGCCTGCTGAGTCAGGTCCTCTCCACTTCAGCATCCTTGACGTCGCCAAAGAGGCAGTCTGGGAATGGAGACCAGTCTGCAAGTACACCGACCTCGATCCTCAGACAGACTCTCCATCTTCAGCCACGATCAAGTATGGCGACACTCAAATTGCTGTCTGGAACATCCCCGGTCGTGGTATCCGTGCAGCACAGAACATGTGTCCTCACCGACGTGCATTCGTGCTCGCCGATGGTCTCGTAGGAGAAGACGACAAGGGTCGAGAGTATGTCTCTTGCCCTCTGCACAAGCGCAACTATATCCTCTCGGCCAACGCTGGCGAGGAAGGAGGCAAGTGTAACGATGGCGACTATTCGATTATGACTTTTGATGCTAAGAAGGATGAAGCACAAGACCTCGTCTACCTCAAGCTTCCTCCCACCGAAGCGCTGGACGCTGTGCTGTCGACATCCAAGTGGATGCTGCGACGAGCCACAGAAGAGTCGGACGCTCTCGCTGGCGGTCAGTCTCACTCAGTCGAAATTACCGGGCCTTTGGACATGGACCAGCTCGAGCAAAAAGCACCAGGCTCTCCCAAGAAGGGAGCAGCAGCAGCTCAGGCTGCAACAGCTTCTTGCGGTCACTCCTCCCTCGATTGGTGAAGGCATGGATTCAATCGTTCTGTAAATAGCGCATTCTTTTCCGTGTCATTGCACTACACAGTCCAGGTTTGGTGCTCCATTCGAATAGCCTGTGGCAACCCAATTGGCCGAGAGGAGTCATTTTGATAGCTTGAGCGAGGCAGAAGATTGTCTAGCCTGCCGCTTTGGCGCAGTCACGCATTCTTGCAAGTCGTTTTGTCAGGGAGCAGAGGCGAATCGAGCGAACTCGGCCGCTCTATGATCATCGCTGCGACCAATGAGAATTCAGATAATGGACCTTCCAGAGGGTCATGATTGCGGAGAACAGAGGCTGCGTATTCACGCAGCGGAAGCATCGATAAGAGGCTTGAGGCTGCAGCAAGAGCCCTTATCAAAAAGAGCCGTGAGCTCCGCTCGAGATTTCTGGGTGACCCTTATCTCTAGGCGCGTAAGCGAACCGGCGTGCTGCAGATTTGGACAGCTCAAGCGAACAGAGCCCAGCGTTTGTGCTGTGCTACCATAGAATCTGCTTGCTACGAAACAGACCGCACGCCGGTCGAGAAACGTAAAGGCTTGCGTAGGCTTACGCTTGGCCTTTGTGCTGCTTCCAGGCATTGTAATCTGGTATCTATGTGCTTGCTTCGTCGAACAGCCAATGATATCAGCGGGGCCGGCTGTGAGATGCCATCTAATCGCTTTGATCAGGTCTCGGCCTCACGAACGGCGACCCGGCCTCGCTGATGACCTTTGAGCCTTGCCATGCGATTGGATTTGTCGTGGCAAAGGTTGCCAGTGTCATGACCTTGAGCGACGCCAAAGGCGTTCATGATTAGACTGGATGTGCCCCTAGCGTAGATGCCGCTCATTGGTCTTCCCCGCACCATAGTTCTCAGCACCGACCCTAGATCTCTCCAAGTGCAACCAAGCCTTTGCTTCCTGCAAGAAGGAATCTCGCTCTTCAGACACAAAAAGATCATTTCATCCGACCATCTTCCGTACAGCCTTGTGAACCAACACTTTGAGACGATCAATTCCCTTCAATACGCTGCAAGACGATGGCTTCAACACCATCGAGCTCTTCGTCTTCAAAGGCACCTTCGGAAAGAGGGTTTGATGTCAATGGATTTTCATCGACGTCTCCTTCCTCGGGAGCCTCGTCAGCAACGACACCCGAACCTTCAAGCCCAGTCATCTCAGCAAGCAAGACCAAGACAAGCTCAAACGATGCTGCCTCAGTCGAGCCCTTCGTCCCACAACAACGATATGACGACTCGGTGCTTCCTCTAATTCCGACTGCGGAAGCCGTACAGCCGCTGGCGACCGACTCCAACACTCCAGACCACTGGATCGCTCGCGATGAGCGCATGATCCGCCTTACCGGCAAGCATCCATGCAACGTCGAAGCTCCCTTGTCAGAGCTCTTTGCCAAGGGTTTCCTCACCCCTCAAAACCTCTTCTACGTCCGTTCACACGGTGACACTCCTCGGATCACACGAGAGCAAGCCGAGTCGTGGAAGCTCAAAGTTCACGGCCTCGTCGAGCGCGAGTTCGAGTTCAGCATCAAAGACCTCAAGGAGAAATTCCCTACAGTGACACTTCCCATCACACTTGTATGTGCTGGCAATCGACGTAAGGAGCAGAACATGGTCGCCAAAGGTCTTGGCTTCAACTGGGGCGCTGCCGGTGTCTCGACCGGTCTCTTCACGGGAGTCTACCTCGCAGACATTCTCGACTATTGCAAACCCAGGAATCCCCTCCTCTCGTCTTTCCCTTCCTACGATGTTGCTGTGCCTGGGCGAGCAAGGCATGTCGTCTTTGAGGGAGCTGATGAGCTGCCCAAGGGCAAGTACGGCACCTCGCAGCGTCTCAACTGGGCACTCGACCGCAGCAAGGGAATGATCATCGCTTGGGGTCTGAACGGCGAAGATCTCTCCCCTGACCATGGCTACCCTTTGCGTCTAGTCGTGCCTGGTCAGATTGGGGGCAGAATGGTCAAATGGCTTGAGCGTATCGAGGTGTCCGATCGCGAGAGTCAGCACCATCTTCACTTCCATGACAACAAGGTGCTGCCTACCGAGGTCACAGCGGACCAAGCTAGAAGCGAAATGCACTGGTGGTACGATCCAAAGTACATCATCAATGATCTCAACGTCAACGCCGCTATCTGCTCTCCGGACCATGACACGACCATCGATGTCGCGGAGTCCACGACATGTACTCCACAGCTCTTGCCGATCGAAGGCTACGCATACACCGGTGGCGGAAGACGCATTCATCGTGTCGAGATCTCACTTGACGATGGCCACAGTTGGAAGTGTGCACAGATTCACTACCCTGAAGACCTCTACCGAATGTACCCTATCCAAGGTCATCCGTACTTTGGCACACTCGATCTCAGCTCTACCGAGATGAGCTTTGCCTGGTGCTTCTGGCGCCTCGAGGTGGAAGTTCAGGCAGACATCATCGCCAAAGACATCAAGGTCATCTCAGTGCGAGCTCTTGACGAAGGCTTGGCGACCATGCCTCGTGACATGTACTGGAACGCAACCTCGATGATGAACTCGTGGTGGTTCCGTGTTGCAGTGCATCGCGAGGGCGCTGATGGCAACAAGATCCGTTTCGAGCACCCTACGCTGGCAGGCAATGCTTCCGGCGGATGGATGCAGAGGATGAACGAATCTGGTCTTGACCCGCGCTACCCGAAGTTCGGCGATGCTGACAAAGCCAGTGATGAGAGCTCGAAGCAAGCCCCAGATACTCAGAGCTCTGGCGTGGTCGCCGATGTAAAGACAGCCATGCTTGATCCGTCCAAAGTGGGCCATGTCGTCACAGCTGCAGAGCTAGCAGCTCATGCGGATGGCGAGGGCCCCGAACCGTGGTTCGTCGTGCATGGACACGTCTATGACGGTACTGGCTTCTTGAAAGACCATCCAGGTGGAGATCAATCCATCCGCTTGGTAGCAGGAGAGGATGCGACAGAGGACTTCATGGCCATTCACTCCATGGATGCCAAGAAGATGCTCCGCGACTACCACCTGGGCAAGCTTGAGGCTGCCAGTTCTGCACCTCTGCCAACTGCAGAAGAGCTGGAAGCGATTGACCTCGGCAAGCCCTTCCTTGACCCAAAGAAGTGGCGAGCGACTCGCCTTGTCAGCAAGAAGATCATCTCACCCGACGCAAGGCTCTTCCGCTTCGCCCTCGCTGGTGCTGAACAAGAGCTTGGCTTGCCAGTGGGACAGCACGTCTTTGTACGTGTTCGTCGCAAGGATCCGAAGACAGGCGTTACCGAGACTGTTCAGAGAGCTTACACGCCGTACAGTGGCAACACCCAGCGTGGCTTCCTAGACATTCTGATCAAGGTCTACTTCCCAACGCAAGGTTTTTCGCGACCAGCGTTTGAGGGTGGAAAGATGACAATGATGCTTGAGAACATCGCTACCTCATTGCCTCTAGACGAAAGCCTAAGCATTGAGCTTAAGGGACCTCTCGGGTCGTTCACTTATCTCGGCGACAAACAAATCCGGTGGAAGCCAACAAGCGCTATTCGCCGCGTCCGCAAGCTTGCCATGATTGCAGGAGGAAGTGGCATCACCCCCATCTGGTCCACGCTCAAAGCAATAGCTGATGAGGCTCTCTCAAGCGACTCAGCCGATCCCGACCCGATCCAGATTTGGATCGTCTACGGCAACAAAACCGAACAAGACATCTTGATCCGCGAAGAGATCGAGTGTCTGGGTGTTGCACTCAAAGGCAACGTGCATGTCTGGCATGTGCTCAGCAACATCGGTCCAGACGCCTCAGACTGGGAGATGGGTCGTGGCCACATCAACGTCGATACGCTGCAGAAGCACTTGCCGCCACCACCTCCTGCGCCTGCCTCGCCAGAGGAGCTTGAAGATACGCTTGCTCTTGTCTGTGGTCCCCCTCCTCTCGAGAAAGCCGTCTCTGCTGGTCTCAAGGAGCTCGGCTGGGATCTTGAACGCACTGTCGTTTTTTTCTGATGTCTTGCTAGCAATTTTATGAATACTGTAATGTCTTCGAACTCAGTAACTGTGTGCTTGACGGCGAACGCAGAGCTTTCCAGGCCGCCTAAGGTGCCCAAACAGGTCGAAGAGTGCAAACGCCATTGAAGGTTTGTCTGTTAGGCCGCCTTTAAAATCACAGCTGGACAGACACACACAACACAGTGCGCTCTTGAAAAATTCCCACGGTCGGCCAAAGTCTGGCGCGGAGAAAGGCTAAAAAAATCACCGCCAAGCGTAAGGGAATTTCGACTACAGTAGTGACCCTTGGCCGCCTTGCGTGCATTGCCTGCTTTGCTTGCTGGCCGCAGAGGAAAGAAGCAGGAAAAACTTCGCTGTGCGCTGGCTTCGGAGGCGAGGCCTCGAGGAGAGGCGTTGAGGTCTTGCCCAGAAGGCCAGCTTGTTCGTGCGAAGGCAGAGAGCAGATCGATTGTCAGTTTGAGGTCGAACGACTTTGTGAAGGTTCGCAGTCCGTTGGGCTGAGACTTGTGTTGAGAGCGCAGAGCAGCCACTTCTCTCTCTCCTCCCTACGACATCCCCAAGGCACATAGTAAGTAGCAACTAGCAGAGTGCCACTGGCATCACCTACGCAGACCAGAGATCAAGCACAGAACAGCAGATCTGACCTGTGCGACTCTTCTTCTCTTGTCACTACCACTCGTTCATCATCATCAGGTCAAAATGTCTCACTGTAAGGTAAATATCATGCCAACCTGAAGCCGCCCTTTGAGGGCTCAGCCCGGCTATGGCTCAGCATTGCAGTAACTCGACAATACGCAAATGGAAGCACGGATACGGGAGATATTCTGTTCATCGCTGTGCAAAGGTGGCAAGCACCGTCAGCTCGACAAGAAGTCAGGATGTCCAACTTGACAGCAGGAAGCATGGAAAAGAGGAAGGACCAGCATCTGCAATCGTAGCCGGGCACATTACACAGCACTCGCTCTTCCGACTGTCTCGATCGATATCCAGCAGCTCCGCCAGTCTCGACACATGATCAGGTTGTTTGCATCGACACATCAAGCATCTTTGGTAGCTGAAGGGCTCAGAACATAACGGTTCCATACATTGGGGATTGGCTCACAAGGAGGCAGGCTCAGGATTATGGTAGAGCTTGCAGTAGAATTTGTTGTCACAGGAAGCACTTGGTCCAGTCGAGCCAAACATACTCGGTTTGACCGCCTTCTTCTCTGCGTTGCACGCAGCTTCATCTCTCTGATCGGATCCATGGACATCATGGACAATCTCCGCCTCCTTCGCCACATCCTTGTATAGAACCGATCAGCAACAGCTTTTCAGCATCCATCATCGACGCAGCAGATGTGTCGCATCCCTCATCCATGTCCAGCACTGGAGGCAACCGCTTGGATCGATTCGACGGAAACGAAGAGAGAAGAGGCTTCAGAATGCTTTTAGGTCGATGTACAGCTTTGCTGATGCAGCCTGGCATTCGCCTGCTTTTCGCTTCTTTTCCACCTTTCTGTTTCTCTTCAACAACAGTTCGAGCACCCACGACACGGTTCGTTGGGTTTCCTTCCCCGTAAGCGTGCCGCCCGTCACCGCGGAAAGGTTAAGGCGTAAGTACCTCTTCTTCACAGTGCACCCTCTTGATTGTCCCCCTTGCTTCAAGTTGCTTACCAATGTCACATTCACATATTCCTTCCACGACCACAGCTTCCCTAAGGATGACCCCAAGAAGCCCGTCCACCTTACCGCCATGATCGGCTACAAGGCTGGTATGACCCACATTGTCCGTGACCTTGACCGTCCCGGTTCCAAGATGCACAAGAAGGAGATCGTCGAGGCCGTCACCGTCATCGAGACTCCCCCCATGGTTGCAATCGGTGTCGTCGGCTACGTCGAGACTCCCCGTGGTCTCCGTTCGCTCACCACCGTCTGGGCCGAGCACCTTTCCGACGAGGTCAAGCGTCGCTTCTACAAGAACTGGTACCGCAGCAAGAAGAAGGCTTTCACCAAGTACGCCAAGAAGCATTCCGAGAACAACGGTGCCTCGATCTCCCGCGAGCTCGAGCGCATCAAGAAGTACTGCACCGTTGTCCGTCTCCTTGCCCACACCCAGGTTCGCAAGACCGGTCTCAAGCAGAAGAAGGCACACCTCATGGAGGTCCAGATCAACGGTGGTTCCGTCGCCGACAAGGTCGACTTCGCCAAGGAGCACTTCGAGAAGACCTTCGACGTCAAGTCGGTCTTCGAGGAGAACGAGATTGTCGATGTTATCGCCGTCACCAAGGGTCACGGTTACGAGGGTGTTACCGCTCGTTGGGGTACCAAGAAGCTTCCTCGTAAGACCCACCGTGGTCTTCGTAAGATCGCCTGTATCGGTGCCTGGCACCCGGCCAACGTCATGTTCACCGTGGCTCGTTCCGGTCAGGACGGTTACCACCACCGTACTGAGATGGGCAAGAAGATCTACCGTATCGCCAACGGCGATGACAAGACTTCCGGCTCCACTGACTTCGACACCACTGAGAAGAACATCACTCCTCTCGGTGGCTTCCCCCACTACGGTCAGGTCAAGAACGACTTTGTCATGA
Organism: Ustilago cynodontis; assembly: GCA_928865425.1. NCBI lineage: Eukaryota > Fungi > Basidiomycota > Ustilaginomycetes > Ustilaginales > Ustilaginaceae > Ustilago > Ustilago cynodontis. The sequence continues at coordinate 131,526 of CAKMXY010000013.1, forward strand.
TCAAGGGTTCGTGCCCCGGTGTCAAGAAGCGTGTCCTTACCCTCCGCAAGTCGCTCCAGGTCCACACCTCTCGTCGTGCCCTTGAGACTGTCTCGCTCAAGTGGATCTCGACCTCGTCGACCATGGGTAAGGGTGTCTTCCAGACCCCTGCCGAGAAGGATGCCTTCCTCGGTCAGCGCAAGATCAAGGCCCCCGTTGCCTAAGCGTTTTCTTCCTTCGCTTTTGCATTCTAGGGTCTCTTTGTTCTTGGCTTTCATATACTCTTTCATTCACCTTGTATTTTCTTCATCATCGCATACTTCCCATCCTCCCCTACACACACGTTCACTGCATCTTCTGAGTGCAAACCCCAAAAAATCTATATGATTACCTGGCTATACCTTTCACTGTTCGTGTCCTGTGTGCATGTGATGATATAACGAATATCTGAGTATGTTGAAGATGAAAGGATGCTCGAGTCCAGATGCTTGTCCTCGCCGGAGCATAAGGACAAGGAGGTCTGTCGTGAGCATCGGAGTCTCGCTTTGCTTCGGTTGATGGGGAAGAGTCTGGTGACGCTACGTGTTCACACACATCGAAAGGCTGATACGTTCGTACAGTCTCAGCGAAGAGCTCGAGAAGTGCAAGAGGCGATGAGTCGCTGTCGAAGAAGACACGGCCTGAAGGTATGATGGTCGAAAAATGCCAATTGTTAGACCCCGTCTGACGCCGGACCCAAAAATAAAAAAACGGAATTGGCCGGGCGAAATTGCTAGGCCCGGCTTCGCGCGCGTTGACTGGACAGAGGGTGTCGATCGGAGCCAGTCGAGAGTGGATGAAAGTGAAGCCCGTTCTACTGATTACAAATGGCAAGGCAAGACTCAAGCACAGAGAGCCAATTTCAACCGAGTGCTGTTTGGCTGCCCCGCAAATCACGCGCTCCTTGTCGCTAACCTCGAAGGTCTACAACTCTCTCCTCACCATCATTACTCTACATACCCTACACCGATATAAAAGATGATGCGACCAATGCTCCCCACACTTCAGCAGCCTTTGCGGCTTTCGATGGCTGCTCGCAACCCTCAGCTTCGCATGATCGCCGGCGGTTCGCGCGCTTTCCAAACCACTCCCACTGGCAAGGCTGTTGCTGCTTCTAGGCAAGGACGTAAGTATCGACCGCATGCAGACGAAGGAGGCAAACGATAGGCCCTCAGAGCATCAAAGAAAACACACAATTTGGGACAGCGTACGATCGTCGAAGATTCGGAAAGGAATGGCGCATGGAAAGGATTGCGTCACAGTAGGAGATTCCCTGCGGAGAGGATGGTCAGCACGGATAGAGGCATGCTTCACAGACTCCGCTTGTGAATTCAAGCTCGACTAGCTCAAAGAGGGAGCACCTTTGGCCAGTTGAAGTGCCACAGAGACGGCCAGCATGATTCGTAGGACACTCCGTCTCAACACGGAAGGGGTCCCCTCAGGCTCCGCTCGCGAACGGAATCAAACTCAAAGCAGATGCAGACATCACTCGAGCCAGAAGTGTCGAACGTTCCGCACGACCGATACACGGGAAATAGGGATGATGGCCTTGAGCGTAGCTTGTTCATGAACGGAAGGTAATGCATGTAGAGAAGCAATAGTACTGACTCCCCCTTCCACGATTTTCCCATTCGTCTTGTGATTTATACAGCCTACGTCAAGGGTACCGTCAACGACCCTACCACCTACCCTGAGCCCAACGCCGCTCACGGCTCCAACCACTGGGCCTTTGAGCGTGCTCTCTCTGTCGCACTTGTCCCCATCGTCGCTGCTGGATTCGCCAAGCATGGCTCCTCTGCTATCCTCGACGGCGCTCTCGCACTCACCCTCGTCGTCCACTCTCACATCGGCTTCGACTGCATTCTTGCCGACTACGTTCACAAGCGCAAGTTCCCCATTGCCGGCCCTCTTTCGACTTGGAGCGTCCGTGCTCTTACCTTGGCAACTCTTTACGGTCTTTATGAGTTCAACACCAGTAAGTTTCCGGAACAGAGAAGAGTGAAGGGGGAAAACGGATGAACGACTGACGAATCTGTGCGTGTATTGCTCTTTGTGATGACAGACGACGTCGGACTCTCCGAGTTGATCGCTAAGGTTTGGACTGCTTAAGCGACCGATTGTTGTTACAGTACTCAGTTTCTTTTAAGCAAATCAATCATCAGACAGCCGTAGTGTGTGTTGCTCAAGTGTTTGCCTCAATGAGCGAGCTTCACAGGAATTATCTGTCGACCTCTGCGAGCATCTGTCAGGAGCATGCAGCTATTCGCCAGGAGCAAAAGAGGCCGAGGTGGAGTTGGACTGCGCAATTTTCTGCTTCATGTGAGACCGTGGCGTCTCACAAGCTCCATTTTTCGCGGACCCTGAACTCCACACAGACGCTCGAAAAATTTCAGTGCAAGAGCCTTTTCTTCTTGAGATTTTGAGCTTTGAGCCCTCGACACTGTAGGGCGCTCTTCTGACCTTTGGCAACAACCGACTTCGTCCACCTTTGGTTCTGACCTTCACACCATCATCCACGCTCCGTACACAGCTCTTGCAGTACTTGCAGCGCCTCCCTTACTCCGTTCGTCAACGGAGCTCATACGGATTACGTGTTCCGACCTCTTCTTGGGTTCAGCAATCTCGCACACACTTGTACACCCCTACCGACAGCTTTCGAGCTTCCCTAAACACTCGCCAACATGGTCAAGCGACGCAGGAAAACACGCACCCATCTCAAGGGCCCCAACAACAGCGCTGCCACCTCCACCAGCGCACCCAAATCCTTCATCATTCGTACCGGCAAGGTCCCGCGCTCAGTCTCCACGCTAGTTCAAGACACACGTAAAGTGATGGAACCCAACACAGCCACTCGACTTCGTGAAAGGAACTCGAACAAGCTCAAAGATTTCATCTCCATGGCTGGTCCTATCGGTGTCACTCACCTTCTCATCTTCGGTCAGACCGATGCTGGTACCAACCTTCGTATCCTTCGAGCTCCTCGTGGCCCAACACTGACGTTCAGAGTCAACAAGTATGCACTCGCAAAAGATGTTCAAGCTAGCAGCCGTAGACCGACACCACCAGGCAGTGAATTCGTCACACCGCCTCTCCTCGTGCTGAACAACTTTGGCGGTGAAGAATGTCAAATCAAGCTTCTGGTCGCAACATTCCAAAACCTCTTCCCACCGATTCAAGTTCAGAGCATGAGACTCTCACAAGCTCGTAGAATTGTCTTACTCAACTACAACTCTGCAACCGGCACTATCGACTGGAGACACTATCTCATCTCGGTGCGTCCTGTTGGTGTATCCAAATCGGTGCGACGAGTGATCGAAGGTACTCGTTCCGGTTCTTCGTCTCGTGGCGCCCGCGGTCGACTTCCCGACCTCTCCTCAACCCAAGATATTTCTGACTACGTTCTTGGTCGCACCACCTCCACCAACGGCGAATTCGAAACCGACGCCTCAGAAGCAGAATCCGAAGCAGAAGACGTCGCCGATCCCCGCAACAAAGTCCATCTGCACGATCGTTACGTAGGCCGCGGCAACTCTGCCAACACTCAAAAAGCAGTACGTCTCCGCGAGGTCGGTCCCAGAATGGAACTTAAGCTGGTCAAAATCGAAGAAGGGTGTAATGAAGGAGCAGTGTTGTTCCACGAGTACATTAAGAAATCAGCACAGGAAGTCACACAGCAACACCGCGAGCATGTGGAGAAAAAGAAGTTGCAGGAACAACGTAGACTCGAACAGGAGGAGAATGTTGAGAGGAAAAAGGCGGAGAAAGAACAATTGAGAAAGGCGAGTAGGAGAAACGCTGGGTTGGCGAGCGAAAGTGAAGATGAAGATGTGGCTGATGATGAGGAAGAGGAGGGTGAGGAGGAAGAGGAGGGTGAGGAGGAAGAGGAGGGTGAGGAGGAAGAGGAGGGTGAGGAGGAAGAGGAGGGTGAGGAGGAAGAGGAGGGTGAGGAGGAAGAGGAGGGTGAGGAGGAAGAGGAGGGTGAGGAGGAAGAGGAGGGTGAGGAGGAAGAGGAGGGTGAGGAGGAAGAGGAGGGTGAGGAGGAAGAGGAGGGTGAGGAGGAAGAGGATGAGTTTGCGTATGAGGATCAGTTCGGTGGTGAGAGAGAAGGGTTGGAGGAGGATGAAGAGCTGTTTGACGATCATGAGGACGCAACTGAGGAGAGCGAAGAAGAGGAAGAGGGGGAAGAGGGGGAAGAACGTGGCGAGGAGGATGGCGGAGTGGCATGGAACCCTAAACGAAGTGCCTCGGGTGGATACGATAACCCGCCTGGTGTTGAGCCTCATTCAGATGAGTCGGACTTGGAGCCTATTCCGCTCGGCGATCTTCAACACGAGTATGGATCCGGTGACGAATGGCCAGAATACTCCGATGATGAGGAGGAGGAAGAAGAGCCAGCACCGAAGAAGAAGGTTGCCCCAGCGAAAGGCAAGGGTGCACACAAAGCTGGACGTCGTTGATCTCATTGTTTTGTTTCCGTGTCACTCGCAATTACATCTCTTTACTGCTTAGAAACGTTGAGTTGTGGTTCGATTGATTCATCACTATAAACCTGTACGAATGAATAGCTGCGGCGGTAGGCAGAACTAAGCAGCATCCTCCAACCCTTCCACGGTCTTTAAGAGCTCCGTCAGCTGTCGATACAGTTTCAAGATGACCAGCTGATCGATTGGGTTCATCCCTTGCTGACTTTTTGCTTTCTCCTTCTCCTCCCGCTCAACTCCTTTCCCTCCTCCTTCCTCATCACTCCCACTCCCGCCCCTCTCCTCACCCGTCCCCACCCCGCCATTCGTGGAGCCAAAACTCTGTGCCATTCTCGAAATCTTCCCCAACGCCCTCCTCAAATCCTTCAGCTCCAGTTTAATCGCATACAGGGCTATCTTCTTCGCATTCCCCACCGACGGTTTATACGTCCCAATCGTCACGTCTAATCCACCGAAAAAACTCGCTGCCCCTCCCCCACCACCTCCCGTTCCATTTGCAGCATTTGCAGCATTTGCAGCAGTAGCAGCAAATCCCTCCCTCAATATCCTCACAGCTCTAGCATATATCTGTAATGCGGTAGAGACCAACAACGAAGCTGAAATCTCGGTCGAAGGATCGGATTGACACGTAGGACAATCGGCAGAACAAGCACATTGAGTCGTGATGGCTTGAGATGCTGTGAGAGTGAGTTGGATTGTGTCTGTTGCCAGGCTGGATTGTTTTGCTTCGGAGTTGGTGGGGGAATGCTTATTAGGATCAGTTTCTCGAAGAACTTGTTTGACGGAGAGTAGGGCTACACTCATATCACATAGACAGGTGCAACCTTTGCCGGAAGGGTTGGGGACACAGTGAACTTTGCTGGGATGGTGAGAGTGGAGTGCGGCGTGTCGTTTACGTTCGTGGTCGAGGGCGGAATTTGTGGAACCAGTGACTGCAGCTGAGGTCGACAGCGGACCCATTTGGATTCGATTACCATCGGTCTCACCAATCTTTCGTTCGGCGGTAATGGATGCGTCGGTGCTATGACCAGAGCAGCAGCTCTTGACCTCTGTTTCAGGTGCGACTTTGCCCGCGCAACAAGACGCTACAGTTTCCTTCGCCTCTGACGATGCCATGGAGGAAGAAGAAGGAGGTTTGGACGAGCAACAGGACGCTTTCTGCGCTGCTGCCTGAATCGGCGACACAGTCTCGCTCTTTGCCGTCTGAGCAGAGCAGCAACTCTTTTCTCCACCACCTTGCTTCGACTGAGGCTCGATCGGACTCGACAACGTATCCGACAGCTGACTCGGTCCAGGCAATGTCGACCAACCCAACCCAGTCTCGGTCGCAGCGATTGTATGCTGAATCTGACCCTGACCCATCCCTGCATCTGCGCCTCTGGGCCACATCTGATCCGCGCTAAAAGTTGGTCTGCGTGACCGCCCCATATTGGCTGGAGAGGACGAATGCGACATCCCCCCAGCACCATCACTTGCAGAATGCGATAAGCTCTGTACCATATGCTGCTGCTGCATACTTGGACCTGTCGGAAAGGCCATCGAGCTCAACTCTGTTGACGGAGTAGCCGTAACACTTGGTGCACCCGATCCGAAGTCGGCTCCGTTGATGCCCAGATCCCACCAACTAAAATCGGCAGGAACAGCAAAGCTCAGACCAGGCTGTAAGATGGCACTATTCGTCGCCCATTCTTCCACAGAAGATGCTGTGAGACCGTTGTTGTTCGATGCGAAGCCTGTTGATTCGAATGGCGCACCGAGACCGCCAAAGTTGGTGGAAGCGGCATGTGTATTGGAGCTGGAGGTGCCACTAGAGAAAAGAAGCTGCTGTTGCTGCTGTTGGAAGAGCTCTGCGGGTGAGATCTCGAGCGTGTCTAGAGACTGAAGGAAGGCAGCCACGGACAGATCGTCTAGTGAGGGCAACTTCGCGGATGACGAACTGTTGGTTTGGGCCGATGAGCATTGAGCACCTTGTCCGTTAGCACTTTGCCCGTTTGTCATGTACGAGGTCGGTGCCACCGTGGGTGAGATACCAGAGTGCGGCGTCATAGTATCGGACGGAGTCATTGCAAACGGTAGATGGTTCTGCGACCAGACTGTCGGTGTTGACGCCAGTTTGGTGCTTGGTGCGCTAGATGTGGTCAGTGTGTCATCGAGGTGACCGAAACCGTGCAAAGCACTGAAAGCAGTCTGGTGTCCATCTCGAGGAGTGTGGCGCTGGGCATCGCTTTGTGCCGGAGACAGAGGAAGCTGCGCTTGTCCATTGAAAACAGAGAAGTGGCCATTATGCGGAGAGTCCAAGAAACCATTCTCTTCCGTCTTGATACGGATCGAAGAAACGCTGCGAGAGTGACCTGAACCATCCTTGCCCTTCGCGTTGCTCTTGCCTGCCCCCTTGCTTTTCGGTGAGCTTGAAGATGGAGCTGGAGTGCCGGTAGCTTCTTCGTCATCCTCGGCTTTGCGCTTCTTGGGACGTCCTATGGGAGCTCTTGCAGAGTATATACACTGGATACCGTCACTGTTGCACCTTGCACAGCCGCCGTTTTCCGGAAGCGTGCCGCTGCATTTGAGCTTTCGATTACGGCAAGCCTCGCAAGCGGTCCTGATGATGAGACCGAGACGAGCGGCCTCGCCTTGAGTGTAAAGCTGTCCATCGGGGCCAAGGATGCGATTTGACTTGCTACCGCCAGCTGAACCGGCGGTGACGTTGACCGGAGGCAGAGCGAAGTCATCGAAATCCATCTTTGTCTTGGCTGCCTTCTTGGAAGTGGAAAGGCGCCCACGAGACGCTACGATTGTTGGCTTGGCATCCGAGCCTGCAAGTGCTGACTTCAAGCAAGGGCTGTCAGCAGTTGAAGTCACACTTGAAGTTGGAGGAGTGCTGACGCTTGACTTGCCGGATGAGGAGGAGGCGGAAGATGACGCTGAGAGGGAAGGGCGAGCTACTGAAACCGGGTCATTGATGCCTGCATGAGGTGAGCCCTGTACTGAAGATGTCGTTCGACCACTGGAGAGATTGGTTGATGAAGGCGGGAGGATTTGCGAGTGCTTAGCAGGAAGTGAAGGTGTAGCAAAAAGGTGCGAAGCAGAAGAATCAGACGACATTTTTGCTTTGTCGTAAGATCGGGAGGCTTCCAAACCCGACATCGGATGTGATCTCACTGAGCTCGACATCGTCCTTTTCCGTTCTAAGATCGAATCGCAGACTGGTGCTGTCGAGGAAAGGCTGTTTCTGCGGCCTGCACCTGCAGCCTGCTAAGGTACGGGAGGAGCGTTCCTGAGTTAGCCGGCCCGAAGCTTGATTGGACGCCGCGGACCTCTGAGGAAGCTCTCGGCGAAAATCGCTCAGCAGTCAGCGGTATACTCTGCACGAAAGCTTCGTCAGAGATAGACTTGCTCGCTTGCGGTTGGCAGAGAAGGGCACGTTGCTGAAGAGGAACAAAGGGAGCACCAGAGCTGACTTCGGAGCCTTTTGTGCAGCAACAAGGTGGGTGCTGTACGCTTTCGCTTTCTTCCACCTAGGATGGAACTCGACACCTGGAAATGGTAGCGGTCACTGAGCGTGATGCTGAGCGCCTTTCTGATATGTCGATCTTTGACGTCGTCCGAGGAGACTTGTGGAGGCTAGTAGGAACGGAGGGATACCTGGTGAATGGATATGGTGTATGGTGTCGCTGCTGGAGTTGCGCAGTTGCTTTCGCTTCCCCACTCGGAGCCTTTTTTTTTTTCTTCCTCATCTCTCTTCAGGGTCTTGTTGGCCAATCAAGCCCGATTCGGATCGGTCGACAATACCACTTTCTATCGCGATTAGAATTTGGGCGTGACACGAAATACAGTCAAGAAAGAAGTTCGCGAATCGGAAGTCATTTTGATGTTGGCGACATCACTTCGAAGATCTCCTCCACACTTACCACTCGACTCAGTAGAAAGACCGGCATCAGCTTAGCTCGCATCTACCAGCAGGTCATCAGGGCGAGATCAGTCCTACTCAAAGATGCCACCAAAGAGGCGGTCCGCACGATCATCCGCGGCATCGCTGGATGCTGCAGAGTCAGCTCAGGCTCCAGAAGTCGCAGAGGTCTCGCCAGTCGATGGTGCTTTGGCTGCGTTGACATCCCTCTTCCCCATCACAACACCGTTCCCGGATCCAACAACCGATGATGCCCTCATTCCGGCTTCCGACGTGATGCTCGAGCAGGAGCTGCTGCGAAACCCAGACAACTTTCGTTCATGGACCTCGTACATCGACCACATCATCGATACCAATGTCGTCAAGCGACCACCGCCAGACGTCTCCCTGAGCACATACCAGGCCTCACTGCTTGGTCCACTCAATAGTACAACACAAAGAACAGCATTACGGCGCATCACGAGCATCTACGAACGTGCGTTAGCCCAGTTTCCTACTCGCTACTCGCTTTGGCGCGATTACCTTCAGAATCGCTCTCGCTTCGTGCTCGGGGAGCCAAAAGGAGGCTTCGAGGCCAAACGCAAGCGAGATCTGCAAGCTGCTCGTGAGAAACTCGGCTTCGGCCCAACACTGATCGACTCGCAAGAGGAGGATGACGACTTCGGTCCAAGCTACCGCGGAGGTCTCGATGGCGTGGTCGGCTGGCAGGAATGGAAGAGCCTCGCCGCGCTGTATGAGAGGGCGCTCATGTGGCTCCCAACAATGCCACGTCTCTGGCTCACGTATTTGTCCATGTTCCTGCATCCACAATGTCCACCCACCTTATCACACACGCACGCCCGTCGCACTTTCGACCGAGCATTACGGACACTACCAGGTTCATTGCATCTTCGCATATGGAAGCTCTACCTCCGATGGGCAGAGCGTCGAGGCGGAGAGACGTGTCTTCGAGTGTGGCGAAGATATCTACGAGTCGATCCTTCATTGACGGAAAGGTACGTGTCGATCCTCTTAGCACAAACAGAGGATGAGGAAGACACGGAGGAAGCACAAGACGAGGAGGAGGCGGAAGGTGATGGCCAGCAGCAAGGCAAGCGCACGGGGTCTAAGGCCCTCGAAGCATCCAAGCTGCTGCTTGGACTCGCTAGAAGCGCAATGGATGGCTCTTATGTCAGTCCAGAAGGCAAAAGCCCGTATCAGTTGTTCATCGAATGGTTGGAACTGACCGAAAAGTATCCTGAAGAGATCGGTCTCGACCCAGAAGAAGAGAAGCAACACTTACAAGACAACATCGTCACAACAGCATCGACAGCAGCAAACGGCAAGAGCAACCAGCAACAAGCGCGCAACCGTGGCAAAGGAAAGGCAACAGCAGCAGATGCAGCCAAGAAGCAGACTGCCACAAAAGACGCAGAAACAGATCCTTGCGACCCTACGCGCTTGAACGTGACAGCCATCATCCAAAGCGATGGTCTGGATCAATTTGCTGATCAGTCCGGCAGGCTCTGGACAGGCTTGGCAACTTATTGGATCAAGCGAGGCGAATTCGAAGTGGCACGCAACACGTTCGAAGCAGGTATGAAGGCGGTCAAGACCGTGCGAGACTTTACACAGATCTTCGATGCCTACGCAGAAACGAGCGAAAATGTGATTGCATTCATGATGGACGAGCTTGCCGAAGAAGGCGAAGATGCAGATGCGGAGGAAGACGAAGAAGAACAGACAAGAGAAGAGAAGGAGGCGGAGCTGGATCGTCGCATGCAGGAGTTTGAAGAGCTGATGGAGCGCAGACCCTTCCTGGTCAACGATGTCTTGCTCGGTCGCAATCCGGACGATGTCCAAGAATGGGAGAAGCGAGTGGTGCTGTATGGTGACAACGATGAAAAGATCATCGAGACCTACCGCGAAGCAATTCAAAAGATCAACCCGCGCAAGGCCACCGCCAACTTCCACCAACTCTTCCTCAACTTTGCTCAATTCTACGAGTATGGAGGATCAGCGGGTCTTGCCAAGCTGTCAGGAAACGAAGAGGAAAATGCTACAGCTGAGGAGGAAGAGGTGGAAGGCGATTTGGAATCGGCGCGCAAGATCTTCGAAAAGGCGATCGCGATTCCTTTTCGCCGAGTGGATGATCTGGCAGAGATCTGGTGCGAATGGGCCGAGATGGAGCTCAGGCACTCGAACTACGACGAAGCGATCCGCATCATGGCGCGAAGCGTGTCACCGCCCCGCAACACAAAAGGCGTTCAATATCATGACGACACGCTTCCACCGCAGACACGCCTGTTCAAGTCGCTCAAGCTGTGGAGCTTCTACGTCGACCTGGAAGAGTCGTTGGGAGATGTTGAGAGCACCAAGCGAGTCTATGAAAAGATGCTGGAACTGAAGATTGCCAATGCGCAGATCATCATCAACTATGCAGCATTCCTGGAGGACAACAAGTACTTCGAGGAGAGCTTCAAGGTGTACGAGCGCGGTGTCGAGCTCTTCACCTATCCTGTGGCTTTCGAGATCTGGAACGTCTACCTCAGCAAGTTCGTCAAGCGATACGGTGGTGCCAGGTTAGAACGCGCACGAGATTTGTTCGAGCAAGCACTTGACAAGTGCCCAGCGCGCTTCTGCAAACCGCTCATGCTGATGTACGGCAAGCTAGAGGAGGAGCACGGTCTGGCCAAACGAGCTATGAAGATCTACGACAAGGCAACCCGAGCTGTCTCGACCGACGACCGATTCGAGATGTTTGTGTTTTACATTGGCAAAGCAGCCGCCAACTTTGGACTTGCTGCCACGCGACCTATCTATGAACGCGCTATCGAGTCGCTGCCAGATCGACAGACAGCGGACATGTGTCTGCGCTTCGCAGAGCTGGAACGAAAGCTGGGCGAAATCGACCGTGCGCGTGCCATCTACGCCCATGCATCGCAGTTCTGCGATCCACGCACGCACACCGAGTTCTGGAAGCAGTGGAATCAGTTTGAGATCGAGACAGGATCGGAGGATACGTTCCGCGAGATGTTGCGAATCAAGCGATCGGTACAGGCGCAATTCAATACGGACGTTTCGTACATTGCTGCCTCGGCCGTCACCTCTGCCCAGCGCAACCAGGCTCGGCAGCAGCAGCAGCAGCAGCAGCAGCAGCAAGCACAAAGCAACGGTGTGGCAGCAGATCATGTGGATGCCAACGATCCAATGGCCCAAGTCGAAGCCGCTTCAAGGTCTGCAGCGCGTCAACCTGCCTTCGTTGCAGCTAGCACTGCCGCCAGTGGTGCTCGCACAGCTGACGCGGCCAATGGCGATGGAAGCGAGAACAAGAATGAGGAGGTTGTTGGTGGCGATGATCAGGATGATGACGATCTACTCTAGGCGTGTGATCCAGCACCAAATCAACTATACTTTGCAATTGTATCAGTATCACACATGGATTTCGAAGACATCTTTTGCCCCATTGAGCTGTCTCATCGATCGCGTCCCTGAAGGTATGCAAGAAACGGTGCGACTGTCATACGTCTCTGCGTGAAAGATGATGGTATCCGCGGACGTGTGACAGCAGCGGCAGCCTGCTATGCGCTTCTCTCTGCTTCTCTCCACAGCGAAAGATGAGAGAAAGGGTAAGGTTTGCTCGGCACAGCCGAACAAGGCGACTCGGGACTAAATCGAGCTTTTTTGCCGCTTCGAGCGGAGAGTGAGAGGCTTCGATGGCTCGAACGCAAGTTGGCTCTGTGCAGCAGCAGCCACATCGCGGTCTCCAAGCCACTTGACTTCATTCAGAACGCTCGCTGTCCTGATGCGCTGCAGCCTTGCCGCGTCTCAGCTGTCACACTCTCCAGCTTTCACCTTCGGCCAGGGAGTACAGTAACAATCAACCATCACGTCACATCTTCGCAGGTTCGTTCAATCACTCCATCACAACCAACAAGCTTGTGTCAGCCCGACCGTCTCGGTTCCATTTGCGTTCCTTTCTCACCATCTTTTCAAAGCTTTGCGCTTTCCGTCTTTGGTTGCAGCACGCGTTGAACACGGACCCTCCGTTTGCTGCAACTTGATTCGACTGCGGTTCTTCCAGATTCCGTTGCCCCCACTTCTCTGCATTGCTTAACATCCCTTCTTCATCATTCTTCGGACCATCTGTCTCCTTTTTGGTCTCCTCAGGACAGTCCAAAAGATCGTTTTGGCAGCTCGAGCACACCACCACGATTGGTCGCCAACACATTTCAGCACATTTGCATACTTCTTCTGCACTCGCACCAGCGTTCTCAGATCAATCACCACAGCGCCTGACTGAAAAGTCGCTTCACCGATTGACTCATCACTACCACGGAAGAGCCTCCATCGGATCAGAAGTGATGGACACATTCACCTTCGGCTCGGATCTTTACCTTTGAACGGCTGCATCGCCGCAATTGCCCAAGCTCCAAAGACAATTGATCACCTTCACTGCTGCTGAACAAGACCGACCAACCGGACGGCCTTGGCGCCGACTGCCATAATGAAGCTATCTAGCTTGCCAAGGTCGCGACAGCGACCTCGGAAACATCACATCACGACAACGCCTTCACTCTCCAGACGACACGACAGCATGGCAAATCGCAGCACCTTCTTTTTCCAGCTCGTAATATGGACGCTCGTCGCTATCATCTTTGACGCATTCTCAGGCACTGCTGCCGCCAACCCTTCATCATCGGTGACCTCACCGGACGGCCTCGTAGATGATCCAAATACAAGCAGCCCCGCTTCTCCTCATCATCGTGACCTCGTTCGACCCGGCCGTCACCATCAACTGGCATCCCCAGGTTCCCGATTCCGTGGCGTCCCTTCGACACGCCCCACATCCGTTTCAGACCTAGTCCTCGCCAATACTGTCCTTCTCACCACTGTAGAGGGCGGTCTCTACGCTCTGAATCGCGAAACCGGCAAACAGCTCTGGTCGCTCTCACCGCACGCTAGCCACGAATCCGACTCGCTTCTCCGACCGCTTGTGACAGCACTGTATGGCAAGGAACAGAAGTCCTTTGCAGAGATCGCACAAGGCGGACGTGCATTCAGTTCTCCCTTCAGTGACTCTTCGCCTTTGCTCGAGAGTGGTGGCATCTACATCGTCGAGCCTTCTTCCGCTGGTGACATCTACGTTCTCTCCTCAGCAAACGGCCAAGCTGCTTCGCCCACTTCAGCAGCAAACGGTGAGCCTGGCAGCGTCCAGCTTGACAAGCTGCCCTTGACACTACCTCAGCTCGTGGAGCTCAGTCCATTCTCTTTTGCAGGAGACGATACACGCGTCTTTGTCGGACAGAAGCAGACAACACTCGTAGAGCTCGACATTCAGACCGGGGAGCTCGCTGCTGTCTTTGGTGGACGCCAGGCTGGTGTCTGGTGTGGTGCCCAAGCACACGATCTGGATCCTCTCCCAGCAACTGACAAGGCCAGAGGCTTTGTAGACCCAGAGTCATGCATCGACGACGAGCCGACACTCTCAGGCTCTTCCTCCAAGTCGACTTCGCAGCTGGCTTACATTGGCAGAACCGACTATACCCTCAACATCCATTCGCGCAGCTCACCGGAAGCTCTTCAGACGCTTCACTTCAGCACGTTCGCACCCAACGCAGGCGACCGTGATATACAGATTCTCTGGACGCAGGCAGATCATCCGGATCAACGCGCGATCCTAGGCATGCCCGAAGAAGGCAGCGTCGTGTGCTTCAATCTCACCGAAGCGGATCGTCATTCTCGTCATGGCTCGTCAGGCGATCAAGATACGCGCGCTCTCTGGTCCAGCGAGCTTCGTGCCAGTGTTGCTGGCGTCTTTGACGTCGTCTATCCAGCACCACACTTGCAAAACACCAAGTCGCTAAGTCGACCTATTCTTGTACCGCATCCTCCCATTTCACTGAACCGCATCTTCCCGCAGATCAGCGATCACCAGGAGTCAGAGTACCAAGACTATGATCGCGCAGCCTATGACTCTGCTTCGGCACCGCGGCGTCGATCAGCATACCTCGGCATTGCTGGTGACAGTCTCTATGCAATGAGCTCGCATCGCTTCCCGTTAGTCGCATTCACATCAAAGGCTACTGCGGGTCTCAGTGATGGCTCGAGCTCACATTCCTCTGAGGCTTGGTCGCCTGGTCTGCCATCCTCACACCGAGATTGGGCGCACGAGGGCCAGCGTAAATGCGCATCGTTCGGTTGCTGGCTCGGCAGCTACACGCTACAAGTGGACCCGACAGCCGAAGGAAGGTTGCGCGACTCGCTTCTCGCATCACACCCCACGCTCGAGATTGATGGCAGTGGTCCACGTCTCAGCATTGGCGACCGACCTGCCTTCCCTTCGAACAATGGCTCGAATGGCATACCAAAAGACACTTCCTCTTCTGCATCCTCACAACCTTCACGTCCATCGAAAGGACCAAAGAAGACCTCTCCTCGCTCTCGAAGGCCTGGGAGTCGAGATACAGCTAACGCGTCCTCCGATGACTCTGACGACAGCTTCAGCGGGCCCCCGCGAAAGCCAAAGCAGCAAGCAGCTGCACCAGTTCCAAGCTGGAAAGCGCGCTTGTCTCTCATCCTGCTCCAGGTCATTGGCGTCCTTGTCATCTCTGTTTTGGCAGGTGCCACTTACCTTGGTTTGCAAGAGCAAAAGGCGCGAGCAGAAAAGCAAGCAGCAGAGATCGCCAAGGGCGTTGTCTGGATACCAGTCCTCAAGGAGGATGAGGCTGGCTTTGGTAATGAGGCGCATGCGGAAAAGATACGCACTGAGGAGGAACGTCAATTGCAACAAGCCATCGCGTTGTCCAAGAAGGACGCCTCCTTGTCGGCTTCTGCATCCACTTCAAGTGCTGTTCCCCGCGTTGCAAATGGGCATGCGAACGAGGATGAGGATGATGACGCCGAAGATGGTGCAGATGGATCCGCATCCAACGCCAAGAAGAAGAACAATAACAAACGCAGACGCAGGGGCAAGCGTGGCGGTGCTGCTGTCGCTGCTAAAGCTGCCAAAGCGAATGGCAAGGAAGGCAGTCCGGAAGCGACAGAAGCCGCAAAGGACAAGGACGAGGACAACGAAGAGGCTGTCAACAGCGAGGACGACGCAAAGAACAAGATTGAGAACACATCGTCTCCAAACAGCGAAACTGACGTCCTTGCTACTCCGTCCCGCCATGCAAATGGTGCCAACGGCCACAAGCACAGCAACGGGTCAGCAGAGACGAACGGGTCCGACAGTGGATCCTCGAACGAAAACGAGCCTATCACGCCACGCAAACGCAGCCAGCTTGTCGAAAGCAAATCGTCCAAAGCAGCTGGCTTGCGAACATCTGCCTCGGCGCTGGGCGCCAGCGACAGCTTGCAGCGCGCGCAGCAACTCATGTCTCCACAGCTTCAGTCGCCACTCCTCAACACAGGCTGGGGCGGCTTCGAAGAGGAAGATGCTGCTTCGGTCGGCAGGGCTGCTGCGCAGATTGCCGCCACAGGGTCGAGCCAATTTGCAGGCAATGCATCCAGCAACGGGGTCAGCACATCCTCGCTCACAATCTCGGATGAGGTGCTCGGCTACGGCTCTTCAGGTACTGTCGTCTTCCGCGGCACGTTCCAGGGCCGTGCTGTGGCAGTCAAGCGTCTTCTTCGTGACTTTGTGCACGTGGCATCAAAAGAAGTATCGCTGCTCGAATCCGCGGATAACCATCCCAACGTCATCCGGTACTTCTACAAAGAGCTGACACCCAGCTTCTTGTTCATCGCTCTTGAGCTGTGTCCAGCAAGTCTGGCCGAGGTGGTCGAGAGGCCGGCTGATTATCGTGACTTGAGCAACTTGCTCGATCCCAAGCGTGCTCTGCATCAGATCACGTCTGGCTTGCGGCATCTTCACTCGCTCTCCATCGTGCACCGTGATATCAAGCCACAGAATATCTTGGTGGCAACATCGGCGAACGGCAAGCATCTCAAAATGCTGCTGTCGGATTTTGGTCTCTCGAAGCGACTGGACGGTATGGCGCAGACAAGTTTCTCGCAGACAGTCAACAACCCAGGAGGCACTGTCGGCTGGCGTGCACCCGAGATCCTCCGTGGCGACGTCAACCTCGATGCTGGCTCTGAGTCCGAGTCTTCGATGGGTAACAACCCAAGACTGAGCTCCAGTCGGGAAGAGAAGTCGCGTCTGACACGGGCTGTCGACATCTTTGCACTCGGTTGTCTCGCCTACTACGTCTTGTCCAACGGAGACCATCCGTTCGGATCGCGATTCGAGCGAGAGATGAACATCATCCGCAAGCGTGTTGACCTCTCTCGGCTCGACGGTCTCGGCGAAGAAGGCCATGAAGCGCAAGACTTGGTGCTGAAGATGGTCTCTCACGACCCTCGTCAACGACCCTCAGCAGCTGAAGTGCTCACCCACCCGTACTTCTGGGATCCCAACAAACGTCTCAACTTCTTACAAGACGCTTCCGATCGATTCGAGATTATGGAAAAGGATCCACCGACAGCAGCACTCGTCTTGCTCGAGTCAAGAGCTCGCAATGTGCTCGGAACGGATTGGCATCGACGATGCGACAAGATGTTCTTGGAAAACTTGGGCAAGTTCCGAAAATACGATCCTTCCTCGGTGCAAGATTTGCTGCGTGCCATGCGCAACAAGAAACATCATTATCAGGATCTGCCTCCAACGCTTAAGAAGATCCTGGGATCGTTGCCAGATGGGTATTTGAACTACTTTACACGGAGGTTCCCGGAGTTGTTCCTGCATGTCTATAACACAATCGTGGAGCAGCCGCTGATCAGGACCGAGCCGGTGTTCAGGGAGTACTTCCACTGTGCAGAGCCTGATCACTGATGCGATGCCGACCCAATGTTCCAGAAGAAGCCAGCTCTCCTTCGGCAAACCTTCTTCTATTATCTCACTTCTAGGTTCGAAAACGTCCTTCTTCACGACCTCGAGCTCCATTCTCTCATATCCTTACCAAACTCTCAAAGCCTCTTCCTTGAGAGCTACTTTTAACTGTATTTGTATCGTATCTCTATCAGCCTTCGCTTGCATCAATGTATTTCTCACATCGATCTCTGTCGGATTGTGCTGCCCACGTCGAGTGTTTTGTCGACTATGCCTCGAGCTATGCCGGCACACATAGAAGAGCGGAGAGCATGTCGAGTTCAAACTTCGGGAGTCGGATGCCGGAACCCGTCTGCTTGTTGAGCTTTTTTTGATTTTAATTGAAGAAACGCGAAGTTTTTTTGGAAGGAGAGCTGAGAGCGTTTGCATTGCAATTCGACCTTCAGCTTTTGCTTCTTTCCTTGTTACTCCACCATCACCGCCACGCCTCCATCAGTCGGATCGAAACCTGTCGCAAAGGCCTCGCTGACCCCAAACCAGAGCTGTAGACTCTTCACCGTCACTTGACGACATCTCCTGGGGATCGCGAAATCACAGCCGCGTACCGTCCAACATTTACGAATACGGCGTCCGAAGGTTGAGATTTGACCTCAGCCCAGCAACACAGGATCTGCCATGGCACCTTCAGCATCATCATCGACAACAGCTCCCAATGCGGCAGAGCAAAAGTCTCGTCTACTTCGATTCACAGGGCACCGCAACTTTCGCCAACGCTTGATCCTTGCCCTTGTCTCTCAACGCCCAGTTCGTATCGACTCGATCCGCCCGGACTCTTCTAGTCCTGGTATCCGCGATTTCGAAGCCAACTTCCTCCGACTCATCGAAAAAGTCACCAATGGTACCCATGTCGAAATTTCATACACTGGTACATCCGTGCTTCTAAAGCCAGGAGTGATTGCAGGTGGCAAGATCGTCCACGACTGCTCCTTAACACGTGGTATTGGATACTGGCTCGAATGGATCGTTGTTCTGGCACCTTTTGCAAAGAAAGAGTTGAACTTGACCCTGCGCGGTTTAACGAACATGGACGGAGATCTGGGTGTGGATACGATTCGAACGGTCACCTTGCCTCACCTTTCACTGTTCCTACCGCTGGACTCGTTATCGACACTAGCCAGCTCACTAGAGTTGCGGATCGCAAAACGTGGATCAGCTCCCCTCGGTGGAGGAGAAGTCCAGTTCCGATGTCCTATCATCAAACACCTCACAACGCTTAATTTCACTGCTCCTGGTCGGATCAAAAAGATCCGTGGTATCGCAACATCCACTCGTGTCAGTCCACAGATGGCCAACCGTCTCGTCGACGCTGCTAGAGGTGTACTTGGGCGGTACATCCCCGATTTATACCTCTTCGCCGATGTCTATCGTGGTCAAGATTCAGGCAAATCTCCCGGTTTTGCCATCACTCTCCTCGCGACCTCGACCACTGGAGCAATCTACTCTGCCGAAGCAGCAAGCAAAACCCAAGACCCAGGTCTGCCGGAAGACCTAGCCCAATCAGCAGCAAGAATGTTGCTTACCGAAATCGCACAGCGAGGATGTGTCGATCGCAGCCATCAACCACTAGTACTGTTGCTGATGGCACTGAGCCCACCAGACGTGGCAAAATGCACAATGGCAAACCCAACAGCAAACGCAGTACAGATGATGAGGGATATCAAAGAAGCTTTGGGAGTGAGTTTCAAGATCTCCCCCGACGACAGCACCGCCGTGGCTAGCAACAGCAATGGTGTAGAGGAAGGAGAAAGTGAAGATGAGGAGGAGGAGGAAGACGAGCAAGTGAGGAGGAAGAAAGAGGTTTTGCAGAAAATCGCCAATCCTGAACAATTTGCTGTTAGTTGTGTTGGTATCAACTTTGGCGGATTCAAGAAGGTCGGTTAGGCAAATCATCAATCTTTGGGTTCAAAACGCGGCTGTTTCTCACAACGGACGACAACGGATTGCGTCTTTGTCGTTCTTATACCCCTTTCGCATTACAGAGCGAACTCAATGCAGCACTTTCGCATTATGATCTTGTTTGTGACCTTGTGTGTTGTTGGAGGCTTCATGAGGACTATCTGATCTCCGCCCATACATTGAAGCCTTTCAAGATCGGGCACGGCGTGCTGTCTCTCTGTCTTCGCAAGATTCTTCCCCTTTCCCGGAGATTTTTTTCTTCAGACTTGTCCGTCGTATCTAGTAAAGACCTCTGCACAAAACGACAGCAAAAAGAAGACAAGAAACCCTTGATAAGAAGGGCAAGAAAAGTGAAGGCAGCAAAAAGGAATCTCCCAACGTGGGGCTCGAACCCACGACATTCAGATGAACTCCGAGTAAACTCGGAAACCCTTGTTATATAAGAGTCTGACGCTCTACCGACTGAGCTAGCCGGGATGGACCTGTTGCATTAGGATTGGAACATTGCATACATATATATGCTCTACCCACAGACTATTGGGTCTCGAGGATTCGGTTGTGCCGGCTGTCAAAACCAAAAAGATTGTCCGTGCAGCTGAGAAGAAGAACACCTTTGCCGAGTCACTTCCTCAACCTTCCAACCCTGTAACCTTACGAACTCTTAGCTGCTCACCACGATCATCACCATCTTTGCGGAAAGGGCCAGTCATTGGCAGAAAGTGCAGCTGATCTCCCATCCGGTAGAACTCTGCCGTTAGACAAGACGACGCTGCGTATCTTTCTGCGTATCAGTAGCGCGACGTTCGTTGTGCGCCCAGCGTTTGCATCTCTAAGCCCCCTCTCAATCAGACAAGGGCAGCCTCTGCACGTCGCATTACACTCCCATCACAGCTCCTTTCATCGCACGTTCGCCACCATGTCTGACGTCCTAGTCTACTCAGGATCCGGAGTATCCACCTCTGCCCTCCACCATACGCTCAAAACCCTCCGCACCCTCCTCAGCACCTACGATGTCAAAACAGTTGATGCCCGAACGCTAGCCCTCGACCCATGGCAAAAGGGCACAGCTCTCGTCGTGCTTCCTGGTGGTCGAGACCTACCTTATGTCTCCGAACTCGCTCGACCTTACACTCGTTCTACTGAGGCTGCATCTTCTTCTTCAGCCGGTGTTGAACGCACAGCCTGCCGCGAGATCAGGAACTTTGTCGAGTCCGGTGGGAACTTTCTAGGCATCTGTGCAGGCGCTTACTATGCCTCGAGTCATTGCTCGTTCGAAAAGGATACTGGGATGGAAGTGGACGGTGAGAGGCCGTTCTTGCGGTTCTTCCCTGGAATATGTCAAGGAACGGTATACCCTGGATTCGTGTACGAGTCGGATAAGGGTGCGAGAATCGTCGATGTCGAACGTAGTGAAAAGGAAGGAGGTGATCAGTGGAGATGTCACTACAATGGAGGTGGAGCATTTATGGACGCTGACCGTTACACGGGAGAGGGCGTCGAAGTGCTGGCTCGGTATGCGGCGACTCAACCGGAAGAGCTGCGACTCGACATCGACCTGAATAGTTCCAGTGAATCTCAACGTCGACCGGATTATTCAGGTCAAGCAGCGGTTGTGCTTTCATCCGTCGGTCTGGGCAAGGCGCTGCTGTTCGGGACACACCCCGAGTTTCCTCTCCTGCCAACATCTACACCGGTATTGCTGGCAGAAAAGAGCCAAGCCCAAGCCCAAGCCCAAGCCCAAGCACCAGCACCAGCACCAGCACCAGCACAAGAGCACAGCGACAAGGAGCAGCGAGACGAACAACTTCGCCTCCACGAACAGCGCCGATTGCAGTGGATGCACCAACTCTTCACAACACGACTTGGCTTGCGATCGGGACTACCGCAATGGGTCCTTGCTTCCACCGCTGCCGCACCTGCGAACAAGACTGGCACAACAGGCACAGCTGTCGAAACGAAAGAGCCTAAACTGCTTCCCGTCTACCTCGCCTCGCTCGGTGACGACAAGGACTCGAACAAGATCGTCGATGACATACTGCAAAAGCTTGCAGCAGAAAAGACCTCTGGCCCGGTCACACATCTGCAAGGTTTCGAAAACTACGATGCGCTAAAGACGGCCAACATTGCCAGCGTCAAAGACTCGAACGATGTTATGCACTTCTCTGTTGCTAGTCCTCAGAGCATCGTTGAAGCGCAATCACTCTGCACTTCTGCAGACTATGAGGCGTTCTCGAGACTCATCATCCCCGCTACTGCGCCTTCGGAAGCTGCTGCTGAAGAGTCGACCCCTGACAAGGAGGTGGATCTAGATTCGGTCCCCAAATACATTCTTGCATGCAAACAAAGTCGACCCACCCCCGACGACCTTCCTTACTGGAACATCGACGAGTACGAAAAGCATCTCTCTCACTTCCGCAGAGTCAACCTTGAAAACGAACAAAACAAGGCCGCTGGTCACTGGTCTACTTGGCGTCCGCCATACGACCCTTTCAATCCCTCCGGCTCTTCTTCCCCTAACAGCTCCTCCAGCGCAGCGGTGCAATTCGGTACGCCGATGCTATACACCCAAATGGTAACGTCTACCCAAACTATGCTGGACAAAAACTTCCGTCTGCTCTCAGCCTTACCCGTGGGTACGACCTTCTTCGCGACGCAGCAGATGAGTGGACGTGGTCGAGGTGGTAACCGTTGGATCTCCCCGAAAGGATGTCTACAATTCTCCGCCGTTTTCCGAGTACCCGTCACGATGGCCAGCAAGGCTGTTTTCCTCCAGTATCTTTCCGGACTTGCTGTTGTGGAAGGAATCAAGCTCGCCCTCGGTGACAGTGAGTCTGGTCGAGAGGTAGCAGGAAAAGTAGGAATCAAGTGGCCAAACGATATCTATGCTGAAATCCCACCCATCGATTCCAGTGCCGGCGGTGAGAGAGCCAAAACCGCCACCTTCGAGCTCAACGGCAAAAGGTACGCCAAGCTCGGAGGCATTCTGGTCAACTCTCAGTTCAGTGGAGGCAACGAATTCGTTCTCATCTCTGGTTGCGGTGTTAACTGCCTTAATTCTCGACCCACGACTTCTGTCTCCGATCTTATTTCTATCCACAACCAAGCTAACCTGGAGGCACAACTGGAACAGATCACACAGGAAAAGCTAGCAGGAGCAATTCTCAGCACGTTTGATTCGATCTGGAAGACCTTCATGCAGCACAGTGGGGATTTCAGACCCTTTGTCGAGAGGTATAGGGAGATCTGGCTGCACAGCGATCAGGAAACCACTCTGACGGAGGATGCGATCCGAACTGGAGGTGGAGGAGAGGAGAGTGTCAGGATTGTTGGAATCTCGTCCGATTATGGACTGCTGCAGGCTGTACCAAGGAGTTCGAGTGTTAGAAGCAAGGATGGAAAGGCGTGGGGTGGGAGAGAAGAGGCAGAGAGGAATGGAATAATACAGTTACAACCTGATGGGAACTCGTTTGATATGCTGCAGAATTTGGTCAAGCGGAAGATCTAACCTGCAAAACAGTTCCATAGCCCATTCACTCGGTCACACTTCGAGAACCACACTTTGGCGCTAACTGTGCAAGGCATGATTGTGTACTGTGTTGTGAGTGCGATCATTGAAGCGAGGTGTGGTATAAGGAGGCGAGAGTGTGCGAGAGAGGGTCTGCTTGGCGTCGAGCAGCGCCTGGAAGCTCGAGGTATGCGGTGGAAGCTTAAATTTACAGCCAGCGCCGGCCAGAGGAAGAGAAGAGACACACAAGCGACGTGGAATGTGGAGGAAAGCGGCGTGTGTGTCTGTGCGTGAAAAACTCAATAATTTCGAGCGTGCTTGATTGAGAGGCGAGCTTCTTGCAGATCAACCTGGAAAAAGCAACACCTGCTCACGACATCTTCCCATCTTGTCACCACATCGTCAGCATCAGCTCCAATCTTCACCCACCGTCACACCTGAGCCCTTCTCCACCTCACGCAACAAAGAAATGTCGACCGCAGTGGTAGAAGATGCTCTCGCCCCAACGTTGCAAAACATCCTCGACCAAAAGACGTTGAAATGGCTCTTTGTCGGAGGCAAAGGCGGTGTAGGCAAGACCACCACCTCTTGTTCCCTCGCTATTCAGCTCTCGAAAGTTCGCGAGTCGGTCCTGCTCATTTCCACTGATCCTGCCCACAACCTTTCGGACGCATTCGGACAAAAGTTTGGCAAAGAGGCTACCAAAGTGAATGGCTTCGACAACCTCTCCGCTATGGAGATTGACCCCAACTCTAGCATTCAAGAAATGATCGAACAATCCGACAGCTCTGGTGGAGCGATGGGCTCTATGATGCAAGATCTTGCATTCGCTATCCCAGGTGTCGACGAAGCGATGGGATTCGCTGAGATCATGAAACATGTCAAATCGATGGAATACAGCGTTATCGTGTTTGACACTGCTCCCACCGGTCACACTCTACGATTCCTTTCCTTTCCCTCGGTTCTGGAAAAAGCACTCGCCAAATTCAGCACGCTAGGTCGATCTCTCGGACCCATGCTCGGCCAATTCCAATCCATGCTCGGAGGAGGTGCCAACAATCAAGAAGACATGTTTGCAAAACTCGAAAGCATGCGTCAAGTCATCACCGAAGTCAACACGCAATTCAAAGATCCAGAAAAGACAACGTTCGTCTGCGTCTGTATCGCAGAGTTCCTCTCATTGTACGAGACGGAAAGGTTGATCCAGGAATTGACCCAATACGAAATTGATACCCACGCCATCGTTTGCAATCAGCTACTGTATCCGAAGAAGGATAGCAACTGTCAACATTGTAGAGTGAGGAAACAGATGCAGGATAAGTACGTCGGAGAGATGATGGAGCTGTATGCGGACGATTTTCATATTGTAAAGATGCCATTGTTGACCGAGGAGGTGAGAGGGACGGAAAAGTTGAAGAGTTTTAGCCAGTTTTTGGTGGAGCCTTATGTGCCGCCTTCTGAGTAGACGGAGCGTTGTCTCGGCTCATACCTGTAATTCATTAGGTTTGCCAATGTCGATGCCGAAAACAGAGGTTGTCTTTACACTGGTATACAGTAGCACTTGTGAGATGCTGTTCTTGGGAGAAGACGACAATCAAGAGAGAGCTGCTTGCTTGGAGAGCAATAGGGTGTTAGAGCCAGCAAACGAACAAAGATCCAGGGAGGGCCATGGGCACGGTGTCTGCATAAGATCTCAGTTCAAGTCCTTCGACCCTGTTCTGAGGAGCGCATCGTTGATTCCCCTATCTCCTGCATCCCAATCTGCTGTGTATCATCTGTACAGTACAGATGCTAAGCATCAACCCCGCCATTCGTGTACAGTATGTGAAGGCAGCGTCTGTATGCGAACCTTGTACCGAGTGGGCAAGAGCCATCTGCAACCAATAATGCGTTGCAGCAACAGCACAATAATGCACTTGCGAATCGGCCGAATCTCGCATCGAAAGCTCTCAGTGTGCATGGTCGAGCTTGAGCTCATGCTGCTGCTCTTCGGGAGAGCCAAGCGTGAGATGCTATGATGAAGCACGAGTCAACGTGTGACCGTGAAGAGGAAGCTTCGACGTCGGAAGCCATGCATTGACGCTGTATTCAGCTTTCGAAACGGCCGACACCATCTCATCCTTGTGCAAGAGGGTCACTACGAAAGGGTCCAAAGACTCTTCATTGCTCTACACAGCCTTGCAATGGAGAGCCGCGGACGATGCAGCGCCTCCCACTCAAGGCGCTGCATCGTCCGCTTTGGCCAATGGTTTCCACACGACGAGGCTCTGAAACACAGCCAGCAATTTCGCTTCTTTTTTCTCCTTTTTTCTCCTTTTTTCTCCTTTTTTCTCCCTTTTTTTTTTTTTTTTTTTCCCTTTCCTTTCTCATTTTCTTTTTTGACTGTCATTTTTTGGTGCTTTTTTTTCACCCTCCGATCACTGCAACACGGCAACACTGCCTTTTCCTTCTCGTTACTGCTACTGCACTTCCAAACCGCTCCTCGTTTCTCCACCAACACCATCTCTCATACCTCCCTTCCATCGTCGACGCCTCAGCATCTTTTCGACACCTTCCGTTTCCTGTTCGCTGCGTCTTCTCATCTCGTCGTCCTTGCTTCAGCTTTCGAGCTGTTCGGCTTCTCGCGTTCATCTATACCTCTTTCACTTTCCGTCTGCTCTTGGTCGTTGTGGCTCACCCTTCCATCGAATATTCTTTGGCCCATTCGACACTCGTCACGGTTTGAACTGGTCTCAAATACTCAGCCAGCGTTCGCTCTGCGCAGTTTCGGTCCTCGTCTCAACCATTTTCGATACCTTCTTGCAACTTCACCACCTCCTTGCGCCGTCTCCGTCACCAGCTCATTCTGCTACAAGCGCACAGCACAGGCCAGCACAACGCTCGATCGAACCAGCTCTACAGCAATTCCAAGTTGGCCTCGCTCACGTCTTCGCTGCCCATCGCAAGATCAAGCTAAGCTTGGGACAGCTGCGGTAGGCGCATCGAACCTTGCTTTTGAATTGTCCTTATCGTCATCTGTATTTCCCCTCATCACAAGATACCTCGAGCTCTGCAAGTTCACCTGGATATACCCTCGATCATTCTCTCCGTTCCCCCCCCCCCCCTGC
Source organism: Ustilago cynodontis (assembly GCA_928865425.1). NCBI lineage: Eukaryota > Fungi > Basidiomycota > Ustilaginomycetes > Ustilaginales > Ustilaginaceae > Ustilago > Ustilago cynodontis. Next base: position 157,315 of record CAKMXY010000013.1, read on the forward strand.
CTTGACCAAAAGACTTGCGCTCTTCTGACGGATCAGACTCTCACTTCTGATTCGTTCATCTGCTCTTACGACTGCCCAGTCACCGTCTCAACAAGCCTCTGGCAAACCTTCAAGCTCCAAGTCCGACGAGGACTTTCCTGCTTCCAGGAGCTCTGGTTCCGCGACCGCAGCGGCCCAGGCCTCCACATAACATAACCACCTCGCAAAGATGGATCTCTACTCGACCTCGTTCACCATTCCTCGCTCGATCGGTGCGAGCAGCTTTGTGGCCGACTCAAACAATGCGAACGGCAATGGAAATGCCATTCCGTCCTCGTCTGCAGGTTTCGCCGCTGGCATTGGTGCGTTGAGGACCGGCTCCAATATGGGTGGGCGGCCTACGCCCCCCTCAGCCGCAGCTGCGCCTGAGCCTCCTGCCTCCTCGCTTCCCGGTCGATTCACCTCAATGCGCTCCCGCTTCCCTCCTAGCGTCAAAGCCTTCATGCCCAGCGCTTTTGGTGGTAAGCGCACCAACGATAGGATCGTCGAAGCTGTCGGTGCCGAGAAGGCTGAAGCGGACGCTTCGGGCAATCACACACAGTCTCGCTCAAGCAACGACATGGATCCCTCTGCACCGCTCGCTCCCATTGGCGAAAGAGGCAATGCTCGTCCGTCCAAGCTCTCCAACTTGGATGACCCCATCGCCAGCCAGCATCGCGACAGCCGTTCCACCGTGGGTACACGCTCCAGCTTTGACATGTCTTCAGCCGCCTCCTTTGCTGCTGATAGTACCGCGCCCAGCAGCGCTATTGGAGGCAACCCTACCAGCGCGACACACTCGGCTTCCAACTCCATCTCAGCCAACCAGCAGCAGGAACGTGGCATGACCCAGTCTCAAAGCAGTAAAGATCTTCAAGAGGCTATTCAGAAGCTCAGCTCCGATGTCATGGCCAATCACCAGTGTCTCGTCTCCTTTGCTCCTGTGCCGCAGGCGGATGAGTCGCGCATGCCACCAACGCCGCTTTCGCATCCTTTCCCTCGTCAGAGCTCTTTCTCTTCGCTGCGAAGCTTGGATCAGCTGCCCTTTCCCAACTCGAATGGGTCGAGTGGTAGCGGCTACCCTTACCAGCAATACCACCCTCAGCCCATCGGTACTCCCGACTCGCATTCCTCTGCCTTCTTTGCAGGACGCAGTGGCGGTGAGGCGCTCGGTGCGGGCTTCCCTGGCCTCAATTCCAGCTCGCTCTCGCTTTCTTCGCTCAACCCACAGTCGGGCAGCCACATCGCCCAAGAAGTCGGCCTCTCCTCAGGGCACTCGTTGCGGTCGCCCAATCCCAGCACCATCGGCGCGCCACGAGCCAGTCTCAGCGGTGCGAGCAAGCCTCCGCAGTACAACTTCCACCTCAGCGGTGGCTACCAACAAGTCATGAATGCTCGAGGAACCATCTTGCGCGAGAACCCCTTTAAATCCACTTCATCCATCAAGGTGCCTCGTGCCGATGTCTTGGATGTGGCCCCTGGCTCGTCACCGCCTGGCAAGGAGAGCGTCAAGCCCGATGTTCGTCGCAAGCTTGACGAGGTACAGACGGCAACCGGTGCGACTATCACCCTCAAGAGTAGCGAAGTGCGCGGCGCTGATCTCGGCTACGGTCTCGAGACGGAGCGCATCGTCGAGGTGCTCGTGTCTGGTCCCTTTGAGAGTGTCGAACTCGCTCGCGTCAAGGTGCTTGTTATCTTTGATGAGATCACTGGGCTTCGATCTGAGGTCTGCGAGATCGACTACAAACTTCACAACATCATTGGCGGACGCAAGCGATGTGTCGTACAGAAGATTGAGGAAGATACGGGCACCAACATCTATTTGCCTAGCTCTTTTCTCGGTACTTTCGGCGCCAACGTTGCCGGCCGAGCTGCCGGTGTCGCAGCGCATCAGAATCAGATCCATATCACGGGAGAGTTCTTCGGCGTTCAGCGTGCCCGCGACATGCTCTTCCAGGTCTCGATGCACAAGAGCAAAGGGATCATCTCTCGAGATGCGGCCATCCTTCCACGCAAGCTCGACTGGATGCTTACTGAGCGTCTCGAGGAACTGCGATCCATCATGATCGACAATGGCACGTTTGTTGCCTTCCCTCTGCTTGGTAGCCAAGCCAGCTTGATCTCTGTGTTTGGCGACCACCGCGTCAACATCGAGCGCACCATTCGATCTATCATGCAGCTCGCTTGTCAGTTCTACGTTGCTTCGCTCTGGCTCTTGCCTGTCGGCTTCGATGTCTACATGCCTACGCAGCCCAATCTAAATCCGACCCAGGTTGCTCCCGTACTCAAGCACGTCAGCAACGCCTCCGGTGCCGAAGTCGTTTTCAAGACCAACTGTTTCGAGATCCATGGTCTCGAGTCCGAGGTTCGAACTGCGGTCTCGGCACTGCTCGATCTGGATCTGATCAAGAGCTTCAACTTTGAAGTGCGCTTCCAGATCGAGTTGGCCAACGAGCACCGCGAGTTCATCTCGGGTAAGAAGAACGGCAAAGTCAACAAGGTCATGAAGCAGTGTGGAGTTCGAATCAAGTTCGAGACTTTCAACGATTACAACTTCCTCATCGATGTTTCCGGCAACGACCGCAATGGTGTCTTGCAAGGTCTTGGGTTGTTGCAGGAAGAGCTGCCTGCCGAGATGTCGTTCCATGTGCCCGAGGCGTACCACAAGCGCATAATCGGTGTTGGTGGAAAGAACATCCAGCGCATCATGAAGAAGTTTGGTGTCTACGTCAAGTTCAGCAATGCCGAAGAATTTGCTGCATTGGGAGGCTACCTGGACAACGAGGACAATGTCATTGCAAGGACACCTGCCAAGAACGCCGCCAATCTCGAAAACCTAAAGCTTTCGGTGATGGAGCTGGTCAACCCCAAGGACAAGGACTACATCAGCGAGACGGTCACCATCTCGCGACGATACCACCGCACCTTGCTTGGCGAGAAAGCCATCTTTATTCATGACATTGAGAGCAAGACGAGCTCGAGCGTGCGCTTCCCTGCACGCGAGTCGGCTTCGGACTTGGTCACCATCTTTGGACCCGAATCGCAGATCCATATTGCTGCGCAGATGCTGTTGGATCATGTGCCTTTCGAAGCAGAGTTCCGTGCGCCTAACTCGACCGAGCTGGCACAGGCAATTCAGTCTGCCGAGTTTACAGCGCTGGCCGAGCAGCTCAAGCGCGATCTCAGCATTGCTGTTTCGCCTGTCATCGAACAGCGCAGACCTGGAGGCGAGGCTGTCTTCAAGTTGAGGCTCAACAGGAGCAACACTGACTTCCTGCCCACTGCCAAAGACGCAATTGAGGACTTTTTGATCAACCGCAACGCCAACATCTATGCTGCTCCTTCGAGGAATCGTTCGGACTCGTTTGCTTCGGCTTTCCCTCACTTTGCCAACAAGCTCATCTCGACCGCTGCGGCTGCTGAATCTAACGAGTCGTTCCACAAGGCTGCAGCGGCCGCAGCTGCTGCCGAACAGGCACGTGTCAACGAACGTCGATTGCGAGCTGCGGCTTCGACCCCGGATATCAAGGCGCTGTTTGATTCACCTGCTCAGCATCTTCACGGAGGTCCTGGATTCCCATCGAGCAACGGCGCTAGTGCTGCTACGGCTGCCAACTCGCCCCTGATCACCTCTTCGCTCTACGCCTCGCCGTATGGCAACGGACGTGGATTCGGCAGTGATGTGTGGGGCGCACCTACTCGAGCTTTCACCACTAGCACCACCAGCAGCACAACACCGAGCTTGATCGGTCTGCCACCTCCTGCTGTAGGTACGCCGAGTGCCGGGCTTCCCAGTCCCGCAGGACCTGGCGCTATCGGTGCCAACGTGGCCACACCTAACAGCGGCGGCGGCATTCAGTTCCCATCTCAACCTTTGCACCATCAACAAGCTGGTCCTCGACTTTCGGACGAGCTGCACATGAACCGGGGCTTGGAGGGAATGTCGATGGATGACCGTGTCAAAGCACTTCGCAAGCCTCGCTCGTTCGCTCATCGCGCTCAGAGTCTCGACATTGGTGCGATGGCCGCACAACAAGCATCGCAGCATGCAAGCGGTAGTTTGAGCGTGGGTCCTTCGACACCTTATGGATTGGGACCTATTGGGACTGGTGCTCCGGGTATGTCGTCGAACCACTTCCCTGGCATGGGAGGATCGCAAACTAGCTTTGGTGCAGGTGGTGCCCCGCATCATCTGTACCAGCCTCCTACTCCCGGTCAACAGCAACAGAAGCCGCAACAGCAACAGCAACAGCCCGGAGGAGGAGCTTTCGGTCATCCGCATCTGCACGCCTCGTCCGCTAGCATTTCGCGACTCCCTCCCGGTCGCAACGGCCAGAACCCAGACCCGACCACAATGGATGAAGTCAGCCGAGTTCTGGCTCAACTGGCTTTTGACCGGGCTTGAACTGTCCACCCTTCCATCTATCATTCTTGCACTTTGATTTCGCCCTTCGTATGGCGGCTTTGCCGATCTTGTCACCGGTTCTCTTTTCCCCCTTCACCCCCCGCTCGGAACACAAACTTGTACATGAAACTGCATTCTCTCTCTCATGATACACCCCTTCATTGATTATCATTACCATTACGTACCTAGGTCTCGCATTCCTACACATATCCTCAAACAAAAGGCTACCCGCTCTTCCAAGTATCACCTGAATTACCCCTTTTGGTCGAGCACATTTCTGCATTGCTGCATTTCACATTCCCGGTCTTCAGCTGGGGTTTCCCCCTTCAGCATCATTGCATTGTAACAAGCACAAAACACATCAGTAGGTGGCGAGGTTTCGAATTAATCTACATGCATTTCTTATTGGACTGTACTGCAGTGTGGTTGATGTGTGGAGGGAAGAGGCTGATATGAAGAGTGAGTTCGGTATGAGTGTGTTAGAGCGTGGCAAAGTCTAGCGACAGGAAAATTGTGGGAGGATCGGCTCCGAAAAGTTTTGGACAGGGTCAAGAAGTTCCAGAAAATTTCCACGGCGGCGAGAAAGCAAGCTGAAGCGCAGCAAGCCAGCATTTCTGTCGATTCCGATGTCACCTCCACCACCATCGCATCCGAACACCTTGCCTGCGACTTGTACTGCAACCCCACTTACAGCAGGATTGAACGGCATTGGTCAACCGTTTCCCGGACACTCATCGACATTGGCTCATTTCAGCAGCGTCTGTAGCAAGAGTCATATTTCGTGACAGACTTGCATCTCCAACATTCCGCCTGGTAGTCGAACGGAGCCAAGCGCACTCCCGCGCACAATTTGCAACAGAGCTCGTAGCGCTGTACCGAAGCAGCATTATCTTTGATCCCCTCGCCCGCATACCACGACCACCACTACTGACACACAGCCTAATCTCGCTCGGCCAAAATGGAAGACGATCGAGAAACAGTTCGACTCTGGAGAGTCAACAAGACCATCCACGAACTCGTCCGTGATCGAGGCTACCAAGTCGCCGATGACGAAATCAACATCGACCTTGAGTCTTTCAAAGCCGAATACGCTCCTACCGGTGGCTCTGTGGACCGTACCAAACTCAACTTCTTCACCGAGCATTCCGAACACGAAAACCAACGACTCTTTGTTTTCTACTCGATGGAACGCAACGTCGGTGTCAAAACAATGCGTCAATTCATCTCGATCATGGAAGAGCGCGATATTCAACGTGGAATCATCATTTGGCCCGAAAAAATGACCTCTGCAGCACGCAAAGTCATCGATGCGATGAGAGGAACTTTCCATTTGGAAGACTTCGAAGAGGCTTTCCTGTTGGTTAATATTACACACCATCATCTTGTGCCAAAACACGAACCATTGTATCCCCAGGAAAAGAAGGAGTTGTTGCAAAGATATAGGTTGAAGGAAACTCAATTGCCAAGGATCCAACAGGCTGATCCTGTAGCAAGGTACTTTGGTTTGCAAAGAGGTCAGGTGGTCAAGATTATAAGACCATCGGAGACTTCGGGAAGATATTGTTCTTATAGGATTTGTATGTAGAGCTCACCTTCTCGAAAGAAGAGGTAAGAGCTTTGCGCGACACTTTCGTCAACTGGCACTGTTCGTCACTAAGTTGAACGTCGACAACTCGGTCTCATACATCTACACCTTTAGTCCTGCGCTTCTTTTCTTATTCCTTGTCATCTTTGCCCTCTTCGCTGTCTCTTTTTTTTTTTTTACTTGTAATACTATATCAATGCTCGCTTGCTTTCTTCGAGCCGATGTGTGTTCGGACAGGTCTACTGTCTTGTGTGTCCTACCATGATGGTCTCTTGATGTCTAATGTTTGTGGCAGCGAATGCTTCACTACGCTCAAAGCGAGAGGTTGTAGCTCACTAGTGAGCGATTTGAGCATAACGAAGAAGCGAACTTGGGAGCGTTGAGACAGACGCGCCTGTTTGGCGTGCACTTATTCGAGCCTTATTTTTTCTCTCCGTGCACGACCCTTCTCCTTCCCTTGCCACCTTCTCGCTCCTCTCTCTCCATCACTCTATCGCCGTGTCCCAGCACCAAACGCCAACAACGTCGATACTAAACCACCTGCAGCTACTCTTCTGTCACCTGTCAGCGCATAGCACCTTTTCACACCAACGCTTGGAAGGGACAACTTGTCTAAAATGACATCCACAACCACCACAACACAAAACGAACAAACATACTATCCCAAACCAACATCATCATACTACTTTGGACCACCCAGCACAACTCAGGCTTTTGGAGAACCTGTTACGGGCAATCCTAAACTACATTTGCCAAAGGAGATCGTTCGGTACGTCCCTCGCCTCGCCTCTTTTTCTTTCTCTCCTCATCAATCTTTGCTAACATTTCGGGTGGTCCTTTCCGGTGTTTGTGGGTGTGTGTAGGATTGAAAGAGACTACAGTTCAGGAGAATTGCCTCAATTTCATTCCAGTTTCCCATTGGAATTGGAAGGACGAGTAAGTCCACCATTCCCCCCTTCCCCTCTCTTTGTGCTGCTTTGCTCACTAACACGTCCTTCTCTCCCCCGGCCTGTACTCGAGTATAGATCTCGCCCACTACATTCTCCGAAATAATCAACGACCTCAACTCTCATCTCATCACCGCTCATGACCCTACAAGAACATGGATCGATAACACGCTTGCTATCCTTACTTTCTACTTGTCCAGCAGTTTGTTCGGGACTCATCATGGACGTGTAAGTTGTCCCACCTCACTCCTTCTCTCCCTTGCGGAGCATCTACTGACAGCATGATCGATATGTGTGCGGAACAGAAGATGAAAGACCTCACAATTTGGTTGGAAAGCGTTAATAGGGAGCAGTTAGAACCAGTGGGGTTGAGAATGAAACATCCAAGTAAAACGGCTATGTTGTTTGTTGAGTTGGAATATTTCTAATCCCTCAATTCTCATTCTCGACGTTAATGGCAATGTTATACCCACCAATGCTTTAGATGGTTCGAGCTATGTGGTTGTATAAGGTTGTGAATTCGGGGTAACGTGAGGATACTTGTGTGTGAGAGAGAGGGTCAACGATGGGGGGCGAGATTGGTCGGTGAATTTATTCGGCAAGTTGGACCCTTAAAAAAAGTCAACCTTAAATGTCACATTTTTTTTTTTCTTTTCCTTTTCGACACCGCACCTTCCTTGCCTTCAATATCTCCCTTTCCAACCACAACATCGTCCGCAAAGTCACCTTTCATCAACCAGCAAACGCAGCCTATACCGAGTCGCTTTGTCAGGCTGAGAAGGAACGATGACGATCACACCAGAAGAAGGAGAAGCGCCTTTCATATTCGTCAAATCAAGACGTTACCGCCGGCCACCTCCAACAGCATCAACTTGTGGTGTAAAAAGTTACTCGAACAGCACAGGATCTCTCAACGCAATCCCCTCGTCAAGTTCTGGTTCTGGATTCAGCTACACAACTCGCACCAGTCGAAAGCCGCGTCGGAGAGGCCATGCACGCAGTACTTCTCACGTTTTAAACGGCGAAGACAAGGCGGAGGAAGAGGAGGAGAAAAAGATCAAAAGAGCGACTCAAATCATCGACTGTTTTGCTACTTACCTCTCTTCATCACTCGCCACTGTCTCGAGGCTGAAGGAGGGGTCGAAGGGAAAGGAGAAGGAAGCAGGCGGGAGAAAGAGTTATGCTCAACTCCTGGCTCAATGCTTGATTCGAGTCTGGCCTTTATCCTGCCACGTCGAAAGCAAAGAACAAAAGGTAGAGGAAGAAGTAGGAAAGCAGAGCGAAGAAAAGGCAGAAGGAAAAGAGGGAAAACCAGTGATACCGCAAAAGATCGTTTGTCTAGGCTTGGGATCTCCTACGACTTCAAGGAGCGCACAGGTACAGTTGGCGTTGATGGTTGTCATACGGAGCTATCTCGTGCTGGTCTCTTGCCGCTCATCTTGCTCTATGACAGTTGAGGACGTTTCGGACGACATTCCATCTTCCGGAACACCGACTGAAACATCAAGGGAGGAGGAATCAGCGAATTCGCCATCAGACTCAAAACAACAAAAGCAAGACAAAAATGCCAGGATGGACTGCATTGCTTGGGACCCAATCTTCACCTCGGTCGATGTAACTCTTTTGAATCGATACGGCATTCGAGTTGTGCCACCTTCATCAACACCCGCATCCCAACCTTCAACCGCGCACAACTCGAGTAAAGAAGAGTCAATAAACCAACATTACACCTCGACCACAACCCCAACGCTTCTCTATATGCCTCACTGTGATCGAGAGCTTTACGAACAAATCCTTTCGCTCAACTACCCCTCCCTCTCTCCCTCCCCGACTAACAAATGCTACCATTCTCCACCGTTAGTGTTGTTGTCCAACATCCTTTCGCATTACACACTCTTCAATCATGAAGAAACTTCAACACTCTATCGCTTAGCAAAACAAATGCAGGTCGAGAACTTGCCGAATTGGGACTCTGGAAAACAATCTGCTCTTTTCCCCCAGAAAGCACGTCAAGATGCACCAGAGCACAAGCGTGACCGAGAGGCAGAGAGAAACGCATCCGAGGTAATAGGCGATTTCGTAAAATGGTGGGATAAGAATGGATTGAGAGATCTTGGATTTCATTGGCTCTAGCCACCACCTTGAATGGCGGTCACACCACAATCGAAACTCAACCGTTTCTGCTTCGCTCGGTACAAAATGCTAACCTGGTCAAGACCAAGACTGACTCCTAACCCCAGCTAAAGCGTCTCTTGCCGCCAAAGCATCAACCTTATTGCCTCTTGTCGGAATAACACTCTCTCTAATCCCATACAATTCGATACTTTCCAAATAAGTTTGATAGTCGATCTCCATGATGAATTGCTTGCTTCTTGTTTCTCCTTCTTCCTCTTCTTCCTTGCCTTGCTGCTGGTCTGCGGTTGGTGGAGGTTGAGCTATTGCTGTTTCGTCCGCACCCCCGGTTGCGGAATGAAAAGTTCAGCGTCCGAAACATAAAAAGACTAGACGTCGGGGTTGTGGGAGGAGGAACTTACAAAGTATAGCACACCCTTCATCATCCGTCCTCAACCTCGCCTTGTTTTCCTTGATCAAAAAGCTCACATGGAAAAAATTCTCCACCGTATTCACAAAACTCTCCGGATCTACGGCAAACCTAAACAAACAAACCCCATTCGTACCTTGTTGAGCGAGCAAGCTTGCTACGCGCAAGATCTGCGAAGTGCTTTCTCTGCCTGCAGTGTTTTGAAGATCTTGCTGCTGTAGGGCACGGGGAGCGGTTCTTTCGGCTGGAGCATCTTCTTGTCTCCTAATCACGGCTTTTCTCGTCTTTGTTTCGATCTTGAGTGGACCGAGAAGGAAGTCGATAGTTATAGCTCGACGAGAAACACTTGATGCTAGTTGGGCTAATTTGCTCCATTCCCATTGATCTACGCGCCTTCCTCCCTCTTGTTCATCTTGATCACTCTCCTCTCCACCTCTGCCGCTCCCTCCTCCACCACTACGTACCGGCGTAGCTTCCCCACCAACAAACCTAGCCAACCTACTCACAAACTCATGCGTATCAAACGCATCGTTATTCAACTTGATCTTTTTCGCCATTCTAGCTCCCATCTCCGACATACTACTTAACGTCTTTGTATCCAATATACTCTCACTGGGAGCTACGACTCTTTCGTGCAATTCATCCGCTTGAACGATCAGGTTGAGAAGATCGGCAGGTTTAAGTGAAGAATCACGCTTGGATTCTTCGGCTTGCGCTATGAGTTGACGATAGTCGGAACGGACTTTACGACGATCAGAGACATCTTGACGGGGGTTGTAGACGAAGCTGGTGGATGGATCTTGGTTGGGTCGTTTGCGGCCATTGACGGCAGCGGTGGAGGTAGAAGGACCGGGTTGAGAGGTTACCTCTTGCGTTGGGTGAGTGGCTCGAGGCATTGTTGTGAAAGCCATTCGATGACGATGCTACAAACTACGAAAGATGCGGACGGTCGACTATATTCGAGGAGACACTGCAGGCGCTGATAACAGAGTTTGATCTTGGACGCTGAGAGATGGTTCCGATGATAACCAGCATCTGTGAGAGTGCGATAGATGGTACTGAAGAAGATCGAGTAAGAGAAGCAAGGATCAAGCGGAAAGAAACGTTGAGCAAGTGCAAGAAAAGTGTTGGATTAGGATTCTGAAAGGGTCTCAACTCAGCGCGTGTGTCGACAAAGCATGTGGAGAGTAGCAAACACTGCGCTCTGCTGCCTAATTTTTGGTTTTCCAATCGAGAGCGCGCGTGGAAACGCGTGCTTGCAGACCGACACAATTCTCGCGCAAATTGAATCGACTTGCTCAGCCCGCTCACTCTGGCAACCACACTCTCGAGATGCCGACAATGAAAAGGGCTCTACGACGCTTCTTTTCGTGGGAATTGACACTCATCACAGTCGGACATCCCGACCTCGTGGGAATGATCTGTACAGGTATCGTAACATTGCGTGAAAACAAGGTCCTTCTTAGACCCAAATGACAAGAAACAAAGAGGAACAAGAGGATAGACCAACTAAGCCCGCCGAACAAACGACACCTACACCAGCGCTGCTGCGTCCAATATGTGTCTCTCAAAGCCCGAGCCGGCTGGAACGCTATAGATGTAGTGCAAGTCCAACTCGTCTCCATCTCCCCGCCCGCTCAACAGCACCCACCGTTCGACTGCTGCGAAACATTCTGTCCAGCACCAACCTTGAGCGTGCTCTTACCACCAGCCTGGTTGCTAACGGTGCTCGAGCCCATTCGGTCCTTGATCTGCTTAGCCATGGTCAAGAAGGCCTGTTCGACGTTGGTTGCGGACTTGGCCGAGGTTTCGAGGAAAGGAATTTGAAGCTGATCGGCAAACTCCTTTGCGGTAGCATACTCGACCACCTTTTTGTTGGTCAAATCCGACTTGTTACCGACGAGCAACTTGTTGACACCTTCGCAAGCGTATCGGTCAATCTCTTGAAGCCACTGCTTGACGTTGCTGAATGTGTCGTTGTCTGTGACGTCGTAGACGACAATGATACCGTGAGCGCCGCGGTAGTATGACGAGGTGATGGTTCGGAAACGCTCCTGTCCGGCGGTGTCCCACTGCAGAGTCATAACGAAGAGACAGGTTGGTTGTCAGTTGAAACTATTCTTGACTTGGTAGTCCGGTTCGCCGTAAGGTAGCCGCATCCGAGGTTGTGGTCCTCCGTCCCATTGCTGCCAATCTTTGCTGGCTTGCAGACAAAGACAATAGCATGCGGTCCTTCGAGCGGAGACTGAGCAAGAGTGCAAGCCGGTCGAGCGATTGAAAATAGCTGAAGCTTTGACCCTTGCGCCCTTGCTTTGAGTTAGATGGTCTGTGGCTTGTCATCTTCCTTTTGTCGTTCTCCTCTGCTGTCTATGAGATCGTCCTCGTTTTGCAATGGTTGCTTGTTCTGCCCCATGTCGGCGAGCCGACGAGTTGATCTACCAGATGGGCCACGGCGATACTGCGTTGCAATACTTACGATCTGAAGCTTGACCGTTTTGCCTTCTAGCTCAATGGTGCGAATCTTGAAGTCGACACCGATGGCTGCGAGGTAGCAATGAGAAGGACGAAGGAACGATCAGTATGATGCTAGCGATGAGTCGTCCCTCATAGTCAGGGGCGGTACGGATGCTCACTGGAAATATACGACTCAGTATAAGTGTCGTCGGCGAATCGAAGGAGAAGACATGACTTTCCGACACCCGAGTCGCCGATAAGCAAGAGCTTGAAGAGGTAATCGTAATCGGCAGAGAGACCGGCCATGATGAGATAGAAGCGTAAAAGGTTGCGGTATCGACCAGGCAGATGTGTGTGTCTGCGTGTATACTCGAATCGAAGGTGTGATTGCACCAAGAGAAGCGATGCAAATTGAACGAGGGTAACGGGCTGCAACGGCGGAGGAGCCGAAGTGTGATGTAGTCGATCGAATGCGTAGGTTGTGACGGAAGCAAGAAAAGACGAAAAGGTGATGGTAGTGGAGGTTCAAGGTGCAGCAGCAACTGCAACAGTGACAGTGACAATAAGAGCAAGACGCGTGTGTGCGCCTCTTTCTCTCTCTTCAACTTACGCACACGCACACGCACGCAATTTTGGAAAAAGGAGCTCAGCTTGGGTGGAGAACTCAAATCTAACGCAAATGCGCTTCTGCAGCCCCTTTCAGAGAGACAGAGCGAAGAGCACAGCCAGCGCATGTGAGTGTGAGTGACACTTTTGGAAACAGCGAGAAATGGGGGACACGTAAACCGTTGCAAAAACGATGACAGCCATGCAGCTTGAGCCCAAGTTGTCAGATTTCGACCCGATTCAGAACACGCTTTCTCCAGGATCCTGGCCACCGAAGGAAGCTCAACCTTAGACCTCAAAGTGTTGAGATGATGGGTCCGATCTGCATCGCACCGTTGCCAGTGTTGAGGTCGACTGACAACATCCAAAGTCAAGCGATAGACTCTGCGAGACGTTGTCATCCCCGGACTTGGCGAGCTTCACTCTCAAAGACGGGAGCAACGTTGAACAGAACCTTGATAAGAGACATCAAGTGTAGGCTAAGCACAGTCAGATCGGAGGTGGATCGGGTACCAAGCTGATCCGATTCATGGAGATTACGATGGACGGCCAACGGTCCGATTATTGTTTTGGTGAGCGTGTGATTTCATAGGGGGAAATGGCTGATGTGAGAGATTCGGGAACTGCCGCTTAATCTCGGACAATTGTTGTTCGCAATCACATAACGCCCTGATTTGCCGAAGCTCAACTTTGCCATCATTTTCAGCTGTCGACATCATCTCCCCTAGCCATCACAACACTCTGTCCTATCGCTCCTTGAAAGTGCGGTACACTTCCCCACACACACGAGCCGAGCCTCGATTCGATTCGATTCGGCACGCCTACCGTTGCTCTGCCCTTTGGCCCCCCCCCCCCCCCCCTTCTCTCGCTCAAGCTCACACTCTACATCCTTGCATTCTGTCAACCACCACACATACAACTCGACGTTTGATACCGAGGTCCTTGTCCGCGCAGCTCATCCCTTCTTTCCGTTGCGCCAAGCTTCAGCTGCCAGCTTGCCTGTCAATCTCCTACACAACAGGCTACTGCTGCAAACTGTACTTCTACTTCTATATAGTATCCACCAGCTAGGCGTACACTCTCCGCCCTTCCCCTTAGCATTTCGAGACCTTCTTTCCAAGCAACCACCTCCCTACTTGGTCCCACCTCTGTCAACATGACCATCGCATCCAACGCCAGTGCTGGGCCCAGTCGCCTCCCAGTCTCCTCGTCCTCATCTTCATCCACTGCATCAGCCAAAAAGACCTTCTACCCTGTATGGCCCGAGTCCCACGAGGAGGCCGAATACTTTGAAGTTCCGCCAGATCACTTCTTGGCACAGCAACGAGGTTCCAATAAAGCTCGTCAGCCATCTACTTCATCAGATCACCACAGCCTTGCTCGTCGCTCCTCTGCATCTTCCACCACCTCAACTGTTATCAGCAATGCCTCTATGCCGATCGCTGGTCTCACCTTTGCCTCCGATGCTGCCGCCCTCTCACCGCCGCTTCCAACACCACAGCCATTGTCAGAGCTAGCTATCGCAGTTCAATCCGGCGTCCCGGCAGTGCCCGCACCACTTGCGCCCACAGTCAACCCCCTCGATCGCCTCGCTGATGCAGTCCCCCGACCCGCTGGCTTCTCCACCGTTAGCGAACAGATCCCCGACACGTCCACCCTTGCAGCTGCCGATTTCGATGTTGACGTTCGATCCGGCTTCTTGCCACCGGAAGCACCTATCCAGCGTCTCACAGGATTACACGAGGATCACTGGGAGCATGCTTTGGATCAAGCTAAGCAGATCCCCCTCATGCAGGGTGGAGGCGGCGTCAACATCACCCAGCATCAGCGTATGCTCGCACGTCGTTGGCGTCGCTCCATTCGTGAGATGCCAGTCTTGCCTCTCTCCGACCAGCTCGCCAACGACATCCGCTATGCTCGTCGAGGTCATCTCGTTCTCTCCTTCCTTGCTCACTTCTACATCCACAGCCAGCCACGCAAGTCTCAAGATGCTGCTCTTGCTGCCGCCCCACAACGCAGCTGGCTCAACGTCTTCTCTTCTCGGAAATCTGCTCAAGAGCTTCAGGACGATCAAGATCTCGCAGATGAGCTTGCCGGCAAGTACATGCGTCGCCTGCCCGCTGCCATTGCTGTGCCATGGGTGCAGCTCTCGCAAAAGCTCGACTTGCCTCCCGTCCTCACCTACGCCACCACGGTGCTTTGGAACTGGAACTACCTCGATGCATCACGCGGTCTCGAACCCGACAACCTTCGCATCGTCGAGACCTTCACTGCAACACCTTCCGAGCACCACTTCTTCTTCACCTCCCTCCTCATCGAAGCAAGGGGCGTCGAAGCCCTTGAGCTCATGCGTGTCAGTTTGGACGAAGCCTTCATTGCCGATCGTGTTGCTCGTCGTCGTATTGCCGGCTATCTCAACAGGCTGGCTGTTGTCATCAAGGATCTCACCAAGTTGCTGCATGACGTTCGCAATGGTTGCGACCCCAAGATCTTCTACTGGGGCATTCGACCTTGGTTTGTCGGTAGTGATACCGTTGACCACGGTGACGAGCTTGGTTGGCACTTTGAGGGCGTTGATCCGGAGGGTGTAAAGCGTGTCTTCTCGGGACCATCTGCTGGTCAGAGTTCTATGATCCATGCTATTGATGTCTTCTTGGATGTTGACCACACACGTAGGAAGGAGCGTCTCAACCGCCCTGCTGCTACAGGCAGCGCAAGTGACGCACGAGGAGCAGACAGCACCTTCATGGAGAGGATGTCGCTGTACATGCCTGGACACCATCGAGCTTTCCTCTCGCATCTGCGCAACATCTCTTTCGACGATGCCAAAGATGATGAGGGTAATGACCATGTTGACGACGATGTGCTTGCCAACGCATCGAACTCGGTTGCGACACTCTCTGCCAGTCGTATGATGGCCTCCTCCACTTCAACTACCACAAGCGAATCGGAAGCCGACCAAGAACAAGCTCCACGAGAACTCCCACATCCCATCCGCAGCCTCGCTCTCAAAGCCAAAACCGAGGAGCATGACGAAGGACTTCCCGCAGCATACGACAATGCTCTTCAGCAGCTCAAAGGCTTGCGCGACGAACACATGAAGATCGCCTACCTCTACATTGTCGCTCAAGCTCGTGGCTCTCCACCCGACGCCTATGCTCCTCTACCCAAAGGCTTCACTGGCGAGCCTGCTGTCGATCGACGTCTTGCTGCCAGCGCCAAAGCCAAAGCTCACGCAGACGCAGAAGCAGAAGCAGATGCAGCCCTCGACACTAATTCCAAGGACAACGGTGGAGGTGCAAAAGGTACAGGTGGAACCGATCTTGTCACGTTCTTGCGCGATTGCCGTGTCAATACCATCGACGCATTGATCATGGCTAAGGATGCTGTCGTTGGTTCTGCCTCGACAATGTCACCTCCTTCTGGTTCAGCGAACAACGCTTCTTTGTCGTCAGGTCAGTCCACTTCCCTCGTTCCTGCCCAGCCTAATGAAGCTTTACGGAACAATCTGACTGATCAACGCATCGCCGTATCCACCTCTTCCTCTGCTGCTGTACCGCCAATCCCTGATTCGAAACTGCAGATTTGGGCCGTTGATATCTCCTCCCAAACCGGCATCACCGAAGACCAACTCAAGCATCTCGTCAACGCCTTGCTTCCAGGCCAAGCAAACTCTGGCGACCGCGAAAAGGTCCTACGGTACTATCGTCAGATTGATCGCACTCGATCGTTTGTTGCTCGCCTGTTGCCACGTTTGCTCATCTCTACTCGCTTCGGTGTGGCGTGGGACAAGATTCAGTTCAAAGCTACAGCCGAAGGTCGACCTTACTACACAGCCACACCTGGTTGTGGTGTGGAAGTAGATTTCAACATCTCCCATGATTCAAACTGGGTTGTTCTCGCATTCCACATCTCCCCCCGCTCCGGCCCTAAGGTGAGAGTTGGAACGGATGTAATGGCTCTCTCCCTCCCTCGTTATGAGACGTCAATTCAATCCTTTGTCGAAACAATGGACATGGCCCTTACACCCTCCGAAACATCCTGGGTCCTCCAACAAGATTCGCTTAAACGTCTGTTCACGATGTGGACGTATAAAGAGGCGTATACGAAGAACCTTGGTAGAGGTTTAGGGTTTGATTTTTCACTCATCGAGTTCAGTTTCCCTCCCCCACCGGTTCAGCCCAAGATGAAGGCAACGGGGAAAGAAGTAACCGAGTATGGTTTTGTTGATGTTGTACTCCCTGGTGATTGCGGTGAAGGGGTGGAGAGTCAGATTGTGGTTTGTCACGGACCCCATCCGCAGCTGAAGGAGGATGATAGGTTCAGGGTGCAGATGTCGGCAGAGAAGGCGGAGGAGGAGAGGTTGTTGTTTAGATTGAGTCTGACACAGTTGTTAGATGTGACACGAGGTGTTGTTGGTTCATAGATTTTGCAATAGATAGCATTTCACTAGCCTATGATCGTGTTTAAGTCGGGTGTGGTTGCAGAGTGAACTGTCTACTAATCCCCGATAATGGCTTCTGCAAACACAGGTATCTCGATCAAACTCATATTACATTCCACCTGCCTTTCCTCCTCTCCCTCTCTTGCTTTCTCTGTGTATCCGAGTAACACCACTCTCAAAGCACCGAATCTTACTACAGACGGTTGTACGTTGTTGCCAATAGTATATCTTAGTTTCGCTTCTACATGTCCGTCTCGCTCACTCTCTTCCTTCGCATCTTCGCCAGAGCTTTCCAGGCGGAATATTGTGTTGGTTAATTTACTCTTCCAAACGCTAACCTCTACCTCAATCTGCGGGAGAATAAGCAACGATGCACCTTTGAAATTTGCTAGTTCCGGAGTAGGTAAAAAGTTTTCTGGAACCACCAAACCTGCCGGATGAGTGGGAGGACGGTTGATAGCTTGTGCGTTACTCTCTGACCAAATTGCATACAAGTTTTGTATGCGAGACCAGGAGAGCGTTGACTGTGGAATCTCGCTCTCGCTCTTTTCTGTATTTTCTGCCTCGGCAATATTTCCTGCAGTGAAAGTGGCGGTTTTAGGTGGAACAGCAGGAGGTTGTGGAGTACTAACCCTACTCATCCCCGCTGCAGGCGTACTGACCCCATCCAATCCCACTTCAACACTTCCCCTCCCACTCCCCGGACGAAGGGAGAGAGATCCACCTCGAACAAGATTGCTCAAATTGGCTTGAAGTCTACTTTTGGCTTTGTCAAGTGCGGCTGTTTGGGTTGGAGTTGCGGTTCGTGAAGGCGTAGATGAAGGTTTGCGTCGGGTTGAAGCTCCTCCCTCTTCCACAGGGGAGAATGCAGCAGGAGGAGGGGGAGAAGGAGAAGGGGGAAGGATAGAACAATGTTGTAGCGCAAGCCTAAACTTCCGTTTGATAGTGACTTTGTCAAGATCGTCATCAGTATCGGTGGACAGGGAGAGGGTATTGCGTCGAGAAGTTCGTGGAGAAGAAGCAACTTGAGAAAGAGGCCTATCATCATCATCATCCTCGTCCTCCTTCTCCTCCCTCTCTTCTATTCTCCTACCTTGCTTCACCGGCGGGAGAGGCAACTGCAACCCACTCACATCCCGCAGAAGCACTTTCACACCCAACTCAACCTCACTCCCCGCTTCTATATTCCTCAAAACCTCCATCGCACAAGGCAACAACCTCATCTCAGCCCTAACCTTGGCCCCGACACCCCCCGCACCCACACCCCAACTTGCAACATCGATAGGGGGCAAAACAACCCGCCTTCTCACCAATTGACTAGTCTGCAACCTCCCTTGTTCACCTAAACTCATCCTCCAACTGATATCCAGATTGCCCAATGCATCTCCCCTTATCGCATGTCCTTCTGATGTCATCCCTAAATCCAAACCTTGCCCCAACCTTGCCCCTTGTTTGGGAACCAGAGTGAAAAGATACTGTCTAATATCGCCGTCGTTTAGAATTTCTTCCCCTCCTTTGTTCGGCTTTACCCATATATCTCCCTCTCCATCCCCCGTGAGGGAGGGTCTGTCCACACTGCTCCACCCCCATCCTTCCGCCGGCCTTAGCATTAAGCCGGTAAAAACAAGTCCACTACCCCCACCTACAACGTTTTGGACCTGAACCTCAAGTTCCACCCTCTCCCTAACCTCTCTTTCCGCATGATAAACACTAGCCGCATGCCTCGGTTGATGAACTTTCGTGCGGACGCTAATTGGGCTTCGATCCACGCTAAACTTATAAAACTTTCTAAAGCTTCTCTCTACCCACCCACCTCCTTCCCCCATTCTTTCCTTATACCCTACGGTGCAAACCAAGACATGTGGTCCTAAGTCTTTGATATCATAACCTAAACAAGTTTCGAGAGCAGCGGTGGAAGGAAGCTCCCAAACCGGTTTCCCATCTTCTTCACCCGTAGATGATGGTAGGATAAGATGTGATATTTGGTGCCATCGACCTTCGGCTTCGGAGGATCCTACTTGCATCTCTACCCGTAGAGAAGGCTCTCGTACGGGGTGAGGGGATTCGTTACGAACGCAGAGATAGATTCGGAAAGTTTCGCCCAGAAACAGTGTGCCGAAAGATGAAGGGAGGGTGAGCAGGGAGCTAACCGGAAAACTCTCCACTACTGAGTTAGTGGATGAGGAAGAGGAGGGGAGATGGTTGGATAAAGGATCAAGTGCAAGCGATCCAGCGATTCCTTTTCCTACAGCGGCGATGAGAGGGTTAGCGGTGGCGGAGGAGGAGCGATGGGAGTCATAGTAAGGCTTTTCGCTGATGGCAAGCGAAGGTGCGGAAGCACGCATGACTTTGAGTGAGAGAAGGTGCGGTCCGGCATTCTGGGATGAGGGGGGTGGCTGGGTGAATGACGGCTGTGCGGCTGCAGTCCGGAGAGGAGGAGGGTTGGTGAAGGTGGTTGCGATGGGAACAGGACCACCCGCAGCGGCAGCGGCTGGTGGAGGCGGCGGTGGGGGAGGTTGTGCCGACATTGTTGATGCCCCTCCTGTACCTCTGAGTTGGCTGCAACCTCAAATGGAAGGCAAGGATTGATGTTGATTGAAGTGGTAGATGGTTGAGAAGGAAAGGAAAGTCAGGGTCCTAGAAGGATGAAGGGTTGACCACGAACCGTGCAGACCCTGACAGCCATTATTATTTTTGCGCGACTCACAGTTTGCTAGTTTTTGACGATCTCACAAACCTCAGCTTTCTCGCTTTCCATATAGCGAACGACACCTGTCTGTCATCAAGGCGATGCAACGACGCTTTGTATTGATGATGATGATGATGATGATGATGATTAGCAGAAGCCCTGCCATGGCTCTATTCTCTATGATGTCTATTATGACCCTTGCTCTGGCTCTTCTCCGTGTTCTAAAGTTCAACCCGTCCCTCCATAACCCCCTTCATACCTCTATCAACCACCATCAACACCACCAACACCACCAACACCACCAACACCACCAACGCAACAATCACCATACTCCTAACCTGTCCCGCGCTCAATCCATCCCACCACACTTCCACTCCCTCTCTCACGACGATCCTCGCCCATCTTCCTACCAAACTCTCCGGTTTCACCAACTCCCTCTTCCTCCTCACTCTCTCCCTTCTATGCGCTTCGGGATCCTCCAATTCGATCTTCAACTTGTGCACCACCCCCACCCGAGTATCTGTATGCTTGACGAACAAAGTTTGGAGCTCGGCGTTGAACTCTGTTTCGCAATCTGTAGTTGTAATGCTAAATCGTTTGGTCTTGTAGTGATAGCAAGGGATGAAGATCTCGGTTGTCCTTGCTTTTTCCCCTGCCTTTTCGTTTTCTCCCAAAGCGAGAGGGGGAGGGGCATTCTTCCAATGCACTTCAAAGAACAACCTCTTCACATCGAAATGCGTATACGTCTGCACACCCGCTACTTTCACCGCATAGGGCCGAATTATAATCTCTAACCCCCTTCCACCCCTGTATAATGGATCATGCTCGTGTTTTGCATTCCGGAAATCCGGCTTCAACCCCCCCTTTCCCCCCTCAGTAGCCTCCTCATGATCTCCATTAGTAAAACTGAAATCTTCATAATTCCATCCATCCCCATAAGCAACCCTGTTATCCGGATTATAGTTCCAAAGCGTAAACCCCAAACCCAACTTGTCCATCGCCCCTATCAACGCATCCAGAATCTCGTGCTGTTTGGTGTAATCCCCTGTTCGATACGCATACCTTGCATTGATATCAAACGGTAGCCCCACTTCACCGATGATGATCGGCACTGACCCTAACGAAGCATTTGCTAGTTCTTTGATCCTCCCCAACTGCGCGAGATAGTTCTTCCTCAACCCTTGTACTCCCCAGTACAATGCTTTGGGCAAAAACATCCCTCGGCTTAAACCTTGAACGTTTACACTCATAAACGAGTGGACTTTGCCGAAGAGAACGTTAAGATCGTAAAAATGAGGAGCATAGACGAACCCTCTTTCTCCACCAGGTCGTGGTGTATCGATGAGCGTTTTTGTAGCGTAAGTTTGAGTGAGAGCGGCGGATTTATACTCGGAAGCGAGGTTAGGATCTTCGATAAGTCTAGCTGGGATCCAAGGGGGGATGAACTCGTTCGGAATCGGTTCAACAAACGTAAACAGCCCAGAAGAAGCATTGCATCGATCGGAGAATTTTCGTAGGAAAGGGGCGAAACAATCTCGATACCATTCGATCCGTTGACCTTGTCGACCTAGACGATGGTCTTTTTCAAAGTAATCGTATTGAAGAACTACGGGGTGAGAGTTGGTTTCATCCCATTCCCAGACTCCGTGGGCTCGCCAGATGCATTGGCCTAACCCCCTAACCGCTCCGGTGCTGGGGGAAAGCCAACAGGATTTCCCGCGCGGATCAATCGTTGTTTTGTGGGAGACTCGAGTAGGCATAGGCCAAGATTTTACATAAAACTTGACCTCCTGTTTATATCCACTCCCCAACGCCAATGCTTGAATCAAAGAAGGATAATGACCGATGTGAAGATCCGTATCATAGTTCCAACTGTGAAAGTCGTGCAAATTCACCAAGCCTCGATGAGGTTCGTTGATCGGTTCGAAACCTAAACAAGCCTCCAACTTTGCGAGTCGATCAGCAAGTACTCCAAACGCATCAATGTAAGATGTCTGGAGAAAAGTCTGAATCCCCACTTGCTCCCCCTTTGCATCTTTGACTTTGAGTTTGGGAGCAAGTGCATCCCCGGCCCAAAAGAGTGTAGCCATGGTGGAAGCTGCTAACTTTTGATAGCCTGATGGCCAGAGGAAAGCTCCACTCTCCTCCCTGTTCGCCGTCTTTCCCGCGTTCTGTCCCGGCTTTGTTGCGGAATCGCGTTTGGCTTTTTCATCAACACAATGTACATAAGCAGCCCCCGTATCCCCAAACTCCTCTATATCCAGCCCTGCATACTCAAAAGTCCACCCAGGTGCACCAGACCCACCACTAAACCTACTCCAAACATCTTGATGAGCACATATAAAACACTTTATTCCCCACTCTTCCATCATGCTTACCAACTTTTCTAAATACTCGATATATTCCATGTCTACATCCTCCCTCCTTGGTCCAGCATGCGATATACTTTCCCAGGTAACCAACAACCTAATCAGCGGTAAACCCCAGGCTTTGAGGCGGGCGAAATGTAAAGGTGCTTCCGAGAGAGGAAATGGTCGACCAACAAAAGAAACGGTACGGTGGGTTTCATAGAATCCCTCATGCAAGTGTGAAAGACCGTTGGGAGAGGCTGGGAGTTTAGAAGAGCCAGCTACGTTAACGCCATGAAGGTTGATGGTACGGTGGTAGGAATCGATGAAATGACCGGAAGAAATGCGGATACCGGAAGGACCAAGCGCTGAGGAGGAGAGATCGTGCGCTGCATGTTGGTGTAGCTCGTCTGCCATTCTAGGGCTATGTTACCAGCTTTTCTATGCTGGAAGGAGGATGATTGTAGAGAGATGGGAAGAAAGAGGAGACGTTCAGGTGTAAGAGTGTTAGAGATGAAAGTGTGGGACAGCGAAAGCACAAGCCACTTGAGTTCTTCTCAACGCTTTTGCATTTATTCGCCGATTTATCGGTCATTTTTATCCACCGCATTTCCTTTTTCCTCCTCCTCCATCCTCCCTCCCTATACACCATCCAGCGACCCATCAAGCAGGTAGAAGCCAGATGATCCCATCGCCACTATCAAAGTTACTGCCACTGGCAGCAGACCCTTTCCCACCAACCCACAAAGCAGGATCGGAATTCGAAGGGTTCTTTATTCGTCTTGAGTCTCATTCTGGTCGCTCTTCCTCCCACCCTACCTCTTCGACTTCTAGTAAAGCCGGCAAGAATGGAGAAAGGAAATCTTCGGCAAAGGATTCTCCATCGCGCATGCAGCAGGAATAAGGAGAGGCAAGGAGCGATCGTCTTCGACAAGTTCCAGCTCTTCTTCTTCGCATGGAGATCCACCATCTCCCACTCCTGATTCGCGGAGACTTTCGTCGAATAAGATTACATCACCCCCGAGCAAGGGGATGAAGGATAGTTCGCCAAGAACGAAAGGTTCGATATCAATGCTGACAGATTTAGATCCTGTTTTTGCTAGTCCTGAATCTCTGCTCCCTTCCATCGGGTCTCCATCCTTTGCTGCTCCGTTTGGATCCGAAATAAAAGCAAAAGGAGCCAATGTCAGTCCGGCCAACGTTCCTACATCACCACCAGCAGATTTGATCTTGGTAGTATGCGAATTGCAATCCGCACCTATTGACCAACGTATTTGCATCTATCTGCGTTGGATTGTACATGGCGAAGAATCTCTCCTTTATCAATCCCTACACTCTCCGCATAACGAGGAAGTGTGGGATGGAGAAAGACAGCCCGAGAACGCAAAAGGAAACCAAAAGGAGAAAGGGCAAAGTTTCGAAATCGTTCACTACGTTCCTTCTTGGCACCTCAAAGTAGCGCAAAAGGTGGGGAAAGGTGCTATTCAGCCCTTTCGAATCGACCTTCCTTCCCCATCCACTTTTGACGATAGGATGGGAATCGGTTTTGTCGAGGTTTTGACCGATGGAAAGCTCGTCGTTGATATCACACTCCCAAATCGAGCTGGTGGAACAAGGGTGAAATTGAGAACCACAAAACATAGGCCTTGGCATCCTCGCTCCTCTACCTCGCATGCGATGGGAAGTAGAGGACCGGAAGGATGGATCCAACACCTAGGTTTGGTATTGCCTTTACATTGGTATGTCCATTCCAGTTCTGCTCCTGCGATGTTTTCTATCCAACACACCACCTCCTTCGCCCCTTGCAATTATACAACAAAGAAGGAAAGGGAGGGAAAGGGCGAAGAGGAGTTGCAAAATGCAGTAGCAGCTGGTCGAGGATTAATCCATATCGAAAAAAATTGGGGTCAAGCTTTTCCCTCCGGTTGGATGTGGGTTCATGGATCCACACCCCTCCCCTCCCCTTCCTATTCCCCCAACCCTGGTCATTCCGGACAAACACAAGCAAGAATCTCTTTAGCCGGGGGAAACATTCTCGGTCTCACCGCTTTTCTTGTCGGAATCTATATCAAAGAACAAGGAGGAAAGGAATGGGATTGGAATTTTAAACCTCCTTTTGCTTTCGGTCCACAATACTCGTTCCCCTCCCCCTCAGATGGAGAAAAAGAAAAAGGAAAGGTGCACTTCGGCCCAGGACTCAAAATGACCCGTAACTTCAAAACCAAACACTTCACACTTGATGTATGCACCTTCACCCGCTGGGCTTCGATCGTAGTACAAGGTGACGAAGAAAGCTTTGCAACGCAGATCCCAGGTCCATCTAAAGGCGGTTGGACTCCAGGTTATTGTCATCATAGTTACCGATGTAAAGCCAAAATTGTGCTTCATCAAAGATCCAATGCTTCGTTAGTGACGATCCCGGTAAAAGCGCTCATGAATCCGCTAAAGACGCTAAGAGGAGTCAAGCAGTTCTGCAGCAGAGAAGGTGGCGAGGAGGGGGAGTGGAAAGCGTCGGGATGGCAGAAAGTGGTAGAGGTTGAATTGGTGGATAGGGTTGCGCTTGAGTTCGGGGGTGATTTCGCTAACTAGCATCTCAAAGATAGGCTCAGGTAACAGGCAACAAAGAGGACCGAGGAGAGAGGAAACGAGTGACTGGATTTTGCCTTGCAATGAATGACTGTTGTATACTATTCTACTAATGAAAGTGCTACTGAGGAACAAGGAACCATGACGAGACTCAAGACTGGGTTTCGGATGACGCAAATGAATGTGAAACAAGCTCACGGCTCTATGAAATAGTGAATTGCTGGAAAAGCCGGGTCGAAGGCGCAGCTTGGCCAGTCGACGGTCTATGAGGTGACTTTGGAGGTCTACGCGGTGGAAGAATGCTTGAGTTTCGTCTTGGCTTGCCACCGAACTCGGCGAGGATCTTGCGTTTGCTGACCCACATCTCGGCTTCGCTGTCAGTGGTCTTTTGATCGTCGAAGGACTTGGGGAGGTCGAGGAGACTTTTCGACAAGCGCTTGTCTGGCACTTGTGACTTGGGCTGCGAGTGCTGTTCAGGAGGCGTAGCGGACACTTCAGACGACTCGTTAGCGGAAACTCGGGACCAGTGAGTGTCAGCAGAACAGGTCGAGCTGCGTCTAAATCTGTGATTCTGGGCGAGAGTGTTACTGGGAGAGGTAGCAAGACGGTCTTTGTGGTGACTGGGCATCTCGGCGCTGGTGGTGGGTCGTGTGCGGTCAAAGGGCGAGAGTGGACGATGGACGTCAAGTTGGCGTGCGTCACTACGGAGACGATCAACGGCAGATGCCGTGCAAGGACGGCGAGGAGAGGTACGGATGGCTTTCGGGGCACGCAATGATCCACTTTGACCAAACGCAGGAGGTATAGCAGCAACAGGCTCGTCGTTAGGTATACGCTGCAATGCATGTCCTCCAATTAGTGCTGGCGATCCACGCTTAGGCGAGACTCGAAGCGGAGGTGCAGACGAAAGCGTTCGAGCCTTTTCGTAATGCAACTTGGATGTGCTGTTGCGACCATGAGCTTGCGGGCTAGAGTTGCTTTCATGCTGAAGACCAAGGAATGCCTGTCCAATACCAAAACCTGCGTCATCTACTGGTGCTACGTGTTCACCAGGCGAAACTGGCATCAATGGGAACATCGCATTAGCTGAAGGACTCTGCGTCACATCGTTTCGTCTGTCGGAATGCACAGTGCTGAAGGATCCGTCGTGATTGAGAGCGTGAATGCCCCTCGGCCGGAAGACAGACTCAGGCTGGAAGGGCGATGCTGGACCAGTTTGAGACATGGTCAGGGGCATCTTGAGGGTGTCTTCACTCGCCTGCATGCGTTTGGGTCTAAAAGTGCGGTCAGGCTCGTCGACAGCCGGAGAAGAATGGCGGCGCTTCTTTCGACGATGTAAGGTGATGGCAATCAGTGCAACGATGAAGCCGAAAATGGCAGCTCCTACGCTGATACCTGCGTACTCCGTTGTGTGATCATGGACAATGGGCGGCGCTGCAGACGATGGCGAGGACGAGCTTCCCGGTACAGACGCAGAGCCATTGACAGAAGGCGAAGCAGAAGATTTGCAAGCGGCTGGACCATCAGGCGCTGGGAAGCTGAACCAGTCAAAGATGATCGAAGGCTGAGCTCCCGATTGCCCTTCGACCGGAACAGCAGTCAGAATCGCAGTGTGATTCGTGCAGGCGAGACCGTCAAGGCGGAAAGCTTTCTTCTGCAGCGCCTCCTTGTCACCGTTGGGAGCAGAAGCCTTGGCCTCGTCAGCGCTGACCGAAAAGGGATAGGAGGTGCCATTCTCGAGGGTCAGCTTCACACTAGTTCCAGCAGCTTTGTAGAGCAAGCCCAAGGTCAAGGAGTCGGCTGAAAAGTTGAACGAGACCTTGGCATCCGTACTGTTAGTCGAGACTGCCGAGCCATTGTAAGCGTCAGCGTCCTTAATAATGATCCATGGCGATGATTGGCTCTGGTAAGGCGAAGGAGCAGGCTGGAATTTGATGTCAGGATCAGTATCGTCGACACGCGTTCGTCCTTGAGATCCTTCTACACCTTCAAGATCTACCGCTATGGCTCTCCCGATCAAAGTATGTGGTGCCATGTTGGTGAGAGTACTGCGAACGTCTTGGTCGACACCGTCCAAGAAAAGGGGTCGGGGGGATGGATGGAGGTGATGGAGAAGGGTGAAAGAGAACGAGAAGAGGTGAAAGAGACAATGAAAGCGACATCGACTGAGCCGCAGTGAGTGCTCTTCTCCCTTTCCTAGTGACTGAGCACCCACAACCACGTTCCCACCCTCTGGCATGACTTCATTTCAGCTTCACCTCGTTTTTGTGTTGCCGTCGTGTTCATCTGGCGGGAGGAGAGAGTCGGCACGGCCGGTGTACAAACTTGGTCCCACTTTCACCACTTGCTTCTCTGCAGCGGTCCATCCGAACCCCAGTCGGTACGCCCGAATCCCCTGC
Source organism: Ustilago cynodontis (assembly GCA_928865425.1). Lineage (NCBI taxonomy): Eukaryota > Fungi > Basidiomycota > Ustilaginomycetes > Ustilaginales > Ustilaginaceae > Ustilago > Ustilago cynodontis. The sequence goes on from CAKMXY010000013.1 coordinate 184,338, forward strand.
TGCGGTGCAAACCGGTCACACATGTCGGCGTAGCCGATCCCATCACTCGATTCCAACATCCGACTGAGCCGATGTTGCTCGAAACGCTCAAGTCAGTGCTTAGGTTCGCTCTGATAGTCTGAGCTTCAACGGGCAACCTGAAACGAGCGGAGAAGCAGGGCAACAAATTGGCATTGTTACATCGAAGCAGTCCACATGGTTGAAATTTTGCCACGGCGACCGACTTCCGAGCTTTTCGCTGAAAATTTGGAACTCCAACTCTGCACATCCTCTTGCAGAACGCAACACCATCAACCATCCTTCTCTCAGCCACCTCATCTTTACTCCCCCCCTCACACCACCTCTTCCCCCCCCTTCATCACCCGCTCACAGAGCTGATTTATCGCCAAAATGCGTCAACGCCGTGCCAAAATCTACCGCAAAATGCTTCACCAATACCATCTTCAATTCGGTTTCCGTGAACCTTACCAACTTCTCATCGATGATACCTTCTCCCTCGCTCTCTCCCGTTACAAGATATCGGATCCTGTCCATCAATTCGGCAACGTCCTAGTCTCCAAAAAGATCAAACCGCTTATCACCCAATGTTCGATGCAAGCACTCTACGCACTCGGCAAAGAAGCACAGTCCACCGTCGATATGGCTAAACAATGGGAACGTCGAATGTGTAACCACCGCGAAGCACTCCCCTCCGCAGATTGTATCAAGCAGTGTGTGGGACCAGAGAACAAACACAGATATATCGTTGCAAGTGAACAGCGAGAATTGAGAAGCGATTTGAGGTTGAACGTACCAGGATTGCCAATGATGCACTTTACACAGGCGGTGATGGTGTTGGAACCCATGTCGGCCTTGACAAAGAATAAGATCGAGGAGAAGGAAGAGACTAAGTTGAGTTTACCAGCTAGTGAAAAGGGATTGTTGAAGAATCAATCGAGGGTTGAAGTTGATATTATTGGTGGAGAAGCCCAAGCTACAGGTGAAACAGGAGAAGCAGGAGAAGGAGAAAAAGAAGGAGCAAAACAAGGTGAAAGTGCAACAAGGCGTAAACGCAAAGCTCCTAACCCTCTTTCCATGCGTAAACCTAAAAACCCTCGTCTTAGCATGGAAGAAAAGTTGCAGAAAGAACAAGAGCTCAAGAAACAAAAACAGAGAGCGGCTGCACGAGCTAGGATGGAAGCTGGCAAACTCGGCAATGACTCCAAACCCTATGGTGCTGCTGCGGCGGGTAGTGAAGGCGGAAGAAGGAAACGTAAACGTTCGAACAAGTCTAGCACCGATAACAAGCCATCTCAAGGCGAAAACAAGCAAGTCGAGAAACCAACAAACGCGGACAAATCAAAGCCCGAAGCAAATAGTACAGCCTCGAGGCCAGAAGGTAGCGCACCACCAAAAAAGAGAAGATCTCGAGGAAAGAACAACCCGGCCAATGCTGCTGCTGCGGCTAAGACTTCTGATGCATCAAGTGGGGCTGCTCCTGCTCCTGCCGAAGCTTGTGCTTAACCCCATTCCCTCACCATTGCTATCTCACACACGCAATTCAAGCACCTGAGCAATTTCATTCTACCATTCTGCTACCATCATTATGCTTTGACAGCCCGCAACCCAACCCCCATCCCACCCGCCTTTGCCGCTGTCAGAGGATTCAATCGTTCCGATAAAGCCGCGATCTGCTTTACCAATTTCGCCCTGGTCTGAGTCTGCAATTGCAACTGAATCTCCGGTTGCTTATGATACGGTAACCAAGGTCTTGCGCCTCCTCTCTTCTCCTTCCCTTCCCGATCCACTTTTTCAATTGGCCTGCTAACAATCGCTACATCAACCACGCTAGAAAGCGCCAACGTAGTGAGAGCGTTCTTGTAGACCTTTCTTGCCTCACTTTGCACCCCACCCGTAGCACCGCTCGATCGAAAAGGAAGAAGCGAAGCGCGTTTAACCGGTTCACCAATCTTCTTTGTATCACTTTCATCTCCACTCTTACCACCAACCTCTGCCTCTGCATTTCTTGAATCAGCAATACGCTGAGACCGTATGAGGTTCGGCAAAGCTTGCATCTGCTGCAAAAGCGCAATACCCTTCAACTTGGCATTCTCATTCCTCAAATGCTTCAACGCCCCTTTCAACGCTTCCAACTGATCAACTAGATACGTCGTCTCCAAACTACCATAACTTGCCCCTATACCACCTTCACCCTCTTGCACGCCCCTCCCAACTCCACTCACTCCTCTCTCGCTATCACCTTGCCCAATAACCCCAGCCTCCACTGGCGCAACAGCAACCTTAGCCTTTAGCAAATCATTCTCCTTTTGCAACCCCTCGATTTCACTCTGCAAAGCATCATTCGCTTCTTGATACGCTTTAGCTTGCTTCTGCGTCTCTCCAAGGGTTGTACGAATATCGCTATGCTGATCAACTTGTGCTTTAGACTTTTCCAACTGCTTTTCAAGGCGTTCGATCTTAATCGAGCTTTCTTGAAGAGCTTGATCTCGTGCTTTAACTTGACGGAGAAGATCACGAGCGTCTTCACCGAGTTTAGCTACTTGACGTTCCAATTCCGGATTCTGCGCTGCTAGGTGTTTGATCTCTTCAGAACGAGCAAGCCATGGACCAGGACCGTCGATACGAATGACGTTTTCTTGTTCGACAATGGCGCTGAGCACGGTTTGAATAGTGGTGGAAAGATGGGAAGTGCAAGAGAGAGGAGAGGACCAAAGATTGACGTCGGGTTTACCGAGACCTTCTTCAGTCGCTTCGGAGACCATATCGATGACTTTGGAGATCTCAAAGATAGTCTTGGAAGTACGCACTTCACCGACGTAGCTCGAGATCGACTTGCAGAGTTGTGTGGCAAAAGTAACGAGCTGCGAAGTGAGTCTTCCAAGAGGCGGGAGATGCATGATGGCTTCCATGCGAACCGCTTCGTCATTTTCAGCTAGGCTGAGCAACCTGCGTAGCACCTTGCGAGTGAGCACCTTGGTGTTGCGAATACGATTAATGAGCTCTTGCAGCGGATCGAATAGGTCATCTTCGATATTTTTACCACCCAGCTCCCATTCAACATGGTCATCAGCGTAGAGCTGAGCAAGCTGTTGCTTTGCATAGCCAAGTGCTGCAATGAGCGTGTCGAGATCATGGTCGATAAGGTTAGCAGACCCCACCTCTTTGGCTGCCAGGTCGCTATCGTTCTCGTCTCCTCCCAGGGCCATCGTGAAATCTTCGAACTGCTTGACAAACCTGCCAAATTCAAGGCCGGCCTCAAGCTCCTTGAGCTCCTCGCGTCGTAACGCTGCAATAAACGCATCAATCTTACGTTCGATCGCCATGTTTTCGCGATACATCCGTCCACCACGCAAAAACACCTCGGTCGGCGCAAGCCGCAACACCGCAGCAATCTGTCTCGATAAAGCACTAAAGTGTGCAATCGAATGACGCATCTGACAGATACTAACCATGACCTCGGGCACAACACCCGACAAGCTTTCCTGAATGTCGTGATTAGTCTCCACAATCGACTTGATCAAATCCGACTTGACCGCCATACGACGGAAGAACAGCAGACAATTGACAGCATCCGCATCCGCCTCAAAGTAAGCGCTGGGCAAGTACGATCGTACCATCTCCAAATGCGAAGTAGCCTGTGAAGCCTGCAATCGTCCGAGCTCCAAATCGATCGTCTTGGCCTGACTCTTAAGTGCACTCGATTGAAGCTTAAGGTTGAGATTGAGCATCGCTTGATCTGCAAGATCTTTGCGACCTGCTCCGCCTTCACCTCCATACTCGGTTTGCTCGGCTTTGGCTGCTTCCAACTCGCTCTGCAGATTCGAAACCAGCTCGCGGAACTGAGCAAAAGTGTTTTGATAATCGACCGCATTGTTCTCAAGACCTTCGTTGCGAGTTTGCAAATCACGAATGCGCGATTCGCACAAGTCAACCTCTTCGCGAAGCTCTTTTTCGTTGATCGTATGCTGTTCTTCGAGCTCGTTGTTGATCTCGGCAATGGTTTCGTGTTCCTCAATCTCGTCGCGAAGCTTCTTGACGAGGTCGCTGAGCTGGAGGTTGCGCTCTGTGAGCTGCTCCACCAGATCCTGAGCCCCAAGGGCATCATCAAGTTGCAGCTTGAGATCTTGGATCATGGATTCGGCATTCTCCAATTCGGGCAGAAGCGAGTCATTGGTCGAGTTGAGTTCAATGAGTTCGGCGTTCTCGCGTTCGAGTTCAATGATCTTACGTCGTTGCTCGCCTTCGATCTCGTTCGAACGGTCACGCAGATCGCGTAGGACTCGACGTAGTTGATCGTTTTCGCGCTGCAGTAGCTCCGAAGCGGCAGAGTATTCGGCGTCTGCTTCGTCCTTTTCAGCTGCCTCTTGGCCCAGCTCGCCGTCTTCCCGGTCCTGAGCATCAGCCTTCGCAGTGTGACGACGGAGGAGATGCGGATTCAGATCCTTCTCCAACGCCTGAATCTTTGCATTAGCAGCCTCGAGCGATAGAAGATGCTCCTCAGCTTCCAAAGCAGCCGTCTCTGCCTTCTCTTCGGCCATTTCGCGATCCAGTGTCAAGGATTCCAGCTCGTCGTTAAGCCGAGAGAGTTGTCGTTCAAAATCATCCTTCTGCATCGCCCAATCCCTCTCGAGCTTCTTCTGATCCTTCAGCTCGGCTTGCAGATCTTGCACCTTGGCTGTGAGCTTGGGTGCAGCAGCGATCGACATTTCAGCTTCCTCCTTTAGCTTTTCGAGCTCAGAGATGCGAGCGCGTTCGTCGTCACGCTTCTTTTCGAGGACACGTACTTTAGCACGCAGCTCTTCCACTTCTTTCTGCAGAGCTCCGAACTCAGCTGATGAGCGTAAAGCGGCGGTGGAGGAGGAAGGCTCGACGAGGCTCATAAAGTCGCGTGTCGACTTGTTGAGCAGCTTGGTGGAACGTAGTGTTGAGTCTGCAGCTACATCGTCGTCTACACTTGGACCGTCGGCAGAGATGGTCTGGTCAGCGTCATCTGCAACGTCAACATGCTCTTGAGCGCGACGAGAGGCGCTGGCAAGGTGATTCGCGGTGGGCGATTCGGTCGCCAGCAGGTCTTCGTCATCCTCTTCCTCATTGTAGTCGTAGGCGACGTTATTGTCTTCACGATCCATGAGTCGCTGTGATGCGCTCGTGCGGCCCGAGCTGACCACGCTTCCTGCTGAGCTCCTTGGACCAAGGCGTGAAGGTGCAAGTGAGCTGCCGGATCGAGAAGCTGGACCAGTCACACTGCCTGCGCGTGAGATAGGGGCCGAAGCTGCTGCAGTCCGAGCATCTGCGGCTCGGGATGCTGATGTGACACTTGGGCTTGACGTTGCTGTGCGTGCGCCCCCTGCAAGCATAGAAGGTCGACTTGTAGGTACGGGCCGAAGGCTTGCTCTCGCCGCTGATGGCGTCTGTGGTTTGGCTGAAGACGATGCAGCTGCTGATGCGAGGGGTCGAGTTGCTGTCCGCGCTACAGTGGAGGCTACTGCGGGCGTTCTGGTGCTTGGTGTGACTCCTGGTCTGACAGTCCGTGCCGCTCTCGCTGGTGTACTTGGTGATCCTGTACGGCTCGCAAGAGAACTGGCTGCTGCCGAGCGTGTGGAGGCGGATGACACCGACGTTCGACCTGTGATAGATGGCTTGACGGGAGACCGAACTCCCGTCGCTGGCTTGACTGGAGAGGCGGTACGCGCGAAGATGCTAGCCGCGCTTGGCGGTCTCGAACCTGATGCCGAGGAAGTGGCACTTGCAACGCTGGCTGTGCTGGTGGGTCGGACTGCTGATGGTGGGGCTGAAGGAGCTAGACTGGTGCGTGGCACAGGTGCTCTGGCTGGTGTGGCTGCTACGCTTTTGCGTGGACTGGTTCGCGCTGCTGCAGTTGCTGATGGTGTTACTGCAACGCCTGGGCGTGTTGTTCTCGATGCCAGCGTCGCTGGTGGCGCAGGCTCGTCACCGACACTATGCATCTCTTCTTCCGGCGACAGGACATGGACTTGACTGGATCGCACAAAGACACCGTAGCCATCTTCACACTCGAAGTACCGCTTGCCCTGCACTGAACCATTGTTCTTGCCATTGGGGTTGTCGAGCTCGATACCGACCCACACGCCAGCAGCGAAAGAGGTCTGGCCGACGAAGAGCACTTCTCCATGACCAAGATTGGAGACCTTAACGCGCGAGTGCAGATGTATTGGCTGTGACGCCGCACTAGGTGTCCTTGCTGCGGCCATCCTTGCTGTGTGTTGTGGTTCGAGTGATAGTTGAAGCTGAGGACACTGCTGGTTGGTGCGCTTAGAAGGAGTTGATTAGCGCGTACTGCATCTGTGATCCATGAATGTCGTTTCCCACGCGGCCGCTTGGTACAGGACGAGATCAAGTTGTCATCGGCAAAGATGCAGTACCGTCTCGCAGCCGTATATTGAGGGTCCCTCTGGTGGTGATGGCGGCGATGTCGATGTGATTGTGAAGCAAGCTCGAGGGTCCAAAGGAACCTCCTGGACTGAGCAAGCAAAAGTAACAAGAAGCGAGCGCGTGCGAGCGGGAAAAATGAAGGCAAAAGAACAGCAGTGCACGCCAGACACGCGTTTGAGCATCATTTAGGGTCGCACACACACACACATACACACACACTCACTTGGCTCTTCTCATCCAAGAACAAGGCTAGACTTGCCTGCTCTTCAGGGTTCAGCCACGGATCATTCCAGCGTGAAGCTACCAAGGATCCTAAACGCAGGTCTTACCTCTTACCACTCGGCTCACTGTAGCAGGTCTAACTCAATTGATAGTCTGCTCGAAGCATTGAGACTGCCTCAAGGATGTGCCGTGCAGAAACATGTGATTGCAGTGCTTGTGTTCAGATCTATAACATCACAAGCCTGGAAGAAGACGTCAGACTTCCCGCTGCAAGTATCCGGGAAGCTTTGATGGGTGAGAGGGAAGAAAGAGAATGTATTCTTCAACAAGTTTAACCAATGATGAGCTTGTTCTCGCCGTCGTTGAAGTCGTACTCGGGCACCTCAAGGTTAAGAGGAGCGGGACCCTTACGGGCACGTCCCGAAATGTCGTAGTGCGAACCGTGGCAAGGGCAGTACCAGCCACCAAAGTCACCAGCCTCACCGATGGGCACACAACCCAAGTGGGTGCAGACACCAAGCATAACGAGCCACTCTGGTCGCTTGGTTCGGTCCGAATCCTTCTCGGGGTCACGGAGCTTGGAAACGTCGACGGCGTTGGCTTCGTCAATCTCTTCCTTGGTACGGTGACGAACAAAGACGGGCTTACCACGCCACTTGATGATGGCGTTCTTGCCCTCAGGGATCGAGTTCATGTCGACCTCGACCTTGGCAAGCGCAAGAACATCTGACGAAGCACCCATGGATGCGAGAAAGTCGGAAACGGTGGCCTTGGCGCCGGAAGCGGCAATCAAACCCATGGAGCCGACCATGAAGTAGGAGAAGGCCTTGTTGCTGTCGGGTGCCTTGGTACGGTAACCGGAGAAGTCGGGAACCTGGTCAGGCTGGGTAGCCTGAAGGCTTCGCGACGAGGACGAGAAGTAGCGAGGCTGGCCAATGGTGGGGAGAGCTGTGTGTCGGAAGTGGGACGCATTGAAAGAAGAGGTATACCAGCGCATGTGAGAGGTCAGCAATCGATCCTTCTGTTCCTGCAAGATGCTCGCTCTGATGTCGATGGTCAAAGACCTGCTAAGCTGTCGCCGCCGAGAGTGCCTTGCTACGAATTGAGGGTTGCCCTATACCAAGTGTCTGAACGAGCAATACGGCAGTGGTGAGGCGGCGAACGGTAGCTGGAGACCGACCAACCGTAGCACTCTTGGTTTGTTGACTTGAACCGATAGCATCGAGATGGAATGCTAGCAGGCCGTTCGAAAGGACACTTACCATTGACGCCAGATCGTGTGCTGAGGACGCCGTTCGAGTTGCGAAGGTTGGAAGCCCATTTGGGAACCTGGTGAGGGTCAGATCGAAGGGAAGGGCCATGTCCGTGAGCGTGGGGGTCGGCGGGAGCACGGGCGGCAAAGTTGATGCCAGCAGCGACCGGGGTGCCGTTGTAGGCGGTGGCCGCGGTAGGACTGCAAAGGGGGGAAAGCGTATGATGGATAGGCACGAGTAGAATGAGAAGAAGAGAGACGGATCATGATGATTGAGCCAAGACGCATGTCAAACGATGCCGAGGTTGGTTGCAAGATCGGTTGATGACGAGAGAGAGATTAGAATGGTGGAATGGGCGGCAGTTGCGATAAGGGTTCAGGTCGAGCGTGCATGTCGAATAAAGTAAATTGTCCGAACGAGCGGGCAAACAAAAGATGAAAAAGGTCAGTATCACTATTCGCTATGTCTCATGCATCGACATTGTCGCAGCAACGCTCGTTTGGAAGGATGGGAATTGCGCCGGACAAGCTGTCCGAGTCCAAGCACAGGAAGGCTGCATTCCTAGGACATGCGATGGTTGCACTTCAACCAAGTGCCATGAGTGCCAGGTTCGGTGTAGCAAGTTGCAGCGAAATCGATTCCGTTCCTTCACTTCTGCGGCAAGTTGGATCGATTGAACAAGGAAGGTGCGTGCTTTGTCGAGTGCTGATGCGAATGTCGATGTGGTGGTGGTGGTGGTGGTGGTGGTGGTGGTGGATGCAGGGCAGTGGCTACGTACGGAAGGTTGACGGCCTTGCGGAAGGCGCCACGAGCGACAGGAGCAGCCATAATGAAGATGATGGAAAGATGACGATCCCGACGAGAGGTGATGAGGAGGTGGAGGAGAAGAAGAAGCAGGCGGTGTAGATGGCGTCGGCACCGGACCTCAAGACTTGAACTGCTGATGGCGACCAAGCTTGCTCTCGCCTCGAGACTGCTGAGAAGAAACCAAACCCAAAATCGCATGCCTACTTGGCTGATCACCCAATCCGCTCCGTTCGAATTGGCGACCGGCCGGGTTGCAAGCTCGAAGCCTCAATTTTCCTGACAAATGCCAAATGTCAGCTTTGTTTGAGCTTTAATCGCACGAGACACTCGACACTTGCCAGCGCCTTCACTCGCAGGGGAAGACCGGTAACGACCGGGACAGCAGCACAACTGAAGCACGTGACAAAAAACCCAGGGGTGGATCAGGTCATGCTGACAAAGCATTAGTGTCGTTCCGGTCGAAGTGCGGCGGCGGTCAAGCCGTCTTTGCACAGTTACAGGACGCTTTGGAAGAAATGGCGGCTCTTGATTTGACGCTAGGTGCATCGACAAGGGTTGAATAGAGCGGGGTTGACTTACTTGCACTTGCAGCTCTTCCGATGCCATTTTTGTTGATTCCACGTTTCTGTTCTCATAAGCTCTCTCCTGACATCGGCTCTTCTCTTGACACCACATCAACTCTCCTCTCCATCGATATCCTCTTCCTTTACACACATACCGAAAATGTCCGCCGAGAACCCAACCATCCTCCCCGCTACTAACGGTAGCGGCGCCAGCACCGCCCCTGCCCGTGTCAACGGCACGGCTCCTAAGAGCGATGCCAACCTCGGTACCTTCGGTGTCAAGTCCGGTCTTGCACAGATGCTCAAGGGTGGTGTCATCATGGACGTCGTCAACGCTGAGCAGGCTCGTATCGCCGAGGATGCCGGTGCTTGTGCCGTCATGGCCCTCGAGAAGATCCCTGCCGATATCCGTGTCCAGGGTGGCGTCGCCCGTATGTCCGACCCCGCCATGATCAAGGAGATCCAGGAGACCACCACCGTTCCATGCATGGCCAAGGTTCGCATCGGCCACTTTGTCGAGGCCCAGATTCTCCAGGCTATCGGCGTCGACTACATCGACGAGTCCGAGGTGCTCACCCCTGCCGACGAGGCTCACCACATCAACAAGCACAACTTCAAGGTCCCCTTTGTCTGCGGTGCCAAGAACCTCGGTGAGGCTCTCCGTCGTATCTCGGAGGGTGCTGCTATGATCCGAACCAAGGGTGAAGCCGGTACCGGTAACGTTGTCGAGGCTGTCCGTCACCAGCGCACTATCCAGGCCGAGATCAAGCGTGTCTCGTCTATGAGTGACGAGGAGCTCTACGTTTACGCCAAGCAGATCCAGGCTCCCTTCCACCTTCTTAAGGAGACCGCTCGCTTGAAGCGATTGCCAGTTGTCAACTTCGCTGCTGGTGGTATTGCTACCCCTGCTGACGCTGCTCTCATGATGCAGCTCGGCAGTGACGGTGTCTTTGTCGGCTCTGGTATCTTCAAGGGCAACAACCCTGAGCAGCGTGCTCGTGCCATCGTCGAGGCCGTGACCCACTACAACGACCCCGCTAAGCTCGCTGCCGTCTCTGAGAACCTCGGTGAGGCCATGGTCGGTCTCAACATCACCAACGACATCAAGGGTGGCCGCCTCGCTGACCGCGGCTGGTAAATGCTCGGCATTCAAGCCATGCCACCCCAGCAGCAAATCTTTCATCCCCTGACCTAGACTCACTTTGTTCCAGATTCTCGACGGCTAGTAGCCTTTCAGCGTTCACCACGCAGACACAATAGTTTATCGCACTTCCCTTCCAGAACGCTCTGCATTCAAAAAACAGTCCTCAGTCTTGTTCTCTCTCCCCTTCAACAGTCTTTCTTGTAGTTCTAGCAAGTGTCTCTCTCGTTCGTAATCATTGCATCTTTACATTCTTTCTGTTTACGTTTTGCTCAGCTTTTCTCTGTCCTTTTGCATTGTTAGCAGACGACCGATGCCCGATAGGATCACATCGGGCCCAGACCTTGCCAAGCAGCTAGCTACACTGTTGCGTAGTCACTCGAATTGGAGTGAAAGCCGGACCCAAGCTGCAAGAGCCTCAGAGGCTGGACACGTAGAGCGCAGGTGACATGTCCGCTCACGCACTTTGCCCACAAAAAGTGAGCCCCCACCCTGTGTACAAGGCAGGAATGAACATGGAAACCAGGAAGTGGAAACAAAAACAAGTGGGAATTGGGGAACAAAGAGCCCGACCTAGAGACGCCTGATGGCCTTGGTGATCATATTATATGCTCTGTTGTGATCTCGATCTGCAATGCAATCACATGAAGGACAGTTGAACTGCTTCCTTGCTCCGAGCCTGTCATTGAGAAGCCCACAATTGCTGCATGTCTTTGATGTATAACCCTCTGGCTGCACAAGGAGAACTGTTGCCCGGGTCTTTGCTGGATATCGCAGGTCCTGCCTTGACTGCCAGTCAATTAACAAAAGTACAGTGACCCCAGCTGTCAAGGCCGTAGGGTCTCAATACCGCATTTGCGGCTACGGTCAGGTTGGGCAGGATACGGAGAGGTAGTAAGGGCGTGGTTGGGATCGTTGGGAGGGGTCAAGCACTCTACTCTGTTGCTAATGAGCTAACTAAGTAATACATGTGACAGAGGTGTCAGTGGCCATGAGCCTGATACCCGAGATTCCGGAAGTGGTCGAGTCTTGCTGGATCCTGCTGAGATCTGGTGAGGGAGAGAAGACTGAGCAGATCTGAGAGATCCGGTGAGGTGAGTATGACTTGGCGGATCTCAGTGATATCCTGCTAGTGGAGAATCTTCTGACAGATTTCGATGGGCCGCTGTTGACACTCTGTACAGGGGCAACATATTGGAAGTCGGCATTGCCAAGGGAGCTACTGTCAGTGGCAGGCAGCCAGGTTGAAAAGGACTAGGCTTGGTCAGTGGACTAAAAGCAAGTAGCAAGTTTGCTAGAGGTCCCACAATGGTGGAGTGGCTTGTAGAGCTAGTGCTGTTGTTATGTCAGACTAGGTACACTCCTTACTGAAGGTGGACAATTAAGTATAGTCAGTGGTTACAAAGGGGAGACTTGCAATGTTGGTACAGAGTAAACAAAGTCATGAGAGATCGGTAAGAGTAATGAGCAGACAGTATGATATGGAGGAGTTAAATAGTTGTTTGATTGTCATGTCATCAATGGGGTACTCGAAGTGTACCACTATATATACACATTGTGTGGACTACTGCTCACTGTTATGACTATTGTGTGAAACAGGTACCAGGTGTAGACATCCATATGGGATCAGTGATGCCCTAGTGTGAGAGACATTGCAGTGTTTACTATCCCTATGTTGTGATCATGATGACAGGTGTAGGGAAGGTCCCTAGTACCATGGAGTGTTGCTTGCTGGGCCAACCATTGCAGACACATGTCAATTGGGTCATATCGATAGTTGGATATAGATCAATGGTTGGCAGGATAGTGCATACCTTCCAATGTGTGTGCTTGATGCATTAGAGTTATGGAGCTCGCTGTATGCATTGGCTCCCAAGATCTGGAAATGTGTGGTGGTACCCTTTAGGTGTTATTCCTTTTTACCAAAGCAGCAAGGGTCCATACCAATGCCTGTGGCATTGATGCTAGCTAACAATTCAACATAGCAGGTGACCATATATTCCAACACAATGCAGCAAGTTCAGATCTGTGTTGTGGCCATACAATGCCAACGCGAGTGTCTAGACATTGTGCCATACAGTGGAGGGGTCAAACTCACCACTGGTCATCATTGACAGTGGTGGTGGGCTGTTGGGACTGGTGGAGGTTCCAGGCCAGCAGTGGAGGTTCCACCTGTAGTTGAGGTGCTACAGTGTCAATTGAGGTTTTGACAATGTCTTTTGCAATGCTCTCTGTTTGCCAATGGAGACACAGACTACAATGGTTGCAATAACTGGTATTGCAATGCGAGATGTATAACAAGGGTGTGAGCAGAGTGCACATACAGTACGATCAATAGTATGAGTAGTAGAGTGGATGATTTTTCACTCATCCACTAGTGTCACTTCCACCCTTATATATAAACATGAGTATCCTACCCAGGGGTCCTCAGGCGACACAACCTGCATGTGTAGGAGCTGCCCTCTGATTGGCTCCCACTGGTCTTGGCGACTTCTGAGTCACCAGCTGGACTTGACCTCCCCATCAAGCCTCCATCCACATGGCTGACACAGCTCTACAGCAGTTATAAGGGCCTGCCAGTGCACTTACTGCTGTTGCCTTATGTTCCATTGAGCAAGGCCCACTTGACAGATTTCCTTGAAATCCACTGAGCCAGGTTTACTCACCCGATTTCAGTTACAGCCTGTACTCCACAAATTTCCCTGAAATCCGTTGGGTCAGGCTCACTTACCCAATTTCCCAATCAACTCTGTGCAGGCTGTGCAGCCTTAATCTCAGGAACCCTGGTCAGGAGACACAACCTTGGCTAGCGACTGTGACAGAGTGGACAACGCTGCAGTCACAGTTGATCGGGCCAGGTCTGCCTGGGCAGCCGTGCATTGGGTCGACAGCCCCGATCCTAGCGACAGGGTACCCGACCATAGCGGCCCTTCCTTCCAGCCAGTGCAGCGGCTGGTAGTGGATGGCCATGCACTTCCTACTGATGGGAGGGTTCTGACATATTGTCTAACACACCTGTCGACTAACGCAAAGAGAATCGGCGGTTAACAGTCCCCGATCATCCAGCGAAGCCAGTGATTCATCCTTTCCAATAAGAATAGCATGCTCTGGCGGGGTGTACGTGCGGTTTGGACATACTGTGTGCGGAGATAATCTTACACATGGTCAGGAAGCCGGCCAATTTTGATGCCATCTTTAACGCTACGGCTCAGCAGCACTGGAAGCTGCCTGCCTGCCGAGCAGCTGTTTGCCGTTCAGGAGTTCAGACTTTCGCCTGCAACCAAACAAGGAACCTTCTTCGTTTGCTACAGTAGGTTAGTCGACCGACTCAATAGTGTGGATTGCGGGTCTTCACCTCGGCCACAAAGACCAAAGCTCAAGCCCGTAGCAGCTTACAAATGTCACGAGCATGTCATGTCGGTCTCAGCGATGGATCGACATGAACTCTTCTCAAAGTGAAGTTGCTGACGATGACTCTGTGTCTTTTCGAAGCAGATCACAGGTTCAGGGAAGCACTTCAGTCACGGGGGCATCTGCGTCTGTTCCTGCACAAAATTTCCGTTATTTTTCTTTTTTGTGTACTTGTCTGTCCGCATCCGCTGGTGTGTTCTTGTGTGTTTTGAGAATTCTTGACAGATTCGCAGCAGCAGCAGCAGCAGCAACAACAACAACAACAACAAAACAGCGGCTGGCTGTACAGTATGCTCTCTCGCTCGTTCTTGATCCCTTTTTCGCTTTGATTTTCGATTTTTAGGCAGAAAAAACACCGTGCGCGCGGTGCGCTCGCTTGGCTGCAATTCTGCTGCAGCTTCTGCTATCCGCAATCATCGGCACATCCTTTCTCCTCCTCTCGACCACCTCTGATGTCAACTCTCTCATCGCCGTGTGCTGCCTTGTTTGTGATTTCTTTGTCCGTGCCCTTGATGTGTCGAAGCGTCACAGTGCCGTTCCTTTGCTTTGCCGCTCTGCTTTCCGTGTTTCCGGCCAAAACATCCATTCCCAAAGCAAAGGACACTTATCGTTGCCGCCGCTTCCCCTCATTCTGGCACTATTTGCTCTTGGCTGCCGATTCCTGAAATCCCTTTTGGCCCTACCTTGCCGTCCTTGACAATCCTACACTGTCCCGCTTCTGCGTTTGTTGGTATTCTAGTTGGTTGCTCCCGGCGCCTCCTTCTACCACCATCATCATCACCATCTTCCTCACCTCATTCCTCTCCTCGCACCTTTGTCGACCTTCACCCGCCGCCGTAGAATCTCAAGATGAAGATCAGCATCGTTCCCGTCGCCTTTCTCGCCGCCTTCGCCGCTAGCGGTGCTGTTGCTCAGGACAGCTCAATGGCTTCCGGCTCCAGCTCCATGTCCAACTCTATGTCTAGCTCCATGACTGGCTCCATGTCGTCCTCGGCTAGCGGCTCCAGCCCTACCTCGATGTCTTCCGGTGGATCGAGCGGCGAATCTGGTGGATCCAATGTCTGCACCGTCCTTGGTGGTGACCCCCGTGCCCAGCCTGCCGGATGCCCTTACAGCTCTACCACCACCCCCACCTACAACCGTGAGTAACTTTGAATCTGCGCAGGATTCAGTATATACGTCTCCGAGTCTGCCTAGACTTGCGTCAGCAGGCAGTCAAACATTGCGGAGCCTGCACTGGAAGGGTGTATCTGTGTTTGGCAGCTCTATTCGAGTGATGCTCGCGTGGCGTATACCGAGTATTTGTGCAAAACAGGGTTTGTTGACTGACTCTACCCTGTCTTTCTCTCTCCCCTCTCTGTCGCTCACTTTCAATCAATTCTTTTCTTCACTCACGATCATTCCGACCATCTTCCACAACCTATGCATCTCCTGTCTGTTCTTACGCCTCACAGTCAGCTCGCTGATCTCCTACTTCATTGGCGGCTACACCCGTGGTCCCGAGGGCAAGTCCCCCGATGAGGTTGCCAACGAGATGGCCGGCTCCGTTCTCAAGTACTACCCTACCCTCACCACCCCCAAGTCTGACTTGCAAAAGTCGTTCGCTGAGGCCATCTCTGCCACCATCAACGCCATTGCTGACGGCAAGCTCCAGGCTTCGGACCTCGCACCCGCCTCGCGTGCTGTTCCCGAGCACCTCCTCCAGTACGGTGTTGCTGCTGCCGCCATCGTCGCTGCCGGTGCCTTTGCTCTCTAATTGTCTCGACTTTCGCTTTCGTCAACCTTAGCAGCGCTCCCTTGTTCATGTATCCGTGTCGACGCTGTCCTTAATCACTCTGGACAATAGCAGAAACAAACATTGTCAGGCATACGAGATAGTAAGGAAAAGGTCGAGTTCGCTTTGACTCCAATACGATGCGTCCATCTGAAGAGGCGCACGTTTCATCACTTTCAACCCTATAATACCATCATGACGCTCCTTTTGCTTTCGTCCGTTTGGATTCGGCCATGAACATTAGAATCCTTTGTGGTTTGCGAGATTGTGATGTTGTAACGCTGGTTCGGGTTGCTATCCATCGGCTCCTCCGACTGTTCAGCAATTCTGGCTGAGAAAGAGCGGTCGGCTTTGCCGCAATCTGGCGGAGCGAAGGAAAAAGGTGAAGGTCAGAGTGCGAGCGACCGAGCTTCTTTTCGAACGCGAAGACAAGGAAAGAATCTGTCGTTTTGGCGACACTCCGCCCTCGATGTTGCTCACCTCCGTGTCGCCTCGGCGCAGCCGAACCTTGTCCCGTGCATCGAAAACAGCTTTCAGTCCGTCTCTGTCCTCGTTTCGGCTCTGGCTCCTCTGAACCTCGACGCCCTCTCGAATCTCTGATCTCGACTTTTTTCTCACCATAACCAGCCATCTGGTTACGTCAACTTCCGCTCTTGGCCTGACGAGCAGACACCACATCAGAGCAGATCGTATCTGATCGAAGCCTCTTCGAAGAGACGTCAATGCCGTTGTGCCTTGTGAGAAAAGCGCAGCGCAACGCGACGTGAGCTCACTCCGCAAGCCCGGCACTTCCGACAAATGAAGTCCGAGCGCGAAGAGAAGACAGATCGACCGCATACAAGAAGCATCACTCTTGCGGATCATCCGACAGCTCCCTTTCATCAGCGCAGAAAGTGCCCCACGCGGAGCAGCCGAAAGGGCGCGTCGAGGACCGTGCACTTGTTTGGCTATAGGCAGTGCAGCTGTGGCCAACAACTAGCCAGCCTCTTCATCTTGTTCATAAGTAGCGCCGTCTGTCCGCTTTCTACCTCTCCCCCCTTCTCAACACTGTCCTCTCATGATCGCTGTGTGCAGATCACCGCCAGACTGGATGCATTCTGGCTTTGAAGGTACTCGTTTGCTGATCACATCAGATCACGCTTGTCTCTTTCTGCATCGCAGCCATCAGCCCTCATTGAAGGCGCTTAACATACAAAATGCAGCCAACATCTCGTTTGCCATCGCCTCCAGCGCAGACAGGATGTTTTCCAACATCTTCGCGGACGGCACCCGTACCTTCCTTGACATCCTCTCTACTCAACCGATCCCCCCTCTCCACCGAAGAACTCTTTCAGCGCCATCTCGGCATCCGCCCAACTGCTGAGACGGACACTCTCTCCCTTCCACTAGCATTGGCTCATGTCATCTGGCCGACCACTTGCGATCAGCACAACCCACGCTTGCATCGGCAGAGCAAGCCCACCTCTGCCTCCCATCATCACAAGCAGAACCACCACTCGCATCATCACAGCTCCTCTTCCTGCAGCTCGCATTCGCACCATGATGATGATCTAAGCTTCGCACGAGCCGGGCTCCTCAAGATCGGAACAGCTTTCGAGAAATGTAGCCACGAGTTGCGACATTTTCTGCTCTGGGACCGAGACACCTGCCCCTGGTGTGTCGTCATCAATGAGGACATACATGACGATGTCACTGGAAAGCTCAAGGAGTTTGGGTTCTTTGAGGACGCCAACGGAAAGCATCAGGAGTGTCTGTCCCGCAAGTCCAATCCCAAATCCAAGTGCAAAAGCGGGATCATAGTGAAGCCCCCACCGACTCCTGGATCGACCTGTTGTGCCGCCAGCTCCTCCGCTTCCAACGCCACCAAAGCTCTTCCAGCCTCTGCGTCCAGTAGCAGCTCTGGCAAATCTCCCATCAACAAGTCAAACTCCAGTGCGGCCACTACAGGCACGACTCCAACTATACCTGCTGCTCCCCCGACCATGCCATCGCGGGCAGCTCCGAATGCTGCTGCCAATCCTGTCAGCAAGCCAGCCACTGCAAATACCTCTGCCTCAGCCAAGACTCCCGTCGCGAGTCCCTCCAGCAACAAGACCTCAACCGCGCCTACGTCAACGACACGAAAGACGACCTCCAGTAGAGAGCAGCAGAAGAGACCTGAGCCAGCGATCTTGCCTTCACTGCTGGCAGATTGTCGCAGCATGGAGACCTTCGCCGAGTCTAACGCCGAAAAGCGCACGCACATGGCCAACAGAACTTCGCTGTCGGAGGCGATGCGTTCCCTCAACCGTGCCGTGCTCGTCTTCTGCGGGTCTCATCGCTATAACCTCATCTACGCCGAATTGGCCAGCTTGGTGGCTCTGCTCAACTATGCCGCTGGCTTGTACTACTTCTACGCAGACTGTATGGAAGAGTACATGGAGATGTACCTTGATGGAGCGAGTGTGGGGCATCTTTGCAATGCCATCTATCGAGACCGCGCAGACTGCATCGAGACAGAGGAGCATAGCACTTCCCTCTCTTCCTCTGACCTTAAGGCCGGGTACAGCCAAGATCGTGCCCATCGGAGGCACATCATCACAACAGAGTTCGGCAGCTTAGCGGATTCAACCGACCTTAGAGATGGGACGCAGCTCGTTCTCTTCACATTCATCTGGATCAACTACACAGCGTTTCAAGGTGTAGACAAGGCTGGAGCAGCGACTTTGCACACGCTCATTCCGCTACTTCAGACGATCATTGTTCGCGTTTCTCGTCAAGCCTACCATTTGCGTGGCGCCCTCGTCGTCGCTTCAGCTAAGAGGGCTCTCGATGAAACCCCACCTCCCAAGGGCTTGGATGTTGAGTGGGATCTGGTCGAGCTGAGCAACTCGCTTCAGAATCTTTCCGGATCTGATGTCGCGATGTTTGCTCCGACAGTCTACAGCGCGGAGGTCATAGGGAGGAAGAGGAAGAAGGGCAGCAAAAAGAAGAAGAAACAGAGGAAGAAGACCGTCGGCTGGCCTGAGAGCGTTGTTAGCGTCCCGTATACAGTGTCACTCTACACAGTAGGCGTGTGTGACATTGCCTACCGTTACCTGAACAAAGCAGTCTCGGCGCAGCAGTCGGGAAAGCTCTCACAGGAGACCGAGAAAGAGAACATTAAGGTCAAGAAGTGTAGCTCTTCGACCTGCAAGTGCGCAACCGACGAGGACAAGCAGAAGGCGATTGTAGACGAGCTGGATCAAAGGACGACACTTGTCGAACGCAGGCAGTACGCTTGGAAGTCTCTCGTGATGAAGGACGAGACGAGCAATGCTCGGATGAAGAAGAAGAGGAACAAGAAAAAGAGGCAGAAGGAGCAGAAGAGAAAGATCGAGCAAGAGAGGCAGACGGCGAAGAAGGGACAGAAGAAGCAGAAGCCGCTCAAGTCGTTGTACCAGGATTGGGCCAAAAAGGCTGACAATGATGGGGTTGATGACGGTGAGGACGAGTATGAAAGCGATGTCTGCATTGATGATGGGGTCGGAGGCATTCTCATGGATCGGTACTACGACATACAGACTTACAATAGTCGCGTTCATGTATCGAGAGTGACGGGCAAGGCAGTGCAAAGGACCGTGGGGGATAAGGCTAACGCTACAGCCTCCACGACAGCAACCACGAACAACGGTACCTCGGGCAAGTCTGTTGGTACTTTGAACAAGCCGAAAGCTGTGTCGATGCCCTGGCTTTCGACACTGATCAACTCTGCTAACGCTGGCCGTCGCGTAGCCACATCGGACGACAATGAAGATGCAGGGTTTCTGCGATCTTTGCTCCATTCAGCTCTCACGGATCCGGACACCGCACGAGTCCTTGCTGACCCAACTGCGACAGGGAAGCTACCTGAATGGCTCCTGGCCGGGGCCAGAAGTTCTGCGTTCTCACGTTCTTATGCTGGTTCAATGAATTCGGCTACTTCCAGGCAAGCGTCTTCAGCAAGCAAGACGCTACCTGAATCCTTTTTCGACTCAGACTCTCCCCTGACCACTCCTCCTGATTCCCGTTCGGCGTCTTCTAGCCCAGAACAACCTGGTTCACAGGCTTCAAGTACCAGCAACTCTTCTCCGATCTCTTGTCAATCCTCCACATCTGAGGCAGACGACGAGATACCTCCAATGCTTCCGGGTTTCAGAGAATATTTCGAACTGCTCTGTGGCGACAGACTCCTCTTAGGCGGAGTGGCCCCCGAGTGGGCACACCTAACCAGGGACCACAAGGCACAAACGATCAAGGAAGCAGGTCTTCTCGACAGTGAAGAATTTCTTCAGATCCAGTGGAAGTATCTGGTGGAAGCCTTCAGAAGATCATCAAAGTCAAAAGAAGGCGGCTCAGACATCGAAGCACTTGGATCAGGATGGAACCCGTTTGACATCGGCGCTCCGAGCGTCTCTGAAGGGACCTCACAATTCGCCTCCTCCACGTCCACTGCTTCGCCTGATGAAGCTGATATGTTGATGCTGTATGATGCGGACACAACAGTGCCCCCTGTTCCTTCGGGATCCAAGGACATATTTCGAGAGATGATGGGTCATTTTCCTCTGGAACCCGGTTGGGCTCATCTAGCCAGCAATCCGAGCGCGAAGACTCTGCGCGATTCAGGTGTGCTCGATAACGAGTCAGCTCTTGAGGTAATTTGGAAGATGGTCTATCAGAGCACGAGGGAAGGAGAAGCGCATAAGAGGGAGAAATCTTATGGCCCGTTCACTACTTCTGAGTATATCTCACTGGTGACTGCTGCACCTCCAGAAGCCTTTGCGTCGACTGGCTCCGGATATCGACCGGTTCCTGCCAAGTTCAAAGGTTTGGTCGAAGGACTGGCCGGTGATGAGCCTCTTGGAAGCCTTGACACACAATACCTACCTAAGAGCTACGCACCCAAGGTTTCGAACGCATCTACGCTCAACGACTCTGGATTCCTCGAAAGCGAGGAATTCCTGGAGCTCTTATGGCATCAGTGGAACGATCTCAAGAGAAAGACACTACAAGAGCAAGGAGGACCAGCACCAGATCCAGCAGAGGGAATCGACTTTGTTGAGCTGAGGGAAGAACTGGCTCAAGTGGCCAGAGGGTTATGGATCGCATTTGGAAAGGCCAGGGAAAGCTTGATTTCGAGCTTTAAGCTTCCACCTGGACAAGCCAATTTTTCGAGTTCTGATGTCTCTTGGACCCACGCCACATTATCAGCGTTCGTGTCACCTGCTGCTGCTGAAATGCCGAGACCTGCAGGACGATCATCTCGGTCCGATGGACCAAAGCAGCAAAAGCCGAGCATCAGAGTAGTTGACTCGAGTGCTGTTCCGCCTTTAGGCTTCAAGATTCCTTTGACAGCTATTCCGAGACCAGCATCGGAATACCCTCCAGTCCCTGTAAGGTTCAAACAGTTGGTCGAGAAGCTAGTGGGTGACGAGCCTCTTCCCGGCATGTCTTCGGCTTTCCTGCCACCCAGCGTTGCTCGCGTTGGCACGATTTCGAATCCGACCACGCTCAAGCAATCGGGGCTTCTCAAGATCGAAAAATTTGTCACGCTTCTCTGGACGGCTTACAATAAGATGAAGGAAAGTGGACTGGCCGAAGAGAAAGCAGGGTCAAGAACTGCAGCTGCAAGGGGAGGAGAAGAGAAGATCGAGGCATTCAGATCACAACTGCTCGAAACGGTGAGGGTGCTTTGGCAGGCAGGTTCGGCAATATCGCAAGGATATACTGATTTGAATGTGACTGAAGAAGGGTTCTATCATACGAGGCCATAGCATCCCACGAGTCAGAGATGACTTTCACAGCGATAGTCGAATTGAGATGCAAGTCGATCTTGCACACAAGCATTTGCAATCACAATCAAAAGCAAGACGAATTAGGTGAGGTGAAACTGAAAACGCAAATGTGCGATGCGAGTACAAAACGAGACTGATGCGCGAGTGAAGCTGCACAAAGACTTTGAAACTACGAAACGTTCGATGCTACAACATGGAGGGTATACACTAGAACCAGAACAGAACGTGAGAGTGAGAGATGGACGAGCAAGACCAAAACTCTTTTCAAACCTAGACTAGACGTCAAGTAGAAGAGGTCCAGGTTGAGGGGGGATGTAGTTCAGCAAGTTGCAATTTGTCATGCCAATGCCATATTAATTGGGTGAGGTTACGGATCTACCTTTCTTTTTCGGCTGCTTGTTGTTCTGCTTATGTTGCTTGTCGACTTGTTTCTGGCATCACAAACCAATGCCAATCGTATACTATCCATCACATATCAAGCTACAAAGATCAGACAAGTCGAGCACCCTTCACCTCGGACATCAAAGGTTGACTAAATAACCCAGCTAACTCCCCAAACCCATCTCCCTCAGCGTCGATCAACGCCGCTTCATCTCTCACCCTCGCCACAATTTGCTCCGTTTTCTCCCTCTGCCTCCTCCTCATCCCCCCAACCCTCCTCTGATGATCGCTACAAACTCGACACTCTACCTCTTCTTCGCCCAAACACCTCTGATGATAACTATGTTTACACATGAAATGGACACTAGGCAAATCCATTTGTCCTGCACAAGCACTACATCTTGTCATTTGAAACACCCTCGCTCCGCGCGCATCCGTCAATTCCGCTATTTCCGAAAGCGTTTCCTCCGTTGATGCTTTATAGTCCGAAATGACTTTTTCCTCAGAGATGGTGCAAGAGACAGTGGAAGAAATCGACGAGATAATCAAGTCTCGTATGAGGCCAACTTGTGTATGTGGGGTAGAAGAAAGGATTTGGATGATTTCCAACGTTGACATTAGGTTAACGTCTCGGACTGTTTCGAGAATTTTGACAAGATCTTCGGTGTGTTGGCAGAGTAGGTCGGGAGAGGAAACTAGGAATCGCAGTACAAGATCGTAAAGTTCCGGTTTCAGAGGTCCGTATTTGTTTAGCGCCTGAATCACCTTCCCACTACTCTCTCCCTCCCCATCCGCACCCTTACCAGAAGAAGAAAGGGAAAGAGAGTGATCCATGTAAAGTCGTATCACATCCTCATACATCCCCATTCTTTCATACAACAATATCAACCCTTCGGTAAACTCTTCGATCGAACAAAGCATTACCGCATGACTGACATCATACGGTAACGTTTTGTGTTGTTGTAGCAAACGCAACGCTTTTCCCCTCCCATCCCCTCTATCCCCACCGCTATAATCCGGGGAAGAGGTGAGATAAAGTTCGAGTAGAGTATTCCAAATAGATCTTTGATCGAGAACTTCTTGATCCTCATAATCGTCAGTGTCGCTGGTGTTGAGACCTAATTCGCGCAATGCCTGATCGACTTCATCCAAATCATCCCCCTGCTCTTGGTATGCAGGAACTTGATCCGATCCCTCTCCCCGCTCAAAAGCTGTAGACTGAGTCGCGAGTGAAGAGGTATTGGGTTGGGACTCTTCAACAACCTGACCCCACCTTGCCAAAGCCACGGTTTCCAAAAACCTCGCAAATTGAGTAGGATGCTGAATAAAGTGCGCAAAATACGTTCGGGGAGAAGGCACTGTATAAGCTTCCATCTTTTCCCCTACTGCCTCCGTCTCCGCAGCAGTCGTGTCAGGATCGATGGGAATCGACGTATCGGCATCTCTAACCGTGCTGGTGGGCCTCGTACCTACACCTGCAGTATTATCGTTGAGGGTGTAGGGTTCGACGGTTGAATTGCGTTGCGCAGGAGTATTCTGCCCCGTCGTACCAGCTCTTGATCCACTCCCACCACCAAACCCACCCACTTGAAGATAACTCAAATAGGCAGCCGCCGCTGACTTCTGTACTTGCTTCTTGCCCTCCCCTTCTCCCTCCCCCTCCCCCGCTGCTTTCAACCTCGCACCACGCGCAGTCGCATCAGGATCCGGTCTGAACGCACCACTACAGATCTCTATCAACAATTCTGTCGTCTCTTCCGGCAACTCCACCAACAACGTTTTCGCATATAACCCCATACTCGCAATCGCATCTTCTGGGTCCAACCCTCTAACGTAGAGCAATGCATCGCTGTAATCTTTCGCATCTTCAATTTGAATCCGAAGATACTCTTTATGTTCTCCATATCGCTTTGCAAGGTATGCTGCATGACCGAAATACCCTGCTTGCCGACAGACTCGTATCGCAGTATCCAAGTCGAAAGGCAGTTCATCCCTATCCTCCCCCGCCCCTCCTGCTGCACCTTCTCCTTCTTCCTCCCCATCCCTCGAACGAGTTGTTGGAGCAAAAGGCCGTTTAATAAACCGATCCAAACTCTCAACGTCCTTCAACTTGGTATAACAATTCAACAACAACGTAGTATGATCCGAGCTCGCCAAATTCTGTGCATGCAATTCCTGCAGATACGTGGTTAAATTTCCAATCCTCTGCGCATCCAGAAACCTCCTGATCACAAAACTTGGCTGAGTATGTCCTATGGTCTTAACATATTGCGCCATCGCTCCATCATAGTCCCCTTTATTATACAGATGATCGCCATACCTCTGGTAGATATCTCCCATTAAAGCTTCTGTTCTCGCTAGCACGTCTGAGTTGGTGGCACGCTGGATATGCGATCGTGCGAGATTGACAGCTAGCAAGAACAAACTCTTCCGATACAATACTTCCAACTTAGACCGCAACGGCTTTTCGTCTAATCGCGTGAGTTCACCAGTATCGGAAAGAACGAGGATGGAGCCAGAGGGTGCGACCCAAGAGGATCGAATGCCGGATTCAAAAGTGCCGGTGAAAGCTACGAGTTTGTTGTCCAGATCGAAGATGGTGATTTTGGCTATTTCTTGTGGCATCATTGAGCCTTTACGCGAGGTTGGGGTTGTGAGGGGCGAGTCGCGACCCACAAATCGATTCGACGCTGAAGAGGAGGAGGAGGAGGAAGAGGGAGTGAACGGTGGAGAAACGATCACAACTTGAGAAGAAGAAAGATGGATGGAAGATTTAGGACCTTCATACGCCAAACATGCTTCTCTGCCTTCTTGACCGATGACGTATATCGCCTCATCGCGCGCAATAACCATCTTGCCTGCTGAGGAAGGAGTTGGTTGGCTAGCCAAGGATGGATTGACGGCGGGCGAGGTGGTAGGAGCGCTGCAAGACCGTGGTGGAATAACGGCTGCACAACCTAGAGCAGAACCGACATGGTCGAGGACAGCAGGGCTACCGCCTGCGCCTTTTCCAACCACAATGTACCGCAATACACGGGAGAGAGTGACGATGAAAAGGTGTACTGCTGAAGGCGGTGCTCCTGTGCCGGTTCCAGATTGTTCTGGTGTAGAGGTTGCCTTGTTGGCGTTGCGCGGGTCTCTAGATCGAGCTAAGGCAGTTTTACGCCCCTTTGATCCGTGCATGACTCTTGGCTCGTACGCCGGTTGTGTTGTCGTTGAGGCAGTAGCTGCCTTGTCCTTGCCCGTCGATGGTTGGTTTGCATTCGTTGTCGCAGCAGCCTCCGAGAATCCCAGCGCAGTAACCGGTTCATGCGCACTTCCATCCCCGCCACTAGGCTGAAAAACGACCTTAAACTTTGGCAAAGCAATCGCAGGCGCCGGTCTCGCAATGGATGCCGCCGAAGCAATCCCGGCACTCCCCGCTGCAGCCATCAACGCCAACTCCAACCCTCTAATCAATAACACCGTCCCATCAGCCAATGCAACCGAAAGATACGACAGCGAAGGAGTATGCGATAACGCTGCGATGGGATGCGGTCGACTTCCATGCTGCACCTTCCCCTCCGCGAGCAATCTCGGCATCCATTTGACCCCTCCTTCGCTGCCGTTAGTGCTGGGACTACGACCTGTTCTCAAATCCCAAATCCTCAGAATCGGAAAGCGCGAACTATCTTCCTCTCCTAACGAGACCACCCTTCCTCGCGCATCACACGAAAGATGCGTCACTCGACCAGCAACGCCAGCCGAAGAGAAAGCATCCCATGCCGCAAGCTCTTGAAACGTTTCAGGATCGAGAACTTTGATCGTTCCTTGTATTGTGCCGAACAGAGTGCATGGTTGTTTGCGTGCTGCTTTGTTTGCTCTCCCCGCTTTGGAGGCGGAGGAAGATGGATCGGTGTCGAATTGCACCACAGCCACTGCATCGGATGAGCTGGTGGAAGCAATCGCAGAAGCCGGTGGACGAACCGAACACTGACAAACCGCAGCTACTTCATTCGGACTCCTCAGCGCAGCAGGCGACTTGCTGAAATCATCAACATCTCGAACAGGAGATGATTCGAAAAAGGAGAACTGACGCCATGCTGGACCGGCGGCGGCGGCGGCGGCGGCTGCTGCTGCTGTGCCGATCTCTGTTTCCGGTGCTGGTGTTTTGGAGGGCATGCTGAAGTTGCAGCGGTGCTGCTGCTGCTGTCGATAATAGTTGCGCTGACAAGTAAAGTGCGCGGCGAAGGAGTGTTGTAGGCGTGGTTTGAGGCAGTGTGGTGGAGGTGTGAAAGGGGGAAAGGTGGAGTTGGAGAAAGGGTTTCAATACCTCGGAATTCAGTTGATCTGTGCATCCCATATCGATTTTTCGAATGTTGTTGTTTGGACGCGGTGTAACACTTTGAAACTTTGCTTGCTCGTCACCATCCTGCATCATAGCCGATCCTCTTCATTTCCGTTTTCAAGCTGAATGCATATCGAACACGAGGTCTGGAGCGCTGTCAAGCTCAGTTCGGACAAGTCTGATATGCCTGCTCTTTCTCTCGGATCGTAAATCAACTCGAA
The DNA here is from genome assembly GCA_928865425.1 of Ustilago cynodontis. Lineage (NCBI taxonomy): Eukaryota > Fungi > Basidiomycota > Ustilaginomycetes > Ustilaginales > Ustilaginaceae > Ustilago > Ustilago cynodontis. The sequence continues at coordinate 210,641 of CAKMXY010000013.1, forward strand.
CGCTTGACAGATCAAACATGACTAGAGAGGAACTAAGAGTCAAGTGTATGTGTACTGTCCGACTCAATTGAGATCACCTCCTAACCAAGCAAAAACCAGAAACCCAACGCCATACGGTGTAGCCAATCTTTTCAAAGCCCAAACAACTCTTCCACTTGCCCAATATCTTGTTCCTTTTTGCAACGTTTTTCTATCGCTTGCACCGAATCCACCTCTTCTGCCCACGTCTTTTCCACCTCCTTCTCCTCGTCCTTTTTGCGCGGGGATGGTTTGAGAAGCAAGACTAAGATTAACAGGGTTATTCCTAATCCAATTCTTCTTCAACTTTGCTTCTGGAGAATCCGCTGATCGTCTTCTAGAGGCTAGTGACATGAGTAACGTGCGCTGGGCGACTGTGCTTACCCTCTCCCTCATACTTTCGACTGCAGTCCTTGCCGAAGAAGATGGGGAAGAAGAAGGGGAGGGGGAGGGCTGAAGATGCTTATCAACCCCAGCAGCTGTTCGAGTAATTTCGTTATCCAATACCGGTTTCGGGATTTCAGGCAAGAAAGGGGCGATGAAATACGTATGCAGTAGTAAAAGCGGGATGGAAGCTTTGCAAGGATCTGCTCCGCCTCCTGCATCAAGTCTATCGAGTTTAGCCGTTGTTCGAGCGTGTTCGATGAGAAGTGTCAGGAAGCCGGGACGGGTTGCGAGTGTTGGTGATGGTCGACTTTTCCTATCGAGCTTACGTTTCTCGTCTGCTGGAGGATGGCTGGCCTGAGACTCTGAAGATTGTGCAGTGCAAGTCCTTGGTGCTTTCCGTCGCTGCAAAGCATTAGAAGTAGTCAACACTCCCCGCACCGTCCCCCTCACCTCTCTCCCCCTCAAAACCTCCCCAGAGGTAGCGACGACGAGACGCAACGGATGTGGAGCACGCGGAATTTTCGCCCTTTCATAGATCCTCGACAGATTGTTACCTGAAGTTTTTAACGTTCGTAACACTATCAAACCAGGTCGTTGTCGAAAAGCTTTTGGTTCGAGTTCTTCCATCCTCGCTATTGCGTTGACTCTTGCTCCCTTGATGGCGGTTCGGCCGGTTGTGTTAAATCCCGTTGCTCCTGCCTCCTCCTTCATTTGCGTTTGTGCTGCTCGATGTCTGGTGTTGCAAGATGTACGAGCGGGGGTATGATATCCAGGTTCTCTCTTCCCTTGTTCCCATTGCTTCCGTCCTTCCCAGATTACTACGCGCATCAACTCAAACGGCCTTCCGACGAGTTCGTAGCTAAAAGCACCCACTGCTCCTCCTACCAAGAGGATTATAACAGCAACAACTCTTCCCTGAACAGTTCTAGACTGGTTGTAACTGACGTCAGCGTCTTTTACGTTTCTCTGACCTTCTCTTATCCAATGCGAAACTCTTGAATCTTCAATATACACCTCTCCCTCACCCTGTCCAACATCGCTCTTTCGTCTTCCAACAACGTTCGATCCCTCCCCTTCCCCACCCGCTCGACTTTGAACTAGACCAAGACCTTTCGCATTAAACCAGCCACTAACTCTATCCACTCCAGTCGAAGCAGCATACGCACACCTCCTCGAAACCTCAAATATGAAAAAGAAACTTCCAAATCCTACACTATCCCTAATCAACGACAACATCAATCCTGATCCATGCACTCCTCCTCTCCACCGTTTTAGTCTCTTCTCCCATTCCTTTCGTTTCTCGGAACTCATTGTAAATCCCTCGCCAACACTTGCTTTGTTGAGCGAAGTCGTTGCTGGTTCTATCAATGCTAGGAGTCTAGCACGCAGGGTTGGTTTGGGGACGCGTTTGGACCGTTCGATGGCTTCGTTTTGGACGGATTTAACGAGTTTGTCCCTAGCTATGGCTGGAGCGAAAGGGAGAATGGCAGCGCGAAGTATGGCTCGCCAAGAGATGGTTGTGATCGGTCGAATCGAGATGTGTTTACGATCAAGGTCGGAGCCGGACACATTGCGTTGAATGATATAGCCAACGTTATCGAGGGGAGCAGAGAGAAAACATTGTGCAGCACCTGCAACAGCACCTGACACAGTAACGATCCATAATGGTGTCCATTGCGGCTTCCTCTTTCCCTCTCTCTTCCCCTCTTCCTCTTCCGCATTCTCTATCCTCTTCTCATCCCCCCGTAGGGCAAGTCTTTCTTTCCTCCTCAAAAGCCGACTCTCGGTGACACTATATGCTTCAAAAAGCGTAAATCCGATCGCTGTATTAAACAGCAGCGGTGGTAGTAGCAGATGTGGTAAAAAGTTTGAATTCTCCCGCCGTAGAAGGGTTCGAAGGTATCGAAGACTGAGAGAACGTCCTTCACGTTTAGCCATTGCTTCTAGGATTGTCCATGATGAAAGTTTGACCGGACGAAATAAACGAACTGGACGTTTAAAGAGGAAAGCGAGTGTACCGATGAGTGAACGGATAATGGCTCCTCCGATGGAGTCTTGTCTCGAATTCTGGGTGGAAGAGGAGGAGGAGGAGCGTCGACGGGTTTTGGTCAGCCTCTTTTCTGTCGAGGGACCGGCATTGTCGGTGTTGATACAAGTGGTTGACATGTTTTCTCTCCGCGTGCCGACCTCGACTGCGGGTGTCGTGATGGTAGAGCTGAGACGCTGCTGCTGTAATGTTTACCGATTGGAGGGAGGCATTCTGATTGACATGCTCTAAGGAAGTGTGCAAGATGTCAAAGAGAACGGGGTCTATATTATGGATAGGAGTTTGTAGGTCAAGAGGTACAGTACCGCCAACAGTGGTGGACGCACGAGCCTGTCACCAACCAAATTTCAAACACCGTCTTCCGAAAGCCTCCAAACCTCTCCTTTTTTTGGACCCAAATCTGTCATCCTTCACACCACCACCACCATCACCACCACAATGCCGCATCACCACAACCGCAATCGACCACGAGTATCAAAGCTCGCCCTCGCTTTATCTCTTTTCCTCCTTTCCACCCTCTCCGCCTCTGCTGGGGTGGAAAAAAGGGATGGCTGGAGGCCAGACACCGAACTCCTCGGTTCCAAATTCGTTTTAGGCGATGGTAAGAATGAAGGAATCAAAGTAAAAGGCTATGAAGGAGAGTGGCCGATTTGGTCTTCTTTTCGTTCGAAATCCAGTCATGGCGGGATGAATGCAACCACACCAATGGACATTACACCAGTAGGCAGCATTGACACGGAAGGAAAGGGAGGAAATGGTGGGAACAATGCGACGAAATATGTCTGTGCAGCGATTGGGGATTGTTCAAGGTGTCCTGAAGACGTTGTAAGTTGCCCTTCCCGCCCGCCTTTTCCTATCACCATCCCTTTCTTTCGCGATATATGGCTGACTCTTTTCTCACCTCAATGATGCAATAACATGGTCTAATGATAGGTCCATTTACCTTACTGTAGACCATACAACAACAGACGTCGAACTTCTTGCGTTCCCATTTCCTCCCCTTCCTCCCCTTCCGCCGTCAAAACTGCTCTTTCTCTCGCCGCCTCCTCCTCCTCTCCCACCTCAAACACCGATTCCAGCCCTGAAGGAGGAGCGTTACTGGGATGGGAAGCATGTGGTAAATCAGCAAAAGAAGAAGGTAGAGATTACTTTGAAATGATCGCTGTAGTTGCAAGTATAGCGATGTTTAGCGTTTGGGCTTTTGTTCAGAGACAGAAATTGCTTTTCAAGAGACAGAATCAGATGTTGCAATCTAGAGTCACTGGACAAAGTAGCAGGAGAGCGAGTGGGCTACCAAGTACAACAGGATTGCGTGGTGGTGGTGCAAGGGGAAGGATCAAGAGGAGTGCTAGGTTGGGGTCTCGTATATGAACATCACTTTTCCAATGGGATTCAAGTCAAAACAGGATAGTGATGAAGAAGTGTGAACGAATGGAAAGAATAGATTTGTGATTGGCATTGACCGCTACCATAAGCTACAGTATTATCAGCTTTGTGGTTATGAGATAGTAAGTTTAGGCAGTAGTAGTAGCATTTCTACCGACCTCAATTTCACCCTCTCCAGCAGCTCCGGTCCCACTCTCCGTTCCGGTACTCCTTGCTACAGTCTGCAACAACTCATCTGGGTTTCTGCTTCCAGTGCTCCTATACTGTTGTTCGTCTCCTGCACCTTGAGTGGTGTTGCTCGCCGAACCAGCGCTGTTGGCAGCAAGCTTCCTAAGATCAGGTTGAGCTTTGTTAAATTCGGCGTTACGTTCGGTTTGCATCTGGTCTCTCTTTTCTGCTCCAGGGGTGGAAATACCTTGATCGGCGCCGTTGAGTTGACCGAAATCGAGGGCAGCGGCGGAAGTGGTGCAAGGGTTGGAATCAGCGGGGCCAGGGATGTCTTGGCCTTCACGACGAGCGGCGGCTAGTTCACGACGAGCATCACGTTCGGCACCGATTTCAGTACCGAGAATGGCAGCGCCGGGGGGAGCCGAGTTGCCAGCCTTGTTAGGACCGGCCGAGGATCCGGGAAGCGAGTGCGATTGACCGTCTTTCTGGAGCTCAGCCTAACGCGAGGTGGGAAGAGAAGGGAGGGAGGTCAACATGTCAGTGACCAGAACAGGTAGGACGGGATAGTAAGAAAAGGTAGGCGTGATTTAAGCCAACGTACAACAGAGTGAGGAGCAGCTTCGGCACGAGTCATTTTGGGAATATGTGCGGCTGATGGCGATGTTGGGTTGAAAGTAGTTGATGGCTATCTTGCAGCAGGCAGTTGGTATGTCCTTGACAAATGACTTTGTGAGAGAGAGATGGATCGTTCGATGATGAGGAGCAAAAAGAACAAGTTTGACGTTCAGGTCGAAGATTATGTACTTATACTCTCACCTCGCTCGACAAGAGCGGCCACCGCCCTCTTTAGCTACAGCACACCTTTTACGGTACCTGACGTCTATACGCCCAGGCCACTTCAGAGGAAGCTTTGAGACGGTCTACGCCTGCGAGCTGACACATACACACGCACTTGTACCTCATTCCAATCCTTGGCTGTGACAAGCCTCCACCAACCTTTTCTTGCCGCAATGCTCGACAAAGCAAGATGAACATTGTGTGACTTCATCACTTGGCAACTCGCTCCAACCCTTGACGATGAATCAGCTCTCCATTCCATGCCTTAACTCTACTGTACTTGATAAAGGGTCTAAGTAGTGACTGATGATGTGTTCTTCCGGTCCTGGTTTTATTTTTTGACAGAATTTCACCGACAGCCGTTGTGGAGGGGATTGACATCAAACTGCACATCACTTGCTGCAAGGAGCACGGCCGCCACTACCATCACAGGACAGGAGACGGGACAATAGACGAGACAAGATAGTGATATTGGTTGCCAAACTCGAGTGAGTCGCTGATGAGCTCCCAGCCATGGCCACAGTGTGTGAGTGGCATACTGCATGGTGATACGGTCATGAACTACGGCTGGAGAGCATCAAGGGATGGCCCCACTAAGGATGGCAACCAGTTAGAGGTCATGCCACATGACAACATCGAGGCGGAGAGGGGCAGTGGCATTGGAGTACAGAGCTGTCTTGGCAGAGGCAGCCCTGTCAGCAGCAGACTTGTTGATGTATTGATGGAAGCAGTCACTACACCATCGACCAAGCCTGTGAATGGTGTCATCATCAATGCCATTGGAGGCAGCCCAGGTGGCTGTGCCACGACAGAAGGTAGTGGCCAGAGTAAGCTGTCAGAGGGATCCCACACACTTCAAGGCATTGGCAGAGGGTCCTGACAAAACTGGCTCAGTCAAAAGGCTTGCTGCCCTCGAGGATGAAGAGGGGTGCAGTTGGTGGGCGTGACTGGCACACCACCCTGAGAGCAGTGATGGCACACGTGCTGAGCGGGACAGCTGGTGCTGTGAGTGTCATGCCCTGCCAAAAGGGGTTGGTTTTGCTGGCTGGGATGGTGATGGTGGCAAAGGACCTGTCCACAGTGAAAATGACTGAGCCCACTGTGAGTATGTTGGGGGAGCCATGCACTTCCCAGGTGAGTTTGCCAGAGTGAAGGAAGCAGGCAAAGGTGAGGCAGAAGGCCACCCTAAACATCTGACAATTGTGTTGAGAGGGAGAGACAGCAGGAAGGGCTTGGAGGAGCAGCTGGAGGAGGGGCAGGGTGATGGCGAGCTTGGTGACAGGAAGAGGGTCTCCTGCAACTTGCTTGACACCTCAAACCACTCTGGCCAGGCACTCGGAGTCAAAAGCAGCTGTGGCAAGGCCGAGATTGATGTGCCAGGACTTGATGACAGTGAGGTCATGTTTGATTGTGCCATATGTCTTGGCCGAGGAGTGCTGGGAGATGCTGGCCTTGCATTGAACCAGAGGAGGAAGAAGGCACAAGGGTAATGCTGTTGGATGAAAGCAAAATGGCATTGGGAAAGGGTGTCAGCAAGGATGTTTGCCTCCAAGGAGACATGTAGGGGAACAAGTTTGATGTGTCACTGCAGACACAGGGAGAAGATCTTGTGAAACAAGACCTGGGTCATGGTGTCACAGATTGAGCCCTTCCGGAGGCTGTACTCAACGTTCTCATTGTCTACATGGATGACAACGCGGCAAGGGCCAGACCAGGAAGGGGCAAAGCAGCAGAGAGCCTCAAGGACAGCCAGAGCCTCAAGGAAGTGGATGTCTTTCTGATGGTGTCGATGAGACAACTCATGAGAGAAGATGGCTGTGGGGTTGTCCATTGGGCCAAGGTGGCCGCCAATAGAGTGCTTGGACACATCAGTCCAGATGTGCTCGACGATGAGCAGTGAGGGTTGGAGGAGAGACACACTGTCCCAAGTGTTGAGTGTAGACACCCACCAATGTAACTCGTCTCTTGTCGCCTTGCTAATATGGCAGCCATATGGAGCTTTGTAGTGTGCTCAAATGGCATCATATAGTCTGCGCAAGAAGGCTCGGCCATGTGGAGCAACACATGTGACAAATTGGAGGTGACCTGCAACCTGCTGAAGTTTGAGCAAGGAGGCATGACCTTGGCCAAGGATGCGACTGCAGAGTTGAAGGATGCACTGGTGGCACTGGTGAGTGATAGAAGCCATCTGTGCAACAGAGTTGAGCTCAATGCCTAGGATCTCGAGTTGAGTCATGCCCCAGAGGGTCTTCTTCTGGCTGATGCAGAAACCAAGTGCTGCAGCTGTCAGACTGAGCACTTGGATGGGTGTGGTAGTGTTGACAGTGGCATTGGATGCTCCAAAGAAGTTGTTGAGATAATGTGACATGTCGGAATGCAATGTTGATGACAATGTCACAGCTTGTAGGGCAAAGGTAGCTAGCCAGTGCAAGAACTCTGCAAAGAGGTTAAAGAGGAATGGCAATGAGCATCCTCCAAACACAAGTGTGCATTCCTGGTAATACATATCATCAAAGCAGATGCCCATGAGTTGAGCATTGCTCTCTGTGATGATGACATGTCGGAAGGCATCCTCCAAATCAGCTTTCCAGAGTGAGGCACCCAGGTGTCCACAAATGAAGTCCATGACTGCATCGAGGCTCTTGTACTGGATAGCAACAAAGGAGGGATCAATGCCATCATTGACAGATGGCAGCCACTTGCCAGGCTGTCGGGGATGTGAGAGATGATAGATGGTGCAGCGCTTGTCGCTGTGAGGCTTAGGCACCACACCCACCAGTGAACAAACAAGCTCAATGTCAATGGGTTTGTCAATCAGCCTCAGTCTGCCCTCAAGGACTCAAGCCTTGATCTCATGGCAGAGGTGTTGGACATTGGTGTCATCCATTGGCAAGTTGGCAACCTCAAGGCATGGTGCTTTGCAAAGAGGGCCAGAGTAGCCCAGCTTTACACCATGCTTGAGGGCTCTGCGCAGTTGAGTGGTGAAGGCTTGGTCTGGATACAGGTCAAGGAAGTGAGACCAGTACCCAAGGTTGAGTGTACCGAGCGTGGCTGGCACATCAGTGGCATCAAAGATAGGATGCTCACACCAGGTGTTGGGTTGTGGTGGTGGTGGCAGGCCTGTGAGCAAGGAGGCTAGCAATGTCAAAGCCTGATATCAGGGGTTGAGTACCGGACCTTGACCTGAGACTGAGCTGATTAGCAGGGGAATATTCAACTTTGAGTGAGGCTGAAGATTCCGTGTGGCAGCGGTTCAATTTTGGTAACTGTGTAGCAGGTGGATAGCCAAAATTGAAACTGAGCATCTGAAGCAATGCTTGTTCAATCTCACGTGAGACTGAGAGACCTGTCAATAGAATGTATGAGGTCAGCTAACCCCTGTGGACACTCTGTACAGAGGTAGACCAGCATACCAACAAGGGTGACAACACTGAGATAACCTCTGAGTGTCCTGGGAAGCTGCTCAGTAGGACTACCAATGGCGATGGGCGAGTTCTCTCCCCTCGCCAATGGATTGGGTATTTGGTACTGGTGGGGGTTCCAGGACTGCAGTGGTGGTTCTGCCTACAGTTGAGGTGCTGTAGTGCCAGTGGAGGTGCTGACAGGGTCACACTGAGACACATCTTTGCCAGCAGGAACGATGGTAGCTGCAATGTATGTTATTGCAGCACTGGGACAAATGCATACACCAAGCTACCACAGTAGTGCAATAGATACTACCTAATGAGTGTGGAAATGTGTAATAGAGTGGATGAGCCCTGCTTGTCCACTCAGGTGGAAGGAATAGCATATATATATACATGATGAGCCCTGCCAGCAGAGCTCCCCCTATCCTGCATGTGTCCCCTCTCAGTCCTCAACAACCCCACCACTGGCCTGCCCTACTTCATCCTGCAGCTCACCCTACTTCATCTCCAGAGCCTTTTAACCATCAGAGGTCTTCTTCCCCATCCCCAACAGTACCAAACCCTCCCAAAGTCTTCACCCTCTTCATATGACATGGTACTTGGGCATCACAGCATCATCGGATCTTGTGTGCTGAAACTGAGAAACTGCTGCCCAGTTTGTTCAGCCTCACTTGAAACTGAGCAATTTACCTTTTGCCTGTGCAATCTCAACTGTCATCTGAAACTGAGAATCCTGGGTGAGGCTTATTCAATTTCAGTTGAGACTGAGTATTGCCCCGCCGACTTCTTAGGCTTCACCTCACCTGTAACACCTGATTGGGAGGCATGTCGACGATTCCGGGGGGCATGATGAGGCCCAACAGAGGACTGATGGCACTCGACAGTGGCGCAGGCTGGGCTCTTGGAGGCGGACCGACCTGTAGTGACGCACTTGGAGGTGGCGTGGACCTGTTAGCACTTGATGGTGGCGCAGATTGTATACCTAAGGCAGTTGTGACGCTGGGCCTCGCTATGTGGGGCTGCGGAGGCCTGGGGGGTGCACTTGACAGTGGCACCAACTGAGCAGTTGAAGGCCTGCTAGCCTGTGGGGTCACGCTCGACAGCGTCGAGGACAGTGAAACAGCACTTGGAGGTGGCTGAGACCTAAGGCACGCACTTGGAGGCGGCGGAGACCTGTGGCTGGACATGTCGTCGTGGATGAGTGTGTCGCCAGGGTGAGAGGGTGAGCTCACCAGGTTAGAAGCCCTTCTTGACTTTAACACTGACAGCAGTGTTAGCCTTGGCGCTCTTGAAACTCGAGCAGCCAACCATCGCGTGTGGGCTGTTGCAGTTGATGCAGATGTGGGCTTGAGGGCAGCTGGTGCACTCGAACCCTGCATTGAACCATCAGCAGGGTTCGTTGGAGCCTGCATTGGGAATGCCGCAACTGGAGCTAGTCTTGGTGGTGGGAGTGGGGTTAGGCCAATGAGAAGAGGCCTGGGATGTGTCCCGTCGCTGTGAAGAAGCGATAGAAAGTGGAGCAAAGCTCGACACTTTGAGGAAAGGGGCCAGTACTGTACTGTGGATCTGCTGGTCCGTGAGGGCCCACTCGTGCACGAAGCCAGTGCCAAACCGTACACAACAGACTGAGAGATGATAGTCGACTACCGCTCGCCACGTGAAGAGGCTGTCGAACTCGATGAGGTTGAGGAGGTGTGACAAAAGGGCCTCGTGAAGTTCGTAGCTCTGGGTGGTACGAACTTGGATGCCGGTGTATACCAGCCAAATGTGAGCAAGGGCAGCGAGGTTGGGGATAGCCTTGATGAAGCTAGAGGTCCGTTGCGAAGCCAAATCTTCAGCTAAAGTGAGTTGGCCGCCTTCGAAGACAAGGCCTGAGGCTTGAGGGGGATCCTTGGTCACTCGTGACTCCAGGCTGTGGAGCTTGACCAGCTGTTCGGCTGGAAGCTTGTCCTGCACGACGAGCTTGACGACACTAGGGGGGACCCAGGGAAAGCAGTAGGAGGAGGAGAGGAGGCTCGACTCACCAGCTGTGACAGGCTGCACACTGGAGGGGTGGAGCGCAGGAGAGGGAGGGACTACTGTGTTAAGTGCCGAGCTGGGGGGCAGCGGCGGTGGCGGATGGATGAGAGCTGGGTTGAGCTTGGCCAGCAGCTGGTTGAAGCACTCGTCCAAGTGTGTCTTGAGGTGGCTGAGGATGCGACCTTCGAGAGCAGCTTCAACAGTGGCGGCTCCGGGAGAAGGGAGGTCGAGTCTGGGACGACTAGACCGAGGTGTTGAGTGAGTGGGAGAACGAGAGCAATGTCTCGAGGATGAAGAAGTGAGGGTCTGCACACTTGGGGTGGCAGGCTCGGTGGAGTCAGGTAAAGTGACACCATGACAGCCAGCACATTTCTTGAGCACCTTCTTCCGGATGCCTGCGAAATGCAAAGGGGGAAAGCTACCCTTACACCGAGTGCAGGAGATGCGGTTCAGCATTAAGGGCGGGGAGGGTCACCTAGGCCAACCGAAAGGACCGGTGACAGAAAGGATACGACTCTGGAGAGCAAGTGAGGACTGGCACGCCAAGCCAATCCCAGCCAGATCACAGAGTAAGGAAGTCGACTAATGACTGAAAATTGTGGAGAGCTTGTGCAGGGTGTGCCAGACCGTGAACACGAGATCACACGTTGAGACGGCCAGCCAACCGTGAGACACCTGGGGATTGAACCCAGCGAAAACCCACTGTAGGGATACACATGCAAGAACTGGGCTTGCCGGCCTCAGCACCACTCGCTCGGGAGTGTTCCCCATGTGTCAAGTGGGGGGTGTGTAGTCTCAGCCAGGATGTGCACCTGCCAACCGAGATGTCTTTTTCGTCCAGGGATCAGTGCCAGACGGTCGTTCTACAAGCCCACATGAGTAGGTACGACGGCTGCGTGGACCAGTGGCAGCATGTGGTAAGCGGGGAAGGGAATGGAGCCAGGAGCTGAAGAAAAGGTTTTGGGAAGTCACAGACTGGCGACAACACTGGAGAGACAAAGACAGTGGTGTGTCCAGAGGTCAGGAGAGCTGGGACCAAGCCAAGAGTGTGAGGAGGGCATGCTGGAATGCAGAGGTTAGGTCTTGAAGGGACAATGCTGTGCGGCAGTGATGGGCTAGGCCAGGGGGGTGGTGACCCAGTCACGGTGGAGGAGAGCTGAGCAGGGCATGCACCTGCGACGAAGGGAGTGGGAACTGCGTGTCGAGGATGCTGGGTTGAGGAAGAAAGAGGGGTTGCTGGTGGCAGCAACCAGTGTTGAAAGGAGCGAAAGGATGCTGAAAAAGATACTGAAGTTGTGTGATCACGACCAGCGATGTTGAGAGGAGATGGAGGTAGTGACATGAGTGAGACACGTCAGCGAGCGGGGTGAAAAGCCGCAGCTCGCTGCTCAGTCGCAACGTCACGTGCTCTGACTCGCACGAGTGAAGCTAGCGCCCGAATCGAGCGCTCTGCAGCTCTTCTGCGGATATCAGTCACTTCTCACAGCACCGTTCTATGTTCTTCCTTCATCCTCAGGAGGAGACTGCCTTTCGCGCGACAAAACACACACACACACACAAAGCCAGATCAATGTGTTGACAGCAGCATTGATGAGGTGAAAACAAGAGCATTCTGAGCAAATGGAAAAGGAAGGGTGGTGCTAATCAACATGACTAGCCAACCTTGCCTTAATCGCCGTATTCTGCGCATCTAATGTGCTGATCTTTGTTTGAAGTTCTGCCATCTTTGACATTAAAAATTCCGTCCTTGCTTTGGCTGCTTGACTCGTACTAATCTTTACATTTGCTCCATTGCCATTCCCACCGCCGCCAAAGATACCAAGCAATCCCCCAGCTTCTTTTCTTCTGGCGGTGGCAGGACAGCACCGGTAGTAGCACCTGCACCGGAAGCAACTTTCAACGGTGAACCTTGAATCATTGAGCTTATATCTCCAATTTCTGCTTCGATCGTACGTAAGCTTTTCTCTGCAGATTCGATGGCCCCTGTATTGGCAAGAAGTGTTTGAGTATCGTTAAATACCCGATCTGATACGAGTCTCTTAATCGCTTCTTGCATAACAGGGCGACCGGCGCGGATGGAGGACGGTCGACCATCGTGATGTCTCACAGAGATGATTTCAGCTTGTTCCAATGCTTTGATAGCTCCTTCGTTGCCTTTCAACTCGTTATGCAGCAGACCGTAGTACGAGACTTCACCGCGTTTGGCGAGCTTGTTGACAACCGTCCATGCTTGCGATCGTGTCCAGGGAAGGGAAGAAGCTTCGCTTGAGTCGTCACCAAACGCGTTCTTGCGCAATTCGACGACACTGCGAGAGATAATATCTTGAACCGCCGATTCGACGGACTGTCCGAGAGAGACTTTTTGAACGAGCGTCTCGAGATCAGTGAGTCGTCCACCGAGTTTGTCGACCCAAGAGGCTGTGTCGTCGTTCAAACCGGGAGCATATCGAGGTTCGCCAGCGGAACCTGTGGTGGGTTTGGTTGTGTAGTCGGAGCTGGAAGTCGCAAAGGTTGCAGGTGTAGTCTGAACAGGAGCGGCGGCGCTAGAGCCATGGACGGGAGGTTGTGCGCCATTGACAGCAGCGGAAGAGAGAGTGGGTAGACGACCCATTTCCTTGAGCTTGTTGTATACGTAGCTACGAGCCTTGTCTTCTTCAGCATCAGCTAGTGCAATACCCTGGAATGGAACATTCGGTAGCGCCTTAGCCAGCTCCTTACCCATACCCACAGGATTGTCCGATACAAATACAACATGCGCAATTCCATTGGTCACCAACTCTGCAGCCCACTCAGCCAGTACTTGATGCACAATAGCCTGCTTGATACCTTTGTGATGGAACTGCTTGATCACTACCACGGGCGAATCGAAAGTCTTGCCCTTCTTTCCATCCTTCTCTGTCTCGCAGTCAGACACCAGATGCTGAATCGAGTCGACCGCGTTAGGTGCCAATGCAGAAGCTTTCTCTTCCAAAGACGGCTTTTCGTCTTTCACCTCGCTCGCAACTGACAGAGCAGGAGTGGGGGTAGGAGCGGACGTCTTGGCGAGTTTCTTCTCCTCGGCGAGTCTTGCCTTTTCTGCTTTTGCAAGACGTTTCTGCGTCTGCTCATTGATATGATTCAATGCATTGGTGACGACACCCAGGATCTATTTGAGCTGTGCATCCGTCGGTGTCGCAAACCCAGCCTTGGAACCGATAAGCCCGACAGCAGCAAGATCGATCATATTGTTAATACTGCTCAACCAGCTGAACACCGGCCAGTATCCCGTCTCATTCGCCAGTGAAGTAATCAGCAACGAGTCGGTCTTGGCTGTCTTAGCGATAGCATCGCAGTCAATGACGAGATGCTCAACGTCACGAGTGATAGCTTTGTTCACCAAGCCAGTCTTACCCGAACCCCGGGGACCAGAGATGGTGACAAAAGTCGAAGGCTTTTCGCGAATCCACTCCTGAATAGTCTCTGCTGATTGACGACGCTCCCACCAGTCATCGACGTCTCCTTTGGCATTGCCGGAGCTGTCTTTGAACAGGCCGACAGTGTTTTGCTTGAGCCAGGTGTAGACACGGTATTCGTCCAGCGAAAATGTGTTGTGCACTTTGCTCTCTACCATGAATTCGCGCACCGGATCGAAAACCATGTACGAGATGCCACCGATGAGGAAGGCGAGCAGTGGAAACACGAGTCGCGGATGACTGGAGAACCAGTCCCAAGCTTGCTTGCTGCGAAGCATGCTTCGGAACGTAATGACGAAGCGGGCGCCATTCGGCAATTCCAGCCCATGCGCACAGTTGCGTGCACTGGTAGCGCCGCGAATGCGTGAAAACGTAACAAGCGCCTCCGAAGGTTTCTCTTTAACAATAGATACGATGCGACCATAGGGACGAAGCGTCTGCCAAAGCTGTTCTTCGCTAGCATCACCGGCTTCAAGCTTAACAAAGATGCGAGTGGCGGGGAAGATGTTCATATCCTCTCGAAAAGGTTTGCCGCGAACGACATGAACCCCTGGCGTTCCCAGGAACAAGAGAAGTGGGTTGAAGACGCGGCGAACGCCGGACTTGAGACGTTTTTCGATCATGTTGAGCGACTCTTGGCTCTTTTCGTTGGGATCTTCGCGGTAAGAGAAAGTGACGAATGCACCTCCGTCCTTCATTCGCTCTTCAGCACCGATGACCTTGAATCCATAACCCACGCTCTGGTCAGGAGGCAAGCTTGCTTTCACCCTGTCGAGTACAGATCGCTTCTCTAGGGAGGCAAGCATGTACCTTATATCCCAGAATCCAAGACGAATGGGAAAAACAGTGTCAAAGTAGAGGTAGCCGATCTTGCGGAAGGGATCGTTCTCGGTTTCGTTCTCAGCATCTTCTGCAACTTTGGCTGCTTCTGGCGAACTCGAAGCTAGTGCTGCTGATGATGACCATCGCAAATTCGTAATGCTCGTTGTCGTCGTCGCTTTTGGCCAGGTTTGGCGGTTGTGAATGGATGCGCACAGGATGGACGAATGTCGTACGAAGCGCAGTGTTGAGGCGCTCGCTGTGGTTAAGAGTGCCGGAGTGCTATAACGTGTGCGCAGTGCAAGTGTTACGCTGCTCGAGAGATGCACCCGGCTTGAAGCTCGTGAGAGGTACATGATAGCGCTCGAGGTGTGCGAGAGGAGTTCTACGTTCCGGGAAGGTATACTTGGGAAAGGCCCGGAACGGAGACGGCACTTTTGAGAATGGGTGGCCGTATAACTTGGTTTGGTGGAAGTGGGAAAGGGGGAAGTCGAAGGCAGAGATAACGATATGAGTGAGAAGGCTGGCTGTCAAGATGCTCAGGGTCCATATCCTCTTTGTGTCAGTGTGCCCTTTTGACGTCATTTGGCGGCGCTACTGTATTCTGGCTCGTGCACCTGATGATGGTGTTGTTACCTTTTGCGCCGTAACACTTTGCGCAAAATGCAAAAGACCCTTTCTTTTCTCTTCTCCGAAAGCCGAGACCAAGAATGACTTTTTTGACGTTTCTTCCTGCCTTCAATCCACACCCCATGCCTCACTCGGGCTATCCACCGCCTCCGACCATCATCTGAAACGAAGGAATCGAGTCCAAGATGACTGGTCGTGGGGCTAGAATGCTCGCACGTACGATGCTGTGCAGTGCTGTCAGCAGCGGCAGCAGTACTCGCACCGTCCCGGCTCCAGCAACCTCTATCCCTCTGTTCGGCACAAGACTAGCCTCCACTTCTTCCAAAACACCAGCACCGATACAAACCTCGACAGAGACTAGCAGCAGCACCAGCACCAGCACCAGCACCAGCACCAGCACCAGCACCAGCTCGACCGACCATCGATCCATCGGCAAAGCTCAATCTCTTTTCCTCACGCACGACTCCTCACCCGGAACCCCTTTCATCCTACCCCATGGCATGCGTTTAGCGCGCAAAGTCGAACGAGTAGTCCGCGATCTCTACGACGTCTACGGTTACGACGAGGTTCAATCTCCACAACTTTACAAGACTTCGCTTTGGAAACGTTCTGGTCACTGGGACAACTATCGCGATGATATGTTTGCTACTGAAGGCTACAAGGAGCGCCTGGCTCGTACGCAATCCGTTTCTACCCCGCTTCGATTAGATTCGGAGCCAAGTAGCGTTGATCAAGGTCGTACTGCATGTTGCTCCATTCACCCACCATCCACATCACCAGGAGCAGTAGCAGTAGCGGAGGAGGAAAGCTTCGGATTGAAACCCATGAACTGTCCAGGTCATTGTTTGATCTTTGCATCACAAGAAAGATCCTATCGCGATCTACCCATACGCTATGCTGAGTTCTCACCCTTACATCGCAATGAAGCATCCGGTGCACTCACCGGTCTCACCCGTGTCCGACGATTTCACCAAGACGACGCCCACGTTTTCTGCAGACCAGACCAAGTTTCGACCGAAATCAACTCAATGCTAGCAATGCTCACCTCGGCATACGACACGTTCGGTTTCTCCTCTTTCCAACTCGTTCTCTCCACCCGACCTCCCCACTACATCGGCACCATAGATGAATGGGAACAAGCCGAAACTTCACTGCGTTCCGCTCTCGATTCCTCCGGTCGTCCCTGGCAGCTCAATCAAGGAGATGGCGCATTTTACGGTCCCAAAATAGACATCCGTCTAGTCGACGGTCAAGGTCGTCGTCATCAAACAGCCACCATCCAACTTGATTTTCAACTTCCCCGTCGTTTTGATCTCACCTACGCAGACCCAACCGCAACTGAAACAAACGAAAGAAGCATTCCAGTTATGATCCATCGCGCTATCCTTGGCAGTGTTGAACGATTTATGGCCATCTTGATTGAGCAAACTTCAGGTTGGTGGCCTTTTTGGCTCTCTCCGCGTCAAGCTATTCTTCTTCCTGCAAAAACGGATTCGGCGGAATTGAACGACTACGCAGCAAGAGTGGCAAAATACCTTTCATTAGGTATCGAACCAAAACTGGAACCGACAAAAAGCTCCGAAAGACACTTGCAAAGGTTTTTCGTCGATATCGAATCCAACCCCCAGCGAGAAAAGCTAGGTAAGCTCGTACGAAAAGCTCAATTAGCAAGGTACAACTACATTTTGGTAGTCGGCGAGAGAGAGATGCAAACAGGAACAGTCAACGTACGGACAAGAGACGATGCAAATGCACCAAAAAGGTTGAAAGAGTTGGCAGAACAAGATAGGGCGAGGTGGGGAGATCAACGTCAAGGAGGACAATATACGGTGCAGGATCTGAGAAAGTTGTTTTGCAGATTGGATTCACATCATACTTGGTAGCTCCACACACAGCATGCACACAATGCAATCCATGCTGAAACAGAGACGAGTTGTGATCTTGATAGCACACGTAAGTGCGACAAGGAGAGAATAAGGGCAGTGTGAAATGGCTCTAAACACTCTTTCGATGCTCAAAAGCATGTTCGACCTCATGATCTACATGAATAAACGCCCTTTCCACCATTGGCAAACTTTCCAAATTATCTTGCAGTGCCTGACTCAAATCATGACTCTTCCACAATGGAGTTTCCGGATGCATCACAATATCAATCTCTACGATATACCTCGGTCCACTACTGTATGCCCTAACACTCTCGATCGCCTGAATCTCATCACTGAACAGTGCAGCATTGTACGTGACCAACTGCAAGAAATCCGTAGGAGCAGCAACACCAGCAAGCGTTTTGAATTCTCCAAATGCTGTCCGGGTCCAACTCGTAATAATCGCAAGTGAAATAACGAGCGCACCAGCAGGATCGATCCATCCAGCAATAGTTGCACCAGCAGCTGAAGTGAAGATACCCAACCCATTGATGAACAGATCGTTCCTGTGGTCCTGGTACAACACTTCGACTTGGGAGCTGTGCTTGCGTAGACCGAAGCAATAGATCGCAAGGATAGCTTTGGTGACAAAAGCAACACCGACAGCGATCAGGGAAGCAAGATGGAGTTTCCTATCCACATCGCCCGTTGCCAATTCCTTGATCGACTCGACTACGAGAATAGCAGAAACCATACCCATCAATGCAGCATAGGTGATGTTTCCGATCGGTTCAAACCTCGATCCTCCAATCGGCCATTTTCGTTCATCAACCTTCTCACTCTTCCTATGCAACCAGTTCAATACCAGATTCGCAAATGGATCGAACACCGAATCGGCAGCAGTAGCAAACAGCGAAAGCGACAGCGAACTGACAGCGGCATACATCTGAAGTGCAGCAAGTGCAAAGTTGGCACCGATCGAAGCATAGACTGCGATCTTAACTTTGAGTGCGGAAGATTCTCGATCTTGTTTATCTTCGTCGGCGTGTTTGGAGATGGGTTTGAGAAGACGTTCGATGTGTTCGTTCTGCGCTTCGTAAAAGTCACGAATTTGACGCTCGTTGCGCTTGTTGCGACCTTTACCGGAGTGTCGACGACGAATCTCGGATTCTTCGACGAGTCGAGAGCGAAGAAGCAAGGGATCAGTGTCTTCTGTACCAGGAGTCATGGGTCCTAGACCGCCATAGCCGATGGAGCTGGCACGGGAGCGAGAAGGGCCGGGCGTCATGGCACTGTCTGCAGCAGTGGGGGCTGAAAGGTTGGCATCGTTGTCAGCTTCAGGGGCAGCTGCAGGGGCAGGGGCAGGTGAGGGAGAGGAAGAGTGGCCATGGTGTCTGTGAGCGTGGTGGAAAGCAGCGCTGCCCTGTGCACGAGCATAGGCAGAGGAAGTGCTGGGACCGATGTTGACGTCAATGGTGATATCGTTGCCAAGATTGTTCTGGTAGCTCCTGAGGTGTGCAGGCATAGCAGCAGCAGTTGGAGCTGTCGCAGGTCGTCGAGCAGCTTTGGCAGCAGCAGGGGTGGGAGCTGTGAGTTCGATATCTTGATCGTCTACAGGAGAAAGTGGGGGTGAGAGACCTGGTTGATGGTCAGCAGCAGCTTCGTTGGACGTGGAACCCAACTTTTGCTGTGCCACTGACATGGCTGATGAGATGATGTGTGACATTGTCCTTTGTCCTGAACGCTGGTATGGGGATGGAGATGGTGGTTGCAGAGAGAGAGAGAGAGAGAGGGCTCAAGCTGAGTTGGCTAAAAAGTGGGGGCGCGCTGTCGCGAGACACGACTAAATCTGCACAGCCGCCGCCTTCTTGTTCTGCATCGCCGTGGGATCCCTGGTGTGCTGCTGTGCTGCTGTGCTGTTGTGTTGTGTGCAGAGATATCTGATCTTCCTTATCGGTCACCAAAAAAGAAAAAGAAAAAGAAAAAGAAATAAATAATCGTGCTGTTCTTTTTCCCGCGGTTTTCGCGCTTGTTTGCGTTTTCTGGGCATGCAAGTGAGAAGAACGTGCCACAACAGAGCTTTGTCGTTTGTCGGTTGAAAAATGAACAGTTCTGTCGGCCCTCTTCTGTGCAATATCATACGACTCAGCCGCCAACATTAACAACACAGATCAGAGCATGGAGAAACACTTTTTTCAGATTTCGGTGTCAACCACGTAGAAGCAGTGATGAGCTTGATCAGTGGATCTGCAATGCGAGAACGAGAGAGAAGGGAGAAAATGATCGCAAAGGTCAGCACAACTTTCCTCTCTACATTTCGTTCTGGAACGGTCATGTACTTACGAAAACATCCAGCCTCGTCAACTGGCTATACGTCTCACTGCTCATACGGAACCTCAGCATACCTGCCCACATCATCAATGCTCTTGCCTGTGCCCTGTATTCGTCCATCGCGCTAGTCCCACTTCTGTGAATGCTTTCCTTCAACTCCTGATGCAACTTGTACAAGATCGTCATGGTCATCAGTACGATCTCGGAAAAGTTGCGTGCGATGTTCTCGTCCACTTCCTTGAATTCTTCCGCCTTGCGTGTGATAGCAACCACATCCTTCCTTGACTCTGCATCGAGCGGCAAGATACGAAGCGCTTCGATGGTTTGCAATGCTTCAAGGTTCTGACCATCGCTGTGGAGTCCGACGGCTTTCTTGAGCTCGAGTAGACGACGACAAGTGTCGCGGTTCTTGCCTGAGTAGCCGAATTGCTTTTCGTACGTGTCCAGAATGGCAGTGGCGAGTGTGACAAGGTTGCTGGCAGCAGAGAAAGATGCGCCGCAAGATAAGCCGGTCGACTTGTACTCGGCCGCACTGCTAGGTTCGGTCAGGCGTGCACCGAGTTCCTTGTTGAGCACAGCGACCACCGTGTCGTGCTGGCCAGCGAGGTTGTACAGCAGGATGGCCGACTCGGTTCGGTGTGCCATATCGCATTGGGTCGCAGCCACCTGTACGATCGTCGAGAGGAATTCGCGTTCATTCTTGATCTTAATCAGAGGCAGGTTCCTTTCAATCAGACCAGGCGTCTTGGCACCGTTGGTACGAACATCGCCCAGCAGCTCCTGGAACTCGGTCGGGTGCGCTTCAAGCACCAAAGCACGGATGAGATCGTGGCAGCGTCGCACTTGCTCCGATCCAACCGGCTCAGCGACATCAGCGTGCAAGCAGATGAGGTACAGGTACTGCAAGGCATCTCTGCGAGATGATTGCGAGAAGCTACGCACGTAGCGCTGCACAAGCTTGGCAAAATCAATCCAAGCAGTGCTGCTGCCCTGAGCATCGGGTTCGACCAACAGGTATTCGACCTGCGAAGAAGCAGCTTGCGATGGAACGCGCAACAGACCGTAATAAGCAAGCACAACGGCAAAGTGGATCGCATCCACCTGATGCGCCGAACGCGAGAAGAGGAAGCCAACCGCCTTCTCGAATTGACCACAAAGCAGCAGCAGTCGGAAGTAGAACAAGGGTCGATTGCCCTTAGGGTCAAAGTACGACTCGCCGAACTTTTCCACCTTGTGTCCCAAGTCAGCGAGCGTGAATCGGTCGCGCACAGAATCTTGAGCATCCGCGTCCTCGTCGTACGTCTCGCGCACCATGCTGAGCTGCAACCACAGCCAGTTTTGGATACTCGAGGTGAGCAAAGTAGGGAACTTCTTGGAAACATCGATTCGGCCAATGAGTTTATAGAGACCGAGCTTGTAGGGGTCGTGCACTTCGGGCAAGGTGCGGAAGCGAGAGTTGTATTCAGCGATGAAACGATCCTTGAGCAAACGAGGCAGACGACGGTCGGGTGAGTCGACCCATGCCTTGAGGTAAGCAAGCAAGCAAGGGTCGGTGGATCGGATGCGGTTCTCATTTTCAGAGGCACACTCGAGTGCCTCCTTGACCTTGCCAATGCGGAGAAGCAAGTAGAGCTCGGCCCAGATGGGAACGTTGGTGGATGCATCGACCTCCTTGGCCAGATCGGATCGCCACTGGTTCTGCGAGCTGAGGTGCTGGACGCGCAAGAAGGCAGCAACGGTGGAACGAATGGTAGGCGCACCACCACGCTGAGCCAGCACAGGGTTGGCTGCAATCACCTGTTCCATGTGCTCTTCGAACTCGTTCTCGAGGAAAGCTTTGGATCCTTCGATGAGCTCCTTTCGCAGGTTGATGCCATCTACGCCGTGCCAACGTTTCAGGTCGACATATGCGGAGGCATACTGGCGTTCCTTTATGGGTTTGGCGCTGAACTCTCCGTTGCGTACGTCCTGCTCGCGCACCATCGAGGCGAGTGCCTTCCAGCTCTCATGCAACTCTTTGTTCTTTGCATCCTCGCCCAGGCCAGAGATGGCGTCGATGAAGGCATGTGCCAACGCAAGGCTGTATCCTTCGAGACGCGAAGAGTTTAGTCTGGACACGACCATCTGATACCTGGCCATCTTGCCGTGCATCTGCCAAGTGGCAGTCGATCCAAGCATGGTGCTGGAGCTAGAAGGCAGAGTGTGGGCCGAAGTCGAGGCACCAAAGCCAGAACGCGAAGCATCGAGATCGGCATCCCGACCAGCTGCTGCGGAAGCGGACGAGGGCTGGTGTTGACCTAGCTCTTCGAGAATCTTACGCTTCTGTCGTTCCCAGTCACGATGCATTGTGCGGTCGAGATTGCGGTGAAAGTCTTGCAGCGTTTCGCGCCTGCCCTGCTCGATGGCGCTGATGACCACCTGCTGGTGTTCATGGGTGAGATAGCTTTCGATATCGGTATCGTAGATGGGTTGGAGGGGTTCGAAAGTGCTAGCAATGTTGGCCGAGTTGATGGTGTCGGCAAGTTGAGCTGCATCGATACCACCGTTGGCAAGGAAGTAATGAGCTCGAGCATCACCAGGTTGTGCGGAACCGGAACGAAGACTCTTGGATACGAGCTTGCGACTCTGGTTTTCAATCTGATCAAGACCAAGTTGGATCTGAGGCAGGTCGGAGCGACCAAGGTGGTTGGTGAGCTTCCTTGATTGCTGCAGAAGCTCTGACAGCGACTGAGGCGCCGCTTCCATTGGGTAGTCGTTCATCCTGGCTGTGCAACTCTCGCCAGTGAAGGCTACGAGAGCTATCGTGAAGGGGGGGAAGAGCGTGTCTGAAGCGATGTCGTCACGGGAGAAGCAGCCGCAAATCAGGTACGATGGTGCGGAAGGGGTAGAAGGAGGAAGAGAGGATGGCTCGTGAGTTGAAATTGAGAAGAGACGTTGAACAACACTTCTTTCTCAGATTTTGCCTTTTTCGCGGCAGTCGGGAAACACACACAAAGCGCATCTTGGCGCGTCACACAAATCGGGCTTTTAAGCAAACTCGATCCGGACGACTTGTTGGCTCGGATTTTATGATGTTACACCGCAATAGTAGACATGATCACAGTTGGGCTTTTCTGGCTCGGCTGCAACGCACGGATCGCCTGCAGCAGAAGAGGCATCTCTGACAGCTCGCCGCGGCTTCTTTTCGCGATTTCAACTTGAGCCTCTTTTCCAGGGTCCGATTCTGGCATCTTCTCATCACCATCATCTACATTGAACAAGCTCGCTGTACCTTCGCTTGACGGGCTTACGTCTTCTCGTCTTCCATGGCTCGCTTTATGCGTTAGGACTCTTGACTAAACCATCCAAAGACGCTTCGCCAAGCGTAAGAGGGTCAAGATTACAAAGATGGTCGCCAAGATGCTCTCCAGAGCCTTGACGCTCTTAGCAGCAGCAGCCGACCCCAGCACCATCTCAACATCTTCCACCAAGGCGACAGCAACGGCCACCTCCATCGCAACAGCAACGGCAACACTCAAACCCACCCTTCCCGTCCCTGATGCCGAGCAGCAAGAACGCTTCTCCTCTCTCGCACTCTTCCTCGTCCTCTCCCTTCTCATTCTCTCCTTCTGGACTTCTTACTACCTCAAGGTCAAACGCATCACTGCAGTACACGAAACCATCGTCGGTCTCTTTGCAGGCATGTTCGTCGGTGTCTGTCTCCGCATCGGTCCCGGCGAACAGGTGCAAAACATGCTCAGCTTCAGTAACACCATCATGCTTAACGTCCTTCTACCGCCCATCATTCTCGCTTCGGGTTACGATCTTCGACAGGAAAACTTCTTCCGAAATTTCGGAACCATCTTGATCTTTGCTTTTGCAGGAACCTTCATCAGCGCTATCGTCGTCGGTGTCATCGTCTACCTCTGGTCGCTCTTACATCTCGAAAGCATCTCATTGACGCTGTTAGAGTGTCTCATCTTCGGCTCGACACTGAGTGCGACAGATCCAGTGACGATTCTGGCCATCTTCAACACGTACAAAGTAGACCCTAAGCTGTACTCGGTCATTTTTGGAGAGAGCATCTTGAACGATGCCGTGTCGATTGTTATGTTTGACACCCTCTCTACTTTCCGAGGCAAGGAAATCTACATCTCGTCCATCTTCCATGGTATCGGCTTGTTCTTGGTGGTGTTCACCTTGTCGATGTTATTGGGTGTCTGTTTCGGACTAGCTTGTTCGTTGCTGCTCAAGCACTCGAGGTTGAGCTCGTATCCGCAATTGGAGAGCTGCTTGGTAGCGCTGATCGCTTATACGAGCTACTTTTTCAGTAACGGAGTCACTATGAGCGGTATCGTGTCGCTGCTCTTCTGCGGTATCACACTCAAACATTACGCCTATCACAACATGTCACGACGCACACAGAGGACGACTCGATATACCTTCCAAACACTCGCCAATCTATCGGAAAACTTTATCTTTATCTATCTCGGCCTCAGCCTATTCACTCAGGAGATTCTGGTGTACAAGCCACTGTTCATCATTGTTACCGTCTTTGCAGTGGTCGCATCACGGTATTGTGCAGTTTTCCCGATTGCTAGCGTAGTCAATGCAGTCAAACGTGCACGCAACAACCGTCGTGCGCGAGCCACTGGCGGAGGTGGTGTTCCTCGCGGAGCTGCGGAAGAGGAGCTGCCGCGACAGTACCAGATCATGTTGTTCTGGGCAGGATTGCGCGGTGCGGTTGGTTTTGCACTGTCTGCTGGTATCGAAGGACAGAATGCGGTTGCGTTGCAGACAACGGTGCTGGTGACGGTGGTATTGACCGTGATCGTGTTCGGCGGAACCACAGCGCAGATGCTCGAGATCCTGGGTATTCGAACGGGCGTGCAGGATGATGAAGGAGATTCAGACGATGAAGAGGACGAGGAGGACGTGATGCGTCTCCGAGGTATGCATAGACGAAACTACCTCGACTCTAGCAACTATCGTGATGCATCCGAGCGAGCTGGCTTGACACGGTCAGGTAACCGCCATGCATCTAGCGGCAAAGGTGGCTATCGCGATGCAAGCGCCAGTTCCAGCCCTCTCGCGTCTTTGAGTGGTAGCGGCAAATCGGGCGCAACACGCGGAGGTTTTGCAGACGATCTAGATGAAGACGATGAAGCATCCTCCTACTCTTCCGAGATTCTTCCCTCTCGATCGTCCACCCCGGGTCTCGGGTGCGGCCTTCATCCACTCACCACAGCAGGCGCCAGTAGCAACAGTCCTGGTCTGTCCAGCGCCCGTTCAGCCTGCAACAACCAAAGCTCACTTCCCAGTCTGAGCGAGATCAGAAAAGCAGTCATCGAAGCCTCTTCTTCGGACGGCAGTACTTCTTCTCCCGCCAAACAACTTCTCGATCGAGCAGGACTCGTAATGAAAGATGGACAATGGTTCCAAGCTATTGACCAGAAATACCTGCTACCGCTCTTTAGCAACTCTGTCGCCTCTCGCAAGCATGAAGAGAAGAAAATCGCAAGGCTCGCAGCAAGAGACGCTGCCACTCGAAGCGAGCTTGATCTTAGCGCTACTGCTGGGGGAGGAGATAGCAGTGCGACAGGAGGGAGGAGAAACTTTTTCTCTATGGAGCAAGATGGAGATGCAGAACTTTATCCGTCGGAAAGAGATGCTGTGGTGGTAGACGAGCAAGATGAGGACGGAGCAACGGCGGTATTCGATGCAACGTCGTTTGCGACTGCGAGGTCACAGAGCGGAGCGAACACGCCAACTAGGAGGACGTTTAGCCATGATAATGGTAGTCCTGGATTGTAGTCATCGCATTCTTTGTCAGCACAAGCAGGCTGTGGTCGGCATGAAGATTGTGAGCTCGCAACGCGCAGAGAACGAGACACAATTCCAACAGCTCCCACACGGAGCGTTGACGTTGACGTCACACTATTCAGACCCTTCTCGATGCTTCGCAGCTGACTCCATTCCTTTCCAATCACTTTACCTTTTGCCTCCTCCCTTGGCGGCTCGGTTTCGGCTTCTAGCTAATTCACACAGCAGCCCAAGTCTCCAGCATAGATCCAAAGTACAGCTTACGATGCTGCACAAGTCGAACAAGAGGGTCAGGTTGAGCACAGGCCAGGTTGTCAAGTGTTTGAAATGGCCAATTTTGAAAATGCCCAAGTGAAATTGTAATTCGATCACGACACTGCAAATAGAAATGCATCGGTATCAGTCATTCCCGATTGCGCATCTGGCTGTCTTCCTGTCTCAACCTCGCTTCTTACTTGGGCAACGCTCTTTCTTCTATCCTTCCATCCTGTCTCTCACTACCACGCAATTACCACTACCACCACCAAACGACCGCGAATTCACTCTCAGCCAGGTCATCACATCTATCCTCACGCTCTCACTCACACACACACAGACACATCCTCGATCGCACACTCATCCATTCGCAACAATGCCGCCTGTCGATGCTCAAGCTCCATCGCAAAAACCCGCCGATCCCATCCTTTTCTCCTTCCCCGACTCTGACCAACTTTCTCGCAATCTCGCCGATTTCGTCATCAAAGCTCAAAACGATGCTATTCAACGTCGAAACAAGTTCACTCTCGCCACTTCGGGTGGAAGCTTGCCCAAGATGCTTGCCAAGTATCTTGTCAACAGGGATGATAACGCTTTAAGGTGGGATAAGTGGGAAATCTTCTTCTGTGACGAGCGACTCGTCCCCCTCGATCATGAGGATAGTAACTACTACCTTTGTCATCAGGAGTTCTTTAGTAAAGTTCCGGAGCTCAAGAGGAGTCAGATCCACACTATCGATGAAAGTTTGTTGAACGATCCAGAAGAACTTTCAGACGCATACGAGAAACAGCTTGTTCAGGCTTTTGCAGGCAAAGAAGCTGTAAGGAACCCTGTGTTTGATCTGATCTTGTTGGGTATGGGCCCAGACGGTCACACCTGCAGTCTTTTCCCGGGACACGAACTGTTGACAGAACAGGATAGGTGGGTGGCTCCGATTGAGGATAGCCCCAAACCACCCGCGAAGAGGATCACTTTCACTTACCCGGTTCTTAACCACGCTCATCGTTTGGCGTTTGTACTGGCAGGAGAGGGAAAGCAGGAGATGCTCAGTAAGGTCTTGGATCAGCCAGAGTTGGGTTTGCCAGCGAGCAGGGTTAGACCTAGCCCACCAGGTGATATTTACTTTTTTACTGATAACGCTGCTAGTAAGACTACAAAGTATCAGAGGAGCGATTTTAAGCTCTGATTCGCGAAGCGTTGTTCAAACACGCTTCTCGTGCAAGCCATGCGCAGTGTAGTCTCCAGGTGTTCTAATTTTGAATGCAAACGTAACTTGATTCTCATTCTCATTCCGTTTGTGACATTGCAATGTGAGTGAACAACAGGAGAAAGAGAGGTGCGAATCAACAACACCCAAACCATCGATCTCGATCAGGATTCTTGCCACTAGCCAGTCGAATTGTTCTTCGCATCAACTCTGCCTCGCTCCTTTCCCTTTCCTCCCGCTCTTCCTCGTCTTCTGCTGCGAGTCTAGCTGCTTCTTCGTAAGCCTGTAGTGTTGTTACTCTATGAACGATGTGTGAGAACATTCTTTCTACGTTGTGTCCCGTCTTTGCAGAGGTGTAGAAGAGAGTGAAGCCTTCCTCTAGCTCCTCTGCTGAACGAGCGTTTCCATCGAGGGCCGCGGGGAGGGAGATTGTTGATGGTGTTTGTGGTGCTACTGGCGACACTGGTCGAGCGGAAGAAGAGGGTTGGAAGAGATCATTGATGCTTTTTGGAGCACCTAGTTGTGGCTGTTGCGTGGAGCTGCTGCGAGCAAGAGGGGGAGGTTTGAGTGTTGCTACGCTACCTGCTGATGATGGTGCTAGGGATGGTTTGTGTTTCAACGCTGTTCTCCCTCTTCCTTCCGTTTCCCGATCAGCTTGTTGTGAAAGAGCGGGTGAAGGGCAAGGTAATCCGTCAATCCCTAAGCTAGATGCTGCTGATTGTTTCCTCCCATGTCCACCCCTGGCCTTTATACTTCCATCATCTCGAGTAGATGGCAGTCCGAGCGTGGTTCGGGGAGTAGGACTCGCGCTGAAAATTGTACTGCTTCGTGGAGTGTGATACACAGAGGGAGCACCCAAACTCATCGTTGAATCCACCCTATCCCTCTCATTCTTCCTTCCGCCACCAAGACCACTCCTGACACTTTTCGGTGGTGGGGTGCGGGCAGTAGAGGAAGAGGAAGGAAAAGCAAACTTCCTATCGTCTCCGCCGTCAGTGTCATCAGCATCGGATGGATCACGGAGATGAACCACTTCGATACTCTTGATCGATTGTCTTTTTGTATGTTCCCTAGGTTGCTGCGAGGATGACGACGCTTTTGACCGTCTCCAGCTCGCAAGAAATCTACTTCCTCCACCTGCATTGCTGCTGCTAGCTGCTGAGTTGGCAGCACCATCTGCTTTGGGTGTGTTGAGATCCGACTTTGCTGTGGGAGAGCTACTGAGCTGTGCAAGATTGGATATAGTGTTGTACGGGGTGACGAACATCGTATTCACCGTGCCGTTACCGTTGGCTTTACTCCTCTCTGTTCCCGAGATTTCGTCTGTTTCGCTGCCTTTCTTTGCAGCAGCAGCTATTGTGGAGAGAGATTTGCACGAGAGTCGATAGTCCTTCGAAAAGTTCCTCCTGGCTAATGATGGAGACGCATTACAGTTCCTCGTCGTTGATGGTGTTGCCCCTGCCTTCGTTGGAGTACCTTGCTCTTCAGGATGGGGGCTGATAGCGTTAGGATCAGGTCGAGACAAGACCTCGGCTGGGTTTGCCGGCTCTTCGGCACCACTTGGTCTCTCACCCTCCTGTCCTGGATCAATGCCCCAATCCACCTGACCTTCCTTTCTGCGAACCAATCCATCCAGCACTCCCCGAACGAGCGATCTATTCAACCCTTCCCCCTGCCCCTCTTTTTCATCTAGAAGATCAGATTTATTGGCAACACAGATCCAACAAAACCTCCTTCTCTCCACTTCATCCTCCGGTCCAGGTCCTTTAGCCATGAATGCATCATACCATCCCTTCACCCTCTCCACCCCTTCCTCACATTTACTTGCATCTATTGCGATCACCACTGCATCCGCACCTCTGTAGAACGCCGAACCTAAACTCTGAAATCTTTCCTGACCAGCAGTGTCCCAGATTTGGAGCGTTGCTTTTTCGCCTTCCGGATCCAGCGGGTCAAGAGGGAGAGTTTTGGTAATGAAATCGGCTCCGATAGTTGCTCGGTAAGAAGGGTAGAATGTGTTGGTAAGGAATCGGTTGCGGAGGGATGTCTTGCCTGTGCCTCCGTCACCGATAAGGACTACTTTGATCGCTCTTCTCTGCACAGGGATAGCTTGTAGGGAGGTAGCGGTGGAAGAGATGGAAGCAAGGGTTCGGATAGAGCCTATTGCAGCCACGGCGGAAGATTGGAGTGTAGATGCTGCTTCGGATGTGGGGAGACGGGAGAGTGTTGGTGGTGTGACAGGGTAGCGTCGTGAAGTTGAAGGTGCATCACGACGGTTAGCTTGACTGCCGTTGGGAGTGGCGGATTTGGTCGGCATCGTGGTCGAGAGCGTTCGTCTTTCTATCTCTGTCCATCCAACTACTTCTATGAATGTCCGTTCGTATAGCGGTAGTCTTTATGTCAACTTCCGAGTAAGCTTAGCTGAAAGTGCTCGATCTCAAGCGCCGATGCAGCGCATCATCTCCGTAACATAGCGCCTGCTTGATCTTGGAATGGAGGATGGTCGTTGTGAGCTAGGCAGAAAGTGTGAGGAGGAGACAAGACAGTGACATGCAAACCCTGAACTCGCCTGCGCCAAGGTGGAGTAACTTTGTCTTGGCTCGAGAGCCGAAGCCAAAATAAGGCACACAGGTCACACAGCCTTACGCGACAGGAAACAAAGACATATTGTACGTGACCTTCTTTCTCCGCACCGGCATTCCTGCTCACAATTCGACCACGCTCCTCAACATGCTCACACTACCAGTACATCACACAGCACAATCAATCTAGGAGGTGGCATCACAACGAGTGATATTCCTAGAAAAAGAACCCATGAACAAGTATAATGCGAAATGCTAACGAGTGTGTGTGTGTGTGTTTGTGCGTGACCAAGAAGATGCAAGTGCGGTTTCAACACCGTGGTTTTGACAGCTTGCAAGCCAGCAGAAGCTGGAATGTCACTATAAACGAGTGTGAGGAGAGATAGTAGAAAGAGCGTGGGACTATGACTGCTAAGATGACATGTTCGGACTTTGGGCGTCCTTGCTGCGAGAGAAAGGATGCGCGGTCACTGCTGCTTCTGAAGGGCCGCCTTCTCGTGCTGAACGTCTTTGCCCTTGGCTCCCTTAGCCTTGATCGCATCCTCACCGGTAAGGCCCCACATCTTGGGACGTCTACTCTTGTCACCGCCCGTGATGACACTGCAGAGGAAGTCGAAGAAACGCTGACCATACTCTTTGGGAGGAACCGAGCTGATCATGTGTCGATTCTGCGTTAGGCCCTTCCAGATCGTCTCGCCTCGTTTTACGGATGTGTACGGTGTAAAGAGATCAATCACACCGAGGTAGTAAATCATGTGTCCCGGCTGATTGTGTTCGTCCGTCGATCGGAATCCACCTTCATCCTGATAGAACAGGAAGTGACGGCGTTCACTGACATCGCGGTCTGGCAACTTAGTCACCTGCTGAGCGTTCAGCGCCTTTGGATCGGAACGACGAACGGCTTGTCGCAGAGCCGAAGCATCTTGCTCACTGCCAGACCCAGTGGGGCGCTTGACCTGAGTAGGCTGACGTTTGAGCTCCTTGGTCTCGGGCTGGAAGACGCGCAGGTTGTCCTGTCGCAGGTTGTCCTTGTTACCTCGACGCATGTCGTGCAATCCAATGAGCAGAGAGTAGTCCATAATGTTGAGTCGCTGCAACAGTGCCACATCGCTTCGCAACTGCGCTTCGAACAAAGCACGCTTCTCTGGACCCAACTCGATCTCGCGCCCGCGCTTGAGCCAGTTGAGATCCTTGAGCACTGCGCCTGACTTGGTCGCTGCCTTTTCTTCGGGATATTCTCTTCCAATGGATGATCCCTTGAGATCGTACGTCTCGTGAATGTCGCGATGGGGCGGGAAGAGGTTGTTCATGATGACAAAGTGAATCTTGCGTCCACCCGGCAACTTGACACGGTGCAAGCCGTAGAAGCGGCTGAGCAGCGTGTGCGGGTTGGCCTTGACATGCTCGTGGTAGTCCTTGAGGATGCGCAGCAAGAACTTGTGTTCGCTGTGTCTGATCGTCTTGATGATAAAACGGTAGTCGCGGGAGAAGTAGAAGAAAGATCCACTCTTACCTGGCGAACCCAGCTCGCTCAGAATGTATTTTGAGGTCAACGATAACAGGTAGTCGGCTGCGTCGAGGTGAAAGTGCTCGCGCAGCTCACGGAAGACCCATGGCGCATAATCCTTGAACTTGAAGTCGTACTTGGCTGTTGGTGTCAGCTCTCGTCCGATAATATCGAAGGTGAATTTGTGCTTGGCAGTGAAGTCACCGTCGCAGAGCGGACGCTTCATCTTGGCCTGACACCTCGAAACACCGATGCGGATACCGGTAAGCATGTTGTACATAAGCACATAGTTGGCGTGACCTTCGCCAATAAGGTTGCCAACAAGCACTTTAGGCTCGGCATCCTCATCCCGCTCCCGGTCGCGATCGGTGCGCTCCTTGTCTTTCGAGTTGACGTTGAGCCAGTCTCGACCGGTCTTGGAGCGTGTGAGTGCACCAACGACACCTCCAGCACCTGCTCCGGCGCCGCTCGCTCCAGCGTCCTTGTCACCCGTAGATCCCTCAGCTGCAGCATCACGCGCTTTCTGCTCCTTGTATCGACGATCTCTTCGCAGCTGTTCGGCGTGCTTGGCTGCCTCTTCATCGAAAGCAGCGTCACCTGTCCGCAAAGCATGGGCTGGACCATCTGCGGTGGTGGGCGAGTTGAGAGCATCAGGCTGCCATGGATAGCCTGCCGAATGCGAGTTGGGATCGCGGTCTCGACTGGATCGGCGCACGGAATGCGTCAAGCTACCTCCGGATTGGGAGCGACGGCCTTGCAAAGATGAGCCTGTGGTGTTGCGACGTGTCATGTGCTGGCGTGGTGGAATGCCGCTGGGCGGCCCTGCAACGTCTCGGTTTGCGGGGAGTTGTGAAGGACCTGCGTCGGCGCCTTGCTGCGGATCATGGAAATAAGGAGATGCATCGTGTGTGAGGCGGATGGCAGGTGCTGGGGCCACACCATTGGCGCCATTGGCGAGGTATGACGAAGCAGAGCCACACGAAGGGAAGCGTCGCTGCGTCATAGATGCTTCATCGTCGTCATCGGATGCGCCACCATGGGAAGAGGCGGTGCGATATGCGGTGCTGGCGGTCGATGCGTTGGATGCATTGCGACGCTCCTCGAGCTTCATAGGTGGACGATAAACGCTCGTGCCAGACTGAGGCTGCTGCTGGGATGTGGATGTACCATCCAATTGTGCAGGCTCGTCGACGAGCACAGGAGCAACAGTGACTTTCGGGGATGAGGAAGAGGATGCGCCAAGGATGTGCGTCGGATCGGCAGTGTATGCACGGCGAGCGACCGGTGCTTTGGTCTGAAGCGGTGCAGCAGGGCTGGCATCATCCTGATTTCTGGCCTCAGAAGGATTGGCTGAAGAAGACAGGCCATTGTTGGGATAAGTGGGGATCTGAGATGAGCCGTTGGTAACGGTGCTCATGAGACCATTGCGCGAGTCATGACCAGCAATGTAATCAGCCTCGAGAGGAGGTGATGGTGGAAGCTCGCTGAGGAAGGGATGATGGCGTGTTGGTGCGGTAAAGCTGGGCTGTGATTTGAGTGCTGCATCCTGACGACCTATTGAGCCTGCACCAGATGTGGGCGAGGCACGGTTGAGCGTGCTTGCGTTCTGCTGTCGAGTTCGACCTTGACCGAGCTCAGAGACGTCTGGCAAGGGCCTGTCTGTGTTTGTGGGAGAGTCGACTACAGCGGGCTGCTGAACGGCATGGTGATTGCCGTGCGCACGCTTGCTTACGAGCTGAGGAAGTCGAAGGATGCGATGTCCTGCCGAGGTGGTAGAAGTAAGTCCGTTGGCGCCAGAGAAAGCGGAGTCGTTGGCATTGCTGGGTGTGACGGAACGGGAGACGACAGGAGAGGCGTACGGTGCTGATCTGGAGATGGTAATGTCGTAGACCTCGCCAGTGCTGTCATTGACGCGGATCTGTTGCTCTTCGCGCTCGAGGGCTAAACGGATCGAGTTGAGCGTTTCTGCTTCAGATGCGTGTATCAACATGGTCTACCATATCTTGCAGCAGGTCTGAGACGGGGACACAATGGATGTTTCGGCGCAGAGCTGGACCAGTAGACCGGTTGCGGTGTTGCCAAGGTTGTCTCCGCACGATCGAGCAAAGTAGTTGGAGGAGCCGAGTGACTGGCTATGCGCTGGTGATGAGTCCGCTGTCGTCCCAGTGCGATGCTATTGGCTGAGAGAATGTCAATGAAGACTGAGCATGCAACACCACCGATGCGAGAGCTGAGTACAGTCGATCGAGAAGCGATGAAGACGATTGAACCTGTTCAGTGGGCTGTGCTGGTAATCGGTCGAGATGTAGGCCAGCGACGGAGATGGTGGTAGTAGTTACGCAGTGGCTGGCGAATCAAACTGCCAAAGTGTCGAATTGGCTGGTCGACCGTGATGATGATGATGGCGTTGCTGGTGACGGTCTTGAGTGGAAAGAGTGGGCAAGGTTGCCAAGGCTCGGCAGGCATGAAAGAATGGAGCAGCAGCAGCAACAAGGCAAAGCGGGAGAGACAAGACACGCAGGCAGACAGTCCAAGCAAGACTCTTGCAGCCTGTGAATGTTGACTTGAGTGTGATTTTGAGCTGTGTGTTGCCTTTCAATTCAAAAGCTGAGCCAAGGCAACCGAGCCCAGCAAGAGAGCCAAGAGAAATTGAGCGCATTTTCAAAAGAAATACAGGAAAAGGACTAATTTCGGGCCAAGCCGACGGCAGTGCAATTTTGCCCTTTGTGCTGCGGCGTCGGTGTAAAATCGTGTCGCCTTTTGAAAATTGCGAAAGAGATTTTCCTAGATTTTCCAGACTTGTGTCATTCTGCTGCCTTCTTTTTTCTCTTGAATTCGGCGGAATCGCAAATCAAAATAGGCAACTCACACTCACACGAGACTACAGTACACCAAGGCTAGAGAGAGAGAGATAGTGTGGAGCTGTCACTAGATACAATCGCGCCTCGTATGACACTGTGACTTCTCTCTTAAATCGCGATTCGAGTCCGGCAGCCAGAAAAACAGCACACGCTCTCGCTTTCCTCTGTGAGCTGCAAGTCGGCATGGCCTAGAACTCTGTTGCACCGCTTCTAGGTTGCTTCCCTTTCGAAGGCGGGCCGGAGCTGTCAGAAAGACAATTAATCGACCTTTTTCACTGCTCTCTCTGTCGTTGTTTCGACTGTTCAACATGGCCTTAGGCCACATGGTATGAGATCAGAATTCGAGGGTGACTGCGGCGCGGATCGATCGAAGCGTGGAATTAAAGTTTTCTTCTGTTGCACTCGATCCTCTGCCAGGTCAACCCTGACGCAGTTGTTTCAGGGGTGCCGAGAATGCGCATATCACCTCGACCCACCTCTGTCTTCTCGTCGAACAGAAGGGCGTCGGCGAAGCCCACTCTCGCGCCTGCTATGCACAATGGCACAAATCACAGCGCTGAAGCTGGACTCGCCCAAGTCTCGGGCCGCTTTCGCACTTGACAAGACGACCGCCCGTTGATCCCCTTTTGCCTTCATCACCGCAAGAATGACAACTGAGCTCTTCTTTCAGCACCCTGATCGGAGCCGATATGACGAGCCTGAGAACCGTTGCAATCTGATAGTACAACGCTGCAACGCAAGCTTGAGCCATGACGGCGACCGCGCCTGTTGTCCGGACTAGAGGACGCTCAGGTCTTCTTGGCGTTTAGCATAGACTAGCGTGCAGATCGGATCTTTGTGAAACGTCGATCTTCTCATGCGTCAACATGTAGATCGAGGAGGGCTAGGTACTGTAGCTCGTTATCAGCTGCATTGTGCGATATAGTGTGTGTGTGTGTGTGTGTGCAAATGCAAGCCTCTTTACTCGTCCTCCAAGCGTTCAACCTCGTCATCTACATCAATGTCATCGTCTTCCTCCTCCTCGTCGCCTTCTTCTCTCTCGTCCTCATCCTCGCTGAAGGCATCATCTGACGCATCGTCCTCATCGTCTAGCGAGAGCATCAGTGCTCTCGTCGAAGTGCTCTTTGTCCAGTCACGTCCCGATTCCAGAATCAGACCCTGTTGTTTGCCACAAAACAGAATCAACGCAAGTCAGTGAGCGCACACTTTTAACAAGGGAGAGAGGGAAAGAAGACGCAGGACTTACACGTAGAATACCTTTCACGAGCTCCTTCTTGGATCTCGCCTCATTGATCTCCCTTTGCATCTGTTGCACTCTCTGCACCACCGCAATATCCTGCGACGCATCCGAGTCTTGCTGTGTAGAGCCTGAAGGATGGAGTTGACGCGCACGAATGTCGGCTTTGATGCTCTTGATGGCCTCCAGCAGTCTCAATGTCTCCAATCTTTGTTCTCTGATCTGAGCCTTGACACCAAATCTTTCCTTCTTAACCTCCCGGATCTTGTTGAAGATCTTCAAGAACTCCAGCGCCTGATCATCTCGCACTTCTAGCAAGTCTCTCGTTGAAGCATACCTCTTGCTCTGCTCTGTCTCGCCCTCCGCGCTTTCTCCTTTCCTTCCCTTCGCTGTGGGCCAAGTGGTCGAAAGAACCTTCTGAATCACTGCACTCGACTCTAACGCTCTCGCCGTCTCCACTCTCAGCTTGCTTTTCCCTTCCAGCTCTCTCAGTCTTTCTTTCTTGTCCGCTATTTGTCGCTGTAATGCAGCTGTGCTGGTGGGCATCTTCATTGGTGTATCCGCGAGCTCATTTTCGTACGCCTCCCAAAAGTCGAGCTCTTTCTGCTTGCGTCGAAGAGCATCGCGGCGGTTTTCGACTTCGTAGTATATAGCTCGTTCCAGTGGCGATAGTTGGGGCTTGGCGGGAGACTCAGCGGGAGTCGTCGGCGAGGAGCCTGTAATGAGATTGCGAAGCTCCTTGCGTCTAAGGTTAGATGGGCCGGCAGCAGCTGAGGAAGAGGTGGAGGAGGCGGCTGCTGCTGAGCGCGAGTCGATGTGTCGGTCGAAGGTCGCCAGCAGTGCATCTAGTGGTGATACTGTCATGATCCCTGGGTCCTGGAGGGGCGCTGGCGCTGTGGTTGATGGAATCGATGAAGATCGTAGATGGACAAGAGTCGAGATCAACACCAAGGCAGCAAGACCCTGCAACTCAGACAGTTTCGACGCGTCCCACAGCAACAAGTCGTGTCGCTGCACTCGCAAATTTCGAGCAATGTTAAGAACTCCTCGACTGACATGTAACTTCGGAATTTCTGTCCGACCTGGTCAAGACCATCATCCCTGTTTCTCCTCGCCTTGACCACCCTATCGTTCGGACGTCGATCAGAGTGTACTTGCCACCAATGATGATAGGAGAACAAAGGCGGTGCCGAGCTTCGGCCAATCCAGAGGACTTCTCGTCGGAAAAGCTAGGGTTCTGTAGCCTTCGTTCAGACGCTTCAGCTTATCAAAGCTACTCGATGGACTACCCACGCTGTGCTACGAAGCATGACCCTGAGACTCATTGATATTGCCTGGGCGACCTTGCTTGCTCTACTTTAGCTCGCCGACGAACTTGGAAAAGAAGAAAGCTCGATGTGGTCTTGATCAGTTGCCGATCCTTCGGACAATCAACGGACGTTGCCGTATAACAAGCGCTCTAAACTCAACCCTTCCAGCCGGCAGTTCAATGAAGCACGGATAACTCCTAATTGGGCAGCCCGAATGGTCTGAACGCGAAACGCGACCGCTCTCTTTCTCGCGAAGCTGATCGTGTCCGAATGCAGTTGAGAACAAAGGGAACTCGCTTCAGCAAGATATTTTTTGACGTCCGACCGCATGAGTTTGGCGCCAAAAGTGAGACTGTAAAAGAGCTCTTCGGCGTTGCGGAAGCTCTTCACCGAGAGTGAAAGCCTCGCCTCCCAATTGGACTAGCATCAAGCTTGCTCAACCCTCGATCGCCTCGGAACTCCTCGTCCAAGGTGGGTGCTAGATGGTGGACAAATACGAAAGCAACAAGGCTCGAAGATGAAATGAAGAGAGAGGATGAAAGCACGATTGTCTCATAACCATACCATTACTTTCACACCAAAGTACACAAACTCCACCTTTATTACTAAGTTCAAATTGAGCTCCGGGACCTCTTCACTGCGAGCGGCCTTTCTATGATCAGCAGCCACTCAAGTCTCGCTTCGCCAAGCTCTTTGCTCGGCGTCGATTAATCCGCCTGCATCCGT
Organism: Ustilago cynodontis; assembly: GCA_928865425.1. NCBI lineage: Eukaryota > Fungi > Basidiomycota > Ustilaginomycetes > Ustilaginales > Ustilaginaceae > Ustilago > Ustilago cynodontis. Next base: position 247,494 of record CAKMXY010000013.1, read on the forward strand.
TTTGCATCGACTGCCTCGTCCGCACTTGACCAACGATTCGGTTTGGCTTCCGGTTGCACTTTTTTGTTTCAGTTTCATGTGTACCATTCGGTAAACTCGGCTCCCGTGGTCCTTTTGGTGGCCATCTCCGGCGATCATGACTTTATGGCAAGAGTCTGAACGGCATGAAAAGGATAATGTCGAGCCTATGCTACGCGACTAATCCAACGTGTGATGAAGTCAGAGTCTGTTTCGCTTGCTGTTTCCGGCGCAAACCATGCAACAGTGTGGGAGACAGACCAGCTGGACCGCCGAGGGTTGAGTGGTCGGCGATGATGAGGATGAGAATCGTCGCTGCAGGTCGATCGGAGCTTGAAGGCTAAGCGCCCCCTTGGTGCGGATTCTTTTCGTATGGCGTTACAGCTTCGAGACTGGCAAAGAGCATGTGTCATGATGTACCACCAATGCAACTGGCAGCCGGCACTGCGCAAAGGTGCATCCACCGCCGAGCCACAACGGATATATATCATCCGCTTACTTTTGCTGCAGAGATCAACTGATCGGATCCGATACCCATCCGCTCTTCATCCTCGTCCTTCTTCATTGGCCTCCTTCTTTCTTTCTCTACTTCTTCCATCTATTCCCCCATCACCACTGTCTTCACAACTCTGTGACAAGCAAATATGGTCGCCCTCATCCGCACTCTCCTCACCATCGGCACTCTCGTAGCCGCCGCCGCTGCTGCCTCTGTCTCACCCCGCAGCTCCAAAATCACATTCACACTTTACAACAAGTGCAAGCACGAATTCGCCCCTGTCTTCCTCCCCGCTCTCCCCGGCAAACCTTCTTGGCCAGTCATCAAGTCTGGCAAATCCGCTTCGTTCTCGTTCTACTCGGATGACTATCGAGGCAAGATCTTCTCGCCTCTTCGTCAAGTTAACGTGACCACTGGAAAGGGAGCTACACAGGCTGAAGTAGATCTCGAGTCGGGTGATTACAACTTGTCCGTTGCTGATGGCTACAGCAACCCAATGTTCATTCAGCTCATGGGCAGACAGTATGAGGGTTACTGCACCGCTGCTTACTGCCGCAGCAAGAATTGTGCGGATGCATACAAAAAGGAGAGTGGACTCTTGACGGCGAACAGAGTCGGAGACAGGACGGCCAAGCCTAATCACAGCTGCCCGCCAACATTCACTAACTGGGTCGTTCAGTTCTGCTAAGAAGGCGGAGGTTGATACTATGTTCGTCTTCGAGTCAAATTAGCTCGCGCAAGCATGACGATTGCATATCTCATGTGCTCGCGCTTGAGCTCACCCTTTCACCTGCACAATCTCTCCAATCCACGCCACTACAATGGCTGGTATTAGCGTCACTTCTTTTCCGGACAGTGCCCTTTGTTAATATCGTTTCGTGTTCATGCATAAGACCCTTGTGTGTCGACTCGCTGATCGTGCGACCGTCAATGACGTGTGCTTCAGGATGGACGAGCACTAGCGTCTCGAAAGTCTTCTTCTTCGGCATCCCATGCGAGCATCTTCTTGTCGGCACCCAGCATGTCCAGCATGCTGCCAATGTTCCATTTGCGCTCGATGCCCATACTTCCCGCGGGAGCTGCCGAGGCAGTCGATGACTCTTCGACCTGCGTCCCGAGCAGGCTCTGTTGCTGCCGTGATGTAGAGGAAGAACCTACAACGGACTGAGACCGACGAAGGAGCTCGGAAAGGTCTGGAAGAGAGGCCTGTGAGAGGGCGCCCTGGCTGTCTTGGCCTTGAGCTCGTCGAAGCGGATCAGAACCTCCAGCGGACTCTTGCGTGGAACGCAGAGCGGCGGCCGCCTCTTCAGCACCTGGGGAGCTGATACGTGACCTTCGCAGCAGAAGAGGCGGCTCGGATGATTCTTGAGAGTCGTGTGCTTTGCCCTTGGGAGTTTGAGAGGACGTACTGGCAAGGTTTGACGGTGGTGATTCGAGTCCATAGTCGTCGCGAGATGAAGCACCACCACCAAGGGTCGACCAGTCTCCGCCTTGGGCTCCTGTCATCTTCCATAGGTCTTGCGCCGCGAGTTGACCGGCTTCGCGCCATCGAGCAATCTCTTTGGGAAGCTCGTTGAGAGCATCGTCTCGCAAACACTTGCTTGCCTGCCGCAGCATGGTGAGCCGTGTTTCAAGTGGCTCGCGCTGTCTTCTGACGAGCGTGCTGCTAGTGCGCCGTGGACTTGCTGCACTTGCACTCGTCGCTGGCTCTGAAGCGGGATCCGGATTCATGCCTTGCGTCGAGTGACTTCGTTTGAGTGGGGACCTGAATGGGCGGGAAAGCCTTGGACGGCGTGTTGAGAATGAGGTTGAGAATGAGGATGAGGATGAGGATGCGGATGCCATATTGCGAAGGGGAGTGGCTGAGCGGACAGGAGCTGCTGCGCTGATATGTATGTCTCCAGATATGTCAGAGGTGCTGCTTGGAGTTTCAGAGCGAGAGTTGCCACCTGGCCAGGGCGACGATGTCGTTGAGGAGGAGCATCTCGAAGACGATGGTATCTGATCCATTCTGGCTTTAGTTTCAAGTGACTGCCTTGTGTCTCTGGCGCGATGGGAAAGGATGGAATAAGGTGCCTTCTAGATAGTGTCAAGCTGAGTCACGGACGGGAAGGCGTAGTAGTGAAGGTAAGGTATGAAGCTCCGTTGGATTTCATGTCGCGAAGTGACGCTGACCCGATGTTGGCATTGCTTCAACAGTAGCATCGCGACATATTCACTGGCTCCTGAGTGCCGCGCAGTAAGACGTCACTGCTGAGCAAGGCAGTCGGAAGAGCCGAACAAGAGCGCAGCCAATTGTCCCAAGAGGGTCGGCACTCCCGATAACTTGCGGGAGTGAGGCAGCGGCTGGGCTGTTCTCCTACCACACACGGTCAGCCTTGATGAGACGATGCTTCTTCGCGATTAGCCTGCCAAATCGCGAACAAGTTCCGCTGCTTCGTGTGTAGTGCGATAGTGAGAAGAAGAATGAAAAAAGTAGTGTTGATCTTTCAGTCTGTGCGTTTGCAGGTAGGTTCTCGACCTAAAATTTGATTCTCTCCTTCGCGCCTGCTGCCGCACACAACGCAACCCTGCAGATCCATTCCATTCGCGACCCTGAAGCCAGGCAGAGTTCAGATGTGCCGTTCTGTGTGTGAGTTTACAAGACCGACTGCAGCTTGGCACGTCAAGTTCTCCTCAGACTTGACCAACACGTACACATTGTTCGTCCGAGCGTATCGCCATTTTACATCCCAACCCATCTTCATTGACAGACTTCCCAAATCCACGAAGGACAATCCTCGGATTCCCAAACGTACTGGAAATCAACCTCGAACCACCGCCGAACTGGACAACGATTAGGATCTGATCTACGTCACATTCTTCGTGACGCTTGAATACGTTGCCAAGATGAGCTCAGAAAGCGAGCAACCGGTCGTCCCCAGTGCAGCAGTAGCTGCCGCTGCAGAAGTGGCGTCTACATCGACATCATCAGGTTCAGGAGAGGCAGTGCCTGAAGCCGAACTTGTGAATCAAGCAGCAGCGGAAGGTATCAGCGAGCACCAAGATTCGTCAACGACAACAGCACCTGCGATGACAACGGTGACAGCTCAAGCATCAACCGAGGACACAACGACCGAAGACGTCACGCATTTGGAAGCGACAGCACTTGAAGAGCTTGCATTGGACGGGCAAACCGCTGTCGAAGAGGTCCCACTAAGCCCAACATCGGCCTCAACGCTACCACCCTCCATGTCGATCCCAGAGATCAAGGCAGCACTCGCTTCAGAGCGTGATCAGGCCAAGGCCGCAGCTGCAGCAGCTGCCTCGGCGCAATCGGAGGGAAGCAAGGGAACCACAACATTAACTTGCACCGAGCCCGTCATTCTCGGCATTGCAGTCGTCGACTTCAACCATCTCGTCGGTCCGCAAGTCGAATACACTTACCCCAAGGAGCTTCAAGAGGATCAAGACCTGATCAAGTCTCTCCCTTTCCTTGCACTTCCCGACGGCAGTCATCTCTCAGATGAAGACTTCTGCTACTTCCACCTCCATTGTCCCAAGCTTTCCAATTCGACCATCTTTGGTATCTCTTGCAACCGTCAGATCGCGGCAGATGCACTGCTCAAGAAAGGTGCCGAAGTGACACGAAGCACTGTGCAGAAGGCCATCGTCGTTCTTGCCAAGGAGCCCGTCTTCGGGCCGATACGAGAGAAACTCGGGATTGTCACACGTGCCTTCTTTGCCCAGGGCGATCTCGCTGATGTCGATATCCTGGTCGACTTCCATTCAACCCTTGAAATTGGACTGCAAAGTGGTGGCATGTCCGAAGATCACGAAACAGTCATGTACATGGGCACGTCCTTACGCGAGCTTGTTCACAAGTGGCGTTTCAAGACGTTGATGCTCGTCAAGCTTTTGCTTCTGCAACGTCGCGTCATGTTCTTCGGTTATCCCGTCGAGCAGCTCTGCAACTATCAATACTCACTCGTCTCGCTCATACCTGGTCTGCTTCTTAGCTTACAGGATGCCGGTGATCCCAAGCTTCACCGAAGAGCAGCCCATGTCGAGAAAGCCGACAGTCTGCGCTCATCTGATCGTAAGAGCCTACTTAAGTTCCTCGGCATGCCTCTCGACATCTTTGGCGAGGATGCCTTCTTCCAGCCATACTGTCCGTTGCAGCAGATCGACCTGCTCAAGTCACGCACATGGCTCGTCGGCACCAGCAATAGCATCTTCAAGCAGCAACGGGACTGCCAGATCGATGTCATTGTTGATCTTGAGCATGCTCACCTCGAGTTCCAGGACTCCAAACTGCATCAGATTGTCAACTTGACACCTGAGGACCGTAAGTGGATGGACGAAGTCATCTCAGCCGTTACCGAAACATGGAACCCAGCAGACCCAACGCGACCGACATCGATGGGATTCCATGGCAGCGACGACTATCTGCGCATTCGCTTCGAGGACTACATCTGCGCCATGCTCTCCTCCACAAAGTACGCTGACTTCTTGGCTAAGAGCGATGCTGAGCAGGTGGCGATTCAGGCGCCGGATGCTTCGACTACAAGCAGCTTCGGTGCCGAGTTCCTCGTTGCACTTCGATCCACCGAGGCTTTCACTCTGTGGAACTCTGTTACTGATCCAATGTTGTTCGACATTGTCGATCACAAGCATCCATGTGAAGGCAAGACATCAGCAATCGAGGATGTCGGATTGCGATTGACAGCAGGTCTGCATGACTTAAGGCTCGAAGAGAACTTGGCACCAACGCGCGAAGCTATTGGCAGCGCATTGCAGGCAGGTAGTGCCAACTTCTATCGCTTGGCGAGCAACCTGGGCAAGGACATCGCCAAGTTCCGTGCCAACCACGCTGCTGCTAATCAATCTTTCGATGGTGAGAGCTCAACAGCCAACAATAACAGCGCTGGTGGGCTCGGCGGTCTGACGTCTGGGTTTGGCTTCTTTGGGCAGAATGCCTCCTCAACGTCGTCAAGTGGACAAGGAGCATCGGGCTCGACAGCAGCCACACGTGCATCAGGTTCGATAACAGGAGAAGCGATTGACGCAGATGGACACCATACAACTCGATCTGGTAGAACGACGACAGTCGACCGACAGGGCAACGCTGCCGGCTTCAACGCCAATGAAGCACTCAATGCAGCAGGCCAAGCTGCTGCACAGGCCGGGACGCAGGTTCGCGCCGCTCTAGGCAACTTTGGCTCCTTCCTGTCGGCAAGACAAAAGTCATGGGCTGCGAGTCGCGCCGGCAGCAGCAATACTGGAACGAACCCTAACAACTAGCAATGAACGGATCTGATGCAGACCCCAGATATATTGATGCATGCACGCTCTGAACGAAGACCTCGGAACAGTAATGACAAGCAATACACACAGCTGACATGAGACCTTGACAGCCACAAGCAGAAAGATGAGAATGCAGGATGAGAAGCATGTTGAAAGAAACGAGGCTAGATATAACTACAGAACCAGAACCAGAATGAAAGGGAAACGAAAGAATAGCAAGTACTAATGGCAGCAAGAGCAAAGTGTAGAAACGACCGCATGGGGTTTGGTGCGCTATATCTATGCCTTGTGGCGCTGGTACTGAGCGACAAGCATGGCGTGGTCACGCTCGTATGGCTCCAAGGTGAGCTGCTCTCTGGGCTTGAACTTCATGCCTTTCAACTTGTTGACTTCGGCGGCGAAAACGGCCTCGGCTGGTGCTGTCGAGTCGATACAGCTGGCCTTGATCGAGATGAGTGCGTGACCCTCGTTCTTGAGGAACGACTCGGCGTTGTGTGCTACAATACGAGCCTGGTCTGGCTGGGCAACATCGGCAAAGATGACATCGACGGTGCCGACGAGCATGCGGTACTTGTGAGGGTGTCGGGCATCCTCAACGATGGGGATGACGTTGGTACGCTTCTTGGCCATGTTGATAAGATCACGTCCGGATCGGTGCGAAAACTCGACGGCGTAGACGATACCTTCGGGGCCTACCAAGTCAGCAACGTGCGAAACCGAGGTACCGCTGGCAGCACCGAGGTATAGAACCTTCTTGCCTGGTGCAATGTGAATGTTGTCGAGACCACCGAGGACACCGGCAGCAAGCTTGGATCGGAAAGGGTTCCACACACGGTATTCGGTCTTGGCAGTGGTGCCGTCAGCTCCAGCACCGGGTGTCTCGACGGAAATGCGCTTCTCGCCGTAGACGGACTCGCCAGGAGCGATGTTCTTGGTAACGAGGAGCATCTCCTTGCCCTCGGCGACAAAGATACCAGGGTGTCGGTGAGGCTTGACAATAACGTTGGATCCGCCACGAGCACCGGGCTTTCCTCCACCGCGTCCTCCACCACGACCACCTCGACCACCGGGAGCACCACGGCCACGAGGGGCACCTCGTCCACCGCCACGTCCGCCGCCTCGTCCGCCGGGAGCACCTCGTCCACCGCCGAAACCACCACGGCCACCAGCAGCACCGCCGCGACCGCCACCGAAGCCACCACGTCCACCGCCAGCACCACCACGTCCGCCGCCGAAACCGCCTCGTCCGCCACCACGGGCACCGCCGCCACGACCTCCGCGATCACCTATTGAGTTTGAATGCAGAGTCAAAGTCGAACAACAGCGACGAAGAAAGAGAACAAGAAGGTCAGTGATTGCTCCAAAGATAGTTGAAGCAGGGACGCAAATGCTTATGACATCGCTCGTTGACTCGAGACCTACCGAAAGCCATGTTGTGAGATATAAGTTGTTGTTGTTGTTAGGAGTCTATTGCAGACTGGAATGTAGGATGAGCAGACGAGTCGTTGATCTGCTGTCGGGTATGTAAGCTCTTCTCCTTCGATACAGGAAGTGTCGCTGAGCCTGTTGTAGAGGTTAACGACGGAAAAGGTGAAGAAAGCCGAAAGGGTCGAGATGTGTTAGAAGGTAGGAATGGTGAAGACGAGGCTCAAACGAAGACTTGCAGCAGCAGCAGCAGCAGCAGCAGCCAAAGCAAGCGGAGGCACAAATCAAGCGTCAGTCCAATTTTTGCTTTGCTTCGCTACTGCAGTCTTTCCTTGCACTTTTTTTCCTTTCTTTCTCGTTTCTCCATCTGAAGCTTGAGCTCAGTTCAGAAGCGGTAGAAAAAAATTCTCGGATTTCGAAATTTTTTCTCGTGCGTCTGTGCCAGATTCCAAGCTGTCTCAAATTGGGCTCGCATCTTCGGAACCGTAAATTTTGGGTAATCGGTGCTCCTCCGCAAGAATATCGGCGATGTACATTCTGCGCCGCGCGACTGAGACGCGTCAAGTAACACTCACTCTCTTTTGAGCTGAGAGTCGCTTGTGAGAGGCACACAGAACAGCGAGCTCGAATCTCGAAAATGTGGTGGAACCAACACCGCCAGTTGATTCATCATGATCATGTCCATCTTGACTCGATAGCGTCCTACCGAGCCACCAGCATCTGCCAATCACGCTGCCGACTTCCACCTGATTCTACCTCATCAACCTTCGCTCGACCACAACAGACACCCTCTGTGACGCATTCGAGCTCACCCGCTGCACTTGTCCGTGTCGCCTTCCTTGCGTCCACATCAACAGCATCACCACTCTCAGCAGTCCACAGCTCCTTCAACCCATCGTAACGCAAACCGACATCCGCCACCATGCCTCGAGAGCTCATCACTCTTCAAGCCGGCCAGTGCGGGTAGGTACATCCACACACTTAGACCTAGCACATCTCGTCTGGATCTCGTGTCAACTGACTCGTTACCTCTCTTTTCTCATGACTTCTCCTGCTTCGACGCAACAGTAACCAGATCGGATCGCACTTCTGGGAGCATCTCTGCCGCGAACATGGTATCGCAAAGGATGGTACATTGGAAGAGTACGCAGCAGAGGAGCAAGGTGGAGACCGCAAGGACGTCTTCTTCTACCAGGCCGACGACGAGCACTATATTCCACGAGCGATCCTCGTAGATCTGGAACCCAGAGTAGGTGACACTCATCCATCAGATGCGATGGTCATCTCGAATGCATGCTGACCGATTTCTTCCTTGCGTATCTTTATGCTGACAGGTAATCAACAACATCCTATCAGGGCCATACAAGAATCTGTACAACCCAGAAAACATCTACAGCAGCAAGACAGGAGGTGGTGCAGGTAACAACTGGGCTCAGGGATATGCAGCAGGAGAGAAGATCGCCGACGAATTGATCGAGATGGTCGACCGAGAAGCGGATGGCAGTGACAGTCTAGAGGTGAGTTCAACTACAGCGTCGGTCACGGCGAGACCAATCGACAAGGCTGCAACGATGACACGACGCTTCAGTCAAGTACTGACATCTGCGCTTCCTCCTCTTTATGAATTGCGCAGGGCTTCATGCTCATGCACTCCATCGCTGGTGGTACAGGATCTGGTCTCGGCTCCTTCCTTCTCGAGAGGCTCAATGACGCGTATCCCAAGAAGCTAATCCAAACTTACAGTGTCTTCCCCAACTCGGAAGAGACATCCGATGTCGTCGTTCAGCCATACAATTCGCTTCTCTCCATGAAGCGTCTCGCCAACAATGCCGACAGCGTCATCGTACTCGACAACGCAGCGCTCAGCAGAATCGCAGCGGATCGTCTCCATCTCCAGAACCCAAGTTACAGTCAGACCAACCAGCTCGTAGCCACAGTGATGGGCGCATCCACCACCACTCTTCGCTTCCCCGGATACATGAACAACGACCTCGTCGGCATGATCGCATCCTTGATCCCAACACCGAGAGCACACTTCCTCATGACCTCTTACACGCCCTTCACCTCCGACAATGTCTCTAGTGGCAAAGCGACGATGAAAACCACCGTGCTCGATGTCATGCGTCGTCTACTCCAACCCAAGAACCGTATGGTCAGCACACTCGGCGCATCTAAATCCAGCTGCTACGTGTCCATCCTCAACATCATCCAGGGTGAGGTTGACCCACGAGACGTGCACAAGTCCTTGCTGCGTATCCGCGAACGACACTTAGCCAGCTTCATCCCATGGGGACCTGCCTCGATCCAAGTCGCGCTGTCCAAACGAAGCCCGTACGTGCCCAGCTCGCATCGTGTCAGCGGTCTCATGCTCGCAAATCACACGGGTATTGCCAGTCTCTTCAGAAGGATGGTGGACCAGTATGACAGGCTCAGGAAGAGGAGCGCGTTCTTGGAGATGTACAAGCGCGAGCCCATGTTTGCCAACGATCTTTCGGAGTTCGATGAGGCGAGAGAAACGGTGGCAGAACTCATGGCAGAGTACAAGGCAGCAGAGAGCCCGGATTACATCACTGGTCAGCCAGATGACCTTTGAATGCCGTAGCATTCGTCTCTTAGATACCCTGGCCTTGGCTTTGGCTTTGGCTCTGACGGCCGCTAGCGCGCATTTCATGAAGCTGCCCGAACAGCGACTCTGTTCACGCAGCCTAGTCTTTGCCCCGCTGACCGCAGTGCCGACCTGTCACCTTGTTCTCTCTTACCTCTTGTATTTGTACCTCAGTCTATAATCCTTTCCTCAATCCTGCATCTGCTAGATCGTGTGAACATGACTGATATTGAGACATCGAAGAGATTAGCGCCTTGGACTGCAAAGTGTATCCGTAGCATGGACGATCGTGAGCATAGGTTGCGTTTGTGGCAGCAACATGCGACCTCCAAGCTACGCGCTGAAAATGCACAACCGAGAGTGTGAGTTGCGGATCTTCTGAATGACCGAAATCCGAACCCATCCGCGCTTCTTGTCTTTCGACTTTCCTCCGACACACCTGGTCATCATCTCTCTCAGCTCGTCTTTGCTCTCCCCACCCACCTCCCACCGCGCAGCTCGTCAAGGTACGGCAAATCGACCCGTACTACATCGCCGCGTCAGTCTGGGCCGGCGTGAACAAGGCTTCTCACATTCGGTCTAATCAGCGACCCGCATAACACACAACACCATGGCGCCTTCAGCAAAGAGCGGCTACGCTGCAGCCGGAGGCTCGTCCAGCAATGCGGCATCCATCGGTATTGGACTTTCATCTTCATCTTCGGGAGGAGCTGGTGGAGGCATCGGGCTCGGATCATTGGCCGGCGTACCAGCATCCGTCTATCCAACTGACACAATCCGAGACGTAGCTGAATCGGTCGGCATCATGGGCATGAAGGAGAGTGTCGCCGCTGCACTTGCAGCCGATGTCGAGTACCGCATCCGTGAGATCGTCCAAGACGCTACCAAATATATGCGACACTCGAAACGAGACCAGCTCAAAACAACCGACATTGATGCCGCTCTCCGAGCACGCAATATCGAACCCATCTACGGCTTCCTTCCGTCCTCATCAGGGCGATCTGGTGCTAGTAATCCATCAGGATATACAGCTGGACCCACCTTCCGCCGCGTACAGACATCTTCAGGCGTACCATTGCACTATGTCGAGGACGAAGAGATCGACTTTGACAAGATCTTGGAAGCAGGGCCAAAGATTGGTATCGGACGTGGAGTTGGATGGGGAGCTCACTGGCTCGCAATCGAGGGTGTTCAGCCTGCGGTACCCCAGAATCCGTCACCAATCGCAATCGCAGAAGCAAAGGGCTCTTCAGGCTTCTTGGGTCCAGCCTCGACACAGCCAGGTGCTGCAGCTCCAGCAGCGAAGGCAGTCACTGTTGCAGGCGAAGATGGCCAGGCTATCGCCAAGCCATTGGTGAAGCACATTCTTTCACGCGAGCTTCAGCTCTACTACGAAAGGCTCACCAAGTCGATCGTCAGCCCACCGCCAGAAGCAGACGAAGACCTCGACGACGAGCCGGAAGAACCGGCTCCCGTACCTGCTCCACCGACTACAGCGCAAGACCAAGATGTTCAGATGGACTCTGTCGGCTCGCCCAAGGACCAGATCGTCACTCCTCCACGACCTACTGTCAGTCTCGCCAAGCCGCTCAAGAGCTTTGCACAGAAGGGCTCTGGCAATCATGTGCGCGATGCAGCCCTTGCAAGCTTGCGAGGAGATCCCGGTCTGCACCAACTTGTGCCTTACCTTATTCAGTTTGTGGGAAGCAAGGTGATCGAGATCCTGCGTTCTCCATCCGATGACAACGAAGCAGAGGGCGAAGCGGCGTCCACAGCAGTACGCGAAAGCCGACAGATCAGCACCGCCGACAATCACATGCTTGGAGTCCTTCTCAGCACCATCCACGCCATTCTTGTCAACCCTCATATCTTCATCGAGCCCTACTTGCATCAGATGATGCCGTCGATCCTTTCGATTCTGTTGACATCCTCATTGGCAGAGCCTGAGCTTCATCGTCAGCTGCATAGCTCCGATGATGTCCAAACGCCGCTTGTTACGGCGGGTCCTTCGTCCTACTCGCTCCGCGCGCACGCATCAGCGCTACTTACCCATGTGGTCGACACGTTCGGTGCTTCTTACCCGACACTGAAGCCACGCGTGGTCGCAACGTTGCTCAAAGCGCTCATGACCGGCGTTGTTCCGGGTAGCAGCGATCAAGACTCTGCCTCGCGGCGCAACGATGCTGCAGCGAGAGAACCTCGTGCCAGCCCAGGTACCAAGCTCGGTGCTCTCATGGCACTTGGTCGTCTCGGCAAAGCCAGCTTTCGTGTCTTGCTCTCGCATTCTGCTCGACTCAACGCAAGGCTCGGCGAGGGCTCTGAATCGGCCGAACAGGCGGCGACCTCTTCGTGCCCACTTCGATTGCTGGGAGAGTGGATGCAGTCATGGGAATCCGGTGCGCTGCACACAAATGAACGCTCGACGCAGCTGCAAGCGGCCGAGCTGAGGGTGATTCAAATGAAGCCCATCATTAATGAAGTCACCGGTGCTTTGCATGCGTTGCTTCCGCCGTTTGTCGCGCCGAATGCAGAGTTGACAGGCACGGCAGAGGAGAGGAACGAGACACTGAAGAAGACCTATGGAGAGTATTGGATGCAGAAAGTGGTCAATGTCGATGCTAGGGCGAGGGCAGCGTTGGAGACTGAACTGGGTATGCGTAGCAGCAGCAGTGGGAGCAGTGGGCAGACATCCGTGGAGAATGGAGCGCAATCGAAGCAGGAGTCGTGAATCCAACGTTCTCGTTCCCCACCTGTACCTGTATTCATCGTCTTCTTGAAGTCACATCACAAAACATCGCACTATGGGCTTGTGCTTCATTTCATCTTGAGAAGATCGCAGTGTGGGCTGAAGCAAAGCAACCTTACAGTACTGAGCCGTACTTCATCTTGAAACCACACGCTTTGCAGCAAGACAAAGGGAACGGGATCCGAATCTCATTGTGTGGTCTGCAGCTCGTTGCGTGCGTGGGCGTGTTCACTTGGCCCGCGCGCTGCCGAATTCTTATTCTTTGAGCGATTGAACTGCTCTCGTGCCCCTTTTTCTCAACCTTGTAGCACGCGTGATGAGACCCTTGGCAAAGCAATTTGCAGAGGAAAGGGGGATAAATACCACCCTTCGAGTCGAGTCTTCCTTCCCTCCTCTCTTTTTCCTCATCTTCCTCCAGATAGGCCTCAAGCATTGGTTGGGTGGTTCAGGATTGCCACCGCCAGGGAGGTGAGGAGGGTCCGGCGAAGACCAGGGCCTTGCGTCGTTAGCAGGCAAAGGTAGCCTGCGGGCTTGCCCCAAGGAAAGTCCCTTTCGAGGGCATGGTAGCGCTGCAGTCTTGTCACCTCGCGCCGAATCGCCGAGGTACCTGGATAGGACGTTAGATGGCAACGTGGTCGGGTCGCAACCGATCAGCGTAGACTAAGGTACTCCGTTGGCTCAGGGCCGGCGTGAGAAAGATGGAGTCTGGGTCGCTCCCACACTCAACAAAACCGATGTTCGATTTGGTCCGCGAGGACGTCACGATAACCGAAACTCTGATACTCTAGCCGAATGCAACATCAAGAAACCTGACTTTGGCTTAGTGCCTGTATAGTCCGAAATATTGTCGCTGTCGGTGCCCATTGGCGAAGAATCATTGCTGCGGATGCCCGAACCCCTGCAACATAACGCAGTCAGCGTGTCTATCGTAAACCGAATGTAAGACCGTTGGTCTGTTTTTGATCGTGTCCGGCAGGGGGACAGCGCTTCGACTTGAATGAATGCGGCTCTCCCACAGTCCGGCCGATGTGTAGAGCTTTGTGCTCCGTAACTTTTAGCCCCGACTGCCAAGCGGTCGTGGGTGAGGCGACGTTTCTCCCCTTCGCAAGTCCTACCATTTTCATCAGCTACTCCTTTCCTTTGCGATCTCCCTCTTTGTTGGATCAAGGCAGCTGGACGGATCGATGCGCGGTACTTCCGCCCACGTTGCGAATCTGGTCGAATACGAAGTTGGCGAATGCGCACATGCAGAGGATCTGCCCCACACACTCTTCTCGATGAAGATCCTCAAGATTTGCAGCAGGTACAGCTTACTTGACAGAGCCGAATCCTGTATTTGAGAAGGCGAATGCTGCTCCTCCGCGCCGGTCTTAGACCGATCGGTTCAGTGTTTGTTGTTCTCGACGTTGCCGAATGTCATGAAAGTCAAAATCATCTTTGCTGTTTGTGATTGTCTGTGGTCTCGCCTCTTTGAAGTTTCTGAAGTCCATACCGACAAATACCACGAGGATTTCAAGGTGCGATCAAGGCTGCTTTTTGTTGACCATTTGTACGAGGTCAAAGGCTGTGGCTCTCGTCATGTCTTAATAATGCTGAGACACTGTCCGGACGCAACGAAGACGAATGATGGATACCATGTCAAAGCAAAGTAATGTACAAGAGCTGACTGTTGCAGCGTGGATAGCAATCGGGTCAGTATATCGTTGCTTAGCGCTTAGCTTGTGATGCGGCCTCTGTTTAATTGTGCCCACAGGTCAGTGAAGAGAACGTCAAGGGTCAGCGGCATGGACTGTTGAGACAGGACGAAATGTAGTGCAGAGACTTACCTCTCCTTGTTGCGTCTTCGAGTAACTGTGTGTCAACAGCAGCAGCTGGGATGTGAACGTATCGAACGACTGAGCCTCGGATGAATGCGGATTTGACAGCCATCTGTGTAGAGAAAATTGGTGCGAGTCCGAGAGGTGAAATGAGGGTGTTAGTGGTGGCGATTCCGTAAGCGGTTTGACTTTGTTGTACGTCGAGGGTGCATGCTCACCATATGAGGGTGTTTCGCCTCATCTAGGACGCGGATGTTGTCGATCTTGAAGTTCAAGAACCTATCGTGATCGACGGAGAGGCAGCAAGCGAGTCGACGATGTGTTTTTGGACATTGAATCAACCGTACGGTGGAGTATGATTTGCAGAAGGGGTATGAATGGTGGTCAGCAACATGAGCGGCGTTTTGATGGAACAAGAGGAATACTCACTGGTCGACACTCTTCAGTGTTCCCTGGATAGCAAGGTCATTCTTGAGTTCGATGGTGACCTGTTGCCCTGTGAGGGTCTTGAAAGCCGAGAAGATGAGCTGCCAAGAGCAGAGCGGACACGGAGAAGAGGAACAGATTGTGTGTCGTTGGTTCGTATTAGTCCTTCCAGTGACGAGCTTGCTTCGCCATTCGGCAGCATTTCTGCATACGAGTCTTCTGCACCGCTGTACCTACCATCTTCACGAATCTATGCTGCTGATCGAGTGTTGTAAAAGGTCCGGTGAGAGGTGTTCGAGCAAAGATGCAACAGATGTGAATTGGCATATGCGCTGCTCCACTCTCGAGACT
Organism: Ustilago cynodontis; assembly: GCA_928865425.1. Lineage (NCBI taxonomy): Eukaryota > Fungi > Basidiomycota > Ustilaginomycetes > Ustilaginales > Ustilaginaceae > Ustilago > Ustilago cynodontis. The sequence continues at coordinate 262,664 of CAKMXY010000013.1, forward strand.
CTCAAGATGCGAGCTCACGTGACGCGCCAGTGGCATTTTAGGACTCGACAGCTTAGACCCTCTTTGCGCAGTTCTTCTTGCGAGATGCACACTTGACTCGACATCAGTTCACCTCACCCACACCGACCCTCTCTCACACAGCTTCTATCTCCCCAGAAGAAGTTCACGCTATGTCCGCCGAACAGATCACACAAGGCGTTGCCAACGCCTCGCTCGAGGCTTCAGTCGCTGCTGCTACCGAACAGAAAGTCACCCCCTGGGATGTCGAAGGAGCCACCGTCGATGGACAGCAAGTCGCTATCGACTATGACAAGCTCGTCAAGGAGTTCGGTACTCGCAAGATCGACCCTGAGCTCCTCGCTCGTTTCGAAAAGCTCACAGGCTGGAAGCCCCACCCTTTGCTTCGACGAGGCAGCTTCTTCTCGCACCGAGAGCTCGACAAGATCCTCGACCGATACGAGCAGGGCAAGCCTTTCTACCTCTACACCGGCCGTGGACCAAGTTCCGACTCGATGCACTTGGGACACTTGATTCCCTTCCTTTTCACAAAGTGGCTCCAAGATGTCTTTGACTGCCCATTGGTGATTCAGCTCACCGATGACGAGAAGTTCCTCTTCAAGCCAGCGCTCAAAATCGAACAGGTCAAGGACTTTGCTTTCAAGAACGCCCGTGACATCATCGCCTGTGGCTTCAAGCTCGACAAGACCTTCATCTTCTCCAACCTCGACTACGTTGGTGGTGCATTCTACGCCAACATCGTCCGCATCTCCCGCATGATCACTCTCAACCAGTCCAAGGGCACCTTCGGTTTCACCGATAGCGACAGTGTTGGCAAAGCACACTTCGTTTCGATTCAAGCAGCGCCTTCCTTCTCCAACTCCTTCCCACAGATCTTTGGCGAGAAGCACGACATCCCCTGCTTGATCCCCTGTGCCATCGATCAGGACCCATATTTCCGTCAGACTCGTGACGTCGCTTCGCGTCTCAAGTACCCCAAGCCTTGCCTTATCCACTCCAAGTTCTTCCCCGCGCTGCAAGGCAGTCAAACCAAGATGTCGGCTTCGAACGAAAACAGCAGTATCTTCATGCACGACACCCCGAACCAGATCAAGAACAAGATCAACAAGCACGCTTTCTCCGGTGGTCAAGAAACCGCCGAATTGCAACGCGAGTTGGGTGGTAACCCCGATATCGACGTCGCCTATCAATACTTGACCTTCTTCTTGGACGACGAGAAGGAAGTGGAGCAGATCGCAAAGGACTACCGATCAGGTGCATTGTTGACAGGAGAGTTGAAGAAAAAGTGTATTAACGTGCTGCAGAAGGTGGTCAGCAACTTCCAGGAGAAGAAGGCTGCTGTTACGGATGAGAGGATCAGAGAGTTCATGAACAAGGACAGGAAGATCGACCCGACGATGCCATCAGCTGGATCGACGGCAAAGTTGCAAGCTGAGCTGTCGAAGGATACTGTTGTTGCAAGCACAGAAGCATAGACATTGTCTGCTTGTAGGGCATTTTGCTTCGCGCGAATACATCTTTGCAAGAGTAAAGTAGCAATACCCTTTGGTCTTCCTTCGTGTTCTGTATTGAGCTTACCTATGATGCTTTGCTTTCTCTCTGTCGTGATGCTCGGTTCATATCGGATGTTGAGGATGAGTGGCAGTCACGTCCCTATTGTTTCTCGTTGCCAGTTTTTGGTGCAAGGTGAAAATCAGCGTTGAAAAGATGGCATCAAAAATGGCCGGCTTCCTCGACCATGTGTAAGATTATCTCCGCACACAGTATGTCCAAAACGCACGTACACCCCGCCAGAGCATGCTATTCTGAGCATTCCGTGTGGCTTTGCCACAAGAAGTGACACAGAAGCAGCAGGCGTTTGGTGGCGTGGAAGCCTCCTTTCTTTTGCTCTAAGCCTGGTTGCACAAGCTCGCTTCCTCCCAAGGCAAACTTAGAAACCCTTTGCCTCGGGTCAACCATGTTCTCGCTTTCAACAAGCTTCATCCACCTGTGCACGAGCCAAATTTCTTTTCTCGGCTAGCAACTCTGAAGACGATGGTGTTACCCACCGCTACCTCGTCAAGCGGAACTCTTGGTGGTATCCGATGGTAGTGCGGGGCCAAACTCATATACGAATAGTTAGTACTAGGAAAACCCGATTAGATTCGCCGATGCAAATCACACACTAACGGCCACTACAGTAAAACGCCTTCGTGACCACCAATCAAACAAATAGAGCTACAAAGCTGCATCGGTCAAGGTGGAGCAGATCCCGCAGCCGAAGGTCAAAGACAGCCACTTACACCAACGGCATCGTCTGCGTGGGAACGGCGAATAAAAGGGTCCTTCTTGACCGTGCTGCTGGGCACTCAAAAAGCTGTGCAAGGGTTCATGTTGACGTGAGTGTGCAGCTTTGAGCCTTCTCTGCATATGTTTGTACTCGGTAGATGTCCGAAGGGCAGGCAATGACTCTCTTCATGATGTGCTGTACGCCACTCATGCTGGCATTGCAGTTCATTCATGTGTGTTGATGTGACTGGGAGCCATTTTGGACCGTGCGAGCCAACTCTGCTTCGGATCAAGCGAGATCCAGGCCAATTTGGACCTGATCATCACCACCCGGCTGTGATGACCATCATCATTCGACTTAACGATAGTCGTGTGATAGCTCTTATCGGCGTTGTTGCTTACCGGGACCACAACAGGCTTGAAATCACCTCTTTGTTTGCCGAGCGTGGGGGCCCAAATTGGGGGGGAAAAAAAAGACAAATTGGCATCAAAATGGAGGAAGACGATTGGATCAGAGATAAGCGATATCAGAAAAGTGGAGATTGAAATGGGCTCCGCCTTTGCATGGGCGGCGACGCTTGTATGCTTCCTTACCGTGGAACCCGTTAAGTCAACTCATAACGAGCGAGGAGTGTGAGAAGAAAAGTTTGCTACTTGATCAACTATGCAAAACATCGCGCACGGCCCCATGTACGATCTTCGTCGTGAGATCCAACTAGCCGGATAGCACGACGTGACGAACCGAGATGACGGTGACGTCTATGCGAGAGGTATGGTGCAGAGATCAGAGCTTTCGAATGGCCGCTGACCGGCAAAGTATGCTAAGCTAGCCTCTGTGGATTGTTGATGGTGTTGTTGGCGACGGCGGGTAAGCAAAGCGGCATGGGCGGGGTCAAGGAGAGTGGCAGCAACAAGGGTCAAATCATTTGCAGGTTTCGGCAATTCCAGTCACTGTCACAAACACGGCGAGAGGGGGAAACTCTGTGAAAAATCTCAAACCATGCCGACTGGAAGCAGCGGAGCTTCACACGTGAAGCCGACCACGGAGCCTCGGCCCTTCTATAGTCGAAACAGACTTAACCCCGCCTCTCATAGTGTGTTGGTAAGCTAAGCTGACGATCTCTTCGGCGTTTCGAGAAGTAGGTCAGCTTTTTCGTGTTTAAAGTCTATCATCCCGGTTCGGCTCCTTAGAATTACGGGAACCCAGAAAAGCGGTACCTAGCACAGCAAAAGAAATGGTACAAACAGCACAATGGAGGCTGTCTTTGCAGCTGCGGGCATCAAATTGCTCGATGGGGGCACTGTAGATTTTTTTGAAGCACTGTGGTCGTGTGGCGGCTTTAATTTGTTTTCCCCGAGCAACAAGCAGCAAAGGACAGCGTGGTTCTCTTGCATTGCAGCAGCAGCAGTATCAGCATCAAGTGAAACATGCATACTCGAAATCAAACGACGCGGCAGCAGCAGCAGCAGCAGCAGCAGTATGCTAGAGGATGGCAGAACAAGACACAACACTGTCCGCGAATGCTACTGCTGGTTCCGTTCGGATGCCAATTTTGTGTCGTGTAGCGTTGTCATGATCGACGGGCTATATGGGGCAGAGAGAGATCTCCATGAAAAGCAGGTCACAAGGTTCAAGGTTGACATCGGGAGAACTTGGAATGAAGGAGCGTCAAGTCACACGGCAGTCCCGAAGGAAAGGGTCACTCGCAACGGACGCTGGCAGAACAGAACGAGGCGAGGCGAGGCGGGATGCAGGCTCGGTTCTTTTTCGGTTGTTCATGCTGGGATCCGCCGCTCAATGAAAATTAAACTGCATTTTCAACGAGAGAGAATCGAGCTGCAGGGTTGGTGATGAAGTCAACTGCAGGGCCAGTGGACAAGCTGCAGCTTCTAAGTTAAGTTACGCTGCGATGCCCATCGGAAATGCCTCTGTACAGTAGGTCTGTTCAGCAAAGACAAAACATCTCGGACAATGACTATTGACGCACAGTGCACGCACACACCACTTGCACGCAGCACAGAGTCAGGCTGGGGCCAGGGACCAGTCCATCTGAACACTTGAGACGACGGTATTGCTTGCACTGGAGAATCGTTGGCGCCTCCTTCGCCCACCATAATGTGACAGGCCAGCACAGCGGATCGGCACACCACGCCAAGAGGATAAACCCGCTGCTTGTGCGACGAAGGAAAAGCCAAAAGGCATGCAAATGAAGATGCCGTCTTGGCCGTGGGCCAAAGGGTTTAGCACTGGAGCACAATTCCATTCAAGAGAGGCTGAGGGAGAATGGACGCGTCGAAGCAGTGTCTCGGGTCCTTTTTTTCCACCCCTAAAATAAATCGACAAAAAGCAGTCTTATTGTGCGCCCAGCTCCGCCCGCGTTGACACAGAATCAAGACAGAGCGAGAGAGAGAGGCCAGAGCCGCTGATCTCTGTGGACAGGCTGTGATGTTATTTTCGCTCTCCCGCTGCGATTCGGGTTTCTTGCCTTCTGTCCTGCCTTGCCTACTGCGAGAGATTCATGATGGATGGCAAAACCCTGTTGCTGATTTGACTGGCTCGCTCTGCATGCCTGGCCTCGCCCGACTTGTTACCTGTTTCAAATCGCGGCTCTCTCGTCGCTCACTCTTTGTCTCTGTCTCTTTCTCCGCGGTTGCTGCTGCGCCTAAATCCACTCCCATTCATCCTCGTTGCAACTCCACTCCCAGTTCGACGCCCATAGTGTTTTCCCTCCATCTCTGTTCTATTTTTTTTATTCTTACAGTATTATTATTTTTGACTCACTTATCGCTGGTTTCTTATTTGGCGTTTTGCCTCTCACTCGCTCGACATAGGACAGACCGACAGATCTGTGCCTCTGTGCTGCGTTCTCTTTCACTCTCTGCCTTCGATCCGTTCCGCTCGACTCCGGTGTGACCGTTCGTTGATCGATTGCGCCTGGCCTCTTGTGCGCCTCTCCACCCGACATCATCATCATCATCAGCAGCAGCAGCAGCATCACCACCGCTCACACTCCCTCCCTCTCTCGCTATCATTGTTGTCATCGTCACCACTGCCACTGTCCAGCACCCATTACACGTCCCGTCGTTATCAACATCAACGCCGTCAAGAATCTTTCGAGGTCGTCACGTCCGAGCTGCTACGCTTTACAACGCTTGATAGGCAGGCATTGTCACCAAGATCTTTTCGCCATCAGAGCCAAATCGCCACAAACAAGTTGACACCGTTCGATCCCGTGACATTATCGCTACCACCGATACCCTGAAGCAGGATCTGCGTGTCAAGACGTCTACCGACTAATTTATAGCCAGCCCCTACCTGTGCAGTCACAAGACTAGATCGTGGCTTTCTAAGGGTGTTTGGTTTCGCCGTCGACTTCTGCATCACCTCCTGTCAAGATCACGTCATCTCCTTCTACCTGCCTCAATATCCGACCATCTCCGCTCAGGCTTGGCACAAACTTTCTCAGTCGGCCACGCTTCTCTCACCGTTACAGCAGCGGATATAGTTGCGTTCAAGGATTCAGCATATACGAACGACCCTTTGCGCTCCTGTCGAGTCCCGCCAGCTAGCTTGACACCCGTGTGCTGCTATACTACTACATCCACTTCGAAGCCAGACAACGCTCCTGGCCTTTCGGTACGTCTTCGCCACCAAATATTCGCCTGCTTAGCCACACGATCAGCGTCTAGACTCAGTGCTAGACCTCATTAGATAGCCAACATGTCGTCTGCAGGGTAAGTACATTTGCACCGGACCGTTCACCATCCGTCGTCCCACCAAAGCGCAACGCCTTGCCCGCAATCCCCTTGAATTCCGCGGTACGAAGTGTTCATATGGCGCTTCGGAACAGCATCATTTCAGAGATGGAGCACATGCGCTTTCGAGCTAGACTTTACTCGTGTTGTTGCAGGAGCTCAAGGGAAGCAAAAGAATCAACAACGAAAGTGCAGCAGCGTCACGAGTTCCGAATCCGGTCTGCTTTCTGCGCCGAGATTGCACAGGTTTCTTGCCACACCTGGCCAGAGACTTCGCTGCACCCACTTGGTTAAGCTTTCGCGAAGTCAGATCGATCTCTTGGCTCTCTTCGACCCTGAGTCTCGTGGCCCTTGCGCTTTTACAACAAGCCGCACGCCACGCCCATAGCGCCTTTCCGCAGCGCGACGGTTTTCGTCGGCGTCAAGCGATGTGCTGCGAGGTGGCTTTGCTGCTGCTCTGGAGAGTACGAAAGATGCACCGACATCAAAGGGCATGCATGGAGACTCAGCGTAGGATGTATGCTGCGCGGAGGTGGAAAATCCATGCCTCTTAGCAGCTCCTGCTTCACTTGTTTCAGCCTCTCTTTTCCGCTTTCACATCTGTCCCGCGCTTCGTTCCATGGCCACTCTGCAACGAGAAGCCGCTCACTGACAACACTACTCCTCTCCTTTTGATGATCACGATCTCCTCACCCTCTACAGTCCTTCACACGACCACGGCGATAAGAGCTTCAGCAACGTCATCACTTCCACCTGCACACCAGGCCCCTCTCCCGTCAATACACCAGGAGCCATCTCCGCATTGCCAGTTCCGATGGCTGGCGGGCCACATCATCACCCTCCTGCTATGCCTTCCAACTCAATCTCGATAGCCGGCGCATCGCAGGAGCAACATACACCCGGAAGCTACGGTCCTTCATCGATCAACGCATCATCAGACATGGGCTCGGTCATGACGGAAGACGAAGAGGATCTCGAAGATTACGGCAAAGGAGGCTACCATCCAGTCCACGTCGGCGACACTTTCTCTGACGGACGCTATCTCATCGTCCGAAAGCTCGGCTGGGGTCATTTCTCCACCGTTTGGCTGGCGAAAGACAACAAGATGAAGAGGCACGTCGCCTTGAAAGTCGTCAAGTCCGCACCTCACTATACAGAAACCGCATTGGATGAGATCAAATTGCTCCAGCGACTCGTTTCCGCCAACCCCAACCACCCTGGCAGGCGTCACTGTGTTTCGCTGCTTGACCACTTCCGACACAAGGGCCCTAACGGCTCGCACGTATGCATGGTTTTCGAGGTGCTTGGAGAGAACCTGTTGGGGCTCATCAAGCGATACCAACATCGCGGTGTCCCACCACACATTGTCAAGCAGATCGCAAAACAGGTGTTGCTTGGTCTGGATTACATGCACCAGGAGTGCGGGATCATCCACACCGATCTCAAGCCCGAGAATGTGCTTATTTGCATCGATGACGTCGAGGCGGTCGTTGAAGCCGAGTTGCGGTCTAACCCTGCCGCAGTACCTACAAAACTCGTCGGTGTTCCACCAAGTCAAGGCAGAGGAGGCACCCAAACGCCAAAACGAGACGGCATCTTCATCACTGGCTCGCAGCCTTTGCCAAGTCCAAGCAGCAGTCTCGGCTCGAGTCCCATGTTTGACAAGTGGGCGTTCGGCATGTCCAAGATCGATAAGCCCAGTGTCAGCGACAGCGAGAATGGATTCCGAAGTGGTGCAAGTAGCGAAGCAGCTGGTTCCAAAGGTGCTTCGTTGGCCACCAGCAGCAAGGATCCGGAGAGGTCGACAGAGATGCTCGGACATGGCATTTCGCAGCTCAGCACACAAGGACCAAGTAGCTTGCCTGGCGACTCGTTCGGCAGCAGGATGACAACAGGCGCACCACAGCAGAAGGGTCCTTCATTGCTCTCTCTCGGTGCTCCACGTGTTCCACAAGCAAACGATCCATCAGCAGCAACAGCAGCATCGAGCTCCAACGCACAACAACCTCCGGAAGCAGCCGCAGACTCGCCTTCGCCCATGTCGGTCGACTCGCCAAGTCCCACCAACCACGCAGAGCCCACACCTATGGACCAGGGAACGCATCAACCCGCACCAGCAGCCGGTGATCCCAACACGCTTCCTCCACCACCGCCGTACGATCCCAGCTCACTGGAACGCATCACAGTCAAGATTGCCGATTTGGGCAACGCATGTTGGGTCGATCACCACTTTACCAACGATATTCAAACACGGCAGTATCGGTGTCCCGAGGTCATCTTGGGTGCCAAGTGGGGTCCCAGTGCCGACATGTGGTCAGCAAGCTGCATGTTCTTCGAGCTGTTGACCGGAGACTACCTCTTTGACCCTGCTGCAGGTACCAAGTACAACAAGGACGACGACCACGTAGCCCAAATCATCGAGCTTCTCGGCGACTTCCCCAAGAGTCTTGCATTTGCCGGCAAATACAGTGCCGACATCTTCAACCGACGCGGAGAGCTCCGTCACATTCACAAGCTTCGATTCTGGCCTCTTATCTCCGTACTGCAGGAGAAGTATCTGATGCCATACGCTGAAGCCAACGAGCTCTCGTCGTTCTTGTTGCCTATGCTTAGGTTGCATCCCGAGAAGCGAGCCGGTGCCAGGGAGCTGTTGGATCACAAATGGATTGAAGGAGTTGTTGTGCAGGGAGAGATCGAGCAAGCGATGCGACAGGCAGGTATTGATGTCGATGCATTGACCGCTGGCACAAGTCCCAGTGGACGAGCTTTGCCTCCTGGTCTCACACCGAGTGAAGCAGATGCGTTGAAGCCGGTTGGTTCGGTTTCCTCCAGTCCAGCGCCGATGTCGCTGAGTATGCAAGGATTGGAAGATGCCAAGAGGCGAGCCGCACAACACCAAGCAGATGCCGCTGCGGCTTCAGGTCAGACAAGCGCTGCCTCTTCTGCTCTCCCCACGCCAAGTATTGGCGGAGGACCTGTTCAAGCACTACAAGCCGAGGCATTGGAGAGAAGCAGCTCGAGCGATGGCGGGAACGAGTCGCATATGACCGTCAAAGGGTTAGCTCAGGAACTTTCTACTCCCAAATTGAACGCCCAACAGCAAGGTGGACAGCAACAGGCAGGAAATGGAGGTTCGAGCAACCGAGAACCTGGCTCCCCATCGCCTCAGGGATTGCCTCGTCCTGTAGCAACTACGGTCCAATAGGTAGAAAGCGGCAGTCAGTAAAGTAGCAAATAGACATTCTCTCTCAAGCAAGTAGCACACATCGCTTTCCAGATACCAATCCCCCTCTTTCCGAGATCACCGTCTCTATTCCAATTAGCATTCATTCGTCCTTTCCGCTGTACCTCCTTTTGTCTTTTTACGATAATGTTTCAGAACGTCTTGCTCCTCCTCAGAAGCTTGTTTCCACGCTTGGAACTTGACATGCTAGACAGAATGTAGAACTCAAAGACGGTGATTTCAAACGACTGGTCAAGGCTGATCACGGATCGAAGTTGCAACAGGGTCACAATGATAGCGTCGAAATGACTGATTACGATTGCTCTATACAGCAAATGGATAGATAGAGGTGGCAACATAACAATACAAGTACATGAACAAGAACACAAATACAATGACCGGACCTTTCGCCAGCAAGGGATGATGGGGGCTGATCACGACCTGCGCCTCAGCAACTAATAATGATCGGCAAAGCTGTCTTGCCAACGAGAAGACATCTTTGCTGATTGGTTTTCAAAGTTCCAACCAGCTGAAAAGTCAATGTCACTTGCTCTTCTATATGATGATGGTGGAGAAGACTTCCTGCCGATAGATCCTGTGCTCGTCGCTGCTGACGAGGTGACATACTGCGGTGGTGGACGGAGAATGCTTCCACCCGCTTTGGATGCCTTGTATCCGCTGCGAGATGACGATCTTGGTAATGTTGCTGAACGGAATGGTGTAGACGCCGACTTGGCAAAGGGAGAAGTGGTGAGATCTTGAATGATGGATGTGTAGGCAGAAGGACTGCTGTGTCTGCGAGAATCTCTATGCGAGTCCGTGATCAGGGTTGAGGTCGCTCGATGATTGCTGGAAAACTCGAGTGATTTCTTGCTCCCAACTCTTGCTGTTGGCAATGATTGTGATCGTGACGATGAAGCTGACGATGATGGCAAAGTGCCGAGTTGGAGCCAGGAGGTCTTGAGTGCCTTGGTCCCTGCCTCTGCGGGAAGGTCAGACAACTTCTTACTAAGAGTCTCGGGTTGGAACTCTTCATCGACGTCCATCGGAGGAGACATGATGCCAGGAGAGGTGCAGACACTCTCCTCATCATCTGACTTCGCATCGTTTCTTGACCACAATGAGCTCGAGTCATCGCAGAACGATGCCGAATCTTCTGTATCGGTGACGGACAGCGTTGGACTGGAAGGACTGGGCAAATCCTCATCGTCGTCATCTTCCACTTGCATCTCGGCAAGCTTCTGCTCTTCCAACTTCTGCTCTTCTTCAATCGAGTGGCAGACCTTGTCACTCCTCTCAATTCTAGCCGGAGCAGGAGCTGGCTCGTCCAACCTCACACTGGCTTCCTCGACTTCCATGTCGTCTGGCGTGGAAGCATGGTGGGAGGAGGAAGAACGACGAGGCTTCTTGTTCTCGTAGTACTCTTCGAAGCGGTAGCCTTGAGGACCCTTGCGTCGTCGACCGATGGGCTCGCCCTCTCGGTCATAGATCTGATGGACAGGATAGGCGTAGGTGCCGTTCCAGTAGAGACCATGCTCTTCCCAACCGAGCTCTTCGGTCTTGACGGGAACAAAGAGGACGGTCTTCTCGTACTGCTGTTCTGGAAGTGGGCTGGAGTAGCGAGCTGGCTCGTCAGGAGGAGTGATGAGGATGGTCGGGATCACGAAGCTGGACTTCGATGGCTTCGAGAGGTTTGTCGCATCGATGGTCAACACCGGCTTCTTAGTGTGTGGTGCCTGCTGAGGCAGGGCTGCTGCGACTGCGGATGACATGATGAAATGGCCTATCTAGTGTGTGGATATAGGAGGCGACAGGAGAAAAGGTAGTCGCAGAGATCAAAGCAAAGCTTCGAAAATGGTAGCAAGGAGAGGTCTCGAATAGATGGGCCGGCGAGCAGCAGACTCAAGGATTCTATATGTACCTCGACCTGCTCGTATCTAACCTCACTGCATGGGGTGGAGAGCACGAAGAAGGCCGACTACAGAGGACAAGTGAGAAGGAGGATAGCCAGCGTGATTGTTTGCAGAGGGCTGAGTGCTAGGTGCTGTGGCGCAATTTTGACAGCTGTATGTACGTACGCTAGGTGGTTGCACAGCTGTTGACTGCAGGGGCGAGGAGCTAGACGTGGGTGTGAACGCGGCTAGCTAGTGGCTGGGGCGGGTCAACTCGTAGGTTGACGAGCTATCGATTGTGGAACCGTATCTATACGTGATCAAGCTTTGTTGTTGCTTTGTTTGTGGTGGATCAGATGCAGAGGAGATGAAGCTAGAGCGGGATGTGAAATGAAGGCAATCGGAGGCGTTGGAAGGAAGGTCGGATACCTTATTTGTGATTTGGAAGCTAGAATGTCGGTTGCTGTGAGATGCGACGTTGTATTTGTCGTGTTGCGCGCAGGTGGTGTGTGGACAGAAAGCTGTGATGGACTAACGGGACGGAAGAGGTCGAGCTGTGGAAGGGTGGGAGGTTGACGCTGGCGAAGAAGGGATGCCTTAGTTGAGAGGGAGTGGCTGAACAGTGGCACCGCGATAATATGCTGGAGCTAGTCAAGCAATGTTGCTGCAGCGTTAAGTGCCCACCCACCGTTCAAGCCAACAAGCAAGCAGGAGGCCAGACGGTATCGGCAAGTGCGGTCAAAGTGTCAGTTGATCCGCGCTGTTCAACAAGGGATCCAACGCAATGCAACTGCAGCCAAGCGCCTCACACATACTTATGCTACTGTAAGAGGGCGGACCCCCAAAAATTGGGCACTTTCCTTGACGTTAGTACGATTCGGCAGCGGTTAACGTTCTACTACAGCTACTTAGTCGGTCTCATCATCTTTCTACGGTCAGCCGTCGGAAAAGGAACCGGCCTAACTAAGTTTGTGCCGATGGACGATGACGAGGGCGCTTTCAATGTGTGCGTTTGATGGCGAACAATGCTTTTTGCTATAGAGACCCGCCCGGTGCCAAGATCCGTCTGCGAATTGCGATATCTTCCTACTGTTTTTTTATTTTATATATATATAATTATTTCTTGCAAGACCAAACGGTCGCAAAAGAAGGTTTGTCTCTGGTGCAACACAGACGTCGTATGAGCATTAAGACCATTATTTTTTCAATGGCTAAAATTCATTTGCTCAGCTATCATTTCCTCGATGCCCTCTGCTCAAGTGCATCTTCGCTATCGGTCGAGATTCGATGATGTTTACGTGCTTTTCGTCACCAGCAATAAGCGAACGCATCAGCTGAAAGCGGTCGGACTTCCTATGTTCTTCCACACTAAAAATCGGCTTCGGACACCCTGCGACTTTTGACATGCTTGTTTCCTGCGTCTTTGGACCAGCCACAGTTCTACCGTATCACCATTATCAGCCAAGTTTATCGGCGTAGCGACACGTCGAACACCTGTGCCCGTCTGCAAGCCTCAAGAACTAGAAGTTGGCTGGTGGCTTCGCCCTCGACCCTTACCGCAGCAGCGTAGCTTCCAGCGAAGCCGTTGCGATGCTTGGCTGCATGTGGCCCTTGTGCTTCTCCCCTCAGTCACGCGGCTCTCCCGACTGACGTATTGCTTGCTCTTCGGAATGATCCGATAGCTTTGTGAGCCTGAGCCCAGCGCTTGCAGCTACACAGCCTGAGTAGCAGACGACCTCGCAACCACATGAACTGTGCTGCACGATCGGACGCACGATGTTAACACGAAGAAACATCTCAGATGGCAGCAGAACAGCAGGACAACAGCCGAATTCGAGGGTCACACCGTGAAAGATCCAAGAACAAAATAAATTCATCCAACTTATTCGTCTTGCTGTCACAACAGTGTGGTGCCGCGCCTTGTTCCAGTCAACTACGGAACGAACAAACAGCCCAAGGTCGGAGTCTCAACTTGACCTTGACTTTAGTGGTGCAGCTTCCCAATCTTCTGGCAGCCCGATGCGACCCACCCAATCCCCTCGTTCCTTGGATATTGGTTCTGGGGTCACGGCTGCATCCGATTGATGATCGCGCTTGAGCCTTCTCTTCTATTTGACGGCAAAGCCGATCCTTTGAACGAATTGAGAGCGTGTTTCTACGGACATTTGAAGACGAGGTCACAGCTCCATTGTTGCTTTCTCAAGCGCTAGTGCATCCAGAGCGAATCGGCGAGACTAGGTTAGTGCAAGAAGTGGACATTTGACAGCAGCAGTCACCGCAGAGCAAAGGGCTAAACGCTCGTCGAAACACTCAACACCTCGGCTCTGCCGACTAGCCTCAAATCTGTGCTCGCCAAAAGCACTGGATCGATGAACGACGCGCACCGCACATCCATCGCTTGCGCTTGCTCATTTTCCTAGGCGAGCTGTCTTTCGATTGCTGCCAAAGCAATTGCTGGTGTACCTGCAGGTACACTTTCTCATGCTCTCTCGAATCGCTCTGTCCAACTACACTTCCGTACAATTGCTGGATCCCATCGACCCGATCATTGCCCGAATGAGCGATGTTTACGATCCTCCTCTTAACAAGTCTTTCCTGGAGGAGCGACCATGGACGGGCTCCGCTCTTCCCTGAAAAGGTCATTCCAAGCATCATGATGCACACGACACCTTCGAAGAGGAGTTGATGCTGTTCTTGACACCAACCTGTCCAATCCGCGGTTCCGGTTTAAAGCGATCAACGTCGAAGCCATTCATTGACTCGCTTCTGCTCCATGGACGAATTCAGAACTCGTCGATGATGCTGACTTGCGCGCATCTAGAACCAGCTTTCTCCAACAACAGTCGCTGCCGATGGAGCAAGTCACTTTTTGTTCGTCACCCTCATCCGCTGCAGGCACCGGAAAGCCTCATCTACACGGCGGCTCCCGTGAAAAGAGACGGGGAGAAGCGAATCAGATTCAATCGGCCTTTGCTTTCGTCTACACAACGACGTCAGAAGTTTGACTTCGCTGCATCACAGGCCTCGATGGAGGGCCAAAGTTCAAATCCAGACACCAATCCTGCGTACCTGAAACTTCGCGTCGCAATCGCCTTCGCTGTAGGAAGAGGCCCTTTTCCTTTTTGCCAAGCCAATCCCAACACTCCGGGTTCATCAGCTGAACAGCTTGCTCCAGTAGCTTCAATGGACGGCGAAGAGGTTCACACATGATGAGCAGTCCCACAAAACTTGTAGCCTCGCATATCCATTTTTTCACTCTTGTTCGGTATGCTAACGCCTTTGTTCGATAACTTGTTCGACAATTACCAGAGTTGTTCGACAGCCCTTGAAGAGTTATTCAATAGCCTTGTCAGCCCATGTTCGACAACCGAAATGCTGACAAGGACGGGCCGGGCGGGAGCATCCACTGCTAACCTCCACCCATCTCAGCTTTCGGTAATCGAACAAGCACCGCACCTGTCGAACAACAAATTCAGAGTTGTCGAAGCAGCGTCGAACAACCTTCCCGTTGTCGAACAACTGTGTCGATTTTGAGAACAGGGTTGTCGAACATGAATGGAAAGAAGGTTAAAGTCGTGATCTGCTGTTGTCATATTTTCGCTGACGATGCCGACGTTCTCCGTCCTCACCTGCCACCGCTCTCGCCGGCGCTTGAAATCTGCACCGCTCCGTCATCTCACCGCGGACTTCCTCCACACTTGAAGCTTCTCTTCCGCAGGAACACATATTTGCGGAATCAGGCTAAACCCTCGCCCCGTCATTGTCTCGAGCTCTCAATGGTCCAAGTAGGTTCGACGACGAAAAAAAACAAGCTCGGCCGCTGTGAGCCAGCGGGCTCAACGCTGACCTGAAAGATCTGTCATTCGCATGAACGATTTCATCGTCTCGGAGACGGTCAAAGTCTCGCGTGGCGTCGTAAAGCTTACCTGAAAGTTCCGGGCACCGAGACGCACCGATTCCGCACTGGGCTCTCTATGTGACAAGCTCTTGTATGCTTGCCCTTTCAGTCCTCAACTCTGACGCAGGCTAGGTGTCTAGACCAGTCGCGAGTTCAGGTCATGCTGGTTTTTCCGTTCGCTCTTCCAGCATGAGCTTTGCGGACTTCGAACTCCACAAACCTGGTGAGCAACTCACATGGAGCAATCAGAAAAGGTCTTTCGATCCCGCTCGTTCTTAAGACCAGTACTGATACCTCGCATTGGCATCTGAAAGCAAGCATCCAGCTCCACACGCGGTAACAGCTCGCCTCCGCTGTCGATGGAGGAAGCAGTCGAGACTTGAAAGGCCCTCGGTATCGTGCACCACGTGTCATCATCAGTGCTTGCTTTTATCTGTGCGCGAGATCCTGCCAGCCACAGCACAATGAAGCACCGCTGCAGCCAAGAGCTGCTTCGTGTCGATACCCCGTGCTCTATTTTCAGCCGAGCGGCCGACAACTCAGCATCTTCGACCCTGTCTCACCACAGCACAGAGGTTGACCGGCCTTTCCGTCTTCATCACCTGTGTTGGAACCGATGGAGGCCCCCGCACTAAGCGAGGGCCGGTAAGCCGGCCTTCTCGCTCGCTCTTGCGATATTACGGGTACCATTGCCAATGAGTGCTGTCTTATCTCCACAACTCTGTTCGCTACCGAAAGCGAGGGTCAAGCCACCGTCCCAACGTAGCTAAGCTTTCGCGCGTTGCTCACGCATTTCTCCTCAACAGCACCATCGCCGTAACTGAATGTTGTGAACGAAGTGTTGCATTGATTATGGTGTCATTGCTTTGGTATCTGGGTAAAGTGAGTGTGTACAGCTGTTCCCGGTTTCAATGCGGCTTTACGCAGCTACAGCAGCAGGTCGTGTCAAAACAGACCTCACGCGCGCACTGTACGCAGCCAACCTCGCCGCCTCGTCATCGTCATCAGCATCATTATCCCCGTACTTGTCTGTTGTGGTCTGTGAGGTGTCCTCGGCGGTGGTGTCTGGCTCTGAACGCAATGAAGTCGCTGCTAGTCGGGAGGCAAGTAGCGTACGAGAGCTCACTCTGCGTCGAAGCGGGCTAGGGACGGCAGGTGCGTGTGCGAGGAGCCTTTTCTTGGCTTGCTCGGCGCTCTTGAGCATCTCCTCTGGCACTGTGATGGGAGAGGTTAGCGAAGCCAAAAAGTAGAAGTCATCAGTATTGCATTCTGCAAGAAATTGGGCTGAACAATGAGAGGGAAATAGCAGAACTTGACGCTCCAATGCTTGTGTGACGTAGAAAAAGGGCGGCAGCAGAGGCTCACAGAAATAGCGAATCGCACGGCAGAGCTCCTCTGCGCTTTTGTTCGTCGTATTGTTGGTTGGGTGTGCTCTTACTCACGCTCCCGAATCGACGTTGCAGAAGAAGCCACTTGTTTGGGTACGATCAAAGATCGTCGTCGCTACAAATCGTCAAACAAGAGCAGTCCCATGTCAGCTACGCGATCACACAGCTGCCCGGCTTTGAGGAGTTTGTGCCCACTTACGTTTGTAAAGATAGCCTGCTTAGCAACTTCAACCAGATATGGCTCTTCATCTGCCTTCTTTGCCTGTTCCAAGCAAGCTACTACCCAGCTGATTCCAACTACATGAGGCTTAGGGTCATCCAATGCTCTGTAAGAATGCAGCGTGCTCGGTCTACCACTCTTGTAGACGATGTGGGTCAACTTTCTCTCTCCAAAGCGAAGCATGACTTTCGCACCTGCACTTTTGAGTCTCTCCACCCAACAAGCAGAGGCGTCTTCACCATCCTGATCTCTCACGTCGACCAGAACTGTGAGCCCACGAAGGAAGCGTTTCGGCTTTGATGCTTGGGCAGAAGTGTCACCTTCGGACTGGGTGCCCATGAGGTTGGTGGAAAGGTTTCCGATGGATGTATCTGCATCGTCCTTTTTGGTGGGGACGTAGGTGTAGAGGGATCGACGACGTGCTGCCTTTGCTGCTTTGCGGGCTTCTAGTGATTCTACTGCGCTTTGCTCTGTCGGTGTCGGGGATGAAGAGGTGGCCTTGCTGTTGCTAGCTGCAGATGAGGACGAGGTTTCGCGCTCCTTGCGCTGTAGCGTGGGAGGAGGCATCCCACTGGATAGTGAAGACATGCTCTTACGTTTTGCTGCCTTCAGCTCGGCTGGTCTCTTTGCTTCTGCTACCCTTGCTTCTTCCTCCGCCTGAGCTGCTTCTTCCTCCGCTCTCGACATGTCACCCCCCGAAGCTAGCTCCAGACTGGATGTTCTCGAGCCAGCAAGCACTGGCTTTGCGGAACGACCACCAATCTCGCTGTAGCCAGGCAAACGTGGCGCACCGAACGACATGATCGACTTCGACGAAGCCAGTGACGAGCTGAGTAGATTCCGCTGATCTGACGAGCTTGACACCCTGCTCTTTGCCAAAGCCGACACTCGACCAGATGGACGTTTGAACACGCCGCTGCTGTCCGCGCTCTGATCAGCCGTTGATCTAGCGCTGAAGCTTGAATCACCTCCGCCACTGATGAAGGTCTTGTTGCGGAAAACCTGTGTCTGGCTGCTCGTCATACCGAATGGTCGTGCAGGGCCGAGTTCACGTTTGAAGGTGGAATCACCACTGTCATCCTTCTTCTTGCTGGCGCTCGTGCCCGTGCTAGGAGGGGTGCGAGTCTTGGCTTTGAGCTTAGCAAGAGATGCTTCCAAGCTCGCTAGCGCATCGGAAGTCTCAGAAGACAAAGTATGCTTTACGTCCAAAGGCGAGGTCGCTCGTGGCATCGCTGATTTCCTGAAGCTGTTTGTAGCTGTGCTGCTCGAGGTAGCTGAATTGTCGGAAGAAGGCCCGTGCTGGCGCCCATTCATTTCTCGTTCCTTCTTGACTGCGGGTCCCTTAACTAGCTTAATTTCATCTACAGTAGCTGACCCTGAATCATCCCATCCATCCTCCTCCTCCTCGTCGTCTTGAGCGGAGTTGTGTCGGAAGATCCCACGCCGAGCCTTGCCTGGCGAAGGTTTCAGCTCGAGCAGGTTGATGGGTTTTTGATCAGGCCGGTCGGGAGAGCTGATGATGTACTCGGACTTGACGTTGAGTCGCTTGACGGGCGAGTGACGAGGCTCACCCAATGCGGCGAGGCTGTTAGCGTCCGAGCTGGCGAGGAAAGGGTTGGGCTTGGTGCTGGAGGTCGTGTCGGCTGGACCGAAGAGTAGGCGATGCGGGTCTCGGCCCGTCCCGATTGGTTTGGCGTCTTTGGTCGGAACGCTCCCGATAGCAGACGATGGCTTCTGTGTGGCTTGCGACTTTGGTTCAGCTCCTTGTGACGAAGTACGAAGAGAAGACGTGGGACCAAGTAGCCTCGATACACGAGGTGGGGCCGCAACCGGCTTGGTTGAGCTGGCACCTGCATCTACCCTTGTCTCTACCTTCTGTTGCGGCTGAGCTGAAGCAGCCGAAGATGAGTTCTCCTTTCGGCTAGCAAGGAGCGCATTGCCAGCAGCCGTCTTGCTCAACTGTGCCGAGGTCTTTGATCGTGGCAATCCTACGTCTGCCGAAGGTGACGTGGAGCTTCGTCTCGGTGCTTCTGTCCTTCTCCGTCGAGTCGGCACCTCGGGAATACTGTTCTCGAGCTCAAACTCAAAGTCATCAAATCTCCCTTTCTTGGGGCTCTCCATGCAAGGGGCCATGCTGACATCTGGCGTAGAGGTGTCGAAAGAGTCTAGTTGCGCCACTTGGCTTGCTCTTGCTTTGCGAGGTGAAGTGGAGCGTGGTTGTGCCGCTGATGAAGAGTATGCGGACAGGCGATGTTGGTGGTCAGGAAAATCCATGGCGTCAGAGATGCGGGCCATGGAGCGAGTCTGTCGCATGGGCTGCTCGAGGAGGCGAGACCGTGATGAGGTCGCTCGACGCTTTTGTGGAGAGGTAGTAGACATGCTGGTGTGCGCTGTATGTAGGTGTTCAGGTTGAGCGCTGGTATCAAGAATGGCGTCTGGCTTCAGGGTATTGTTGTAAGGTGGTACGAATGTCCACGGCAAGTACTATGCTGCCTCTTTGAGCTTCACTCGAGAAGAAGCATCTGACCGGCGATGGCGACGAGAGCGATACAGCTTTGCCACAGACTTGCTGCTGTGTATGCTGCCGGACAGGGTGGTCGTGGATGGCGAGATGAAGGCGGCAAGTCTTTTTGTGTATTGTAGCAATCTGTGTGGGGATCGACGTTGCGTGCGTGCGCAATGCGTGCCATGACTGAATTTCAAGAAAAGGTAAATACAGTTCACACGCTCAGAGTCGTACTGAGCTGCCGCCTCAAACAAATTCAACGTTTACGCGTGAGGCTTAGAACGTCAGAAAAGTGTTGTTCTTTTTGTGCATTCAAAGCGCGAACACCATCACGTGACACGCAGACCCTCTTGGTTGCTCTCAACACAACGAGGCACTTCAGCACTGCCAACACATCATCCGGCTCAGAGAGACGAGAAACGTCGCCAAGCATCTAAGAGACTGCTTAGAGTCTCCACTACTGTAGTTCTTCGTCGCTGGGGCGAAGCTACGAAGAATGACGGCAGAGGTGGGCTTCCGGCATCAGAGATTCAACTGTTAGAGTGAGATATACCCGATCCGAGATCCGGGTTCTTCGGCGAATTTTCGCAAAGGGCCACGCGATCTGCATACCCGAATCCCGGGCAACATTCGGCTACCTTTCTGGTTCTCTCTGGTGGTGTGACCTTCCTGTGTTACCCAGTCGGCCTTAATGCACTTCACACACAAGCAGAAGAGAGCAGCTCAATTACATCCACAAGAAACCTCAAGATAGAAGAGCGAGTTGAAAGCGTTGATGGGAGGGCAAGGCTAGGAATACGCTTTCCAGACTTGGTGAAACATGACGCTTGTAATCTTCCCTCGTGATTCTGACGGAACTGAGCCTAGGACATCGTTCAATGCTCCTGATCGAGGCTACTTATTTGACCGGTTTTGAGCAAATGAGTCAAGTTGGAAGTGCAAGAAGGGCGCAGCGTTGCTGCGAAAGTGCAATCCGGATGGATGGCGTCCCTTGCAGCAAAATTTCCACACATGTTGGCCGAACCCGCGCGCGCATCGGGTTGGAAGGCAACCATCCCCGCTGCTTGTCACGACCAGCATCAATCAACTGCTGTATCGTCTCGTCACATTCATCAGACAATTCAGGAAGCCAGTCACTGGCTCCCAGGATGGACAGGTGGTAAAGAGGAAGGCTGGACCGGGATGCGGGGCTCCTACTTTGTCAGGAAGATCTGGCCAAATTTGGCTTGCAGAGAGGGTGTGCGAAATGTAAGGCCGAGTCTGATTCCGGCCGCAACGGTTGCTTTCAAGGAGAAAAAAGTCACGAGCAGCTTTGCCTCTGTTGCAATCAACCCTGAAGGAAATCGCTGTCTGAGGGTATGACCGCACCGGCCGAATGACACCGGATGGATGATGTCTTCGCTTGTGTTAATTTTGGGCTTAGGCGCCCTTTTTCTGCTCATATCCGCCCGAGTTACACACAAAAGTACTGTAAGAGCGAGAGAGAGTGTGAGAGTGAGCGGAGACGCAAGTTGCGTATGCAAGCCGGATGGATTCAGGGCCACGCTTGACTTCGGATGCATGCTGTGGATGGATTGACCTTGCTTCTTGTCCAAGCTACGTCGACATCATCATCAACGACGACGACGAGAAGCTCATATCTCTTCCATCCAACCCTTTCCTTGGCCCACAGCGCCGCGCGCGATTGTGCCTTTCCTTCTGGCTTTCGTGCTTCTTTCGGATTCCGCTCAACCTTGATTACATCGCAACCGCATCCATCTGCATCCGCCTCCTAGACGGGGTCCTGCTTCAGCAACTTCAGGTCCCATTTGATCATAGCTACTACAACGTCTGCTTCGTTGACGGAACAGAACAACGTGCTTCATCTGAACGATCCGACCCGATTCTCGACTCCATCCGTATTCTCACTGGTGGAAACCTTATTTCCGGAGACCCTGACAAGACCGTTAGCACGACCTCACAACTCATCCGCTGAGACAGCGTCTGCCATTGGATCGTCGCCAGGACGTTGTAGTATACACCACGGACCCTCTCTGAAAACATCCACCACCTTGCGCGGCATTCGGCCTTCCAGCATCCGCAAGCTCTTGTTGATTGCTGCCCTAGCATCCGCCCCACACCACCCTCTCGCAGTGCAGCATCACCCGTATCCGTAGCTCACCATAGCGGAGCTGGGTTGAGCGCCGCACCCAACGTAAGCGCGCCCTCATGGTCCATATCGCTCGAGAGTTGAGCTCGGCCACCAGTGCCAATGCTCCACCACATCGTCCCATCCGCGCAGATACGCTTGACCTCAAGCAGAAGCTCGCTGTCGCCCTTGGTCAGAACGGCGCACGTTACTGGCAGACGCTCGTGCAATTCCTCAAAGGCGCCATTGACCGCTCAGAATTTGAAGCATTAGCACACAAGGCCCTCAAAGCTGAGCATGGTACGTTGCACAGCTCCCATCCATCTTTGAATCTTTGGTTGTCTGAAGAAAACAGTCACTAACCTCTCAATGCCATCATTCTGATGACTTCACTTCCGTCATACTTCCGTTCCCTGCATCCATGACAATGCAATCGCTTCATCGATCCGTGTCCTTGCTTGACCGCCCAATAGTCCACCTGCACAACGCATTGATCCTCGGCATCCTCTATAATGCCAGCGCCGACGTGCCTGGTCCTTCCAGCCGTGCCGCCAGGCGCATCACCCGCATCCTCCCAGACGGCTCTACCATCACAGAGGAGGAAGAAGAGGAGCCAAGTCGCAAGCGTCTCCGCAACCTCGTCGCTGGTCTACCACGCAAGGAGCGCCTACGTATCAAGAACCTCGAAAAAGCCGGCAAGCTTGGTGCCAATGCCATTGGCGGAGCTTCAAGCCTAGGCTGGGCCGGTTCGGCCGCTGACATGCTCGAAAAGAAGCGCAAGGACGAGGAAAAGCGCAAAGTCGCCGAAGACCGTCGCAAGGTAAGACAGTACAAGAGTGCCATCGGCGCCAAAGACTGGAAAGGTCAAGTCATTCAAGCTACTCAGCAGATCGCCGCTGTACGCGGCAAGCTTTCTTTCTGTAAGTGTTCGCATCCCTTTACGTTCTGCTGCTTGCCAGAACCTGTGCATCGTTTGTTGCGAACCGCGTTCCTGAGCATTTCTTCTTGCCCATCGTAGCTGCCCAACAAGCCGTTGCGCGTGCGCTCCAAGCGCCTCTGTGCGTCGAATCCAAGCATTTGCCCGACTTGGACGGTATCAAGGACCGAATGACGCTGCTTGCTGTCGAAAACGGCATGCCAGGCGGAGTGCAGCATCAAGCTGCAGCTATGGTATTGTCAGCGCTTCAAAGTCACCTTCAAAACGTTGCTAGCAGTATCATCACCAAGATTCGTGCCAACCGCACTGATGGTATTAAGACGAACGAGCCGCTGCGTCCAGCGTCAGAGTACAGCAACATCAGTCTCGATCCGGCTTCCTACCTGCCAGACCCTATGCGTGTTTCGCCAGCGCTTGATGCGATGGATCTCGACGATAGCACGCCCAACTCCGCGCAAGGGAGCCCCGCACGCCTCATCCGCTCGATCCAGTCCGATATGTCGTCACGCACCAGCACTTCAGGCATCGGCACTTCCTTTGCAGACTCTTCCATGCTTTCCCTCGCGAGCACAGCTCCCACAAGCCTTACAGGGCCTTCTTCGCCCTCCATTCGCGACAGCGACAGCAGCGGACAGCTACAAGACACTTCCTTCGGCAACAGCAGTACCGCAGCAGACGGAGACGACACTGCCACCAACGGTGCCAACCGACTCAAGCGATCTCGCGACACCATGGAAGGTACCGACCGTTCCGGCGCAGCCAGCACACGTCTCACCGTCTCCGACGTCGCATTCCTGCTCGAGGTCGCTCCGCATACTGTCGTCGAACCCATGGGTCAAGGCACGCAAGAGCGTATGCTTGCTCCTGAATGGAGTGACGACAGTGTCTTTGGTGCTGAGGATGAGTCCGGTCGAGTGTTCCCATTATCACCCGAGAGGCAACTTGCCCGTGCAGCTCGACTTGCCGCCACCACACATCTCAGTGATGCCAGTGGCGCAGGATCGGATGTGCCTGTTCGCAACTGCTTTGTCATTGACCAGTCAGCGCCGCTGAGATTGCTAGACCGACGAACGCTGGCTGAGAGCGAGGGCAGAGCTAGGCCCACGAAAGGCGGGTTGTCGGTGCCCGAGTACAAGGATCCTCAAGGGGTGTTGGGTGACGTCAACGGAAGGAAGAAGGACGGTTTGTTGCATGGGAACGGTGCGGCGGCCGTACATCAGCACAGGCACAAAGACGATATCTGGGATGTCGTCGATCCTGTCGCATTGTTTGGGCAGCTTTGTGAGTGAGTGTCACAATGTCGCATGCGACCATTGCATCACTGTATGATTAGCGATAAAGACGCAATCCATGTCATTACACCTGAAAATCAGCTTCGCAACATTTGGACGTGGGCTGAGTTGACTTTGATCAACGCGGATGCTTTATACATACGATTCACATACTGAAGCAGCAGATGGCAGAAGAACTGATATTGAGCAAAGCCGCACGAGCGGCCAACTTTTGTGCATGTGCAGAACGGAATCAGGAACAAAACTATGAAAGGAAAGCAAACATCGTCAAACATGGACTGCAGCATTCGGGACAACAGAAGACTCCATATCCATTGAGTCCATCGTCTCACCTGCATCAGGCCTCATCGTCTCTGGCAGAGCGTCACCGTTGATCGGATCAGCCGCCCGCCCGTTCGCTCTCGCAGCGCGCTCCAGCGTCAACTGCAGAGACTCGTCCCTTGCTGCATCCTCCTCTCCATCCTGATATTGTGTTTCGCCAAAGTCTGAGGATCGCGTAGCCTGATCTTTACGAACAAAGCCAGTCATCAAACTCTGTTTGGAAGGACCGTTCTTGTTCAGCGACTCTTTCTCATATGGCTCGATACGCTCGAAGAAGGAGGTAGACTTGTGCATCTGTTTGTCCTTGCTCGCGTTGGTGACATTGGACGAGGTACGGGCGAAAGGGTTGAGTGACTTGGCTGCTTTGGGCATAACGAGGTTGCGAGCGGGGGGTTCGGAGAAGTCGTCGGGTGACTTGCGCTTCTCCGAGCTACGTTGATAAAGGTTCTCCTTACCAAGAATGGAATGATCTTGGTCGTCGAGGACCATGCTATACGAGTCGTCGTCGTTGGCGGAGGGAGCGCGGATGGACCGCGTAGTTCCGTTGTAAGCATTGTTGATTGAGGATGAGGAGGGAACAGAGGGCAGAGTGTCATACCGGTCTGATGCAGCCTCGTGTCCACGCAAGACAGCTGAAGCAGAGCGGGACGAAGATGGAAGGAAGTCTTCGCCCAATGCTGCGGACGCACGCTTCCGGGCAGTCGCGCTCGATACACCGTCACGACCGCGATCACTCGCCCTCGTCATAATGTCAATTAGCGCTGGATTTGAGAAACTTGGTCCACCACGTACCGAAGGATCACACCACCTTCGACTCTCTTCCTCGACACGCTCAGGTCGTCCCTCCAATCCTTCCTTTAGTGCCACCATACGCTCAGCCAAGCTCGAGAGATGGAAGAATGCGGCGATCTTCAACGCAGCCTCCAGCGTTTTGGTTGAATGCAAAGCACGGGCAGCATCGAGAGCACGGCCGTGCTTGTCTGCTTTGCACGCTAGCTGAATGAGCTGAAGAAGGGCTTTGTCCGAGTTGATTTCGAGAAAGCCTGCGTCGAGCTGAGGATCGTCTTCGCTGGACTCGATGCCAGCATTCTTGACGTCGCGGACGGTCATAGCGAGCAAGCTGTCGCGCAGGCTCTTCTCCTCAAGAGGGCCAGTGCCACCTTCGCGGTGAATGAGTGGGATCTGGAGCTCGAGTTCTTGGATCATGTGACGAGTGCCATCGACTTCGGGATGAGTACGGCCACCTTTGAGGAGCAGCACCATCAACTTTGATGACGTCAAGGCGATAGGCCAGTAGCCGAGAGTGGAGGCAGCACGAACTGCAGCCTCGCTAGCATCAGCAGAAGCGCTGTCACGGATGCGCTTGGTGTCAAGGTAGGGGACCCATCTACCTTGGCGCGATCGGTGCGCTCGGTCAAGGACAAATAGCGTTCCGTTTGTGTCGTAGAATGCTGGCTGATGCTGGTCGTTGAACCCGGCCCATCGAATGTGTGCATCCTTGGCAAGGGGAAGCACGTCGTCCTGGATCACGTCGAAGTTGGCCAAGTCAACCAATTTGTATCCAAGGTCCTGGTAGCCGCCAGATGGAAGACCTGTTCTGCGATAGATGACGAGAACAGTCTTTCCTCCGACAGCAAGTGTGACAACGGGGTGTCCGAGAGCCCACAAGTAGAGCTGCATGCCGCTGGCGGAAAGGAAACGAAGATATCCCTTCGAGGTAGCGACCACAGCGAGTCCGACTCCAGATCTACCCGCATCCTGATCCTCCCATCCGTCCTCCGAGACGACACGCAGGCCGCTTCCTCCGAGACCGACCGCCTCGACGTCTTCTCCTGAATCCAGGTTGAAGGTCCACTCTGATGACAGATTGTTACTTGCTGCTACAAAAGGCTTGAAGAAGACGCTACTTGCTTGCTCACCGATCTGCTTAGCGGCGAAGAGGATACCTTGCTTGGCAAGGGCGGCCATGCTGATGCTGTTCATGTCGGAGAAACGGAAGTTGCGACGGGCTGATGTGTCAAATGATTCGAACGAGATGGTCTGATGCGACTCTTGCTCTACAGCGACAACTGAGCCAAGGAGATTGTAGGCCAGGTAGCGGCGCTGGCCACGCATCGGTGTTGATGTTGGCTGGAAGGCCGGCTGCGGGCGTGTGGCAGCGATCATCATGCCACCCTCACCGCCGGCACCCATGCCAAGCGGTCCACGGGGATAAGACTTTGACGAGCTTCGTTGGCGGCCATGTCTGCGCGATCGCGACTCGTCATCTACAACAAAGTTGTCGAGATCATCGATGGCTTCACCGCGATTCGATCCTGGTGCTACATCGTCATCCTCGTCATCGGATAAGCCGGTTCCAGCAAAGATGTCATCGATCTGTCCGCGAGAGCCACGCGCAGCTTTTGAGATGTCGAAAGGGATCTCCTCGAACGGACTTGGGCGAGTTGGGCCCACGACATCAGACCATCGCGCCAAGGTACCTTCGTTGTCGGTCCATGCGAGGGCATCTTTGGTGGGGTGCCAGCTAATGGCGTTGACGAGCGCGTCGGCGCGCTTGTGTCGAATGGCTTGACGGCTCTCGGCATCCCATACAGTGACCTGACCGTTCGTAGTTGCGGAGGCGAGATATCGACCGTTTGGAGAGAATGCAAGGGCGGTGATGCTACCACTGGGCGCAGGAACTGGCCCAGACGCACTGGCGAAGAAGTTCCCGGTTCTTGTCCAAGCAGACGAATCGTTCGCAGCACTGACTACTACCAGCTCGTGCGCCTTGGACGGCAGGACGAAGTAGGTTCCTGATGGATGCCAGCAAGCGCACGATGCCTCGTCGCTCTCGGCACGGGTGATTGGTAAGATGCCTTCAATGGACTTGACAAATTTGGGCTCGACATCGCTCAGGTCGGTGACGCGTGCGATACCGTCAGTGGAGCAGCTGACGAGCAAAGGTGCTACAGGACTCCAGGATGCCCATCGAAGACCTCTGTTGTGACCATCGAGAAGCTGAATGCGTCTGGGATCTTCGACGTCGATGATCTTGATGATCATTTCATCGGAGCAGACTGCGACTCGGGGCGCCTTGCCACTCTTCACTGAGCGTTCCAACGCCACGCATCGAAGTGGTAGGTCTTCGCGGCGCAAGAGAGACTGGAGGGTAGTTGGAGACACGGGATTGCCTTCAGCATCTGTCGGCTGGTGTCGGTATAGGCGGACAGAACCATCCTCGGAGGCGGTCACAAGGTAGCGGCTATCGGTATCGAGGCAAGTCACAGGCTCGGTGGCGTCTTCGATGAGATGAGGCTCGACACCGGGCAACGGCAATGTTGGGAGGATACGGACCAGGAAGTCATCACCACCTGTGAAGAGTCGGCTGCGGAATCGGGAACAGAAAGGTCAAGAATTCAAGTCAGCTTCTCGCGATCGTTGGCCGTAATCAAGCCGCAACGGTCTTGATATGCAAGGCTTTACTCACTCGACGTTGGCCGACTTGGGAGCATGAATACATTTTGTGGGTCCAGAGTGGACGATCTGGACGTGCAAGTCCTCCGATTGTGTTGACTGCATTTCGAGCGTCTGCACTCCTGGACGCAGTGGGGCTTAGGAGGCTTTGCCTAGTCGGGGCCAACAAAGTTGAGCTCGAATGTACTTTGTCGTCGCCCGGAGAAGGGTTCTTCTGAGTGTTTTCGAGAGATAAAGGAGAGTGCTCGAGGTCGATGAAGGGTGAAAGTGAACCAGCAAGGAGCGGAGAGTGTTCTGAAATCGTCTGAGGCAGCGGCGCGGATGCACACAAAAGTGTTGTTCTGAGTGAGCTTCGCGTCGCGTCCGATATTTTCGCGCAAAGTGGCCTCAGAGGGAAGTGTTAGATCGGGACGACTAATCTAAATCGGCAGATCCTGTCAAGAGCCGCAGCGAGGCTCGCTGCTCATCATCACTGCGTCTCGGCAACTCAGATATCGAAATTCTTCGTCTCTTACACCTGCAATTGCCGATATGAGCGGAAATCAGTGTTTGCATCATTTCTCCTGTGGAGCCGACATCGCGCTTGCGATTACATTCCGACTTTACTCAGATACTCGTGGATTACAGATATGATGTTTCGAGACAATGCAAGGAGAGAACGGAACACTACGAGTACATGCTGGTGGAGGGGGAATTAAGAGAAATGAGATCCACCAGCGGGATTGACAATGCGAAAGAGAAACTTTTGATGGAGTGACTAGATTAAGCTGAGGGGCGAACCATTTAGTCGAGCTCCTCGACGGTGGGGCCGTCGTCGCCACCGGGAGCAGCACCGGGAGCGGCACCAGGAGCACCACCGGGCATGCCACCGGGAGCACCGCCAGCAGCCGAGTAGATCTTGGTCATGATGGGGTTGACCTGCTCCTCAATCTCCTTCTGCTTGTCCTTGAGCTCGTCGGTGGAAGCAGTGGTGTTGCTGTCGAGCCACTCGATACCCTCCTTGACGATCTTCTCGAGAGCCTCCTTGTCGGCGGCCTCGAGCTTGTCCTTGAGCTGGGGCTCGTTGGTGGTGTTGCGGACGTTGTAGATGTACGATTCGAGACCGTTCTTGGCCTGAGTACGCTCGAGAGCCTGCTTGTCCTCCTCGGCGAACTGCTCGGCCTGCTTGAGCATCTCCTCGATCTGCTCCGACGAGAGACGGCCCTTGTCGTTGCGGATGGTGATCTTCTCCGACTTGCCGGTACCCTTCTCGGCGGCAGAGACGTTGAGAATGGCGTTGGCATCAACATCGAAGGTGACCTCGATCTGAGGAACACCACGAGGAGCAGGGGGGATACCAGAGAGCTCGAACTTGCCGAGCAAGTTGTTGTCCTTGGTGCGGGCACGCTCACCCTCGAAGACCTGGATCAACACACCAGGCTGGTTGTCAGCGTAGGTAGAGAAGATCTCAGACTTCTTGGTGGGGACAGTGGTGTTCCTCTTGATAAGAGGGGTGAAGACACCACCGGCGGTCTCGATGCCCATGGAGAGAGGAGCAACATCGAGGAGGAGGAGGTCCTGGGTCTTCTCGGAGGTGTCACCGGAGAGAATGGCGGCCTGAACGGCGGCACCGTAGGCGACGGCCTCATCGGGGTTGATCGACTTGTTGAGCTCACGGCCGTTGAAGAAGTCGGTGAGGAGCTTCTGGACCTTGGGGATACGGGTGGAACCACCGACAAGGACGATCTCGTGGACGGAACCCTTGTCGATCTTGGAGTCACGGAGGACCTTCTCGACGGGCTCGATGGTGTGGGAGAAGAGGTCACCGCAGAGCTCCTCGAAACGGGCACGGGTGATGGAGGTGTAGAAGTCGATACCCTCGAAGAGCGAGTCGATCTCGATGGTGGTCTGGGCAGCCGAAGAGAGAGTGCGCTTAGCACGCTCACAGGCGGTGCGGAGACGACGGAGAGCACGAGCGTTGGTGGTCAAGTCCTTCTTGTTCTTGCGCTTGAACTCCTGGACAAAGTGGTTGACGAGGCGGTTGTCGAAGTCCTCACCGCCAAGGTGGGTGTCACCAGCGGTGGCCTTGACCTCGAAGATACCCTCCTCGATTGTAAGGAGCGAAACATCGAAGGTACCTCCTCCGAGATCGAAGATGAGGACGTTCTTTTCGCCCTCGGCCTTCTTGTCGAGACCGTAAGCGATGGCGGCAGCAGTGGGCTCGTTGATGATACGCATAACGTTGAGACCCGAAATGATACCGGCATCCTTGGTAGCCTGACGCTGAGAATCGTTGAAGTAAGCGGGGACGGTGACGACGGCATCCTTGACGGTGCCACCGAGGTAGGCCTCGGCGGTCTCACGCATCTTGAGGAGAACCATGGAAGAGATCTCTTCGGGGGTGAAGGTCTTCTTCTCACCCTTGTACTCGATGCGGATCTGGGGCTTGCCGCCGGTGTTGACGACCTCGAAAGGCCAGTGCTTCATGTCGGACTGAACCTCGGGGTCGTCGAACTTGCGGCCAATAAGACGCTTAGCATCGAAGACAGTGTTATGAGGATTCATGGCGACCTGGTTCTTGGCAGCATCTCCGATGAGACGCTCCGAGTCAGTGAAGGCGACATATGAGGGGGTGGTGCGGTTACCCTGATCGTTGGCAATGACCTCGACACGGTCATTTTGCCAGACGGCGACACAGGAGTAGGTAGTACCAAGATCGATACCGATGGCCTTGGTCATTGTGATGAATCTAAAGCCTTTTGAGTGGGGAAAGTGTTATGGAGACGGGAAAGAGAAGCCGAAGCTGAATGTCTGTCGAGGTCGTAGCTGAGTTGCGGAAAGGGGTATGTGCAACGTCGAAGATCTGTGTTCAGACGAGAGTGTTGGTGGAGAGCGAAGAAGAGGACGAGGAGCTCGGCTGGACCTTATGTACCATGCCACATCTGATCCTTGGAGGGGACACGATCTTCTTCTCATTCCGCAATCGAGAGAGAGTCTGTGCGGGCGGCGGCACGTTTGTGCGTCGACTCAGCGAAAACTTTCTCAGCTTCCAGAGTGGCGGAAAGTTGCCTGATTGGGCTGCAGGCATGTTCGTCGTCGATCCACTTGCTTCTCTGCCGACCTAAGATGAGAAGACTGTGACACAAGGTGCGCACTCAGAAAAGGGTGACGTTATGTCACAGATGAGGTACAAAACGTACGCGAGGAAGGCGAGGGAACGAGTTGGAAGAGTTCTTCCAGACCAGCCGTCGCTGATCTAGTGCCTCGTGGAACAACTTGATGTCAAATTTCCGACATCGCGTCGTCAAATCGACGCATGAGGTCCAGAAGATTGGCGTCGACATAATCGAGTAAATCAACTTCCACAGCAGTTCGCGTCTCTTCTCCAACGTTGTGGAAGTCGCTGGACGCTGCGATGTTCTTCTTTGACTTTCTGTCCTTCGCGTGGGAGATCGGGAGAGTAGTACAGATCGTATCGAGATGAGCCCTCTCCAACTCGGGCGATGATTGTGCACGTCAAAGGTCTAACAAAGGTCCGCCGTTCCTCCACACTTTCGTCACACACGACACTTGAGCCTTTTGTTTCTTCTCGCCACTGAAGCTGCGCTGTCTCATCCGAAATTCTTGCAAAGAAACCAACACTTTCCTGAACACGAACTCAGCTTTGCGTCTTGCAGAGTTCACCGATATCCGAACATTACGATGTCCTTGCTCAGCTTCTAGAGCTTCGAACCAACTTGCTGAGCCACACTGTGACTCGTTTCACCCTCATCTTGCCAGCATCGGCTCCGTTGCATAGCCTCTGTTTTTCCCAGGATCGCAGCAAGCGGATCTGAGGCGGTCGAGAAGACATTTTGGTTTAGCTATCCTTTCCCCTAACACCTATCATCCTTCGCGCCCACACCGACGGACAATATTCACCTCAACGTCACCGTCAATGCCAGAAGCTACAGCAGCCGGAACGGCCGCTACTCAGCCTTCTTTACCTGCTATCGAGAATCTTCGTCTTCAAGCGGAATCGTCGACAGCATCGTCAAGCGCTTCATTGTCTTCACAACCAAGACGCGGCCGCAATAGAGGAAACGGACGAGGTCGTGGACGAGGCAAAAAGACTCAAGGTACATCTACAAATCGTACGCAGCCACCATCAGACAAGAACGACATCAACAGCAAGCGCAACAATGGTGCATCTGCTGGGGCAAGCTCTTCGAATCCAGCATCAAATGCAGCCCAAGATGCCTCCAATAGCAAGCCGAGGAGAAGAAATCGACGAGGCGGTGGAGGTGGCGACAAGCCCAAGAACGTGAATGGAGCATTATCGTCAGCCAACGCTACCGACAATGACGAACAAGCATCAGGTGCACCCGCACGCGTCACATCTCGTCGACAGCAGTTCGGCGGTAAGCTCACAGGCGGTGCAAGCGACACCAACACCTCAAAGTCAGCTCAGAATGGACGCCCCAAGAAGCCCGCAGTAAAAGCTCCCGCGGTCGCTGAGCCCGTCCAACATGCCGACTTGCGCTCTCGTCTGCTCGCAGAACTCTCTTCGGGCGAGTATGACTGCGTGATCTGCTATAGCACCGTCACAACGCGTCAAGCTACATGGTCCTGCTCCCAGTGCTACACTGTGCTGCATCTCCCATGCGTGCGCAAGTGGGCCGAAAGCAGTGTCAAGAAAGCTGAAGAGCACAACGCCATGCAAGAAGATCCCGAGATCCGTAACCGCCGCGGAACTTGGCGTTGTCCAGGGTGTCAGTATGCTAGAGAGGATGTACCCAAGATCTACTGGTGCTGGTGTGGTCGTGTACAAGACCCACCTGGCGGACGAGGCGCCAACCCTCATGGCTGCGGCCAACGATGCAGTCGCGGCAAGTGTTTGCACGGCTGTGCTGATTCTTGCCATCCCGGTCCATGCCCGCCATGCGCAGTCACGGTCTCACAGCAATGCTTTTGCGGCTCCAAGACGATTCCGATGCGCTGTTCGCAGACTTCGGCCAAAGAGGCGCGTCTCTCTGCATTCCACCAGCGCGGCACGTCTTGTGGCGACGCTTGCAGGAAGAAGCTTGATTGCGGTGTCCACACCTGCCAAGACACCTGCCACGCTGGTGAATGTCAGCCTTGCTCCATACAGCTGGAAGTCCGATGCTACTGCGGCAAGCACACCAAACTTATGCGCTGCGGAGACGGCATCATCCGGGAAAGCTTTGACGACGAATCTGGCACAAGTTTCGAAGGTCGTTTTGCATGCGAAGATCAATGCGAGCGCACATTTGGCTGCGGCGTCCATTCGTGTACCAAGCCTTGCCACGCCAAAGATGCTCAGCGTCCCACATGCCCTTCCTCTCCGCAGCTGGTCAAGACTTGTCCATGTGGCGCTCAACCTGTTACATCTCGCACCTCCTGTCAAGATCTCATCCCGACGTGCGGCAACATTTGCTCGAAGATGTCGAACTGCGGTCATCCCTGCCCTTCCAAGTGTCATCTCGGCCCTTGTCCTCCATGCCAAGTCCCTGTGTCGACTCCTTGCCGATGCGGTGAAACCAAACAGACTCGTACGTGCCATCAGCGCCAGCAAGAGGAGCTCGAAAGCCGCCAGGAGGTGCTGTGTCACACCGTCTGCCAGTCTCTACGTCACTGCGGCAAACATCAATGCAACCGACAGTGCTGCCCGCTCTACTTCCAAGCCAAAAACAAGTCTAAAAAACGTCCTACCTTGGCAGAACTGCAGGTCATGGACCCAGCTGGTCTCCACGAGTGTTCCATTCCGTGCTCCAAGCCGCTTGCTTGTGGACTGCATGACTGTCCCATGACTTGCCATCGAGGCGCTTGTCCTCCATGTCTGCAAGCTAGCTTCGAAGAGCTCATTTGTCATTGTGGACGTACTGTGTTGGAGCCTCCTGTGCCCTGCGGTACTCAGGTCCGATGCAACTTCCCATGCGTTCGCCCACCGCCAAGCTGTGGTCATCCCAAGATGCCGCACGACTGTCACGAGGAGGAGCCTTGCCCTCCTTGCGTCTATCTCACAGACAAGGTCTGCCACTGCCAGAAGCACATCGTCAAGAACGTACCATGCAGTCGATCGCGTGTCTCGTGCGGTCAGCCTTGTGAAGCACTGCTCAACTGTGGTTTCCATCGTTGCCAGGGCACTTGCCACATCGCCGGCCAAGAATGTGCACCCTGCGCCCAGATCTGCGGCAAGCCACGCCGATTGTGTCAGCACCCTTGCCAGGAGAAGTGCCATGCTCCTTCGTCTTGTCCAGAGACAGAGCCATGCGAGGCCGTCATCACCCTTCAGTGTTCGTGTGGCAATCTCCAGTCGCGCACCAAGTGTGGCGTGTCTATTCACGCACCCAATAAAGAAAAGTCGCTCAAGTGCAACGACTCGTGCATGATCGCTCAACGAAACGCCAAGTTGGCCGAAGCATTGGGCCTTAACCCTTCAGAGAAGGCAGCACCTGCTTCCTACGAATATGAGACGCTAGCCTACTACGCTGTGCCAAACAACCGCAAGTTCTGCGATGAGCTGGAAGCGACACTCAACGACTTCATCCGATCGCCTCGTGCCGGTATGATCTTGCCAGCAGCCAATAAATTTCAGCGCAAGTTCACGCACGAGCTCGCAGCTGTCTATAAGCTTGCCAGTGAGAGCGTGGATCAAGAGCCAAGACGCAGCGTCAGCATTCGACGTAAGCAGGACAGCCGTATTCCGAAACCACTTCTGACCGAAGCATTTGCGGCGGCTCGAGCCTCGCTCATGTCATCCCAGCAGCAGCAGCAATCACACAGCGGAGCAGGCAAGTCTGTTGGTCTTGCGCAGCTGCAGCGACCCAGCGCTGAAGCGCCCAAACCGCTCAACGCTATCTACTTGCCAGGCGTCTTTGGTCACGATCAGAACTCACTCAGGATGCTTCTTCAACCGGTTCTCAAGACCATCAACTTTGCGATCACGTGGAAGGGCGATGAAGATGTGCTGGTAACGTCGACTGACTCGCCAACACGCTTGATCATGATGAAGACGGAGCTCAAGTCACTGCTTCGTAGAGAGCAGTTTGCCCGCGACGTCATTTTGTGCACAGTCGATGCTAACAAGAATGTGGTGCGAAGGGAAGACGAACCAATTCTCAGTGGCACAAATCGTTCAGCTACGGGCTCAGCACGGGGCTCTTCTGCCATGAAGCGAGGCGGTGCTGCGGCCAGCGGAGGTGGATCTGCAAGCGCGGCCAAGCCAAGTTCCACTCTTGTCGGCGATCGAGGCTGGGCTGCCGTTGCTTCAGGATCGGGTCGCAACTCGCCTGCTCCCGTCAGCGAGCCTATCTGGGGCCAGCCGACAATCTCAGCTCAGGGCCACAGTGGAGGCAAGACCAATGCCCCGATCGCCGGCATCATTCCAAACCCGAACGCACCACGACAGCCCGCCGCAACGGCATCCACGATCACAGCCTCTGCAGCCGACGGTACGGTCTCCGTCACGAATGCAATGGAGGCAGAGGAGCCTGTCCCGGAGAGCTGGGAAGATGAAAATTAGACGACGTCAACATTCGCAGCACGCTACCTATCATCCAAGCAATAGACAACACCAGCATCCCGCGGTTTTTGCAGATCCGGAATGTGAGGTGTGTTCCCAGTTAGAAGAAAACCTGAGCTGGATCTCGTGCTTGTTGTGTATGCATCTGTTCAACATCGACCTTGAGATATCAATCATGTTGTACATTACTAGCGAATGTGGCGTATCGAGTGTTTGTTTTGCAGCAG
The DNA here is from genome assembly GCA_928865425.1 of Ustilago cynodontis. Lineage (NCBI taxonomy): Eukaryota > Fungi > Basidiomycota > Ustilaginomycetes > Ustilaginales > Ustilaginaceae > Ustilago > Ustilago cynodontis. The sequence goes on from CAKMXY010000013.1 coordinate 297,698, forward strand.
CAGAAGCCTGATACATCGATTTCACGCTCTTTTGTCAGATGCCAGCAGCTGTACCCGTCCCAGCGCCAGTTAACGCGACAGCTTGTGTTGGGAAGAGATTACAGTATTCACAGTTTCATGCAGGGACCAGCGTTCACTCTATCAGCAGCAACAGCGCAGAGGCAGCAACACCTGAAGCAAGAAGCGGTTGAAAGCGCGCTAACTCGAGTCTTCTTTTTGTGTATGTCTCGCATCAACCAAGTTACTCCTTCCATTGCTTCCATATCGCTCTCAATCCTCCATCACATCCTCGTATGGTCAACGCTACCGTTGAAGTAGGTGAAGCGACGATGGCGCAGCACGAGCGCCCATCAGCCTCGTCTTCGCAGGCACGGCCATCGCTCGACCGCCGTCGTCTATCCACTATCGAGTTCCAATCGCCTCCGCCATCACCAACCTATTACCCGGAGCACGAGCCGCAACCACCGGTCTTGCCCAAGCGATCACAACGATATCTTGCACTGTTGCTTAAACCAATCGTACTGCCTGCACTCGCCATTGCACTACCAGCATGGCCGCTTCTCGCCGCAGCATGTGCTATCCCCGTCATTGGCGTGATGGCGATCCCCATCCTCCTTCTCATTTCCGTGCTGTTGCTCTATGCAGTCGCATGGATCTGCTACCTCTTCCTAGCGCAGAGGGATCTACCCGCAACCTGGACCAATGCGCATCGATGGTCTCCTCGCAACTTCTGCCCCTTCTTGCCCATCAACCCAATCCGCTGTGCAAAGGTCGACCTGGCAGCTTTCCGATATACGGTCACGGCGTTCCGCATCATTTTCCCAGCCATCTTCGACTGGAGCTACCGCAGAATCATGGTTATCGGGACTACCAAAGGATCGCGCGTGGTCAAGGAAGGCATTCTCTATGGCAGTCCTTCGCGCGGCAAGAGGCTCGATGTCTACCTTCCTGCCGATGCGCCTTCGACTTCTCACCAACACGCAGGCACAGACGGATACCGTTCTGGTCAGTCTGCGCCTTCGTCATCCTCGAATGGCGTCCCCGTCATCGTGGTGATCCCGTCGATGCTCGGTCCGCTTACCATCACCTCCAAGCGCAGATTGTACCTCCAACTTGCCCTTCGGTTGCGCCGAATGGGCTACTGCGTCATCGTGGCAGATATCACGTACTATCCTGAATCGCGCATCAAGTCCTCTGTCATCGATTTGCGTCTTGTACTTCGCTGGACGGCAAAGAACTGCCAGCGCTACGGTGGCGATCCCTCCAAGATCTATGTTTTGGGTCATGGCCTCAGCGCGCATCTCATCATGCTGACCATCTCCCAGGAAGCTGTCGTCCTTAGTAGGGAGGGACATCTCGATCGCGCTTACGAGCGAGAAAGACACATGCTTCGCGCCAAGCACGGCGGAGCAGACGCTTCTTCATCGTCTTCGCACTATCGCCGAGGACATGGCGGCGAGGGGGAGGAGGACGAAGAGTGGCTAAAGAGTGGTGAAGTACGCACTAGCGGGTCAGCTCGACGACGGATCCCATCTGGCAATATTCACTCGGATGCATTGGACGAAGAGAACGACGAGCCAGTGAGGCTCAGCAGTCGCACAACCGGTCGTAGAGCGAGCGGAGATGGACGCCAAGACGACACCAACGCCGCTGGCGATCACAGCGCAGTCACCGAAGGATGGGTTGACGAAGCCGAAGACTCCACCTCTGCACCACCCGGACTCGTCATGGGCGCAACCACACGATTTGATCACCAACACCACCGTCATCAACCTCCCTCTTTCAACCGCAGCGCCAGTACCTCCACTACATCGCGCAAGGTAGAAGAAGCAGAATCTATTCTCAGCTCAGACGCCTATCGCAAAGCAGAAGAAGAAGTCGGCAATGGCTTGCGTCGCGTCGAGATCTACGAGCCTGAAGTCGAACTTCCCGCCATTGCAGGTGTGATCTTGCTCTCAGGCATTAGCGATGTCATCAAAGGTTTCCGATCAGAATCTGAGCGAGGGTTGGAGCATCTTAGCTACCTCCGAAGAGCGACGGGCCCTTCACACTTCAACTGCTTGATTCACTCGCCTGCTCATTTGCTTTACGCGGCAAAGAACATTATCGACACCAGATTGCTGCCGCCAAAATTCTTGCTCGTGCATGGAGGGAAAGATCAAGTATGTGCAGTCGAGCAGAGCACCTTGCTCAAGACCTTGCTGGTAGGCATAGGGGTTCCGGAGATCAAGCTGCGCGCATACAGAAACCTTGGTCATGCAGAAAGTATCGCTTGCCTCTTCTTGGGTATCTCTCGGTCGAACACGAGATACACGCGCCAGATTTCGGACGACATCTCATCGTTTGTTGGTCAATAAGACGCAACATTGGACTGGTTCACAATCCTTGACAAAGGTCACACAAACACATTCAGAGGACTACATCAGTCTCTTCCATACCTTATACCTGTCTCTTACACTCGGTCAATCTATCGTATTCCCCTATGCCTTGTCTTTGATACGTCTATTCATCGGGCAACTGATCTACCTCGTCATCAACCTCATTCCAAGGGAGCTCTGACAGCGGTGAGCCTGCGTACAGAGGCTTGACAGCTCGAATCCGTGCAGCCAAAGCAGGCTCGGAGCGATGTTCCGAGCCTTTTATGTCAGCTGCTTTCTGCCGGTTGACCGTATTTCCGTGTCCTGCTGGAACGTACGAATCAACGTGAAAAGATTCGTCGTCTGATATGGGTTCTGACCTGGCCTCCCTGCTTCGTTCGCGAAGAGGATGTGATGGAGATGCAGGTGTCTCGATATCCTTTGGCGATCGCATGCGATCGCGAGGTCTTCGAAGGGGTGTTGGGGATCTCCTGATGTTCGCATCGACTCTGTCTTGCCACCATCGTTTGTCTCTATCATTGCGTCCATCGCGTCGCCTTCCAAGAGACTTTGGATGTACTCTCGTTGCGGCGAATTCCGCTAAACTGCAAATCCTCTTGAAAGGGTTGAGAGATGTCAGCTGGAGCAGCACTTTTGGGAATGCATTGACGTTGACTCCTACAGCAATGTCTCCCTTGACGGCCAGATACGCCCGCGAGTCTTCCGTCTTGGGAGTCACCCGAAGCCCCTTTTCATCCAGCTTGTCGGTCCCAAGAGCGATGCCATCTTTCATGTACGGATCAGGCACGATCAAAAATCGTTCTTCTGTGATCCGGAACCATTTGCTGCCGTGCGGGACGGCATATTCCATTCCAGTGTTGAATTTCCAGGCCACATCGAGCTGGACGAACTCCTTCGATCCTGGAACTCTTGTGGCAAAATCTTCTGGGATCAGCTCTTCGGCAAGATTCTGCGAGATCAACGACTCTGTGATGTAGCCGTCTTGCGCAATCACCAAAGGAGTCGGTTTTGATCTGTCTCCCAGGTGGGCCCAAATATACCAAGGCGTGGGATGCTCTCCATGTAGAGGTCTGCCTCGGTAGTCACGAATCCGCTCAAGCTCTGACTTGCTCTCTGACTCCTGGTGAGTTTTGGTGATAGGACTGCGCTTTCGAGCATCAGGCCGTGGTGCGAAGATGTTGTTGCCTGCGAAATCGGGAGATGGTCGGCGAGCTGCCGATGCAAAAGAAGATTCGGCTCTGCTTTGAGTTGTATCAGCTGAATGTGAGCCTGAGCGTCTTGCTGGCCCTGAACCAGAAGGCACAAGTTGATATTGAGGTCGAACCCCGCCCTCTATGCGGTACACGAGCTGGTAGCTCTGGGCTTAGTTCGATGACGTGGTCGTTGGTGACTGTACGCGATGGCGACTCGGTGTCTCTCCTCGACTGAGACCGACCATTGCAAGCGGCGTGCTGTGAAGAGCCATCTTGCTGTACAATATACTTAGATTCTTGCGAGGGCTGCATGGACTGTAGTGGCTGTTGCATTTCATGCAGCCCATGCACAGCTTCTGAACGCAAGAGTCCAGGCTTTATGTGTCCAAAAGCTGCAACAGGTTGATGCGATCTGACCACCATGACAGATGCAGCAGATGGCTGCAAGATAGCAGAAGGAGCACCACTTGTCTCGACGGCCGCCTTTTTCGTCGGCAATCCTTGAGACTGTACATCCAGCAGCTCAATGGACTGTGCTCTCTGTCTTTTGAGATTCGTCGGGTTGCTTTCTGGGGTGCCTGATTGGTGCTTGCTGGGCTGAACCGAAGAGTGAGCGTGTGAAGGAACATGATGGAGGAGTCCAGCAGCCTGAGATAAAAAAAGGGTAAAGGCCGTGGTACAGATGCATGAGAGGTAGGTAGCTGGTACAACCCTGTGTGGTTGTGAGATGGAACGAACGCAGAGGCAGGTGCTCCTGAATGAGCAAGCAAAGGAGGAGCAAGAGGATTCAGGAACGGAGGCGTGAAAGCAGGCTGCAGGTGGCCGCTGTTCACGTTCATCTGCATGTTTGGATGTTGTAGGGGCGGAGATCCCTGAGCTTGAGCAAAACTGGGATGTGGTAAAGCTGTAGGAGAGATCCAGCGCATGTCGATGCCTGCGCTCTGGCCGTGAGGTTCCACCACATTAGAGCTACCAGGCGCAACTACATTGCCGCCGACTTGTCCTACACCAGCATACTGGGGACCCTGCAGATGATAGGACAGCTGAGTCAGATTCCGCTCTAACTGCTTGCTTGAGATCTGTCGATCAATGCGGCAGGAGATGCTCCCGATGAATTAGTCGAATTCATGCCAGGTTCCATGACATCTTGCTGCGCAGGAACAGCTTTATTCTGTCGATCACCTTCAAGATTGCGCAGCCTCTCACACTCTTCTTTGAACGCCTTGTTGCTTGCCTCCAACGCTTGGATCTTGGACTCCATCAGATCGAATTTCTTCTCGATAGCATCAAATTGGGATATCTCTTCAGAGGTCTTGGCCGGCGAAGATAGAGCTGGCTGGACCTGAGGCGAAGCGTGCTGCTGAGCCGGCAGTTGGAGATCTTGATGACCACTTTGGTGTGCGCGCGATTGGACCAACGACTGGTAATGTTGCTGCGGATGGAATTGTGCTGGATGTTGCGGATGAACGTATTGCTGGCATTGCGGCTCGTGCTGTGCTGGGTGTAGGTCAAGAGGAGATGGTGGCTGGAGCTGCGGCAGAAGCTGTACATGTTGAGGTTCATGGTGTGCCGGTTGGAGGTGTGGCTGATAGCTCGAGAATTGCATTGGCAAGGCTTGCTGATGATACTGTGACAAGTGTTGCTGTTGGAGCTGGGACTGATACTGTTGCTGGGGTTGCGACTGGTAATGCGTTTGTAACGGGTATGGATGCTGGTATCGTGGCCGGTATTGGGGTTGCAGTGCTTGAGATTGCGTCAGTTGCGGCGGAGCGGAGTTTGCGGTTGTTGAATGGAGGCTGGTAGCTGAGGTAAACGTTGATTGATGTCAGGTGCAGACGTACCAGGCTGCATCGCTTCCGAACGGGAAGGGTCATTCATTTCGAAGTCAAGTGGTGAGCTTGAAGTCAGGTCACAACTGGCATATGGTGAGGGAAAAGAAGACCAAGCATAGGGAGGGGGCAAAATGTCGAGCAAGACGTCTACGCCTGAAGTAGGCGTCGGAATCGTACGCCAGCTGGCTTTTGTATGAGCGATAGATGAACCGGGCGTCAATCGCATTGCTTTTGCCGCCGTCAAGAAGACACGATAGGGTGGGTCGCAGAAGATGGGAACAATTTGCAAGGGCAGTCGCCATGCCGGCAGCTTGAAGTGGGTTCATAGCGGTCTGCTCTCATGCATGTGATCTCAAAGGGGTCTGGGCGTACAATAGAGCGGACGAACAATGAGCGAGGGCCTCCTCGCCAACTGCTAATTTGGTCAAAGGGACTGAAAAGGAGTCGCCAGAGTGACTTCCTCTTGATGCCCATTCACGGGTCGTGATCTCTGTCGTGTTTGGAGGACGTTGCGCATCTGTCTCACACCGCACCTCGGCATCGACTGACCCTCCTTTTTTCCCGCTAACTCCGAGAGATCCAGGTAAGATAGCCACCATGTTCAAGTCGAATGGGGGTAAATTCGAGAAAATCTTATCGCTGCAGTCCCTTTCACGATGCGTTGAACACTATGCACAAGGGCTCATATCACTTTCTTTTAGCCTTTATACATTATCTGTTCTTCACACAGTGTTCTAAGACTTGCATTGTCTCGCGAAATCGTATGTTGGCTAGTGGTGCTGTGTGAGCGATGACTGTGTTCGCCAGTTAATCCAGCCCTGAAACCTCCTGCACAGTGCTCGACATTCTCTCGAGATCCTTCAAGTCAATGACACCAAGTGAGACAAACAATGACCTCCCAAATGAGAAGCCCATAGCCAGCAACGGCTCTCGCTTCTGTCAAGAAAGATGTTGGGCTAAGCTGGCTCGACTTGACACCTTCCAATCGAGCCATCACGGCCATCATCTGAACTCCTCGACGGCCTGTAAACGTCTGCAGTCCCGTGCCTACGTTGCTCTTGCATCCAACGCTCCAACAACTTGATCTCTTGTGGCACATCTCGCTTGATAGGCGTGTCCGAGATCGAGCAAAGCCGTTTGAATGGCTTTGTAAGGTGCAATCTCAACGTTGTGAGAGGAAAAGCGTGCAGCAAGACACCCCTTTCGAGCCTGCCGTTGACTGCAAGACAAGGTTTTGACCTCCTTGCGCTCTGAATGAACTCGAATTTCGATTTGTCTTGCACCATTCTGCCGAGGATGATTCCGTCCTTCATGTGAGACCTTGGCACCACCAGAAATGGACTTCGTCTGATCTTGAAGCAAGAAAATCCATCCTCTGAATGTTTGGGCGAATGTTTTGCGTTGTAGAACCACATGACGTCCACCTCAATCCAGCGACTTACTCCCGTGGTAGAAGCCGTTCTTGTATGGCTTTCCAGTTCAGTCACTCGCTCAGCATCAGAGATGCTAGCATTCCCTTCCTGCAACAGCTCGCTGGCAAAGTCTTCCGCAATGAGAGACTCTGTTACATTTGGGTCCCGAGCAATCATCAAAGGCATTGACGGCCTCCTACCACCGATCCATGCCCAGATGTAAAAGGGTCCTTCCTCCCAACGCCGGTGTGATGGACTCCTGAGTTCTGCAAGCCACTCTACACGAGGATGTGTGAGCATTTCATCATGTGGGACTGTCCGAGGGGATGGGCCCGTACGAGCTTGGTTAGAGCTGTCTTGCTGGAGCTTTGGATCAGCTGGCAGTGACGTTCCGTTGGGCAAAATGGCCGCTTGTTGATGAGTTTCCGATGAGCTTCGGCTCTCGAGCTCGCCAGGCTTTGTGCTGCTTGTATTCGATCCCGAACATGTTCGAGATCCCGCATTTTTTTTCCAAGCTTGGAGAGGGATTAGAGCATTCCTCTGGGCTAGTCAAGCTGGGCTTGGACGGGAGAGACAACGTGTGATCGGGAGTCGACGTTGAACGAACAGCAACTAGGTTGCTAGAGGAGAATGACGCTTGCTTAGTGGTGTCAATGTTGTCTCGAGTTGCCGTATCCTCGTCTGCCCCTGCGAGGGCGTCGTCTTCCTGACCATCAGGTTCAGACAGTGGCGAAGAAGGTCGCTGCTCGGCCAATGTAGGCTCTGTTTGCACCTGAGGAAACTGTAGAAAAGAATTTAAGATATCAGGCTCAACCTTGATCATCTGCACGACAGCCTCGCTGACATTCTCTTCTGTTGGAAAGACGCGCTGCTCCTCAGCCTGGGATTGACTTGCAGCCGCAGCTCTTTCATCACCTCGATTCTGAGTGTCGGCCAAAGGGGTCGAGCTTGATCCCAAGCTTGGATTTCCAGTAGCAGCATGATAGGACGTCAATGGCTCGTCTTCAGCGGTGGAGGGCGGCAGTGCAACCTGATCAGCAAGCCTTTCAGTCGAATGACATTCGGCAACTCGCGAGACAGTGTGATCTTGTGAGATGTCCTCCAGCGATTTTGATACAGGAGGGTCGTTCTCGATGCTTCTCGAAGTGAGGGAGGGCAGCTTAACGGCGGAAGGACGAGCAGGATGAAGATTTCGATCGATTGTTACCGACTGAGCAGATTTCGGCAAGGTGGACGCCTCACCAGTGTCTGACAAAGTTGGTGGCTGTCTTGACTCCTTTTGAAACGAAGAGAGAGGGGTAGCACGCTTTGCAGAGGAGCTTTCTGTTTGTCTGCCAGACTCAACAGAGGATTCAGCCCGCTTTCTCTTCGACACAAAGGTGCTTTCGCTAGATGAGACGTGAAGGGTAGGCAACGTGGATGAGGTCTGATCGCTCAAAGACGTCGACTCGGACCAAGTACTTGCTTCTGACGTTCGTGAGGGTTCTGGAGCCGTAGGATAAGGCGCGATAGGGTCTTCCCCTTGTACACCTGTGCTGTGCGTGCTCGAGGCATTCGTTGATGTAGACAGCTGCCCCGCTGCTGAAGCAAAGGCAGATCCGCCCGACCCGTTGTTAGGTGCACCAAGATTTCCTAAAGTCACTTCTGCATCACCATTGCCCATGTGCATTGGTGCTATCTCCTTGTCAATGCAGTCGCTCTTGCCCTTACCCGCATCTGACGTGTCTACATCTTTGTCACCAGAAGACGCAGTAGTGTCCGTTCTCGTCGCCTTTGCCATAAATGCAGTGACTTTCTCTTCGATCAGGTCAACATCTGACACAGCAGAATCATTGCTTTCGTACGATGCCGTGTCACGTCTCTTCTGCTGATTCCCAAGGCCAGCAGACTCTTCGCTGTGTTCCACAAAGGACGTCGTCGATGAGCATTCCGACATCTGCTTGCGTGCCCTCGATGAGTCTCGAACGACAACTTGCTGAATAGCTGATAGACAGGACCTTAGTATGCCGTTCGAGAGGTCGTCAAGTTTTGTGTTCTGCTTGTCGATCTTCGCATCCAGAGAGTCCATCCTTGCATCTTGCTTGTCCTTCTTCGTGTCCCACTTGTCCAGCTTCGTATTGAGTTTATCTACATTGACGTCTTGTTTATCGAGCTTGACAGTCTGCTCTTTGACTCTTGCATCCAACTGGGAGAAAGAGTCGGTGATCTTTGTGTTGAGCTGTTGTAAGATGCGAGTAGTAGCCTGTTTGACTTGTGCCAATTCGTTTGAAGCGTTCGCATTGCATTTCTGTTCTACCTCCTTTTTGACAGATGAGATGCTTTCTTCAATGCTCTTGTCCAGTTCCAGTTTGACCAGATCGATTCTCTCTCCTATCTCTTCCTTCGCGGAGGCAAGATTTTCTCCTATCTTCTTCATCTCGGCGGAGTGACGTCTCTGAGCCTCGAGGGCCGAACCGCGACAGCTTGCCAAGTCTTGTTGAGTTGCGACCAGAGAACTCTGAGTTGAGGTCAGGGAGCTTCGAATGCTCCTTAGTGCCTGAGCCAGACGATCGCAAGTGTTGGAGAGGTTCCAAAAATTCGACTCGATGTTTACGAACTTCTCATCAACGGATTGTGTGTTAACGCACGGTCGGAGCATCGAGGTCAACAAGGTCGTCGATTGAACTTGCGGCTGATCTTCTGATTGAATATGCAACGCCTGAGATTGAGGTTGCGACTGAAATTGTTGTTGGATCGGTGATTGGTACTGAAATTGTATCTGGGAGGGATACCGTGCCTGGTCTTGCGGTTGAGCCGGGTGTGATCGGACCTGAGGCAGAGCTCTGTGGTCGGCCTCGGGAGCGGCACTGCCCGAAGGCTCTCCAGCTGGGTGCGACAAGCCATTTATCATGGGAGCGATGAACACAGAAGATGCGAAAAGAGGGGAAGGGCTTCAAGAATGGGCAACTCCTTATATAAGCCCCTTCTGAGACGCCATCAGCCACCAATCTGCACCCCCTTCCGGTCATTGTGCTCAGGGGACAGCATTGAGATGCATGACCGGCGAGGTCAAGCTGCACGTGTCTGAGCGGCTCTGTCATTCAGGATGAAGTGGAAGGCGGTTCAACACATCGAATGGACTCTCGGTGTGCGAAAAGCGTGGTTCTCGCTGACAGACCTTATTTTGCCACGTCAGCGGCTCAGAATGGGCTCAGTTCGGTCGATGAGCTCATTGGCTAACTCATCAATAGCGAGTGTGATTGAAACAAAGGGCCGTGGGCGCACAATAGAGCAGCATTGCATGTCACAATGAGCAAGGACCTCCTCGCCAACCTGCTGTGAACTGGGTTCAAATTTTGCCGAATACCGCTTCCCTTTGTTCGCAGGGTACGCGTCGCCGTGAACGACAGCCTTGGCTTAGACACACAGTACTGTATGCAGTGCCTATGACTATCATCTCCCTTTCATGCTGCTTCGCACACACTGTAGACCACACCTTCGCACAATCTTAGATCCATAAGTTTCTTTCCTGTGAAGTGGGGCTGAAAGACATAGATGAGATATCCCACCTTCCTTCCGCTTCGATCGTTTTTAATCTCACAGGCTCTTCCACGTCCACAGTGCGCTTCTTCTTACTCGTGCGTTTCTGCCGAGTTTGATGCTCGAATTGAGCTTCCCAGCACGGCGAGCCCCGAGGACTTGCCTGCCGCGCTGCCATCTCTGCGTAGAACAGCCTTTTGCTCCTGTAGGAGTCGCTGAGTCCTACGCATGCACTCCTCTCGTTCGGGCGGGGTGAGATCTTCATAAGTCCGTGCCGGCATCTCAGACTGTTCCTGGTGTGACCTCCAGTAGTTCGAACCATCCACCACATCTCCGGATAGCTCTGAAAGCGGCGATCCAGTGTCGAGAGGGTCAAATGCATCACCAGGGGTGGTATTATCCGGTCTCTTCGAGGCATGGTATGTTTCAGAAGAATGAGAGGATGCCCTCATGGGCCTATAAGTATCGGCTCGCCCAAATCTTTGTGCTGAAATAACAGAATCGCTACTCGTGGTTCTTGTACCTTGGCTTATTTTACTCTGATCCCGCCCTCGTTCTCTTCGGCTGAGATCACCTCCGTCATCGCTCGTAAAGACAATGGATTGTAGCTCGAGAGGCGGGACTCGGCTTGCAACCTGTTCAGCGAAAAAGCAAAGTCTCCTGAACGGACTCTCGGAGTGCCATCCTAACATGGAGGATGGAAAGGCACACAGATTGATCCAAAGGTCCGGCCTGTTGCAGACGGCAAGGCATGCTCGTGTCGCTGCTGTGGTCTTTGGATGGAATTCCAGCCCGAACGTCCGCAGTTCCTTGCTGCCCAGACAGATACCGTCTCTCATCAGGCCGTTCGGTAAGATGAGGAACAAGACTTGTGGAGCCTGAAAGTAGCTGTCGACGAAGCATTGGGCTGGCCGTCCATATAACATTGCGACGTCTAGCTCCAGCCATTGACTTGCGCTCTGTGTCTCTACTCTTCTTGCCATTCCGTCTCGCAGCAGGGAATCGGCAAACCTTTCAGAAATGAGAGAATCTTCGACATCCAAATCTGTCGAGACGAGGAGTGGTGTTGGTGTCGGTGATTCGCCGAGCCAGGACCAGACAAAAAAGGGACCACCGTCTTTGCTTCTGATTCTGTTTGTCTTCAGCCTCATGAGATGTGAGATTCGAGTTGATTTACGGCCTTGATAAATCCTTGATGCCAACGGCCTGTCAGAGCTAGTATGTCCGTGTTGATGTGCGGAGGTGTTGTCTGCCGAAGAGAGACGGCTTCTGAGTGAGACAGTCATGCCCTCATATGAGCTACAAGGTCCTGGCCCGTCACTGGTGTCGTTCAATGCAGCATTGTCACGAGGCGCAGACACAAAGCGAGCCTGTTCGGATCTTGGCGATGCTTCTCCCCGCTCAGAACCCGTTCTTGGAACGTCGGTCGAAGAGCCCTGAGAAGCATGCGAAGGCCTCGTAATATCTGCAGTGCGCGAGATGCTGGCATGTTGGACAATGTCTCCAGCGGATGAAGCCCATGTTGCCTGCTGTGCATTTGGTCCTGGCTCTTGAGGTGCCAAACTCTCGGCCGCATTTGGTTCTTCTTCTGCAGCTGCATCTTGACTATGCTGTTGAGCAAGCTCTCGCGAAGGTGGAGGCGATGCTGCTGAAATGCTAGTCGATCTGGTGAAGGGCAGGGGTGCTTGGGTGCTCAGCTGGTCTGCAGTAGTTGTTCCTGCCGACTGGGCCTTCACCCTGACAAGGGTCGTTTGAGGCTGTTGAACATCAGTCACCGACCGAGTGACCTGAGTAGTGTCTGTCTGAGTGTGACTGGAGCTCTCAGAACGACGAGAACGAGCCAGTTGTGCGGTATCTCTTTCACTGGCTGTTTGATCGACACCGTCAAGAGCTTCTTCCGCGAAAGCGCTTCTCGGTGTTGTCCTCGGATTTCTGGGTCTAGTGCTGGGTAGAGATTTGTTCGATGGCAAATCAGCTTGCTTGGGAGCAACTACCTTCGCGGCTGAAGGCGCTGCTATCGGCGCTTGCGAACCATGCTGAGATGTATCGACTGCAATCGGAGCTTGTGACGCAACACGTGTCGGAGGCGACGCCAAAGCTACAATTGCGCCTTCGTTCCTCGGTCCGGCAGACTTTGAAGGTGCATATGAGCTGTGTACTGCGGCGGAGATGAGTGCGGACGACGGCGGTGCATTGGAAAGAGCAGTATTTACCAGGAGAGGCTTTCTCTCGCGCCGTTCGATCCGACCGACGCTCGCAAATTTGGTCTGGATGTGCTCAATCGAAGGTGTGCGCTTCCTTTTGAGGAGGCTAGGGGAAGCGCTTCCAGTAGAGCTTGACGCGTCCGCGCTAGCCTGGCCCCGAGCATTGGCAGAAAGTTGAGGACGTTGCGGCGATGTTGAAGCCTGATCTGAAGGTAGTAGTGCTTGAGCGGCGATAGTTGCGCTAGCAGGCTGCGACGGGACGGAGGGAGGATCGGCTATAACCGCCACCTGCGTTCTCAACACAGGCGACGGTATCTGAGCATGCTCCTGAGAAGCCGTCAATGGTGTTTCTTCCGGACCCGATAGCGCTGATGAGCGGGTCCCTGTTGTTACCATGCTTTTGCTGACCGAGGCGCCACCGCCGCTTGCGATGCGAGCTGGACTCGTTGATGAAGGCGTGGTGCTCTTGCGGAATTGACTCTGAGCGAGAGGTGTGTTCGATTCAGTCGAGTGCGTGGACATTGAACGAGACCTTCCGACCGCAGCAGAGCCGCGAGCAGTCAGAGAAACGTCCGGCTGTGACACATTCGGCTGAGAAGAGGAGGAGAAGGCGATTGCATTTTGACGGCCTGAATCTTGCAAGCCGCCTTGAGTGGATTGAACGTCTCGCAAGCCAGCGACATTGCCTGAAATCAATGGCTGTAGAGCTGCAAGGAGGGGTGCCAGAACATTTGTCTGAAAATTGTCGATCTTGGCATCCTGCTGCGCCAACGAATGAGTCAATCGTTCATTCAGCTGATGATGAGCGCCAGCCACACGAGTTTCAAAACTCGTGATACCGTGCGAGATGGCATTGAGGTGATGACCGATGTTGGCATTCTCCTGCCTCAGCTTCACTATCGCTGCTTCTTGACTAAGGATGTGACTGGAACACTTGCTAATCATGTGCTGTAGCTCGCGGTTAGAGCTCCGACACGAGGCAAGATCCCGCTGTGTAGCGGCGAGGATCTCGTGGGTCGATGTTAGAGAAGCTTGGGTGCGAGCTTGTTCCTCCGCAAGGTTACGGACCAGACCCTCGAGGACCTTGAGTCGCTGTTCGGTAGCATCGGACTTTGACATGGATTCGAGCACCTGAGCGAGCGAGGAGAAGGCTTGTTGACGTTGAGGTGTCGAAGCGGCAGGCGAGGAAACGCTCGCCGGAGTCGTTTCGCCCATCTTTAAATAAGCGTATCAGGGGATGCGCAATCGATGCCGGAAGTGAGGAATCGATGTCGACCAGGTGAAAGGTTACTTTTAAAGTAGGCGCGAGCACATTTGAACTTCGAAGACCAGTGGACAGGAGACTTTGACATGGTTGTTTGAACGAACGAAGAAGGCACAGGCTATCGTCACTGCTCAAGGGGTATTGTGGGTTGATAGGCTAGGCCATGATCAAGCCATGAGAGAGCACAGCCATCTTGTTGGCAGCATTCATTCAACTCTCCACTTCTCATGCTGTGTGCTGCTGCGCGCATCTGGACAATGGGAAATATAAAAGTTTAAACAAGAAGAAAAACATGCGTCTTTGCAACAAAGGGAAGCCATGCACCATTCGTTGCCGTGAGACATACAATACTGTAGGGCCCAAGCGGCGCAAAGACCTCTTTGCTGCGCAGAAGAGATCTTCGCTTGTTGGGTTAAGGCATACTTCCCTTCGTTCGACGACGAAGGGGTGAACGTCAGTGGCTTCGCTCACTCAGAGGACAAAGCGCGCTCGGTCCTCTCACGGTCTTTCGTGCTGTCACTACCTTCTCGCCCACCTCCGACTTCCTTCGAAAAGTCACACACGGAATGCACAAGCTGTTGCATCGCCGAAGGAAACGAGATACGATTGGAGACGAAAAGTGGGATGACATTACAGTATTGCAACCCGTCCGATGAAACTCAGGATGCTCGAAGTCGGTGATTGAAGCCAACAGCCTTTGCCATGGAACCACCGCGGGCGGATTGAAGTCAAAAGATGGATCAGCGACGTGCCGGTCCAGTTGAAATGCCCGTTTGCCTTTGAGGCTCCAGTGTGGAAGTTGGGTCGCTTTGCCTCTTTTGCCTTTGCTCTTGCCGATACTCGTAATCTCGAATGCGACAGAACGCCTCGTCCATGAAGTGGGTATTTCGAAAGCTACTGGCCCACTCTGCAAGCCGACAGGCACGAAGGAATGGCTCTTCCAGCTTCCATTTGAGAAGGTGTCCTGGTATTGTACGCAGGAGCACGCCTTGCAAGTCCTGCCTCCCCTCGACGAAGAGACATTGTCGAGACAGTCCGGGTTTGGTCCCTATTCGTAAGCTAAGGCCCTCTAGTTCTCTTTTCGCAAGAACCATGCCGTTTTGCATGTAGGTAGGGGGCAAGATCAAGAAGCGAACCTGGGAGGCTTTGAAGCACTTGCGGATCCCCCGAGGTCCTTCGATGTCGCTTCCAGTATCGTAAACCCATGTCAAGTCGACGTGAACATACTGGTCTTCGGTGTTGTCTTTGACTGCTTGTCGCTGCGCTTCCCCATGCCTGACCAGCAGATCGGCAAGCTTCTCCGAAATGAGCGAAGTCTTCATATGCTTGCTCTCTGTGACCACGATGGGTGTCATACTGGGCGACTTCCCCGCCCTTGCAAAGAAGAAGTGCGAATCATGAGCACTGACCTTGGACAGATCTGCTCGTTTCACCTTGAGATAACCGAGTCTGGACAGGGAAGCCTTAGCTGCGACTGTTCCAGCCTTGGCCCATAAAGCATCTCGCTCGCTGCGAGCTTCATCCAAGGTCAATGGACCTCGGTCCATGCTCGTGCTCTGACGATATGTGTACCCGTTTGCTTGAGCTCTGGAAGAAGTAGCCGCGGTGGTCGTAGGTCCTCGTTGGGAGCTTGCGGCTGAGACAGGCGTACGAGTACCGACAACCACACTTTCTAGCTGCTTTGGCTGAGTTGTAACATCTGAGTCAGGAACGGCGATTGACGTGTTGCTATGCGACCTCGTTTGCTCATCTCTCTTGCGGGCCGGAGATGAATCATCATCGGCGCTGTGGTTCAAAGGTTCGGTCTTGATAGAAGCTGAATGGATCGGAGTGGTAGCAGCACGAACGACAATTGGTGTTGCGGGCAATGGGTTCATTCACCGGGTTCGATGACGACAGCACAATGGCTGATTGCTCGCTTTCATCCCTGGTTTCTGCATCAGGTGGTTTCGCGGATAATCGCCAATGCTGTGTCCTGGTGTTGCGGGACAAAACTTGCGCGAAAGAAGGAGAACGTTTGCGCTTTGTGGTCCCTTCCTCCTCCGGGACTGTATTGAAATTCGATGGAGCGTCGCTACGCGTACTGGTATAATGTCTCTGTTTTGCGTTGTGATGAAACTGGCTTGAATGATGCGACTCGGATCTTTTCCCTGCATTGCTTGTTGGCAGTAACAGATCCTTGCCTCCCAGCGGAAGCATCAATTTGCCCGAATCAGGAGAGGGATGGATGCCGTAAGGCTTGAATTCGGCCGATGACAGATCGGTTGAATGTTGAGTCTGCTGTTCAGGATGTGACTGGCGGGACTCGGCGATGCCGTCTGGTAAGAACGAGACTCGAGTTGCGTTCATCAGCGCCGCAACAATACTGTTCTTGATGCTGTCGTTCTGCACAGCATACTGCTGTAGCAAATGTTTGACCTTGTGATCGAGCTGCATGTGGGCATTCGTTAGACGTGCGTCCGTGCTCGTACATCCATCCGACAACGTTTGCAAACGTTGTTGAACGTCTGCCACGTCCCTCTTGAGCTCAGGGACAAGAGCCTGGTTTGAAATGCTGTTCGAAGTGGCCTTCTCCATGCTAGATATGCGCTTTTCGAGCTGACCGCTCAAGCTTGTGCATACAGCCAAGGCCCGGCGCATGTCAACCAGTTCAGTCCTCGCAGCAGCAACCGACTGCATCATTCCTCCAAAGGCCTTGAGGTGAACTTCGCGGAAGTTCTCGACATCTGCTAGTCTCTGCTCGAGGAATTCAAATCTTGCATCTGCCTGTGATGGCTGCAAAGAGCTTCGACACTGGCTCTGATGAACGCTGGGTGTATGCGGACTGCCTGGCAAGCCCGAAGACTTCATTTTGCAGACAGGTCAGCGGGTAAAGGATAAGCGGTATGCTTTGTTCGAGATGATTCGGTGGGGATAGGCTAGAGAAACGAAGTAGGCAATATCGTATAAAGAGTGCAAGAGCTGGTGATGGTAGTCGGCAGCGTGGCGAAGACACCTTCCTTCGACGGCCAGGGCTCTTTTGAGGCATCACAGTATCGGGTCTCATACACAAACAGTCGAGCACGGCAGATTCCATTTCCTTCATTCAAGTGCATGTCAAGCGCCATCAGCCATGAGTGAGGCTGAGAGGTGCATACATCTTCTAGCCATGTGTTTGCGCGCTTCGTGAAAGCACGGCCCTGAGCAAAACTGGACAAGGTTGCACGGGCGTGTGCGCAGAACAGACGGCTAAGATGCCTTTCGTAGGCAGCGAAACCTTGCTTCAAGGTCGTCTGTCGGTGCGATTGCTGCGCAGAAGCCAGAACAGTCGCAACGCTGGCTTCAGGCTCGGCAGTTGTCAGAACTTGCAGAGTCGAACAAAGTGAGGAGGAGAAGGTCAGGAGAAAATAGAAAAACTGCGAAAACGTAGGCAAAAATGCGGTCTCGAAAATCAGCGCTACATCAAGCAAATCGATTTGCTTCGGGACCGCCACTTGAGGGCTCGACAACCCTTCTCGTGATTCAGCATCCGACATATCCTCTGCACATTGCTCCTGCAGCTTCAAGTGATCCCACCATCACGACCTATCGCACTCACACATGTTTGATTGACGGAAAGGTCATCTCACTTTCATATACAGGCCCTCTCGAGTCGCTTCCTTCTTCGCTGTGTCATAGCTTGCACTTTCGCCCCCTCCTTTATACTCGCTGCAGACCTCAATTTCCCAAGCACCGCCCACCATGTCAACCCAACGGTCCAAGGACGAGCTTGATCCAGAGCATCCAAATCCCTGCTATCCACGAGCATGCGCAATCCAATCATGTCTGCAGAAATCAGGCTTCGACCAATCGCGCTGCGAACACTTGATCGACGACCTCTATCGTTGCTGCGCCAAACTCTACCAACAGCGAGGGAAGGATGCTGAAGCAGATAGCTGTCCCATTCCTTCGGTCGTTGACAGGAGGATACGAAGGATGGAGCAGGATGGCCAAGGAGGTGCCGGTGGGTCGCTGCTCGAGACCAAGAAGCGGTGAAGCTTTCCTGAAAACAAGATAGAACAGTTTCGCACTTGTATTTGTATCGCCAACTCACTCTATACACCTACAGCTCGTGGCTCGATTTGGTAACTTGATACGGTACGGCTTGATAGCATCAGCTTGATGAGTAGCTCCCAAGACGATTGATTCACGCTATAGAGCACGACTGGGCAGTCAGAGGAACCAACCTACCATGACCGATGCGATATGAATGCGAGGCTAAGTCTGTCGGTAGGAGGAGAAATGTATTGATGTTCGATCGAAACAGTGAACAACGCATTTATTTCGCGCTTGAGCCTCACGTGCGGCGCCAAACTCCACCGACACCCTGAAATGCGCATCTTCTTCTCATCCACCCTTCTTACCTCCATTCGTTTCCGACACCACCATCCCAATATCTGCAATCATGGCAGACGAAGAGCAGCAGCAGCAACAGCCGCAAGAGCTGGCACTGCAGTCACCAACACAGCAACAATCAGAAGAGACCGAGCAACCAACAGCATCCGACCTTGCCCCTGAAGCCACTTCCGCAGCAGAAGCACAGTATGAAGCCGCCGAAGAGACCGCTGCACCCGCTGGCGAAGTAGAAGGCAGCATAGACGCAGCACCAGCCACTGACCCTGACAACCTGACCGCTGTCGTACGTGGTGAGAACACCGAGGCCGCAGCACGCACAGCAGCCATCTTTGACGAAGATGATGAGGACGAAGACCAAGCCGATCTACCTAGCTTTCGTAAGCGCGACGCAAGGGATGCTAGCCATGCGGACGACCCAGATGCAGCGATTCTTCGCAAGAAGAAGAAGAAACGTCACCACAGCCCGGATGAGCCAGCTGCAGCAAGACATGCAAGTGGAGAGCAAGAGTTGGAGCAGGAGGAAGAGGAAGATCCGTATGCGAATATGACTGAAGCAGAGAGTAAGTTCAACGCCCGAACTCCGACATCAAATTGATGGATTCTATTGATTAATACTGACTCCTTCATTATTGATCTTGTTCTTCTGCAGTCCGACGAGCAAGGACGGATAGGATGATCGACGAAGCTTTGCGTGCGGGCAAGAAGAAGGCGCCACGGAAGCGCGCAGGCGAAGATGACCTCGACCTTCTTGCGGACGAGGAGGTCGCTCAGCTGCGAAGGGAAATGGTCAATGCAGCAGACGACGATGAAGAGGCAAACCGACTCAAGAAGCCTGCTACCAACAAGCTCAAGCTCCTGCCTAAGGTCGTGGCCACACTCCAAAAGTAAGTATTCTTGACACCTCCTGGCTTTTTTGAACCCGTTAGATCATCTTCTGACCCTGTTCTCGCCTGCCAATGTTTTCAAATGGGATCCTACGCCATTAGAAATCATCTGCAGCAGTCAATCTTGGACAACAACCTCCTTGAAGGTGTCAAACGTTGGCTCGAACCCCTTCCCGACAAATCCCTTCCCGCACTCAACATCCAACATCAATTCTTCCAGATCCTCGAACGAATGTCCATCGACACCATCTCTCTCAAGATGTCAGGTCTCGGCAAAGTCGTCGTTTTCTACTCGATGTGTTCTCGTGTCGAGCCACGCATCAAGCGTTCAGCCGAGCACTTGATCGAGATCTGGTCCCGACCTGTGCTCAAACGTTCTTCGTCATACCGCGATCGACACATTGCCAGTGCGGAGTGGACCCCAGACGCGTTCGGACAGAGGTTCGCTAACACTGCTCCAGGTCAAGTCAAGGATAATGGCAGGAGGAACGTAGGCATTCCGCAGGCGGTCACAGCTGGATTTAGAGTTGCACCGCAGAGTACGGCTGGTATGAGGAGCGATTCGAGTCACGAGGCTAGAATGGCGAATCATAAGAGGTTGAATCAGTTCAAGAGTAGGTTGAAGGAGGCTAAGCGCTGACAGTTTCATTTGTTCTCATGTGAGGATGGTTTTCTGGTTTGCACGCATGCATGGTTGGTATCATGCAATGATTCAGCTCTCTCACATTGCCTCAGTCTGATCTGAAGCAGCAACACACTGTCACGCATGCAAAGAGGTTTGAGAAGAACGTGAACTTTCATGACATCCATGACGATCATCAACGCGCCGCCCTTCTCTCTCTACGAAAGCCTTGAAACCAAATAACTCATCAAGCTCTCCTGTTCATCACCCGCCACCCTCAATAGGATTTCGACAAACGTCTGATAAGCAGCCGGAATCTCCTTAGGCATCTTTTCCAAACTCTCGTGATCCAACTTCCACAATTTTACATCTGTGTCTGCAAACGCCGTTGTATTCCTTTCCTTCTTCGACAGGAAGGTGAGTTCGCCAGCGATGGTACCTGCGAGCATTGCTTCGTTGATCTCGTACTGTTCCTGTGGGAAATCGTATCGTGCTTTGATGATTCCGTTTTCGATGAGGTACACTCCGTCTGCAGGATCGCCGCGAGACCAGAGGATTTCACCTTTGGTAAGACGGACGGAGCGGAAGTAAGGGGCGAGTTGAGAAAAGAATTCAAGTTCGGTGGTGCGATGGTTGAGATATGCGCGGAAGGTGATGGCGAGGAGAGGAAGGGGTTGGACGTGAGGTGCGGGGTGGGGGTTTTTGGTCGCGGTGGGGGTTTTGGTGTCTTCTTCCTCCGCACCTGCGCCTTCACCTTCACCTTCGTCTTCGCCTTGGGTGGCGGTTTGAGCAGGGAAGGGAGGGAGGATCTCGGAGATGGGGGTTGTGCGTTCGGACTGAACCGCAGTCTTTGCTGCTTCGTGCAAGTGATGTCTCCTGGGCGAGTTTTCGAACGAATGATCCAATACGAATGCGGGTTTACGCTTCGCATCAGGCACCGTCAACCCTCCCTCAGCCGCCAAAGATGCTTGTCCAAACGCCTTGGCAGCCATGAGACTAGATGCGTACATGCCACGCAAGTACTCGTTCTCGGTCCACTCCAACGCTTCGTTCAGGTTGGCGAACACTTCCAGATTTTCACTTCGATCCGCCCAAAGATCGACACTGCGGAGAGCAACACCTACGTCGCTATCCGGGTTGAGACCGCAGAAGACAAGAAGAACGCCCTTGGCCATCAGAAGACGGTTGATACGCAAGAAAGCTTCTGCAGCTGAAAAGTCGACTCCGCTGACCAGAGTGTAGTCAACAATGAGGAACCGGATAGGGTTCTGGTTCCAAGCGGCAATATCCAACGCCCTTCTGATCAGGTTCTCCACAGAGTTGATGGTACCGAAGAAGAGGAAGCCTTGCAACTTGATGATCTGTGTCTGCGTTCCGACCTCATCAAGGAAATGACGTTGGATCATGTGTCGTCGGACTGTACTCCTTGCTACACTTCCGTCAAAGATGGCTCTTACCGTCTTACGACGAGAAGTCTGGACGACGAAGAAGCAGCAAGCGATGATGATACCTGCAAGAATACCAATGACAAAGTCCCAATAGGTCATGACGATGACAATGACCCAGATGGTCAAGTATTCCCATCCGTTGACTCGACCGACAGTGTCATAGAGCGCTTCCTTGGCAAGGTCGATACCGAGAACAAAGATGAGAGCACCGACAATCATGATGGGAAGATAGCTGATCGTTCCTGGTCCGGCCACCATAATGATGGTCGTTCCTCCGGCTAGCATGAGACCACTGAGACGTGAGCCTCCGCCAACACGGTAGAAGAGGACACTGTTGACGTAGCAAAGGTAGTTGGGGACAGTACCAATAAGACCTGCGAGCAGGTTGGAAATTCCATGAGCCACAAGCTCCCTGTCAGTATCCACATTGTCTTCGTTGATGCTGACACCAAGCGCCGGGACGTTGAGCGGAACGTGAAGGATACCGAAGAAAACTAATGCCAGCTGGGTTGGCATCGTAGCCCAAAGTGCGCGCCAGCTCGTCTGACCGAAGTCAAAGTAGGTGTAGAATCGGTAGAAAGCAGCTTTGCTCGCGGCCTCGCCAATGTCAAATACCCACCCATCATCTCGCAGAGTCTGAATTGGGATACGAAGAATGCCCGAAGCAACGAGGTAGAAGATGACCGGGATCATCAAGAAGTAGCCGGGGAAGATCAGGGGATGATGGAACCTCGAAGTGATGAGCCTCAGCAGCACGGCGAGCAAGAGTGGCGGCAACCAGAGTGCAACCATGTGTCCTGACTGGAAGAAGTACCGCAAGGTCTCCAAGTTGTACTGAAATCCATCTTCCGACTGCAGTCGACTACAAACCTCCAATCCGGTCTCGATCAGGAAGATTCCTACACCTCCAATGCATCCCACCAAGATGTGTCTCGGGAAGAACCCAATCAAGACACCCAATCTCAATGCTCCCAACAGCAAGAATGCCAATCCTGTCAAGATCGACGAAAGAGCAAATGCGACCATCGTTGTAGCAATCACCGCCTTGGGATTCTCATCTCCCAACTCATCAATAATGATCTTGACCAGGATGTGGAAGAACGGTACGACTTCGATCATCATGCTTCCATTTCCACCTTTGAAGATCGAACCGCCTAGCGTGTAGACCAGCTGGGAGAGGATACAGGTGACGAAGAACATGGAAACTCCGTCACCACCAAAGTTGGCGAATATAGGATAGGCGGCGGGGAACATGATCATGCCGTAAGATACACCGTCGAGAACGTTCATGAGCATGCCGAGGATAACAGCGGGGATGAGACGGATGGGCTCGACGCTAGCCTCGGCTGCCGATTTCCAGGTGATGCTTCGAGCGGAGGTCACCAGGTTCTTGGCGTGTTGGACAGGGTTGAACGGTCGGGTCGGGTGGTCGCCCTGACCTGGTCTTAAGCTGGAGGACACGAAGGACCCGAAAAGATTGAGGGTCTTGAATGGTTCTGGTCGATGGTTGGACGTACGTCGGTTGTGAGATTTGTGGCCTCCATGCTCAGCTTCCAGCACTGACTGTTCAGCTTGGGCCAAGGCTCCGTAGCCGATACCTGCTCGCTGTTGTTCGCCACCTGCGCTGACTTGGCTGAACGAAGAATGGCCCATCGCCTCGGACTCTTGTCGATCGCGAGACTGAGAACGGTCCATTGAGGGAGGCTGTTGTCTTGAAGGTCGTCTAGCTGAAGATCTTGATCGACTACGCGACGATCTCCGTTGATCAGGAGACTTTGCCAAGTCGGCAACAGCAGCACCAAGACTCTTATCTTGCTGCTCTTCGTCTTCGTCGAAGACCTGCGGCGTTGCTACAGCCTGTGTGAGCCCGAGGACAGAAGTGACGCGAGGGGTGGCTTGACTACCATCGTCTTCGGACAGAACAGCCGTCTTGCCGCTCTGCGGACTGGCTTGCGCCATAGCACGGGTGAGGTTGCTGGGACCAGCTTGGTTGACGCCGTAGGAAGCGATGGGCGAGGTAGTAGGGCTGAAGTCGGGACCACCTTTGGCGTGAGCAGGAGGGAAAAGCTGAGACGAGGGAGAGGAAGACTCCTCTTCACCTTCACCAATGTCGTAGATGTTGGAATCGTTTGTGCTACCCGCACCCTCGTCGTCCGACATGATCATACCGGCTAGCTGAGCTGTTTCATCACGAATCGAGGACGAGGTGGCAGTGTACGAGCCAGGAACTAGCGAAGTGCCAAGATTGCCTGAATCTTGAGATTGTTGGAAACGGTAGCTGCGGCCTTCGAGATGACTGAAAGCAGAAGAGTTGATACTGCGACGGTTCCACGCCGAGCCTTGACGTTCCAAGTCGTATCCCGAATCGTACTCGTCGTCCATCGTCGAAACGCGGTTGTTGGTGCCGGGTGGATGATAGCTAGCCACTCTAGATCGGTCTTGCTTTGGACCTGGCGGGAAGGACGAGTTGGGAGGATCAAAAGTGACAGATCGAGGAAACTTGTTGCCGCGTTTGCGCGATGCAGCTAGTGCAGACTCGGGGCTGGTGGGGTGCAAAGCATTGCTTGGTCGGCGGGTATCGTACTGATGTCGGTGAGTTGAGCCAGCATCGTTGGAGCGTTGGCTAGCTCGACTACTACCTCGGAAAGGGTTGATGAGACGACCAATGCTGAATGATTCGCGCCGAGCTGTGGAAGAGGTGGATGATGTCCTGTTGCCAAGAAGGGCGGAACCTTCATCGGCCTCGTTGTGGTGAGGAGTGCCGTTGGAAGACATGGTTGCGACCGAGCGACGAGCGATATATGCGGTCCGTCTTACAGAGGAGCAGCGAGGCTGGCTCTACTGCAGCTCAGCTGGGTCAGTCTTGCGCGCGACTGACGATGTTGTCACGGAAACTGCTCGGATGATGTGCGATGTGCTATGCTGATCCGGGACGCGAGTTGCAGTTCTAAAGGCAAAGCTCTCTTCTCAGCTTGCCTGGAAGTCAATTCTTGCGGGAAGAAGCTTGAGCCACAAGGGGAGATGCGACAGAAGCTTGAAGGTGTGCTGAGTAAAGATGCTTGCGAATGTCAGATGATCACCACAAAGCCAAATCTTCTGACGTGGAGTCAAGATATCGGAACGAGCCAAAGATGACGTGCTAACTTAAAGCCAGAAGCTTGTTGCTGCTTCTCGATTTGCGTCTTCTTGGTGGGGATGGTGGAGAAAAGTCAATCCACGAGGTCGCAACCTGATACGACCAATCGCTGTGTTGCTACTCAGACCCCGAAAGCTGATCTTGAGTCTTATAGGCGATTGCTCACGGATGAATCGTTCGAAGGATTCCGTTCTCAGACTCCAGCAGTCTCATGCATCTCTGCGCAACCTCTTGGCCTATCTCTCAGCAGCACAACAGCAGCACATCCATTTCAGTTGGAATTTGCAATCTTTTCTCAAAGTGCCTTTCTGGAGGCGCCATTTTTGCCCTTGCTCCCTTTCGCATCTGCCCATCCTCTTTCAAGTTCACACAATTGCCATATCAAGAGGAGCCGATCTATTGTGCGTTATGCTGAGAGTGATCCTTGCCCTAAGCCACAGGGTCAAGGGTGCAAATATCAGAGTTGGTTCACGATGAAACGTGCGCGCGGTCCGGAAGAAGCGAAAAGGCTCGAGAGATAAGAGACAAAATTTCGAAGCCGACATCAGCGAGGGGGAGAACAAAAGGAAGAATTTGGCGCTTGCGCTTCTCTTCAGCTTTGCCGGTCTAGTATCCAGCAAGTCATATCGCGACTTTGGTCGCTTGCTCCCACCATACGCGTCTGTCCATTCTTATAGTGCAGCGAGGCTGCATTGGACCGGACACCCATGCCACAGTCGACGTTCCTGCTTTTTCCGCTCGGCCAGTAGAGTCAAGCTATGAAGAAGGCCACAGGTCACAAGTGTGAAGTAACGAGAATTAGGATTGCTACAAACTGACGAGAAGAAGCTGCAGTACAGAGAGCATCGAGATCTAACCGTAGATTCGGATCACTCCATCAGCTCCTGCTGAGGCAAAGTATGGAGCAGTTGGATGGTATGCTACGCTCAAGATACCTTCGCCAGCCTTCTTCCTGTGCGAACTGATCTCTTGTCTGCAAATAGCTGTTGACTTTTCACCCTCGCTGCCCCCAACACCACTCACAGGTCCATCCTTACCCGCCAACGACCCACCAGCAATGTCCCAGAATCGTACACTGCAATCATGTCCACCCGACACCAGCGTCAACCCACTCGCATCGATATCCAACGACGTCACTGCGTCCAGATGAGCCACCATCGACAACGTACACGCTCCAGTGTCGAGGTCAAACATTCGAATGTAGCCATCTTCGTGTGCCGTGATCAGCATGGGCAGGGTTGGGTGCGTGACAAGCTTGTTGATCTGAGTCTCAGCTGTACCGTCGAACGTTTCATCGGATTTGAGTTGACGCACTTGACGTCCAGTGTCGAGGTCAAACAGCTTGACAACTGAGTTCGAGAAAGAGACGGTGACCAGACGAAGGTCTGAGTGACAGGCTTCGACACAGGTGGGGACAGGGAGCGTGCCACTCTTCTCGAGGTTTTCGCGTTCCTTGGCTGTGTCGGAAGAAGGGTCGCTGCCGAAGTAGTCCCAGCTGAGCTGCAGAACTGCAGGCGCGGCGGCGGATGAGTTGCTTTCGCCGTTGCTGACGGAGTTTGAAGTCGGGCTGCGAACACTCCAGATCTTCACAGTGCCATCGGCAGATGCACTTGCAAGTCGTCCTTCTTCGTCCGAGCGATCGGGCAGGAGCGCGACATCCCATACGGCCTGCGAGTGGCCGACAAGACATCCCAGCTCCATCGACTTCTCGAATGGTGGATAGGCCTCCAGAGATCGATCAGGTAGCTGCCAGACGCGGATCGAAGAGTCCAAACTACCACTGTAGAATCGACGCTTGTTCGGCGAAACGGCCAAACATGTAACAGCAGCCGAATGACCACGGAAAGTGACCAAAGGCTGACTATCAGTACCCATCTTGGAAGCAGGCTGGTTCAGAGTTCCCAGGTCCAAGTTCCAGAACTTGATCGTGTTGTCGTCCGAAGCCGAAAGCAATGTCATCTCGTTCTGCAAGAAAGCAACGGAACGCACAGCATCCAAATGACTGCGCAGCACCTTCTTCGACTTCCAGAGCAAGCTGTCTGCCGCTGCATCAGCTACCTCTTTCGCTGCCTCCTCGTCTTCGGTAGCTAGACTGAGATTGGCAAGATCGTCTTCCTCCTTGCGCTCCGAGCCAGGCGCCCGGCCGCTGCGGTTCATGAGCTGGTTGACCTTCTCGGATGTAATAGCAAGCTGCTGTTGCGCTTCCGAGATGATTGACGCTTCTTCCGCAGCTTGACCCTGACGCTCGTTCTCTCGACGCTCGCGGTTCTTAATGCCAGCTTCTTTCAATTTTTGCCAGTCGCGTCCACTGGGCTTGAAGATGGCAGTGACCTGTTCCTGATCGTCGACATCTTGGTCCGTCAGGCTGCCACCGGATGTGCCGCGCGAGTCGGTAGACTGCGACGATCGAGACGAGTCAGAAGAGCCAGAACTCCCAGGTGCGTCATCTTGCTCCTGGCTCTGGGTAGTGTCGTTGGCACCCGACTGACTTGGAGGCTCTGGCTCGGCAAAAGTGGCACGTAGTGGGTTGACCAACGGAACGCCTTCGGAAGACCGAGCGCTCTCTCGCTGCTGCTCACTTGCACTCTCGTCCCCTAGGCCCTGCGCAGATTGAGACTGACCATCGGCACCTTCCTCATTCTCATTGGCTTCCTCAAGCACTGGCTCTGAAGCGAAGAGTGGCGATCGACCGGGTCGGCTACCTTTGGCGTTTGGTACGCCAAGAGCAGTTGCGGCAGAAGCACGGCTGATGGAGCCTGCCAAAGCGGCATGCGACTCTGTGGGCCCCTGGAGCGTTGGTGGAACGCTTTCGAGCATGGTCTTACGTGGTCGCAACGAGCTCGGCATTGCGTTGCCGTTGACGGAAGAGCCGGATGCAATGCCGCGATCGGGAAGCGGGTTCAATGTTGTGGCAGAAGTGAGGTAGGAGATCTCTTGCAAACATTGCTTGAGATACTCGCGGCTCTTTGCGCGTGACTTGGGATCCTTGGCGCTCGAAGTGGATCGAGAGAGAGGACCACCAGCGAGGGCACCCGCGTTGATGGATCCACCAGCAGCCGCGATAGCAGATGCTGTGGAAGCTGACTCTGCGAATGGAGCGGGCGAACTGCGTCCGCTGCTGGTATTGCCCTTCTCGAGACCCTGCAAAAGCGGGTTCTTGACGGTAGGAGCAGTCGCCGAAGAAGGCGAAGAGGCAGATTGAGTGTGATTCGAGGTGCCACTGGACGAGAGGTACTTGCTTCGTTCCTGACGCAGAGCGTACTCAAGCATCTTGACTCGTCGCATAAGATCCGTTTTGAGGTTCTCGACGCCTCTGCGTTCACCTTCCAGCAAGGCGATACGAGCACGCATCTCGGCTCGCTCGATCTCCCACTCGTTGCGGTCCTTCTCGTATCGACGCCATTCGCTTTGCAAATGGTGAAGGATGCCGGCAAGCGAGTATTCTGAAGTCGGCTGCGAGTTGCCTGTTTCCTGAGACTGAACACCATTGGCCATGTTGCCGTGCATCTGGTTGCCATTGTTGTTCATGCCAAAACCGAGGCCAGCACCCATGCTGCCCCCATTGTTTTGATTTCCTCCGCCCATTGACATGTTGCCAGCGTTGCTGTGAAACATGTCGGGGCTTTTGTTCGCGGTCGTTGTACACTTGTCAACAGTGATCGACCTATATGATCATGTGGGAGCCGCTTGGACTGAGATTATGGCAGAAATACGAGACTGTCAATGTTATGATTTCGTTGCCGATGCCTCGATTGCAAGCTCCTGAGCCGTCAAGATCCAGACCGGAGCAATTAATGATGTGGTGAGATCTGAGACCAGTGTTGTTGATACCAAAGTGCTGAATATAGTGATGGATGTTTCATGAAAGTCGTACCGTGAAAGGTTGTTGGAAGTTGCACCTCGTCTCTTGCCGTCCTGGGAAGATGGTTGTGGATGGATGAGAGCCGTATAGCTGCTACCAATGTCACAGAGACGAGATGTGGATGAGAAAGGATCAAAAAGGTGTCGAAAAGCGAAGATTGGGCGGTGGAGAGAAATTGACGATGTTCTTGGCTTGGCCGTGTCTTGTGCGTGAGTGTGACAACAGCAAAGAAGCAGCTCCGCTGCGTTGTGCCAACGGACAGGCCGAGCCAGAGCGGAAATTCAACCAGATAGACACACACGCACACACAAGCACAGTCGTAAATCCAAGGCGGAAAGAAAAAAGTGGCACGGGCGCGTGAGCAGCCTTTGCTTGAAAGAAGCCCCTTTGCCAGCTATTCCTATTTTCGAAGCCTTTCCTCAATACAAAATTGTCGCTCTTCGATGTACTGTATTGCTCAAGAGCTCTGATGATTTGAACGCGCGTGCAAATCTTCAAGTCTCAATAGAGTGTGTGATTTGAACGTAGCTCTAACAAACTGGACGCGAAAAAGCCTCCCTTCCCGGCAGAAGGCCCATTGTGTGACCCTCAAGTATCCGTCGCTGCACGGATGCTGACAGTCTTGTCTTCGCCGTTGCGCCGTCGCTGAACGGAGCTACCGCGTCAACTCACGAAGCGCTTTCTGCCGTCAAGAGGCTCTGCAGCTTGATACAGCGACGAGCGTTGCGGCAAATCTCAACAAGAAACTCCAGTTTCATGGAGACCAGAGACACTTCCGCTGTTGAAACAACCGAGCAAATGCTTAAATGAGAAGAATAACGAAAAAAAGTGGTATCCGCCTATTTACACAACGCTTCATCCTTGTCTCCTCCACTGCCGCTTCCACCGGCACTGGCACCTCCTCTGAACTCCAATTGACTCAACAACAACGGCCAGACATCCGCCAGTCCTGGATGAGCTGCAGGTCTTGAAAAGATGCTCTTCATCACATCTGTCCCTTTTACCTCTGACCAATGCTTCAACAGGAAGTCGGTCTCCATCTTCCTGATCGCAGGGAACTGAGCATTGAAGCCTGAGAAAACTTCCCAAACAATGTTGTCCACTGTCAAATTGTTAGCAAGCTCTTCCTGTGCTCGAGCCTTAAGTTCAGGGATCTGAAGTTTGTCAGCAAGACGATACATTGACTTTGCTGAGCAGGGAGCGGGGACGTTGGTGTGCGCGGAGCAGTATTCGTCAATGACATGTTGACGTTGAAGGTGTGCGCGACGACGGTCCTTTGCAAAGCTACCGGTGGGACTCGTTCCAGACGCGGATCGGGACGAGTTCAGGCCAGACTCAGAGCCGGCATAGCGGGCTGCGAGTGCAACTGAATCGCTCGGTTTGCTCGCTGAACCGCCGTTAGCAGAATCATGAGGCTCCTCGATGGTCGTTGAGTCGTCTACAGTCGTGGTCTGCGAGTAGAAATGCGAATGCAAGGGTGCAAATGCAACCGTGTCGGTATACAGGTAGTACAGCAGCGCCTTGTAAGTCGCATAAGCAGTATCGCGAACAATGACCTTGCGTCGTTTCTTGCTGGTGTGAGTGCTAGTGCTCGGAACATCGTCCGACTTGCGACGCTGCGGCAGGGTCCTACCACTCGAGCTCTCATGTTGTGCCACTTGACTCTGACTGGAGTGAGTCTGCTTTCTCGAGGTAGCGCTGCCGCCCTTTGTAGGCGACGCGAAGACTGCGACTTCACTCCTCAACTCGCGTGGAGAATGCTGGGGAGTCTGGAAGGCCGACATCCCTTGCGCTCTTGCGGCGTCCCCTCCACTGCCTGTTCCCGCGTCGAGCTCGTTGCTTCGCCGAGTGCGCGACTGCGGTGGCGTGTTCTGTTGCGACTGTCCATAGCTAGGGGCCTGTGCCGCGTCCGATGGTTGAGACGCAGATGTGCGAGTGAAGCCCTGAAGCTGTGGCACGTCAGAGCTGGTTTCGCGCGTCCTCCGCGATGAAGACTGCTCCGAACCACCATTGGGCGTCAACGTAAGGCCAGTCTGTGAAGTCCGAGCAAGCGTACCTCCGCTGCCTCGGTGCTGATCATTGAAGTTGGACCTGCCTAACTCGTACACCTCATCGACATCGATCTCCTCGTCGGAATCTTCCAGGCCTAGGTCGTCATCCTCCTCTTCGCCAGACGACGAGAAGGCACTGCCCATCAAACCCAATTGATCCTGACCAACTCCACGCGAGGATGCAGGAGCGATAGCCTGTTCGTCGTCAGCTTCATCATCCGAGCTTGTCGTAGCATCAGCCTCCAGAAATCCACTTTCGAACATGTCTCTGAAGTACTCGCAACGAGAAGCAAGGATCTTCTTGATCGCATAGATACGACGCTCACGTGTAACGATGGAACCAGTGCTAGGATGACGACGCTTTCGGCGAATGACAAAGACGACATCGCTGTGATCTGGGTCGTCCAAGAGTGAGCCCATGGCCTCGATCAGCGCAGGCGGAACCGTGACGCCTACAGACAACGGTCTTGGCGCTTCTGGGCTAGCGGTGATCGTGACCGAAATGAGAAACCCGTTGGTCTGCTGCACTTCGCTGTTGCCATAAAAGACAGTGTCGCGCGAGGCAAACTGTGCCCAGCCCCAGTTCGAGGTCTTGTGGCTGAAAGCATGGTTGCAAGCCTCCTTTGACGCGAGAACGATACCCTTGTTGAGCGTCAAGATCTTGAAGGTGAACCGGAAGAGACCCTGACGCGTCCAGGCGTCTTCAGCTGCGTTGCCGTTCTTGTCCGAGATAGATGCTTGCGAGCGCGCGGGACTGCTGTTGTTGAAGAAGTTCTCCCAAGATGGCTTGCTTTGGCTCTTCTCTTCGGGTGTCGGCTCAGCGTTCAGGTAGAGGGAGCAGAACGACTGCATGCCCGACTGGGCGTAGAACAGCACTGTCCATTTTCCCTCGCCGAAGGGAACGGACTTAATGACCTTGGACTTGGCGTCGTTGCTGGAAGAGTCAAAATGCTGCTTCAGTTCGTGGAGAGGCCATTCAAAGGTGATGCTGTGCGTTTCTGACGGATTGACCTTGTCGACCGGAGGGGAGAGGTCGCCAGAGCGCGGCCTGTTGGGTGAGCGACTCATCGATATAGGCTCTATGGTCTGCGTTTCCAAGCAGCGATGTGATGACGGCGGTGTGTATCGGCGTAGTGATGTGTTACAAGGCGAGTTCGTCTTGAGCTAAGTTGCAATTCTTCAACTGCGCGACTTCATAGCATGGTTGAACGCATGAACGTGTCGAGCTGCGGCGAAGGTCGACTCCTGATTCAATTCAAGCCCAACGTTGTGCCGTTTCAGCTGTGTGGGTCCTGTGATCCTGATGAAAAGGATTTTGAAGAGAGAAAAAGGAAGTTGTGATGTGCGGAAAGAAGTGAAGTGATTTGTGGGTCAGTGGCGCTTGAAGGGGACAGTGCGTGGGTGAAGCACAGCCAAAGAGCCATACAAAGTCATTCGCCTCGACTGTGTGACGTGAAGCTGCGCTCTTGTGTGTGTGTGATTTTAACGTTAGCTCTAAGGGTCCATGCCGGCCCGATTTCTTTTCGCCTTCCCACGTAATCGGGAGATGCGCGACTATAGATGCAGCGCGTTCGTCTACGAGACAAGCTGCAACAATTGCACCAAGAGGCGTTCTTCGCAATCCCGTCTGCTCATCGCCTCCACCACCAACATTGCTCTCAAGGGATAGTACTCGGAGCACAGCAACGTTGGCAAACATGGCGGACATACCACTGGACTATGGCTCGGCAGATGCCGATCCAACTGCCTCCATCGCCCTCATGCAGGACGACACCATGGACGATGGATCTCAATCTGCGCAAGCCCAGGGCTCTCGCTTCTACGCCTTACCCACAGACCAAGCTGTTGAAGCAGGCGCACAACGAGGCCCTGCACCACCCAGCGGTACTGAGGTCCAGTCACTCGACGATGCTGCCTTGCTCGGCACCGAAGAACCCTCCTCACCTCCTGACCCGCCAGCTGTAGAAAGCGGTAGCGACATCCGACTAGATACCCTCCTCATTGAAGGCCTACCCATCACTCAGCTCTCCACCTCCCGTCTGTTCGCCTATCTCACCCACTACGGGGCTCAACCTCTTGGACTGGAATGGATCGACGATCAGCGCTGCAAAGTCGTTTTCGCTGACGAAAGGTCCGCCCGTTTGGGCCTTGAATACCTCTGCCCCTCCCCTTCCACCTCCGCCGATGCTGCCGACAACACTGAGATGCAGGATGCAGAGTCAACCGAGGTCACACCACTTCCGAACATTGACACATTGCTCGAATACGACCCTGACTCCTGGCACTCTGAATTCATCACCTCCCTCGTCCAACCTCGCAAAGCGCACCGTATCCCTGCAAAACTCTACAACCACGTCGAAAGACAGGCAGCTCTCACAGAACTCGAAGAACGCAAACGCACCGCCGATGCTGTTTCCTCCCTCCCCAACGACGTTCCCGAGATCTACAGAGAGATGGAAGAAGCAGACCGTAAAGCAGCTTTGCAAACACGCGAAGTTCGCGATCTTCAAAAGCTCCGTTCCACCCTCTGGCTGCGACATGCAGTCAGCGATGTTGATCGAAAAGAATCTCGCGCATCCACAAAGTCCCAATGGTACAAGAGACACGGCTATGAAGCAGGTCGAGAGATCGTACCCAAGCTATTGCAAGTCGGAGAAGTAAGAGAGAGTGTCGAACTCTTCCCCGACTACAAACCTTCCGAGTCACGAGGAGATGGAAGAAGAAACTTCGATAGAGAAGACAAGAGGTCGAGAATGGAACAACTCGATTCCGAGCTCGAAGGCTACCTCGCCGGAAGGAACGGAGAGGAACCGGAGAGAAAAGCAGGTGAAATGATGGCCGATGCCGTTCAAGCCCGCCAGTCACACCGCAGATCAAGACGAGACGAAGAAGGCGATCTCATGGACCGTCTTGGTTCGCGCAGCTCACGTCGTCGTCACGGCGATTCAACACCAGAAGGCAGATGGGGACATGACGCATACGATGAGCTTCAATCCGAATCCAGCTCTCGAAGATCTCACGGTCGTGGCCGACGCTCCCGTGGTGGCCGGGACGAACTCGACGCGATGGACGAAGAACTCGAAGATATTCGTCGTCAAAGAGGCCATCAACACCAACGCGAGCTTTCACCAGGTCGCGGGCCGAAAGGCGATGATGGTAGAGTCAAAGTCAGAGGAAGAGGAAGAATGAAAGCTCCCGGTCTTTCAAATTTCGACGATGACAAGGGAAGTTTGGCTTCACGTATGAACGGTGGTAATCTGTTGGGTAGAATGGGTGGAAGAGATCTCGCCGATCGCTTTTCTTAGTTTCTCATGCATCGATCCCCCTCACTCGTTACTTTATCGCTGTATCACTTCTAGCGGTTCACATCACTAAATCTTACGCACTCTTCACACCAATCCATTCGCTTGCAAAAGACTTTGCATGTGTGAAAATCGCCGAAAATGTATCTCTGTATATGATCAAGTAACGATGCTATGTGGCACAAAATAAATATGCATGTGAGACAGGAAAGTGCTGTGAACAAGTAGCAGACCCTCCAATCAGAACTCAAGCGGATCATGAGTGGTAGCCTCTACAAGAGAATTTGGGTATGCATCGGTGGTCTTTGTTGGGCTACCGTTGATCTGCAACTGGAATCCGTTTGCTGGTGCGTTGGTCGGAGAACCCCTTGCATTGCTGCTGCCGCTGCCGGAGGAAGTGGTGGGCACACGAGAGCGGACAGCAAAATTGCGAAGATCCGACGAACCAGGTGTGGGTGGTCCACGGGGTTGACGAACGAGGTTAGGATGCGTGGGCGATGAGTTGTGGCTTGATCGTTCTACACCGCTCTGATTGGATAGCGAGGGGACAGGAAGAACATCGAAAGGAGAAGCAAAGAGGTTCTGAAGTCCTGCTGCTCCGCCTGTTCCACTGCCGCCGTTGGTGCGACGACCCATCGTCGACGAGTATCCATCTCGAAGGTTAGAATTGGACTTGCGTGCAGCCAAGCTTCCCGAACCCGTGCCAAGGTAGCCATTGCTACCGCTGTATCCACCAGAGCCGTCAGCTCGCTTCATGTCAGGAGCCGACTTCTTCATTCGCAGACCAACTCGACCTGTAGTTGCGGCACTGCCGGGGCCTAGGAAGCCACCAGCCGATCCTGCATCGAGACCCGTGGATCGGTGAGTGCGGCCAATCGTTGAAGCTTGAGAGCGAAGGGGACGGGGAACAGTATTGACCTCGTTCTTGGTCACAATGACGTATCGCTCATCACCTTCACCCATCGAGTAGTGGAAGAGACCCAGCCTCTGTGCGACCAGATGCACGGTTCGACGCTCGAGGGGAGTGAGACTGCGAGAGAAGGAAAGCTCATCGCGCATGCGGTCATCCTTGAAAAGCAAGACACGCGAGTAGATTTCGAGTGTAGCTGCATCGTTGAGATCGAGCTCCTCCTTCTTGCCTCCTGCACCTGCGCCATTGGTAGCGCCGCCATTGCTGCTGGCACCCACACCTGGGTTGCTGGTGGACGACGAGGGTCCTGTGGGACGCTCGACAGCAGCCGCGAGACGTTGCGATGACGGTACCTTCCTAAGCGAGTCTGCTGTGAGGGGCGCACGCATTCCTCCTTCAAAGCCTTGCTGGAAGCCAACGGAGGGGTCGGCGAGGTAAGCATCCGAAGCGTTGAGATGAGCATTGCTGTCATTGTAGCCTGGCATGAGGTAGGCGTTGGCAGCATACTCATCTTGTTGACGCCGGAGTTCGCGCTCGCGTTCCTTTTCGAGCTGCATACTTTGCATACGCTTGATAGCCTTCTCCTTCTCAATGCGCTCCTTCTCGCCGGCTTGGAGCACCTTCTTGTACTCGACACGAAGCTTTCGACCGCTGACATCAAATCCGTTGAGAGCTGCGACGACGGCATCAGCCTCCTCCGCACTGCGAAAATTGGCGAAAGCAAGACCTCGGAATACGCCTTGGTCCATGTGATAGTTGAAGGCGTATGGCATGGGAATGCCTAGATCTTCAATGATCTGCAAGAGCTGCTCCCTCTTAACGCTGAAGGGAATGTTCTTGACGACGATGGCGGTTGGAATAACATCGTCATCGCCGCCAGCGCCTTCGAGCTGTTGGTAATTCTGAAGGGGCCCACCCATGCCCTTGGGTGGCGATGCGCCAGCAGGAGGACTGAGGGATGCAGGATCCTGCGTGCTCCACTGGGCCGGAATGGCAGCACGGCTAGATGCCTTGCGAACACCATTGTTGTTGTGAGAGCCAAAGTGACTGGAGCTGACGCTTGAACCGTTCATGCTTCCTGGAGCAAGACTGTGTCCGAAGCTGCCAAATGCACTGTTGGCAGCAAGACCGGCAGCAGAGCCGATCGAACTCGTAAAGGTTTGGCCAGCAGAAGAAGGGTTGGAGCCGGTGGTGTTGGGAGAAGAGGGGAAGAAGCGCTCGAATCGAGCAGCGGCGCTTTGACTAAGAGAACCGGGCGACTGAGCGTTGTTGGAGTAGCCAGGCTGGCCAGGCAGGTCGGAAGTGAGAATGGTGGGAGAACGAAGCGAGCCTGTGTTGGTCTGTCGGGGAGGAGTGGTGTATGGCTGCTGCTGCTGCTGCTGCTCTTGTTGATGCTTGCGAGGATCGTGCTGGGAATCAGTGAGGTTGAGACCCCGGAAGGCGTGGTGGATTGATGATTCGGTCGACATCATGGTCTCCGTTGGCCAAGACACGGTTCGCAGTTGGCGTTGTGGCGGACAGGAGTACGAGGTGTGGGCGATGTGATTTTATACCAGTAGCACGTGGTTGGGGCCTGCAATGAGTTGGGCAGTTACAGCTTGACGAGAGCCGAGATGAAGCTGGGTCGCCGTTCGCCAGAATGTCCTGAATCGATCGAGGGGTCAACAAAGAGGTGTGACGAGATGGAAGCAAGTCGTGATGTAATCGTTGAGGATAGATTACACAGCGAGGTTTAAATGAAAGCCAATTGTGGTCGTTAGAAGGATCCTGGAGGCGAAGGAGTTGGAAGATGCGTGTGCGTCTGCGTTGCGTGTCGTTACAGAGTCTTGACGTAGGAAAGAGCAAAGATCGAGTGCGAATGTGGTGGGGGTATGCGAAACAAGTGATGCAAGAAGTGGGAAGAAGAGACGATAAAGGAAGAAGAAGAAGAAGTACGATGGATATGGTGGCGAAGATGAGAGCGAGAGCAAGGCGAAAGATGCAGAAAAGACGAACAAGCTCTGAGGTGCTGAGCTTGATGAGAGTGTGGTGTGAGGGATCTTCGATGTTCAGGGTCGTGCGTGTGAATACAGTCAAGGCACACTTTCTCACACGCAGTCAGGGCGGCCAAGGCACAGACAAGAGAAGAAAAAAAAAAGGTGTCAGTGTGTCAGTGTCAAGCGGAGAAAGAAGTTGAAATATGAAATGAAAATAAAATAAAATAAAATAAATGCAGAAAGGGCGAATGGACAGCTAGCGAGCGAGCGAGCGAGCGGAAGAAGGCGTCAGGGGTTCAACCCAGGAAAAGGGGTCAAAGTTGTCAAGAGAAAGTGCTTGCAACTGGCGGTCCTTGCGATGAGAACAGCGTGTTCTCACATTTGTTCAAGACATCTTTGAGACCGACACACTTTGCTTGACAGGGCATTCAAGACGCCGTCGGCTCCACCCTGCCACACAAGAGCCAACTAGCAGCGGCCAGCTGAGGCCCGTGTCACAAGCTTTGACCTCTTCCGGTTGCGGTAAGACTCGCCGAAGTCGACGGCCGCTCAAATCAGCGTATCGTATTGCATTCGCTCTTCCAGTGACTTCCTCTGCAGCTTGAGAAGATGGCCAGTGCCAGCTTTCTCACGCATCGTTTGCAGATCCGTGCAGCGTTCTGTCCAGCGTGTGCCATCTGCACAACTCCTAAGTGAGCTTGTGCAGCCATCTTTCAGCCAGCCTTTCACCTTCTCGCATCAAAATTTTATTTTATTTCTATATATTTGTTCCTTCGGAAGAGCGACAGCTGTAGAAACAAAAGAGAGATGTTTGTCGATGACGCGGATTCGAAGCGGAAACCCCTTTCTGACGTGTCTCAGTTGGTGTGTGTCTGTCTCTTCTTGTTTGCAGCGACACTTGTTCAACAACTTCTCACAAAGCCCCTGTCCGCATCTTTGATCAGGTTGAAACGACTTCATCTTCTGCTCTGCTCTGCTGTGACGATCGTGAGCAACACACTCTTGCACTCTCGTGGTCACACTCGTGGCAGATGTTGCAAAGTGTGTGAGAGCGCATTTGTGCGTTTGGTGAGGTGCAAAAGATCGACAGCTAACTCTGGCTCGCACCCTGCTACAGTATTAACGACGGACAGTGGATACAAGTGAGTCGTCCAAACATCCGCTCTGCTGCAAATGCGCCATAACACCGCCCACCAGATGCAATGATCCTGACACCAAGCAGTCCACGCCTCCTCCCTGCTTGGCTTGCTCTTCTGCTGTCTTGACCACGTGGTGGTGCATGGCCTGAATACTTGGTGTGATCTTTATCTCAGTCGATGATCCAGGCACGAGCTCCTTCCATGTTTCGGCGAGTTGCTTCTGCACCGTGAGATTAACCAGTTCTGCATCGTCGAGAAGCTTGGACGTCAGCTCGGACGACCATCCTCCACCTTCAAATGTGATGTTGGTGGTGAAGATTGCTTCGTCAAAGTAGTCTTGAGCTAGCTGGAATCGTGAGCCATCTGATGAAGCTGCTTGCCCCTTACTGAGACCTTTCTCCACAGCCTCGAGA
Source organism: Ustilago cynodontis (assembly GCA_928865425.1). Lineage (NCBI taxonomy): Eukaryota > Fungi > Basidiomycota > Ustilaginomycetes > Ustilaginales > Ustilaginaceae > Ustilago > Ustilago cynodontis. Next base: position 335,617 of record CAKMXY010000013.1, read on the forward strand.
ACGGCAGAGAGCAGCTCGTGTGCACTTCGGCCGTTCGTGCAGTTGAACACAAAGATGCGCTTGTTGCGCTTCTCGCCTACTTGCTTCTGTTGAATTGCTGTAAACCAGCCGAGGCAGACACTGAGCGAGTCGGTGGTGTGTGCTCCATCCAAGTACCACGTCAACCCCAGATCTGTTCGGGCGGTGGGCACTGTCTGACACCTTCCTGGCCATCTTGCATCCTCTAGGCCCTTTTTCTGCCAAGCATCCAGCAACTGGCCGTTATCGCCCTGCATGGACACTCGATGCGCCGGCTCCTTGAACGTTGTCTTTCCAGCTTCCGAATTCAAGTAGGCATTGACGAGCTCAAGCGCAACACTTGCGTTGGTGCGTTGATGGAAGCCTGGCAGGCCGAGGCTGACCGTGCTCGGATCTTCTGTGCCTAGCGCGGCTGCTTCGGATCGGAGAGCAGGGTGGACGTCAACCACTGTGAGATCACTCACACCTACTTCGTTCGCTATCCTCTTGACCTCGTCCAAAGCTTTTCCTGGCTGTTGCGCCCAGCATACTGCGGGAGCTTGAGGCTTGAAAATACCTGCTTTTTGCACTGCAATTTCCTCGACGGTGTTACCGAGGATAGCTGTATGATCCAACCCGAGCTGCGTGATACCTGCAACTACGCACTTTGGTACAATGTTGGTCGAATCGTACTTTCCGCCAATGCCCACTTCCAAGATGACTGGCTGTACGCCTTCCGACAGGAAGATGTGGAACGCTAGCAGTGTCAAGAAACGAAAGTAGACCGGTCGCAACGGTGTCAAGTCGGATTTGCGTGTCGGGTTCTCTTCTAACTTATCCCAAACCTGCCAGAAGTACTTTGTGAAGAGCTCGTGTGAGACTGGCTGTCCATTGATGCGGATGCGTTCACGGACGCTGGTCATGTGCGGAGATGTATACAGTCCGACTTTGGGAGGAGAGGATGCGTGCACAGGCGTGAGCTGGCGAAGGAGAGAGTCGACAAACGCTGAGGTGCTGCCTTTTCCTTTTGTACCAGTGATGTGAATTGCGTTGAGTCGGTTCAGGTCGGACAAGCTATAGCCAATGCGTTCGAGGTATTCGATCATCTCAGGGATGGCGAAGTCCAGTAGACGACCACCGGACTTTCGTAATGCTTCGATGGTGGCAGCATTGCTCTGCAGTGAGTTGAGTGCATCGATGGCATCGTCGTAGGTGCGAGAGGCGGCGGCAGTGCTGCTCTCTGCCTGAGCGCTTTGAGCTTGAGACATGGTGGCAAATGACCTGATCGACAAGCAAACGGAACACTTGGACGCGGCCAGCAGTGACACGGAGCCTGGGAGAATGGTGCGCCCAGCGAGAATTGAGGTGGCAGTCCAAAGAGTAGGGCGCGACGAGGAGGATCGGAGAGTTCGCGATAAGAATGAGCGCGAGGTGCCCTTCATAGACCTGTTGAGTCGTTCCCAATGTGGCAAATGCTGACTGCGAGCGTAGATGGTGGCGTTGTATAAGTCCTGCTGCGATCCTGATGGGGCTGGTTGGCAAGCTGCAAGACGTTTCTTCGTGCAGGAACGTGATCCAATCGATGCGAAGATTGCTGCTGAGCAAGCCTGGCTCGTGCTCGAATTTCTCGTGTCTACTACATCGGCGTAACACGGTTTACTGTGATTTTCGAGAAATGCGGGGCCCCGAAACTGCAGCTCGAAGCAAGGTCGGCTCATTGTCGGAAGCAGTGACATGATCGAGCCTCAGCTCACCCCTGTTTCCGTGGATAACAATCTTGTCCACGAGCTTGACAAGACGTCTCTGCTCAAGGCTTGGCCGTGTGCACAGTTTCTGTAGGACAGAAGCAAGTGATGTATCTAAGATGCTCGAGCTATACGTACGATCTGTCCGATCTTTGTGGCATCCTCTTTCGGCTAAGAGAGCCAACAAGCCTCCACCGCAAAGTTACCACACATCGTGACAGCCTTTTTTTTTTTTTTCAACCGTGGAATTGGCCCGTCCGCTCTGATGCGGAGCTGAGTTGTCCCTGACATTCGGCTGTTCCGTGAAAGTGTCCCACGCTCTCAGTCACTAGCTTTCGGATCATGCGACACAATCACCTTCCCTTTTAGACCTCATCTTGTCTCTGCCTTCCTAGAAGCATCGCAATCTTCATCGAGCAATAGTTTGCAATTGACAGAGTCGCTCGTATCAAGTCATTTCCATCAAAACTCACCGCCTTGCTCGCCGGAACACGCAACCAAGGACCTCAGACGGTCACAATACGAGACTGGAATCGACATGGTCGACACCAAAGACAAGCCTCCTGCGAATGCAGTCTCACCTCACGATCCTACCAGGCCTTCCTCCGAGACCGCAGATCACGAGAACAGAGACCATGACCATGACCATGACGATGCCACCAACCGCCAGCGCATCGCTTCCATCGCCAGTCGTTTCGGTGGTCTAGCGGCGCAAGCCTCTTCACAAGCAGCTCAAACCGCACAGAAGGGTGCGGAGAATGTCGCCGAAGCAGGTCAACAGGTTGCCAAGACCGCGGTAGCTACTCGCAATGCAGCGGCTTCGCAGAGTGCTGGCTTGCTGCAAGCCATGGCTCTGACAACCAAGAACGCCTTCTCTAACTCGGACAAGGACAAGGTCGGCAATAGCTCTTCGGGCAAGTCGTGGTATGAATACGAGTCGCCACTCCACGCTCGACGTCGCATCGCTGAGTATGAGTCGCCTTTGCACGCTCGTCGCAGGCTTGCAGCTATTGCTTCTCAGCTCGGTCTAGCCACTTCCTCGGCAAAGCAAGCTCCTAGCCTTCTTGGCGCTCTCTCCTCCGCCTCCGCCTCTTCGTCCTCACACCACTCTTCTTCGTCTGCATCCGATTCTCCGGAGAAGTGGGTAACTGCGCAACTCCCTTCCTATAAAGAATTGCCATCGCAAGGCGGCTGGCCTGGTTGTGCATGGGATGTTTGGGGACCAGGTGACCAGCTAGGAACGATCAACCTTCTGACTGAGTCTGTCGTCCTTCGCGCAGCCAAGGAGCAGATCAAAGTAGGACGCACAGTGTCGCTCAATTGGCCAGTCCACCTACCCGCTGAGCCATTCTTCCGTCGCAAAGCTTTGACACACAAGCCCTTCGGCAAGGGAGGACCAGGTTACACGAAGCCACGTGATGCCTACATTGCACATGTTCGTTCTACAAAGCCCGATGTTCTGGTCCGAGAAGACGCCAACGTCCCCATCAGCGATGAGATCCTTGAACTCAACACACAGAGCGGTTCTCAATGGGATGGATTCCGCCATTTTGGTCATATGCCACTGAATGTCTTCTACGGCGGTGCCACGCGTGCTAGCATCCATGATAGCTTCGAAGACAACTCTCCTCAGCCAGGTGATCCGAAAGCTTGGAACACGGAAGAAGCAAAGAAACGCAACGCTCTTGGCATTCATCATCTCGCGCAGCATGGAATCTGCGGTCGTGGTGTTCTACTGGATGTGTTCGAATATCTCTCTCACCACGGAACTGATCACGTCAAACGTGATGACTATCCTTGGTCCTCGTGGCCTCAATACGGCGGTGGGAAGGGCTACGACCCTCGAACTGGCTTCCGCATCACTGTCGAGGATCTCATCGCTACCGCTAAGCACCAGAACGTCACCTTCCGAAGGGGCGACATTCTTCTTATTCGTTCCGGCTTCACTGCACGATACTACTCTCTCACGCCCTCAGAACGAGCAGCTTGGTCTGATCCCACTCCCAAGAACGGCAAAGAAGGAATGGAGTTCGCCGGAGTAGAACAGTGCGAAGAGATGAAAGCTTTCATGTGGGACAATCATTTCGCTGCTGTTGCAGGTGACTGTCCTGCATTCGAAGCTAGACCGACAAAGCAGGGAGAGTGTATGCTGCATGAAACATTCTTGGCCATGTGGGGGATGCCTATCGGTGAGTTGTTCGATCTGGAGGGATTGGCAGAGACGTGTAGAGAGCAAGGAAGGTGGACGTTCTACTTTAGCAGTTGGCCGTTGAACCTGTTTGGTGGTGTGGCTAGTACGGCGAATGCTAGTGCGACGTTTTAGGGCTCAACATTGTCTTGCTTCTCTCTGTCTTGTGCATGTTCTTTCAACCAATGATCTTCCCACACGAACTTTGGCGGTGCTATGGATTTGCATTCCAATGTGTGTGCAATGGAAGTGAAGCCAGCATGAGGAACAGTGTTAAGGCTTGGCACCTGCCTTGTTCTTGGACAAAATGATTCTCTTGTACTCCGCCACATCACCCTTAAACTTCTCGACCTTTCCATCATCCACAACCCACAGCTCCTCCATACAGTTGTTGATGAAAGTCTCGTCGTGCGAGATACAGATCACACCACCGTTGAACTTCTTGATCGCCTCGCATAGCGCATCCAAACCCTCGGTATCCAAGTGGTTAGTCGGTTCGTCCAACAACAACACGTGTGGACGCATCATCGAGATATGCGCAAAGGCAACACGTGATTTCTGACCTCCTGACAATGTAGCGATCTTCTGAAGACCGGTCATACCTTTGATACCGAACGCACCAAGGTGAGAACGGTACTCTTGTTCGGTCTTACCGGGGTATTTGGATTGAAGGAAGGTGACAGGGTTGGCATTCAGGTCGAGTTGATCGATGTGGTGTTGTGAGAAGAAACCGACACGGAGACGCGAGTTTCGTTTCTGATCACCTTGAATGGGAGTGATCTCACCCATGAGAAGCTTCATGAGCGTAGATTTACCGGCGCCGTTGGGTCCGACCACCGCAACGCGAGATTGCTGGGTAATGTCGAAGTCAACATTCTTGAGCAAGAGACGTTCAGGCCTGTAACCGAACGTGACGTTGCTGATCTGCAGCAAAGGCAACGGCAACTTCTCGGTGTCGGGCAGACGGAAGTGCACCACGTCATCATCCTCAGGTGGCTCGATGTTCGGCAGCTTCTCGAGTTGCTTGATCTTACTCTGCGCCTGAGCGGCCCTGTTGGCATTGACTCTCCATCGATCGATAAAGGCTTGCAACTGAGCACGCTGCAGCTGAACCGCTTCGTATTCTCGCTGCTGGTTGCGTCGTCGCTCCTCTCGAGTCTGGTAGAACTGGTCGAAATTGCCCTTGTAGTAGTCGAGCCTCTCGCTGTGCATGTGGATAATGTCGGTAGCGACACGGTTGAGGAAGGCTCGGTCGTGCGACACAACGAGCAAGGTTCCCTCGTAGTCGTTGACGAAGTAGTCTTCGAGCCAGGCAAGTGCGTTGAGATCCAAATGGTTTGAAGGCTCATCGAGCATGAGCAGATCGGGCTTGCAGAAGAGCGCACGCGCAAGGGCGAGACGCATTCTCCAACCACCAGAGAAGGTCTTGGTGGGGCGGTTCTGGTCTTCAGTCTTGAAACCAAGACCGTTGAGAAGCGAAGCAGCTCGTGTAGGACCAGTCTCGGCTTCCATGTCAACAAGCTTAGCTTGCACTTCGCCGAGACGAGAGGAGAGCTCTTCTCGCTTGATCTCACGCTGTCGAGTAGGCATGTCGACTGCCGATCCACGAGACAGCCCAGCAGCGGCAGCGTCGTCCCCGTTGGCAGCATCGCTCTGAGCGGCGGCAGCAGCGTTGGCGGCGGCGACCGCAGCAGCAGCAGAGTCTTCGAGCTTCTGCAGCTCTGCATTGATCTCTGCCTCCTCCTTCATGAGCTTCTCGCGCCAAACGTCGGCCTTGAGCACACTTTCGATGGCGGATGTGTCGTCTCCAACAATTTCCTGCTCGACGTACAAGATCGAGATCTGTGTTGGGATAGGGATCTCTCGAAGAGCCATGTTGCGCAACAGTGTAGACTTACCCACACCGTTACGACCAATGAGACCGGCTCGGCGACCAGCCTTGATCGTGAGTGTAGCATTGGAGAGGATACGGTTGCTGCCGAAGTTGACGTCGATGTTGGGCAGGTGGATGTCCTTGTTCTTGCCCTTGTTGCCCATACTTTCGAGCGGGTTGACTTTAAGGAAGAGCTCTTCGTAGCTGGCCTGCTGCTTGGACTGCTGAACGAGCTTACTAGACTCGTAGAGATCGCGCTGCGCACGCTTTGCGAGCTTGGCACGAGTCTTGGCCTCCTGCTTCTCAAGCTTCTTGACGTCGACAGTGGAGCGGTTCTGTTTGGTGGTACCGAGAGCGATGTCTACGCCTCCAGCCGAATCGAAACCTTGGGTGCGCGACATCTCGGTGTTGCGCATATCGACGACCTTGTCGAGACGGGTGAGACCGTTGGCATTGATAGCGTCGACATCGTCCGGCAGTTTGGACTGGATGAGCTCTAGGAGCTTGGGCAGAAGTGCGTGCACCTGCTTGGATGAAGAAGGGTCGGAAATGCAGGCCGACTCAAGCATAGGCTTGACTACGGTCTCGAAGAGATCCTCGGTCGGGTCGTCGGCGGCATCTTCAATGTAGCCATCGAGATAATCGACCACAGGGTCGTCAAGTTGAGGCAGCGCCTTTCGTATGAGGGTTGCCGCGGCCATCTTGCGTTTAGGAGCGAGATCGAATTGCGACGTTGCTGCTACCAGTCGTGGAAGAAATCGAGGTGGTACCAGCATACCGACGGCAGCAAAGACCCTGCTCAGCAACTTGACAAACTGAGCCAAGAAGACATGAACTCCGCGCCGAAGACGAAAGCCTAAATTTTTCCCAGCCTTCAATGTTAGAGCTGACTTGCGCTGACTAAAAATCGCTCCTAGTCGCGATCGGCACACAGCCTGCCTAACCACAGGAATGGCGACAGAGCAAGAGTCAGAAGGCAGGGTGACGTGAATTCATTTTTCGGAAGGAAAATCCTCCACTTCACAGCAGAGGCAAGCATCAAAGGCTAGGAAGATAGGAAAGCCGATGCGGCCAGCCAGTTGAACGAAGATGGTTCCGAGACCAAGAGGCAGCGCATTGAGGATACATCGTGTTCAGGTTTCGACGTCTCGTCTGCAACATCATCAAACTAACCCTAATCCGTCGTAGCCCATCATGTTCATCCGCCCTGTACTTTCGTCATCCCTCGGCCAGGCCGCTCGCTCGAGCCTCCGATCTCAGGCACCCGCCGTGCGTCAATACGCTACTGAGGCTGGCAAGCCTTCTGGTGGATCCAACCTTCCTCTCATCCTTGGTCTCGGTGGTATCGCAGGTCTTGGTGCTTGGTACTCTCTCGGAGGCTTCGACGACCCCAAGAAGGCCACGAACAAGATCCAGGAGAAGGGCAAGGAGGTTGCTGACCAGGCTAAAGGCGCTGCTCAGAGCACTGCCCTGAACAAGGACCAGTTCGTCGAATTTACCCTCAAGGAGATCAAGCCTTACAACCATGACTCGGCCACCTTCGTCTTCGAGTTTCCAGATGGCAAGAAGCCCGGCATGAGCACCGCTTCCGCCGTTGTTGTCAAGGCTGTCGGTGAGGGTCTCAAGGATGACCAGGGCAAGGATGTCATCCGCCCTTACACCCCTATCACCTCTCCTGACACTCCCGGCCACATGGACTTCCTTGTCAAGAAGTACCCGGGCGGTCTCATGACCACTTACATGCACTCGATGAAGCCCGGTGACAAGCTCGGTATCAAGGGTCCCATCGCCAAGTTCCCTTACAAGGCCAACGAGTTCGAGTCCATTGGTATGATCGCTGGTGGTTCCGGTATCACCCCCATGTGGCAGGTCATGCAGGACATCGCCAACAACCCTTCCGACAAGACCAAGGTTACCCTCATCTACACCAACAAGACCGAGCAGGACATTCTCTTGCGTGAGAAGTTCGACGAGCTCGCCAAGAACGACGGCCGATTCAACGTTGTCTACGGCCTCGACAAGCTTCCCAAGGGCTTCAACGGGTTCGAGGGCTACGTTACCCCTGAGCTGATCACCAAGCACTTGCCCAAGCCCGAGTTGGCTAGCAAGACCAAGATCTTTGTCTGTGGCCCCCCTCCCCAGGTTGAGGCTATCAGTGGTGGAAAGGGTCCCAAGGGTAGTCAGGGTGAGCTCAAGGGCTTGCTCGCCAACATGGGCTACGAGGCTGACCAGGTCTACAAGTTCTAGATGCGAAAAATATCTCCAGCGTGTCTCGTATAAAGTTTGACGCGGCTGCTTCTGGAGCATTTAGCTTTCTCAGATGCGAAACTTGTGTTGCTAGGCACACTCTGAACAATCTAGATCTCCGCATGTACTTTGGATTTGAGAGTGTGAAACGAGTCCTTCAATGTCGGAGCAATGGACTGAATGGCATCCGCAAGAGGGGGGGGCTCTTGCAGCCCTGTACCGTGGAAAGACTTGTCGGATGATGGCATGGATCTTCGATCGGGCTGTATCTCGTTATCAGATTGAAAAACTGAATTGTAAGGTGTGTCTAACACTCGATCTGACAATTAAGACAGTAAAAAACTGCAACCTTCCAAATCTGGCTAAAGCCACGCGCTGAAAAAGATTGTCCAATGTTTTTAGGGGTCGACACTGCAGACAGCCGAGACACCAAAAAACACCTCAAACAAGCTGTCCAATTATGCTTCCCCGAGAACCCCCTGGACTAAACCTTAGCTTTGAAGCGTTCCGATCTGCCTAACGCACCATACTCACTCAGTGAGCTTGAATCGATCGTTGACAGAGACATGCGGACCTATTCACATATGGAATAAACTGAGAATGTTAGGAGACGGATCGTAGAGCCGGCGAGAGGACGGGAAGGGGGGTCGAGTGGTGCGGATGGTGTGTTCGGAGATCCAATATCGCGCTGCGAGGTAGAATCAAGCTCAATGCAAATTCTCCTTCGACCGGCTTCTGCCCCCTCTCTCTTTGTGTGAATGCAACATTGTCCATGCTCACAAGGTTGCATTCCTCATGATGCGGTCAAATGCCCAAGTAGAGTTTGTGCTGTGTATCGCAAAGACTGGGCACGAGTGTTCCTCCCCTGACTACGAAAGCAAAGTCGCCGTGCAACCTTGCTACTACTGTTCAAAAGCTCGAGCTTTGGTGTTGTTCACGTTTGCATTTTCACCTCCTAGCATCAAAACTAGACTCATTCGGTGTAAGATTAGATGATCATGAGAGGGGTATGTTGCAGTATGCTAATCAGGAATGGAAGGACGTGGCAGCCACAAAAGGAAGGAAAGAACATAGGCTCGCTTGGAAGTAGCATGGACAGGGTCCTCAACATGCGTTGAGAATAGTCGCCTGCAGCAGCAGAAGACTCAAAATGCAGGGACGGCAGCTGCCAAGCAGCCTGTAGAGTTGGTGGACATTCAAGACTGTGTGTTCATGACTTCACGCCTCTGGACATTCCTGTCAGCCTCTGCGCCTCTCCCGTCCGCAGCACCCCTGCCAAGGGGAGGAAGAGAGGATGCAACGTCGATCCTCCAGGTTCAACTTTCCTGCCGGTCCTTCTGCCTGGGTTGAAGCGTCTGTTGCAACTCCGGTGGTCATCTTCCGTGTAATGCTGCTGGATCTCGTCGTTCTTTCTCACCAATCTGACTCTACAACAGGGGAGTGAAGGTGATTCCGTGTGACTGTGCCTGCTCAGTATATACACCGCGATGCATTCATTGAGCTCCGCTACATCTTAGCATCTCTTTTCCCTCCTGTCTCATCCCCTGCTAGTTCGTCATCTTCGTCCTTTCTCCACTACCATCATCTCACTCCGGTCCACTTCACTCTACTCAAAGACCATCCCCTTGTAGCGCTCGCACCCCGACTCTAAATAAACGCAGCTTTGACAGCACAACGTTCTTTCCGCTATTCCTGATCGGCCAGACACTTGTCTTGCTTCTTAAGCCTATAGCATCCGTTCTTAGCTAAGCGAAGCAGCCAGCTTCACTAGACACAAAGATGCCAGGCATCAGCAAAAAGCCCTCCTTCTCCTCCAACCCTGGCAGCGCACCCGGCTCGCCCAACAAGAAGAGCGTTCGTCTTGCCGAGAACCCCCACGTCTCTGCCTTTCTCTCTCCCAAGTCCCGTATCTACGCCGGCGGTCATGGCTACCCCGGCCACCCCAACCCTTCCAAAGGCAACCACAGTCCAGGCGTCTTTTCAGCTACCTCGGTCACATCCGAAGCTTTCGCAATCTCAGGCAAGCAGCTCACTCCCGATGAAGTAGCCCAGAAGATCGCTTCCATGCTCAAGCCCGGTCCGCCTTTCTTCTCCCGCGTCTCCAACGCTGATCTCATCGACTTCATTTCCGATGGCTCCATCATGAACTGCGACAAGCTTCGCGCTCAAGCCGCACAGCTCGAGGCGAAGAAGCAAGCCAGTAGGGCAGCTACGGCTTTCGTCCCCTCTGGAACTGTTGTACGTCGTCGAGCAGAGGAGGAGAGGTGGACTGGTGTCGGTACTGTTTGGTCTTCGCTCGATGGATTGCCTGCCGGTGCTGGGTGGGGAAAGATCCCTGGAGCTCCCGCTACTGCAAGGGGCGGAAGCGGGTTCTCGACAAAGTCTGGCAGTGGGGGTCTGGAAGACGATGGTCTGTGGAACGCCATCACTCTCAGTGTTGATATTGACTGTACTGCGGTCGAACTTGCTAAGAGTGTCGTAGTACCTACAGAGGTGTTGCAGAACAACCACTTCTTCAACGGTAACGCTCAGTCGTTGTTCGATGACATCGGAGCTGGTGTCAAGTACAAGTTCGATACCTTGGTCGGAAAGGCTTCAGGAGGATTGAGGCACAAAGCTTCGTCCAGCACACTCGGTGGTGCGGCATTAGGTGGAAGCAAGATTACACCCAACTATCTGAGCCTTTCTGCATACACCGACCCCAATGCCGCCTTTGGTACTAATGCATTCGAGCTCAAGTGGCCTAGCTGGATGCCTTGGGGCAAGAAGACGGCTTCTCCCACCACTCCTACCACTCCTGAGAGTGGCGAGCACGCAGGTGGACAGAAGCGTGTCTGGGTTCCCAGCTCGACCAAGGTCTCGATCCATGCTTCTTGGTGGGGTTACAACCTCTACCTGCCTCAACCGGTGCTCGACTCGCTCGATGGAGATGTTGATGAGGCTGAGAAGATCGCCAACTTGATCAACAGGTGTCTCACCTTCATTCTGAACAACGTCCCTGCAGGATTGCCTCCTGCGTTCCTTGCCGTGGTCACCATCTTGAAGGCTATCGCTCCTACTACTGGATACATTAGCACATTCATCGGATGGAGCTGGGATACGATCAAGAGCTTCAACAAGGGTCAAGGTGTTATTCTTTCCGCTACATGGATTCTTCCTGTCGCTCTGATCCCTCGTGCTTGGGACGCACCTGCCAACCCCGGCTCCACTCCTACCACTCCTGTCACTGCAAACCCAACCCCTACCACTCCCACTACCCCGGCTACTCCCACCACCCCGGCCGATTCAACTCCCTCCACTGGTGTGCCCAGCACTGGCAACCCTTCCACTACCACCCCTTCCACTGGAGGCTCTGGAATGCCTATCACAGCACAACGCTTCCGAGCATACTCGACCACCGATCCGGAAAACAGGCCTCTTCCCGTCATCACCAACCCAACTCCAGCCCCCGGCGCCACTCTTCCCCCTGCAAACCCATCCCAAGTGACGATCGACCTCTCCGCCCCTCCTACCAACGATACCGCCAACGCAGCTTACCCTGGTGATGCCCGTGGTCGCGGTGGAGACCCAACCACCGCAGGACCAATGGGGAACACCCCCGCTCCAGCTGGACAGGTTCCTATCGACGCCGAATCCTAAACGGATCCTCGCAAGATGTGGATTTGATGAACAATGACTTTCATGACCTGACGCCACGTTTCTGTTCTGTTTGATATCTTTTCGTAATACTCAGACCCTTTCTCACAGACTCAGGACTTTGTGCACACAAGTGTGAAGTTCGCGGTAGAATTTATGTGTGTGATGCGATGCTGATTGCGAATGAATGAAAGGAACTGATACTGGATACATGAGTGCTTTGAGCACTTGGGTGCCTTTTTGCGCTTCACTTGTCCCAACCAGGAACAACTCTCTTGGCTGGACCATTCGCCTTTGCCGAAGCTGTCTTTGGAGAAGCCTGAGCAATGCGAGGGGAAGAAGCAGCGGAATTCGCTGCTCCATTGGGAGTCTTAACTCCCGAAACGGCCTTTTGCTGGTGTTGCTGCTTGTTCTTCACCTGTGCTGCTGGCAGTGCCTTTGCTGCGCTAGCTGGCATGAATGGAGCTGCATGAACACCGTTGACCTGCGCGCCGTTGCCCACCTTTGCTGCAGCTGCCGGGGCGGCTTGCTTGTGAGCCACACCGTCCGCCTCAGAGGCCGACTCTGGTCGGTAGAAGAGCAAGTACGCTAGCCCATCATGACCGTAATCCTTGCTGGGCGATGCAGCGTTACGCACAACATGCTCAGTTGGCACGGTGTGGTACATCGTATCATCGATGTGCAACCACGAGTGACCGTCCTGCCGCAAAACATCGACCGTGTAGTGACCACCCGACGCGTACCGACCGTGATGGTACACGATGCCAAACAGCCTGTACTTCGGTCGGCCCTGAGCGCGCATAGCAGGACTCAGCACCTCCGGTGCGATCTCGAGCGTGGTTCCGTAGCTCAAAGGCTTCTGACTCTTCTGTACACCTCCAATCTCGTCGTAGATGAAACGCTTCAAGTGCAGAACAAGGACGGGTGGAAGCGACTCGATGAATACCTGCTTGGTGGCATCCACCTCTGCACCACGAGACGGCGACCAGACACCGGGAATGGTCTCGGGCTCGGTGAGGTGCAGAAGGGCATCTTCGATCGATTGAACATGAGCGGGCTGAATGTCAAGCTGCAGAGGTTGATATGGCTCGAGGGTGACGCTGTCCTTTGCACCTGGCGTCTTGAGCACGCTTCGAAGCTTGCCGCCAAAGATTCGAGTGATGGGCGATTCTGAGGTGGAAGTGGTTCGAGTGTAGGCAGTCTTGCCCTTCTGACCGACTTCCATCCAGCCTTCTTCGGATGGGCTGACGGGACGCATGACTTCACGCTCGATGATCTCATCCTCGTCAAGTGCCGCGTCGAGGCCCAGACCGACCGCGTCACCTGCAGCACCCTCCTTGCCAACACGGACACCAAGGCGTCGCAGGTCGTCCTCCGAAACACCATTTAGCTTCTTTTCCTCCTCGGACATCTTCGACAAGATACCGTTGGGACCACCAGCAGACTGAGCGAGCTTGATGGCAGACTTGCGCTGGGCGGCGATGAGCTCCTCATGCAGAGTGTCAAGGAAGAAGCCGAGGAACTCTTCTGCGTCCTCCTGATGACCTCGACGCATCTGATCGAAACGCTTGTTAAGACGCATGGCGTCGTAGACGTACTCGGGGAGAATAGGCTCGGAGGCAGAAGCAACCGGACCGTCCTGTCCGGGAGAAGGTGAGTCGATTGCATTGGCAGCATCAGCAGGAAGGAACTCGCGAAGGAAGTGAATCACAGCTTCCATGAGCGGAGTAGCATTGCCAAAGTCAGCGGGCACCTCCCTTCCGATCAAGCTGAAGAGATTGTAGAAGGGCGCACAGTATACCAGGGTTTGCAAGATGGCGTTGGCGAAGCAGAAGTTGCCTTTGTTGACGAGACCTCGAGGGTGGGTGACGGGCGCATCGAATCGAGTGTGGGCATCGGCAAGGAGACGCTCTAGACTCTGAATGGCGGGCTTGCTCTGGGCAGCGCCAGATTTGCGTGCAGCCTTCTTGCCATTGGCGCCCTTTGGAGAGCGAGCGACGGCGGGAGAGCCAGCTTCGGAAGCAGCCGAGGAAGCTTCGTTGCCGACATTGACGCTAATTCCTATGGGACCCTTAGCGCTTAGACCGTTGCGGCCAAGAGTGTCGGCCCAAGACTTGGGAGCACCCCAGGCGTTGACCTTTGGAGCTGGAGTCTGAGGAGTGCTGGCTGATGCGGATACTACTGAAGCATCATCTGACGCAGGTCGGGTATCGTTAGCAGCGATGCTGGTGGCTTCTGTGAGGGAAGAAGCGGAGAGATCGGGATGTTCGGAAAGGACGGGAGAAGAGGGATGTGTGGAAATGGAAGGTGCTGGTGTGCTTTCAGATGTTCTTGATGCTAGGGTATGAGATTGGGATGGAACACGACGGGAAGGTTTAGGGAGCGATTGGAGCAGTGCGGTGAAGGCTGGGAAGTGAGAAGGTTCAGGTCTGGAGCGATACGAAAGAGTGAGGGGAGGAGCCGATGAAGGGGAGGGTGGGCGGAATGCAGCACCGAGGCTCAGGCCTTGCTCTTGCAGTGTTTGCAGATATGCGTCGATTTGATGAGATCTTTGAGATGTTTGCGGTGCTTGTGAATCTCGAGATGATGATGACGACGATGCTGCTTGCCGTTGCTTTGCGAGCGGAGAGAGTTGGCCAGCTTGACGTACGACTACACCTTGCGTTCTTAGACTTTCTGATCTGGCTTGTGAAGATGCCGATGCATTTGCGGAAGCATCAGCTCCGTCAACAGCCGAGTCTGAGACGAAGGAGGGTGCCGAGGTGCTTGCCTGCGGTAGCAAGCTCGAGGATGCCGATGCTGATACGGTTGCAAACGATTCGCTTGCTGTGGCTGTTGTGGATGCTGAAGTAGTTTGGGGTGATTTTAAGGAAGATGCTGCTGGGATCTCGACGGCCGTCATTGTGGAGGCACTGGCCTCCGATATCGGAGGCGCCATTATGAGTATGATAGCTCGGTCCGAGCGGGAAGTGTGTGAGCGTTAATAAGACTCGGAAAAGGCCTCCAAGCTGAAACGATCGATGGTAGAGGCTTGAAGTGGAGCAAAAGCCGAAAAGCCTAATGACAAGACCCAGTCGATGATGATCTGAGGCGGTACTAAGTAGTGCTGTTCCGTAGTGCTGTTCCGTACGTTGGTAATGAGCGAGATGCTGATTTAAGAAAGTGCAAGTAGGATGTGATGAGCCTAGTGACGCCTTTTTGTGGAGTAGAGTCGGCAGAGCTGTGACTGCTGGACTATATGCGCCTAAATGAGAGGCGAGACTGGTCAGTGTTTCGACCCGGATGCTTGAAAGAAGGACGAAGTAGAAGAAGAGAAAGGTTGTAGAGGCCGTGGTTCGATGCGGTGGAGAAGGATGAAAGGGAAGGTGGGGAGCGATGTGATTCGATCTGGTCGAGGCTGCAACCTGTGTGACTGGAATTGGTCATCGAGGCAACTCGCCCCCACTCACACGAACTTGGACTCTGAGGCTTGCAACTGCGCAGTTTCACTTTTCTCCACCCAACCCTTTTTTCTTTTCTTTTCTTTTTTCTTTTTTTTTTTCTTTTTTTTTTCTTTCTTTTTTTCTTTTTTTTCTTTTTTTTTTTTTTTCTTTTTTTTTTTTTTTTCTTTTTCTTTTTTTTTTTTTTTTCTTTTGGCCTGTTCTTCGCACCACAGCAGTCTCGAAGAAATCTGAAAAATCGATAGAAAAAAAAGTGACAGATGAAACCAAGAAGATCGTCGTGTGAGCTGTCTTTTCTGCGATTTGTTTCACATTGTCATCTCTCTAGGCCTAACAACGGTAGCCAGTTTCGCTGCCTGCAACCCACCAAGGTGACCCTCAACGATGAACTTTACGGCGCTTCGGCTGTTTGCGATGCTGTACTCTCATTCTTGCGGGCTGCTCAGCCGGTAAACGTGTCCGAGTGATCGTGAACGATTGCTGCTCCAAGGGTCATCGTAATGGCGGTAGCATGTCTTGCGATTTCTTCTAGATTTGAGTTTTTGGATGATTTTTTGACTCGAAAAGTGACATATCAGCGTGACAAAGTGCGGAGAAAAAGTTAGTTAGCCAGGGACTCGCAAGTCACTTTAAAAGCATTCGACACACACACACTTCCGCACTGCACCGCACCAAGTTGATCTCTTCCACACTCTTCGTCTCATCTCCTTCTGTCATCTCTTCATCTCGCTCTTCATTCACGCTTCTCAAAACGTAGCGCTGGCTCGCTCCTTCCCTGCATCTATCGACCGCAACCTCGCACGTGGGCTTTCCGAGCAAAACCCCCCGAACGACCTCAATCAGTGTCACCAGCAGCTGTGCAAATCGGTTCGAAGCTTCATCTTGTACACCAGATCCGCTTCATACTACACTACACCTCCAAGAGCAGAGCATCGCAGCGATGTACCGACGACGTTGACATCGATCACCACAGCAATCGGCTCCTCACTCAGACCGCCTTTCCGACCACAAGCTTAGACGGTGTCAGACCGGGCTCCGCACTTGCATCCCTCACGACACACACAAGTAGAGCCTCTCATCTCCCCTCGCAATATGACGCAGCTTGACCCTCTCGCAGATGCCTTAGCGGCAACCTCACTCAGGTCCGACACCGCTATTGATGCGCCAAACGAGCAACCATCTTCCAAACCTACCAAGGCTTCCTTTGCTTCCGCACTCCTAGCGGGACAGAACCCAAAGCCAGCTATCGTCACAAGAGATGCAGACTCTCTGTCCATCACAACACCTTCTGCGCCTTCCGCACCGTCGTCCGAGCCATCAAGCTCAGACGCACCTCTCGTACCAGTCGACGACACTATCTTGCAAGCCATGCGCAAGCGAGACGATCGCATCTTCTTCAGCCAGTACGAGAATCAGATGTCAGCATTTGTTCGCGACACAGCACGTTCCAGCCTCGAACTGGGCTCTATGAATGCATATCAACGACTTCTGATCCATCGATGCGCCGACCAGTTCCAACTCGAGCATCACCTCGATCGCGCTACCCATTGCATCACTCTTTCCAAAACACCGGCAACATCGCACCCATCTGCACTCCTCTCTGTTCGTGCAAGAGAACAAATCGTACAGCGAGACGGTGTCGATCCGGTCAACGTTCATCCTACCATTACTTCTCTTGCGGGTAATGACCCGGCACATTCAGGTGCAAGCTCACCAAGCCCTTCCGCGTCCACATCTTCTCCTTCCTCTCCGGCTCTGGCACCGGCTTCGATCGCTTCATCTGCCGCGGACACACCGAAAGGCACCTTCAAGATCATGCGCAGAGACCCTTCAAACAGCCGTCAGTCTCGGCTTCGCTCCGCCGAGAACGATATGAGCGACTCGGAAAAGTCAGCCGCAAAGGCACGAAAAGATATGACGCTCGAGGAGAGGGAAGCGTCCTACAAAGCCGCACGGGCTCGTATCTTTGGTGACCTTGCAGCTAATAGCGGCTCAACCTCGCCAACCGACTCTTCAACTCAGCTCGACCAGACCAAAGAGGACGCAGCAAAGGCGTCGCCCTCAAGCTCGGCTGCCTCTAGCCCTATTGCATCAATAGCAGGCGGTGGAGGACGATCGAGTAGGTCCAAGAAGGCTCCTTCATCTAGCTCGTCTATTGCTAGTCAGGATGGTTCACTACAGCGTATAAGGGGAAGTGGCAGCCGCAAAGGAGCAGCAAATCAAGCCAGCGATGGACTCAACGACGACTTGGAGTTCTCCCGTGCTCTGCCGTTCGGAAACACCTTTGGTGGCCTGCAGCAATCGAGCCCGCTTGCTTTGCCAGGGCATATGACTCAAGGTTACTTCCCGCCATCACAGTTACAGCAATCGCACTCAAATCCGAACTTGAGATCAAGAGCACCGGTGTTTCATCCACAGGGCAGCAGCACGCCTTCGTATGCGCAGGGCGGGGCATTAAGGTATCCGGACTTGGGTGTCCAGCAAGGGCAGGTGGAGGTCGACGCTTTCCCGGCACTGTCCAGCCCTGCCGGAGGGTCGAGTGGAAATGGCGTCAATGGCGGTCGGCAGGCACAAAGGAACAACAGTGGTGGAGCATGGAATCGGTCTCAGACGGGTCAAGAGCATCTCGTGAACGGCGTGAATGCGTGGGCACAGCAAACCTCCAATTACGCTCAGAGCATGGCAGGACAGCGGCTTCCACAACAGTCACAGCCAGCCGTCTTTTATCCACAGCAGCAGTATCAATTGCCCCACCCTGCACTCACTCCACACTATACCCAACAGCCCCAAGGATACGGCTTCGCACCAAACGCAGGCTCAAGAAGCGCAAACAGCAGCAGAGCAAGTTCTCATCGCAATGCGTATCAAGGCAGTAGAGCCGGCAGTGGGGCCAGGGACGACGCAGTTAGCGTGAGCTCGATTTCTTCAGCTGCTTCTTCGCGGTCGGCTAGTTTCAGCGGTAGTGTCGCAGGTAGCACCACACAGCCATCTGCGAATGGGAACAGTGGTGGTGCTAGTAAGGCGGGGTCTGCAAGTGGGGCGCAATCATCCGCGCCAGTGTTATCGCATCCGAGCTTGCCTGCTAGGCCTGCTTGGCTTTCTCCGCAGTGAGGGGCCGATGAGGCGTTGTATTAGAAGCATAGTATTACAACAGTCATTGTTGGGCAATTAGTACATGGTTTGCCGTTCTTCATCTTTTTATCGTTGTCGTGCGGTCTTAGATGACGTAGCATGTGTGAGGAGTCTGAGTGGCATTCGATCTGTGCCGTATGTGTGATGTAGCATTGCAAATGAGGTTGTGATCTTGGGGAAAGACGAAGCCGCTTTCTAGTCCATCGTCATATACTTCTCTACGAAATCATGCCAATCTTCCTCGCGCAGGCTAAGTCCAACACTGTGCTTCTTTCCATTTGCGTCTCCATTCTCACTTTTCCCATTAGCATGACCGTTCAACTTCCCATTACCATTCACCTGCACAAAAGGCTGTTGCGATTTTACTCTATCAAAAGCGTCCCACCACCAGCTATGAATCTCAGCATCCTTATCCATCCCCTCTTTGTTCTTCTCTCCTCCTGGTCTGCCTAGGGACCAAGGTTTATCCAAGATATAGTGGATGTTGGTTGCTTCTTCGTCTGTCCAGATGTTTCTATGCACTGAACGGAGTTTTTTGAGTGCGTTGTATTTGTATGGTAAGTAACGGATTCGGCGGGTGGGCGGGGAGGAGAAGAAGTCTGCGAGGAAATCTTGATCTGGGAAACGATATTCTGGGATTCGAGGATCGGCGTTGATGGTTTGAATCATTTCGTCCATTGTATTCTCGGAGGGAGTTAGGATGACAAGGCCCGAGTTGATTAGTTTTGATGGCCGAGCGGAGGAGGCGGAGGGTTGGGGGACGGTGGAAGAGGAAGAAGCTGAGGGCAGAGATTGTGGAGTGAAACCGCAGTTTTCTGGGATCCACTCAGCAGGATATGTTGGGATACGATTGGGATTGCAAGTGCAAGCCCAACTTGCTCCGATCCATTCTGTTTCTCCTTCCTCCTGACCTTTCGAGCCGAACACATAGGGATCGGAGAAAAGCTCGTCCATATTGCGGCGAACAAGCATGTCGGAGTCGACGAGTGCGACGCGAGAGTATTCGGTGAGCTCGAATGCGCGAAGTTTAGTCCAGACTTCGTTGAAACGGGCGTATGCAAGACCTGTTGCTGTGGAAGCCGGGTAGATTGGCTCAATATCTCGGATGATGAGACGGTTAGGAGGAAGCATCGTAGATAGAACGGAGCGTGCTCGAGAGGAGAGCTTTGATGTAGCCATGATGATCAGTGGGTATTCGGAAGCATGCTCTACAAGCAAAGAGTGGGCAAAGACGACGAGACCGGGAAGAAGGTGTTCGGATGTGAGTAGGGTAGCCCAAGCACACGTGGGTGCGGCGAGTGCGGATTCTTCATCAATTGACATCGTGTATAGTCTTGCTGTGGATGAAGGCGGCGGCGGTGTGGTGGTAGTAGTGGTAGTCCGAATGAGAGGGGAAGAGAGAAGCAAAGCAGTAAGAAGGAGCAGTGGAGAGGACGGGCAGAGGATGTCGTATGTATACCCGCGGCCAAGAAGAAGACTGTAGGATGAAGTAAGGTGGTGATTGCTTGTGCAGGGTCCTGTTGCGGTGTTCGTAGATACAGTAATGATCTGCCTGCATGCTGCTGCAACAACCGCTCACGTCAAACTTCAGAGCAATTTGGCTTTCGTTCGATTCATTTTGGGATTTCTGTTCAAATCTGATCCGCGGAGCTCAAGTCTAGCCCCGACAGCACGTTCACCATGCTCGAATCTAAAATAGCTGACGACGTCTTTCAACGGCATCCAATTTTACACAATTGTGAGCTTCTTACGATGATGCGGATATATTTTGGCAACCCAGATGAACAGTCACCATGTGCCTGAATGATGTTGGAAGACGACGGTGCCGAAAAAAAAAAAAAAATCAAAAACGAATGCCTCCTAGCCGGCTCGAACGACTGACCTCTTCATTACTAGTGAAGTGCTCTACCGCTGAGCTAAGGAGGCTTCGATGAAGCATGGTGATGACGACAGCACTCAGTATCACCCGGGTAAGGTGTAGTTGATCTCTCAAGCAAACTCGAACACTAGAGCTCACCGGAGGCCTTCGGACACCTGTGCTGAGAAGTAGACAAGACCAAGTTGACGACGACGAGAATGATATGTTATGATATCAACCACACCTTGAACAAACGGGGGAACATACATCCTTAACCTCTTCAACCCACTCAGGTATCCCACACTCTCGGACCCCTCCCATGACCTGCGCTTTCACTCTCATTACACACGCAGCACGATGACGCTCAGACCTTCTTTTGCCCCTATACACACTCTCTTGCACGTTGTCAACAGGCATACCTGTAGCTGGTAGCGCACGCAGCCTGGCCATACCTAGCATACCATGATCACTTAGCGCAATTCAAATCAACTTAGAGGCCGATTCGTGTTTTACGTTGGCTGCAATGCAGATATATATCATCAGACCTCCGCTACCGTAACCCGGTCGAAAATTGACCATCTTTCTCGTATTCTTTTTACACTCGTCATTTTGTGAATGGATCCCGTGAGCAGAAGCATCCGGTCGAGTTCACTTGAGACACACACACACACACACACACTACTGTACTGTACTGTACAGTACAGTAGAACGAACTGAGCAAACGCACAACACCGACGCACATGCTTCGTTACACATATTTTCAGAAGTGCAGATCAGAACTTGCTCTGAGGGCCAACGAGCTTGAGCTGCTGACGAACACCAAGGTCGATCATGACATCTTCACTGCCACCTGGCACAGTAAGAGCTGTTCGTTAACAAGGCCAATTTCAAAGCAAGCAGAATGATCAGTATGCTGGGACTTCGAGGAAGGGATCTCGAGCGATGTGTTTGGTACTTACCCTTGACCTCACGCCAAATCCTCTCAATTCTCTCACCAGTGCCTCCCTTTGTCAGACCCATACCACCCAACAGATGCACTGCCTCCCTCACCACCTTCTCCAGCACGATACCCGCATGAGCCTTCAACAACGCACAAGTACCGCCCGTCAACATGTTCGACTGAGGAATGGTCATGTTGAGCTGCTGGAAGACGATCGACTCTGTCCAAGCCTGAAGTGCTTCTACCTCTCTTGCCATATGACCGATCTTGTGACGTACAACGGGTTGTTCGATGAGCTTCTGACCGAATACTTCACGACGACGACAGTGAGCGATGGCGTCTTCCATACAGACTCGGGAGTAGCGGAGAGCAGTGAAGGCGATAGTCATTCTTTCGTTGTTGAAGTTGAAGAAGACCAGTTTCAAGCCTTCGCCTTCTTTTCCGATGAGGTTCTCGGCGGGAACTTTGACGTTGTCAAATTCGACGATGGTGGTACCAGAGGCCCCACCGGGAAGCATCTTCATTTGCTTTGTTGTCACACCAGGTCCCTTAGGGATGAGGAGAAGGGAGATGCCTGACGAGTCACCAGCTTTGCCCGAGGTACGAACAGCAGTGGTGAAGTAGTCAGCATAGATACCGTTGGTAATCCACTTCTTGCTACCGTTGACCAAGTAGTACTTTTTGCCATTCTCCTCGATCAGCTTGGCTTCGGTGCTTAGATTAGCCACGTTACTACCAGCGAGAGGTTCCGTGATGGCAAGGCAAATCTTCTTACGACCGGAAAAGATCTCTGGAAGCCACTTTTGCTGCTGTTCGTCCGACGCAAAGTGCATAAGAGGTCCGCTACCGTACGTCAGACCGCCGACCAGACCCATAAGCACAGGAGAAGCACATCGGTTAAGCTCATCCCAGATGATGTATTCGTGAATGTTGTTCCACTCTTCCATCTTGATACCAGCAGGCAGTTGCACGCCGACATTCTGTGCGATCTTGGCAATGTTCGGGTTGACATGAACACCAGTGGCGAAGGCGAAGAGAACGCCGTCCTTGGCAGCGCGTTGGTAGGCTTCATCGTCATTGATCACTCCGGCTTCCACGTACTTGTCGCCTAACTTGATCAGGACTTCATCGCACCAGGTTCGGCACCACTCGCGAAGCTGGATGTGCGAAGGAGAGCCAAAGATCGATGAAGGGAGCCCTTAAATCCATGGTGCTTCGGAGAAGGGAACAGTGGGCTTGGTGAGTTTGGTCGCGGACATGATGGCGGTCGTTGTGGCAGGGTCGGAACGAGGTTGCAGTACTTGGAGTCGAGTTGATGAGTCTTTGTGATGCTTCAAAGACGGATATTCAGACTTTCTTCTCCGTCGAACGGCGAAAGCTCTCCTTCGGGTTGCGGAGAGGAATGTTATTGGGAGGGGTGAGGAGGGCGAGATGAGGAGTGTGGGGAAGCGTTGGACACGATTTGGAGAGCCTGTTCGCACAGACCTCTGGAAAGCATCTCTTTGCGAGCATGAAAGCGCGCGTTGCCAGGTTTCAGGAATCCGGGCGAGGAATGCATCCGGAAAGCCGGTGCTGAGACCCTTTTTTTCGAGCTCAAAATTTGCGCATGTAGCCTTTAAAGGCCTAACAAATAATCAACGAGGCCGCGGAAGTCGGACAACTTTCTGGATCCTTCGTGCAGCTCCACACGAACCCTTGACACCTGCAGCTGAGCTTCCCTTTTGACTTCCCACTACACACCACTTCACCCTTCTAGACTTGTGTGACATTCTGACGACACGATGTCGAAACAACCACTCTCAGTAGCCGAAATCATCGAAAAGCAAAAGCAAGAGTCAGCTCTCAAACCTCGTTTCCTCTCCAAAGCCGAACGCCTAGCCAAAGCACAGCGCGAGAAGGAACAGGAAGAAGAACAACGCAAGCTCAAGCAGCAAGAAGAGCAAAAGCAAAGACTCGAATTCGAGAAACAAGCTCGATCTGTAGCATCTTCTTCCACCTCAGCTTCCTCTTCGAGAAGACCAGCAGGACGGGACGCGGATCGATATCACCACGAGGCGAATGGAGAGCTCGATTATGGCAGTGCCGCAGATGACCGCTACAACAGGAGAGCAGGGAGAGATGGAGACAGACGTAATGGAGATCGAAGCAATCGCAATTCAGCCTCGAACGTACACACTCGAGACTCCACCGCATCGAATGGCAGCGAAGTGGACAGCAACGCTCCTCTGACAGAATCCGAACAAGCTTCTATCCGACGTCGCTACCTCGGTCTCAAAGACGACAAGAAGAAGCCGAAACGCAAGCCAACCGACAAGAAATTCGTTTTCGACTGGGGAGAAGAAGATGACACAGCCACCGAGTCTCTCGCTGTTCAGATTCAGTCTGCTGTGACACATCGCAATGGCACCTCCTCCACACCTGCCGCGCCCTATGATCCATTGGACAAGCGATTCGACGAGAAGCACTGGAGCGAAAAGTCTCTTTCCGAGATGAAGGAGCGTGATTGGCGAATCTTTCGCGAAGACTTCGGCATCTCGGCTCGAGGTGGAAACATTCCGAAACCGCTTCGATCGTGGAGAGAATCCACCATCCCTGCTACGATCCTTAGCACAATCGAAGAGATCGGGTACAAAGAGCCATCCCCTATTCAACGACAAGCTATCCCCATCGGGTTGCAGAACCGAGATCTTATCGGCATCGCAGAGACGGGTTCGGGTAAAACTGCTTCTTTCCTCATCCCTCTCCTCGCTTACATCTCCAAGCTTCCGAAGCTTAACGAACATACCAAGGCACTGGGGCCACAAGCTCTTATCCTGGTCCCGACGCGTGAGTTGGCACAACAGATTGAGACAGAAACAAACAAGTTCGCGGGCAGACTCGGATTGGGTTGTGTTTCGATCGTTGGTGGTAGGGATATGAACGATCAAGCGTATGCGTTGAGGGATGGAGCAGAGATCATCATTGCGACGCCAGGAAGGTTGAGAGATTGTATAGAGAGACATGTGTTGGTGTTAAGTCAGTGTACGTACGTGGTCATGGACGAGGCGGATAAAATGGTGGATATGGGATTCGAACCTCAGGTCAACTTCATTTTGGATTCGCTTCCAGTATCGAACCTCAAACCGGACTCTGAAGTTGCTGAAGATCCAAAAGGGGACGATGTTGTAGGAAGGTATCGAGTTACAATGCTTTACTCTGCAACGATGCCCCCGAGTGTAGAAAGAATGGCTAGAGCCTACCTACGCAGACCTGCAACTGTTACAATCGGTGACGCGGGTCAAGCAGTTGGAAGTGTAGAACAAATCGTCGAGTTCGTTCCTTCAGAAGAAGCCCGTCGGTCACGTCTAATCTCGATCCTTCAACGCTCTTCTCATCTCGTTCCTATCATCGTATTCGTCAACCAAAAGAAAGCCGCAGACCAACTTTCCTCTTACCTCACCCGCCAAGGTTTCTACATCTCAACCCTCCACTCAGGTAAAACGCAGGAACTTCGTGAAGAAGCTCTCGCACACTTACGAGATGGTACAACCCAAATTCTGGTCGCTACCGATCTGGCCGGTCGTGGTATCGACGTACCCAATGTCGGTCTGGTAGTCAACTTCGCAATGCCGAACAATATCGAAGCATACATTCATAGAATCGGAAGAACAGGAAGAGCAGGAAAGAAAGGTACAGCAATCACATTCTTGGATCAGACAGACTCGGATTTGTTCTGGGATTTGAAGCAGGAGTTAACAAAGAGTAAGTTGAGCACGGTGCCTCAACAGTTGGCGAGACATCCGGCTGCTCAGCATCGACCAGTGAAGGAGGCAGGAGGCAAGAGAAAGAGAGATAGAGAGGATGAGGGATGATTGCTCGTCTGTTCAGTATTGCACTGCAAAGATCGATGCCCACACACACAGTGCGATCGAAAGAAGACCTTTTGCATTCAGATATCTTACAGTGTGTGACGAGTGTTTTCTGCTCCATGAGTCAAGCAAAGAGAGAAGCTCTACTTCTTCTCTATGACAAGCAGCTTATCCCACCAATCCATATCCAGTTGTGGAAGATCGATCTCTTTGTTGTTTCCGCCTTCGATCTCCTCCGCCTTTTCAGCAACAATATTTGCTTGCTGCTCCGAATACCACTTGACGAACCATCGGAAGAATTTGACCGATTCTTGCACTTTGTTCGCCATCCAGCACGTCTTCGCTAAGAGGAATAGCGCTTCGCCTTGAACACGTGTCTGCATTTGCAGAATCGTTTCTTTCGCTCTGGTGTCGCTCTCCGAAGAGTCAGATGGTCCTTCGGAAGGATTGGTAGTGGAGCTAGTATCGACTGCTTGAGAGCTGGAGAGCAGCGCTTCGGCTGAAGGCTTAGTTTCCGTCCGAGCATCTGACTTCTTGCGACCGTTCTTCTGTTGCTGACCATTACTTTTGCCGGCACGCGTGTTGGGCTTGAGCGCATTCGAAACGAGATCGAGCTCAGTCTGCGCTTTCACAAAGTCATTGAGTAGGAGATGCAAAGTGCCAAGCACGAGTCGGAGACTGATTCGTCGGAGCGTCTTCTCTGGCGCATCGTCACGCGTCACTTGCTGCATATCGGGAAGGGCCAAGACGGCGCTCACAGCTTTGACGGCGTCTCTGAGCTGGGCTTTGTTCTCGGGAGTCAACGCCTTGGTAGTCTGCTGGTGCGACTTGGCGAAACGGTCCAGCATTGGTACGTGGTCCTGACTGCCAGAAGCGACGGCGGGAGCAGGCGGGATGCGGAGTGTTTCACGTAGAGCTTTGTGTGGGAAGGGAAGTGCAAGGAGCGAATCGACCATCAGCCCGGTGACGAGGTCGGAGCGGAAGAAGGGCGATTCTAGGATAGTCTTCTCGCGGGGCTTACTGGCCGTCCCTGCCTGAGGCTGAACAGAGCCATTAGCAGAAGAGGCTGATGCACTCATGTTCTTGGCTTTCTTCTTGGACGGCTTCGGAGTCGCAATATCAGCAGGAGTGGCAGTGTGGGACCTTCCTTCATTTGACTCTCTGTCGTCCTCGTTGGAAGCGGACTCCCCAGTCTCCTTGATGAGCCCCTCGAGACGAGCTTTGGCGCCGCTGATCTCTTTGCTAATATCGGGCTGATCCTCGTCGAGGAAAAGGCTTGCGGACCAGTCAGCAACGGCGCGGTTGAGGTAGGTAACCTCGGACCGAGGCCTGAGGGCAGCAAGGCGGAGGTTGATCTTGCCACGAAGGTTGTGAGCGTCGACACGGAGGTGCACGTTCCGCTCTCCATCACGCGTCTTGAGGATGCGTAGCGCCGAGGACAGCATATCCTTTGTGGATTGAATGATCTCCTCTTTATCAGGAGAGGACGCAGCTGACTCGTAGCGTTCGAGAGCGTGCTTGTAGATGCGTTCTGGGTTCGACTCGGGATTCATGGCTTGTGAGAGAATCACGTCGAGGTTTTGTTCGGCCTCTGAAGTACGGGAAGTGAATGCTCGCTGATCACGGAGATGGTCGATGCATGCAGCTCTGAATTTCTGGCCGGCTTGGATGAGATGTTCGGGATCGAAGTCAGGGATAGCCTTGAGTGCGGCAGAGCGGGTGCTGCCGGATCGTTGGGTCCAGAAGCTGGAGGCATGCTTTGGAGCGTCGGGGGTGTTGGTTGGTGGGGTAGGCAGGTGGCGAGGCTTGGCGTGGTACTGAGAGACGAGGTGAGCGAGGTCGTCTCTCGACAGAAGCTGGAGAAGTGCGACATCGGACTGACTACCGAGGACGAATTGGGGCTCAAATCGACTGCAAGCCTCGACATAGGCCATGCGCGTCTGTTCGAGCGAGGTCTTGAAGAGGACGTTCCACTGGACTTTCGGACTCGTCTTGGGGCGCTGATGCCAATCGGGGTCGTCAGCGATGAGACCGTCGTTCTGCCTCTGCTCTTCGACATACTCGTAGATGTCTGCGGTATCGAGGTGGAACTCAGATAGTGGTGCAGGCGGCCCGTCCTTCTCGAGGTCGAGCTCAAGTGCTTTCAGTGCAGCATCAATGTCGGTAGTGTCGGCGTTGCGGGCGAGGTAGATTCGGAACAGAGATACAAAACGACCAAGGGCGCGATCGCGTGCGATAGACTTGCGCTCGAGCACAAGAGCTTCGACCTCGACTTCCTCTTGCAGCTCGCCGATGGCATCGGGACTGTAGCACTCTTGAATCGATTCGGTCACATGCCAGTAGACAAAGGGCTGTAGACCCTTGTGTAGCTCGTCGTAGACGGCGGGTTTGGCGCACTTGCTAAAGACAGCGTCCATTGTGAAGAGTCGGCTTGGCGAAGTGAGAAAGAATCGGGCTCAGCGTCGACAGAGAAGGGAAGGGGAGTCGAAAGGGGTGCGGCTTCCTTTTATGCGTCAGTGAGACGTTCGTGCTGCGACATTATCGTTCGCTGCCGATCGTGCAGTGAGAAGCTGATGTCGAAGGGGAAAGCTGTGTTGATCCGACAAGCTCAAGCCGAACCTTCAGTCCTGAGAGTCCTCAGCTCTGCGCTGACTTCATTTCGAGCCTAGATCAAGTGAAGAGGAGGTGATGGGGTCTTTGACAGGTCGTCGATAATTAACTTAGGCACACACACACACGCTGCAGCTCAACCTTATTTTCCCAAAATTCTGCATTGTTAGACCACGCTTCTCATCGGTCACGTGAAAGCACTCAGCCATTTTGTTAGGAGGTCGCGGTGAACCTCTACAGCGCGTGAACTGTGCCAACCAAAGCTGCAGGGTCAGAGATTGAGAAGAGAGAGGGAGAGAGAGAGAGAGCAACACTTTTTGTGCAACACAGCATGCAGCAGCAGCATAGCCGTCTCCTCACGCGAGTCAGAGTTGCAGCTCATCTGCTGCCGGGATTCACACTTGTTCATAGCCTTATCCACTGACAGTTGAGCGTTGAGGACAGTTGACTTAGAGTGTCTCATCTCCACCTTCGAACCCTGCCTCATCCATCTTCTTACAATCTGTTCTGCTCCTCGTCGGCGAGTCTTGCCTCGGCCTCACTTTCTCTGCAACTCATCATCTGGCCCATCTGACCCACATTGCCGTCCTCGAACGGAGACTACTTCATCGAACGCACTGCGCCCACTCAAGTCTCCCAAAGCCTAACTTAGCCCGGCTCATACACTCACCTTTTGCTGGAAAGCTCGGATCACTATCGTCTCATCCTCGTACCTAGCATCTGACATCACGACCGCTCCCACCATGAATGGCTACAACAGTGGCTCTACCCTGTCCGACGCACCACCTGGTCAAGGTCAGATCCAACAGATGCCTGGTCGTCCAGTCATCGACCTCAAAAAGAAGCTCGTTGTCGTCGGTGACGGTGGCTGCGGCAAGACCTGTCTACTCATAGTCTACTCTCAAAACCGCTTCCCAGAGGAATACGTTCCCACCGTATTCGAGAATTACGTCCCCATCATCCAATTCGAAGGCAAAACGATCGAGCTCGCACTCTGGGATACAGCAGGACAAGAGGAATACGACCGACTTCGACCGCTCTCGTATCCCGAATCAGACGTGATTTTGATTTGCTTCGCTGTTGACTTTCCAACAAGTCTGGCGAATGTACAGGACAAGTGGTTCCCAGAGATCAACCACTTTTGTGAAGGAGTGCCAATTTTGCTGGTCGCATTGAAGACGGACTTGCGGAAGGATCCGAACAGTTTGGCTATGCTGCAGGCACAGGGGATCAAGCCGGTTTCGCCAACACAAGGACAACAGGTGGCGGACGAGATCGGTGCAGCAAAGTATGTCGAGTGCTCGGCAAAGACAAAGGATGGTGTCCAGAATGTGTTCGATACAGCGATTAGGGAAGCATGTAGGAAGAAAGGCTGGGGGAGAAGAGCAGGTGGTGGTGGATCTGGAGGCGTAAAGAAGAAGTGCATTCTTCTTTAGCATCGCAAATCATCCCCGGCATCTGCACTTGAAATCATGGCAAATGGCGCTCAGACCTCGTGAGATGCATCATGGATCGACATCGAGGGCCGCTGCACAGCGGACCGAGTTGATTCTTGACACCATAACACGCCGCCGAACTGTTCTCAATTGCATCTCATCCATTGTTCCCCATTCCCACTTGTTCGTTCTACTCAGCTCCGCGAACTCTCGGTACGATTTCACAAACGCATCATTCGTAACTCCGTGTGCATACATGTCACTTTTCAGCATTTCATTCGCATCAAGCTTCTCGGGCAGAGGGCGTGAAAAGTAAGGTGCAAGAGTGTGTTGGTATCGACTTGGATTGCCAGTAAAGCGACCGAAGAGGCTAGCATCGAAGCTCGCCCTGTCAGTAATACGCCACAGTATGCAGAATAGCATGTGGATATGTCTGTTGATGTCGTTCCAAGATCTGGTCCATCTCTGTATCGATATCTTGTGAGCCCGCGATCTGTTCCAACACACAATCATATCGAAAGCCAACAAGCGCCAAAAGAAGTCAGTAAAGTCATCCGACACTATCACCCATTCGCTAACCACCATGTACTTACAGCGTTTGCCAAGTCCAAAATCGCCTTTCCTGCAGCCACTGCTTCCTCATGATTATCCTTGATCTCAACATTGATCACATGTACTGGTCTATTCAACTCTCCACCTCTATTGAACAAATCCTCGCATACCGCATCGAAGCATCTTTCCTCGCATGTAATCACGATATCCGCCGTATACTTTGTCTCTTGCCATCTTTCCGGTGCACGTTTGACATCTTTGTTCCTATTCAACATTGTCATCAGACCGTTCGCCCAGTAAAGTCGAGGATCTTTATTGTTGAGATCTTCAATAATGTCTGTGTAAGCCGTACCGAAGGGGTAGATGTTGGGAAGGTTGATTTTGGGTCCGGGAAGTCGTACGGCTGATCCAGTACCTGCAGAAGTCACGTTGAAGCCGGATTTGGCGAGAAGGGAGTGTGCGGCCATGGAGCGGTTTTGGTTGGAGGCACAGACGACGCAGAACATAATGGAGGAATCGGGCTTTGCGCCTGGGATTGTGCCGTTGGCAGCAACTGCATCGATGGTGGAAGCTGGTATTGATGATGAAGAGGAAGAGGGCGGATAGGGCGGTGTGGTAGATGAGTTGGAAGGAGATGGCTGTATTGAGTATGGGTTTTGTATTGCCGACATTATTGCAATGGTGTTCCTGATGAAGAGGACGGACGATCGAGCAATGTGAGCCTGTTCGACGTTGGATGCTGTCGTTGGGTACCTGAGCTGCTGGAGGTGGATACTCTTTCGATGAAGAGGTGATGCACCGAATTCAGGTGCACTGATGATGAAGCCGTTGATGATTTATGGACGAGCGGGATGTTCGGCTGTCGTCCTTCGAAAGATGTTCCGAAGAAAGGTGAATGTCTATGATTGTCTGTGACGAAGAAGAGTGATGCGAGCATAGATGAGCTGTGCTAGGGTCCACAACTTTTCGGCATTCGCCTGCGAATCAGGCAGAAAAAGGAGCATTTGCCGGAAATGGAAGTTGTTGTGTTCGATGGTCTAACAATTCTTTTCTGCAGCCACTTTGCAGCTTCTCACCACGACATTCAGACTGGAAATGGGACAGGACACACAACGAGATGTAAGAGGAAGACACCATCACTGAAATGTCTGTGTTTCATACAATTGTGTCGCTCTATGCTGCCGCCTCCACTGCCGCGGTCTCAGCCTCTGTTGCCTCCTCTGTCTTGACTCGTTTAGCATCACGCTCCTCTTCCCCAGCAGCACCTTCTTCCTGAGCCCGTTTGACACTCTCGTCCTCTTCCTTGACTTCCGTCTTCAAATCTTCCGCCAGCTTCTTCTCCTCTTCCAACGCCGCCAAGTACTCCCTTCGCATCTCGAGTGCATGTTTGTCACCGAACACCCTCAACGCATGCAGAATGTATCCAGCTGTACTGCTCGTCGTCATCTCGGGATGTGTTCTACCTGGCAACACCTGATACTTTCTCAACCAAGGCTCCGTCACACTGATGTTGATGAACTCCTCATCACCCCTCAGCTTGGCATGAGCCTCCACCAGCGGCTGCAAATACGGACTATGAACCACCACGCTCGCCGAGCCACCCAGATGCGGTTTGAGCCTGCGCAGGATACTCATCGGATCATAGTGACATGCGATGAGAACAGCGTCAAAGTCACCAGCGAAGAAGTCGGATCGGACACGGTCGACTTCTCGGAAATTAGCTTGGCGTTTGCGATCGCGAGATTTGTCTTTTGCCGATCGAGCTTCGGTGGGAGTAGCGACGGAAGAGATGTCTTGCTGAGAGAAGACAGGAGCATAATCTGGTTCGGTGGCAGCCCAATTGAGGATCTTGAGCACTGGCTTGGTCACCTGCGATGGGAAGTTGAAGTACGGGATAATGTCGAATGCGGGAGGAGATTCGGCGTCGTTGATCGCCACCACTGTTCCATCTCCACCCAATCGCTCGAGTACTGAGCCCACCAACAAACCCGATACGCCATCGACCACCAGATAACGCCCTCCTGGCCGCACACTCCCAAAGCTGAGCACTTGCGACAGTGCATCTTTGCGAATCCAGCGGATCTTTTCGGGAGCTTTGTCGAACCAAAACTCGCAAACATTGCCAAAATCAGGCTGAAGAGGTGTGAAAAGCTTAAGATGCTTCTGCTCCTTTCGCGCTACATACTTGGCTTGCGAATAGACAGTGCGGTTGGCAAAAGACTCGGAACTAGCCAGCTGCTGTTCGATAATCTCCCGACCAGAGAGACCCTTGTTCTTGAGCTCTTGGATATCGACATAAGTGAGCTTCTGTGCAGAGCCGTCATCGTTGATGTGTTCGTTTGTAGCTGCGGTTTCAACTGTCTCGTTGGCTTCTGTTTCGAGGTCGTTGAGCGTGTGGTTGATGACGAGCTTGAGCGATCCTCCTGCAGTAGCACTATTGCTACCTGCTCCTCCCTTCTTGCCTACCTTTCCGTTCTGTTTAGGAGCATCTTCAGAGGTGGTAGCAGCAGTAGTGTCCGGCTGAATCTCGTAAGTAAATCCATAAGGCATACCGATCAAGTCGTCTGCTTTGAAGCTGCCAAACTTGCCAAGGCTGACTTGCTTGCCAGGCATGATCTCGGCTGCTTTTGTTCGTCCAGAAGGCATCCTGAGGATGACTGTCGATCCGGAGGCCATGTAATGCAGACGCTTGCGGAGCTGTTCGGAGGTGAGACGAGGTATGTTCGAGTTGCGAGGCTTTTGCTGGTTGTTTGGACGAGGGTGCTGCTTGGCTGCAGATGGCTTGGGTGAAGGGTTGCTGGGCCCAGCTTCCGCAGCAGCAGGTTCTGCTACGTTCGATACTTCGGACGACATTTTTAGTGCGTACTAATCGTCCTTGGAGCGGTTGTTGGTGTGCAGTAAGAAGGGACGATGAGAAGGAATGCATGAAGGAAATGCGCACAATTCTTCCTATGCCAAAATTTCCAAATCACGTGTGGCACAACCTCCACTCAACCCCGCGTTCCGAGAGAAAGAGAGTTGCTCGCCGGCTTCTCGCTTTCAGAACGGGCCGGTTCTCCAATACAACCATCCTCCTCCTAAACATCACCATCCTCGCTTCACCTACCTCAGCCTCCGACCAAGCAGTTCAGCAATCCGTAGAGGATTGTCACTGGCTCGCAACATCATCGATCGTCAAAAGTTGAGCAAATATGGAAGTCGACTCCACCCTCCCCTCGGTCCTGTATGACCGCGAAGCAATCTACACAGCTTTGACCGCATTCAACGAGTCAGACCCCGAATTCCAAGCTGGCATACAGACCATCATTGGACCCATGCAATCTTCCGGCGTACCACAGGAACAGATCGAAGAGACAAAGAACAGGGCAAAGGTGTTCTTTTGGTCTCAAAAGACAGGCAATCAGGTCGATTATAATGACTACAAGGCTTGGCTTGCGTCCAATCCTAGCTCCTCTGCAACGGAAGCGAATGGCACAGACAGCAGCAACGCAGCAGGACAAGGAACACAGACTACTGTAGATGGCCAGGGAGAGGAGAAGGAGGAGGACAAAGAACCATATCCAGCCTCTTTCGATGCAATCGTTGAGCTGATCACAACGGGCAAGACAGATCAGATCCCGGGTATCCGAGATATCCCACTCAAGATCAATGAAGAAGCGCCTACACAAGCTACGATGAACAGACCGCTCAAGCCTTGGGAAAAGGCAGATGTGCCACAAGTCGAGCTCCCTGAACCAAGCACACAAACAACAACAGCAGCCACAAAGCCGGACTCTGCTGCCGTCGGGTCACATACAGAATCCTCTTTCGCTTCCTAGCAAGACAAACTCATTGCAATGACAGCATCGTGGAGATCGTTGTTTGCGAGACTAGGTGAACTGGATGTATTCCTGTAACGAATGTGGCTGAAGGAGAGTGTGTGGTATCACTTGGGCTTGCGTGTGAAAAAGCTATTGAGACTCTGCTGACCTTTCTTTGCAGGAGTGGCTCCACTGCTGGGTTTGCTCTTGGCCGCTGCACTATTTGTTGTTGTTGGCTTGGCTGGTGCACTTGGCTCTGGGCTAGCTGAAGCTGATGTTGATTCTGATCTGGCCTCTGCTGCCTGCTTTGGTTCTGCAGCTCCTGCTGCACGCTTTGATCCTACGACAACGGGAGCGTCCGACTCTTCCGAAGAGTAAGATTCATACTCATCGACGGTCTTGGTGACTGTGTAGCCACGTTCGTCCTTGGTGCGCACCTTTTTGCTGCCAATCTTGCGCTTCTTCCGCACACGCCTCTTCGGGGCAGCATTGCCGGTGCCGTTCATGGTGTCAGTGACGGTTGAGTCGGCCATCTCGACATCTGGATCCAGATCTTTGCCGGAGCCGGTCTTCTTGGTGCCAGAAGTGCCGCTGGGCTCGACAATCGAGAAGTCGTTGTCGTCGTCGTCTTCGTCCATCATGGCTTCAAGCTCCTTGCGTTGGGCTGCTTCTTGTGCTTTGGTGTGAGATCGAGCGTCGGCACGCTTACCGGTTCCTCTGGGAGCTGCTCCACGAACAGGATCAGCCATCTTGACGTCGCTGTCGTTGCTTTCGTCATCGGCATACCCGAGCTTTTCTGGCTTGTCGTCATCTTCATCATCGTCGTCATCGAGAACGATTGCCTTGCGACCGTTGTGATCATCCTCCTCGTCCTCGTCCTCACTGCCGAGAAGCGCCTTCCTCGCCGATGGTCGTTTGCTGTTGCTGCTACCGCTGCTAGGAGCCTCCTTCTTCACCGCTGCTGCCGCTTTCTTCTCAAATTCCTTCGGCTTAGCTCGGCTCCAATCGAGACCTCCTTTCTTTCCGCTGCTGGCAGTAGATGCAGCTGGTGTTGCGGATTTGCTTGCTACAGCTGTAGATGATGTCTTGGAGTCCGACTCTTCCTTGACCTCGGTCTTGACAGCGTTTGCTTTTGTCTGCTTAGCATCCTTAGAGGCTGGTGGGACGGCAGGTGCGCTTGGTGCACCCAGACTTGGGATCGACTTGGACGGGTCATAGTTGTCCTTGATATTCGTGTTGATGATGACGCCGAGTTCTGCGCCGCGGTTGCTTTCTTGCCAGGCGTCGACATACTTTTGTTGTGTGTGAAGATCATGCTGAACGGCTGTGAGTTGCGCCGCATCACGAAGGCGTCCGGGCGATATTGAGTAGATGTGGCAAGATGTCACTTCGTCGAAGGTCGATTTCGCCTCTTCCAGCTGGTCAGCAGGAATTAGACGAATCACCTTGCGTGAAGCATCGATGTCGGTCTGGCGCTGTGCAACGCGGGTATCGAGGTAGCTGCGAGACGGAGCAGAGGAGGAAGATGCTGTGGAGGAGGGACCTTCGAGCTTGTCATCATCGTCTTGCTTGATGTCAGTAGCACCATTTGCTTGTGAATGCGAGGCCGTTGCTCGGCCAATGAGGATGTATGTAGCATCGAGATCGGACTTGTTCCTGTGCAGCTCGAAGAAAGTATCTAACGCTTTCTTTGCTTCATCGACGTGGATGCGGAGCTCTCTGCTGAGCAGACGGTAGGTGACGAGCTTCTTATCGCGCTGTAGCCATGCGTTGAGCAGGGAGGTTGGATCTGATGTCGATGGCATTGCGGTTATGACGTTCCACGCGTGTTCAGGCGACGTTGTCTGGTCGATCTAGTCTCGGCTCGTTCTCCGTAATGACCTCCGCTCGTCCTATCACAGCCGATCGTTGCTAGCTGTGCAGAGCCTATGAAGCCGATCGTGATGATGTTGCGCTGTTGGTCGAGGCGTTGTGTGGACGTTCGAAGGCTGTACCATCGAAGGTTGGTGAGGTTTCGTATGGACGACTTTTTGGAAGGATGTCACTTCAGTCAGCTTCGCGCTGATTTACGCGTTGCGCTCTGCTCTCTGTGTCGCGTCAGACCAACACTTTCTGGCCACGCCCATGAATTTCGAGATGGCTGTGAGATCTAGCCTACGAAACAGACAAGAATTGCGGCCCTCAGGTCGATCACGATGCAAGCAGCTGCAACATTGCAACTCGCACGAGCACAGCACAGCTCAGGATTGAGTTGAGTTCCAGAACTCCACACCAACACGAAGAAAAAGTGTCAAAGTTGAGTTGCTCTGCGACATCGATTCCGCTGCTCGTTTCCAGTCCAACACCAAGTCCTGGAGGATAGGACCACATTCGTTGCCTCCTGACAACTCGTCACTGACGTCACGTTCTGTCCTACCTATACACACGGACCATTTGAACCGCTCACACACGCTCCTACGATGAGCGACAACAAGGACAAGGCGGCAGCACCTGCTGCTGACAGCAAGGTCAACGACATTGCAGCCGGCATCTCTGGCCTCATGTCCGGCAAGGATGGCGCTGACAAGCCAGCGACAACAGCAGAGGCTAGCAAGGACGAAGCTACCGAGTCAAATCTCCGCGAGTCTTCGCACGAGGTTCAGGTGACATTGGCAGACCAACAAGCGGATCCCAACTCTCCGCTCTACTCGGCCAAGAGCTTCGAAGCGCTTGGCTTGCACGAGAACCTGCTCAAGGGTATCTACGCCATGAAGTACCAGAAGCCCTCCAAGATTCAAGAAAAAGCATTGCCATTGCTTCTCCAGAACCCACCCAAGAACATGATCGGCCAGTCTCAATCGGGTACCGGAAAGACGGCTGCCTTCATTCTCACCATGCTGTCACGGATTGACTACGACCTCAAGAAGCCACAAGCCATCGTGCTTGCACCTTCGCGTGAGCTGGCACGTCAGATTATGGATGTGGTGTTGACCATGTCCAAGTTCACCAACGTCACCACATGCCTCTGCCTACCAGACGAGGTGAAGCGAGGTGAAAAGATCTCGGCGCAGCTCATCGTTGGTACACCAGGCAAGACATTCGACATGATCAAGAGCAAAGGTATCGAGACTGCTGCCATCAAGGTGTTTGTTCTCGACGAGGCGGACAACATGCTTGACCAGCAATCGTTGGGTGAACAGTCGATCCGTGTCAAGAACACCATGCCCAAGTCATGTCAGTTGGTTCTGTTCTCGGCCACCTTCCCAACCAACGTGTACGACTTTGCTGTCCGTATCGCACCCGGCGCCAACGAGATCCGATTGAAGCAGGAAGAGCTGTCAGTAGAAGGTATTAAGCAGTTCTACATGGATTGCAAGGACGAAGACCACAAGTACGAAGTGCTCGTCGAGCTGTACAACCTGCTTACCATCGGCCAGAGTATCATCTTCTGCGCCAAGCGTGAGACTGCCGACCGCATCGCACAGAAGATGACCGCCGAAGGTCACAAGGTCGACTCGCTACACGGTCGACTAGAGACCGCAGACCGTGACCGAACCATCGACGCTTTCCGTGAGGGTAAGAGCAAGGTGCTCATCTCGACCAACGTAATTGCGCGTGGTATCGACATTCAGCAGGTGACGCTGGTCATCAACTACGACATGCCTTTGACACAGACAGACGAGGCCGATGCCGAGACCTACTTGCACCGTATCGGACGAACCGGTCGATTCGGCCGCAAGGGTGTTTCGATCAACTTTGTACACGACCAGCAGAGTTGGACTTACATGGACCAGATCGAGAAGGCGCTCAAATGCCAGATTACACGTGTGGCCACCGACGATCTGGAGGAGATGGAGTTGACGATCAAGGAGGCGCTCAAGCAGATTGGCAAGTGAGCGTGCGGAACTGCATACTGTACGTCTGCCTGCCTTAATGTCAACACAATTGTAACCAAAAGCTGTGCGCAGGAGCAATCAAAATACCCATTCACATTCGAGCACAATGTCACAGTGACACTCATACACTGAAAGTCTCTGGACGATTCAGCGTCATAGTCTTCTAGGTCATTGCAGACCAAGATGACGGACCCTGACAAGAGCAAGGGTCCACTCAAAGCCTTGTTCGCTGTGTGGAGCGCGGTTCGTGTCCGAGTCAACCTTCAGAGGCCCGCTCTACTTAGTTAGCTGTGACAAGAAAACTGAAGCATGTCTGTTTCCCATCTGCGAACGGCCTTTGATACTCCCTCAGCCTTGCCATTCGTGATGAGCTCGGAGGCCATACCCGTTGCTGGACAGGGGAATGGCTGATTGATATGCGGAAATACGAATGTCGAGCAATGAGAGAAACGCTATATTCTTCGAGCTCTGTTAAGTTCTCGATCGTACAAAAGAGGTTGAATTCAAAAATGGCTACGCCCGGAGATAGGCCGATTACAAGCCAGGAAAATCAGCCTTTGTTCGTGGCTCAGGAAGGGTTCTCCCCTCTCCCACACCTTTTCTGCGGGTCGAGTGGCGTGGTGCCTGAAAGCCGCTCTTTTTGAATTTCCACAAAGAGTTACGTGTAAGGCCGCGGGTCCAATTCACACACAGACAGGCACAGGGAGGACCGTTGCGGTACAGGAACGTGACTGGGTCGCATTTCTTCTGCTGTCTGAGCCGGTGAGTGTCTCTTTCGAGGTGCCGGCAAGACGGAAAGGAAAGGCTCAGAAGATCCATTTGCTTCTATCATTGGACTGTCGTCTATCCGGAGAAGCTCAACACTCACAGACTGTCACGCAACTGCCAACTTGCAACTCTAAACGCATATTCTCACCTCACTCTTCCTCTTTCTTGGACACCACAACCTCCTCGGACATTATTCTCCCGCTTCGCAACATATCTTGCTACCAACAGCAACAACACGCTTTGTCGTACTTATATGAGCCTTGCCCGATCGTCGTTGCGTTCGGCCTCGTTCAACCGCGTCAACCTCCCTTACCTCGTTTCAACTACTAGGGTCACTACTGCTCAAAAGCTTGCACTCTCAGTGCTTCGATCTCGCTTCTCTACACACTCGCGCTCTA
This sequence comes from Ustilago cynodontis, assembly GCA_928865425.1. NCBI lineage: Eukaryota > Fungi > Basidiomycota > Ustilaginomycetes > Ustilaginales > Ustilaginaceae > Ustilago > Ustilago cynodontis. The sequence continues at coordinate 373,960 of CAKMXY010000013.1, forward strand.
GCAACTCCTCGTCTCGTACATTCCAAGCTACAGGTTCTCTCGCAGCCCTTTCTGCTGTTTCGATCCGCCACTCTTCCACTTCCACATCTATATCCACCACAACGGACAACACCATGACTGAACACGCCAACGGTGCCTCTTCTTCTTCCGGCCAGAAGGTCCACAAGGTCGTCATTATCGGCTCCGGTCCCGCCGGTCACACTGCCGCTATCTACTTGGCGCGAGCCAACCTTGAGCCCGTCCTTTTCGAGGGTATGCTTGCCAACGGTCTTGCTCCGGGTGGACAGCTCACCACTACGACCGATGTCGAAAACTTCCCTGGTTTCCCCGATGGCATCCGAGGTCCCGAGATCATGGACAAGTTCCGTGCACAGTCTGTCCGATTCGGCACCGAGATTCACACCGAGACCATCTCAAAGGTCGACCTTTCGTCTCGTCCATTCAAGTTCTGGCGCGAATACAGCGAGGATCAGGCACCGGAGCTGACTGAAACTCTCATCATTGCTACCGGTGCCAGTGCCAAGCGCATGCACTTGCCCGGTGAGGAGACCTACTGGCAGAGCGGTATCTCGGCCTGTGCCGTCTGTGACGGTGCCGTCCCCATCTTCCGCAACAAGCCCCTCGTAGTCGTTGGTGGCGGTGACTCTGCCGCCGAGGAGGCCATGTACCTTACCAAGTACGCTTCGCACGTCCACGTCCTTGTCCGAAGAGATGAGCTTCGAGCATCCAAGATTATGGCCAAGCGACTCTTGGCGCATCCCAAGGTGACTGTCCACTTCAACACTCAGCCTACCGAATGCAAGGGTGACGGTGAGCTGCTCAAGGCAGTGCGTGTCAAGGACACCAAGACCGGCGAGGAGCGTGACATGGACGCCAATGGCCTCTTCTACGCTATCGGTCACTTGCCCGCTACTTCGCTTGTCAAGGGCCAGGTCGAGCTCGACACGGACGGATACATTATCACCACACCAGGCACTGCTCAGACTTCGATCAAGGGTGTGTTCGCTGCGGGTGACGTTGCTGACAAGAAGTACCGCCAGGCTATCACTTCAGCAGGTACTGGATGCATTGCTGCCCTTGAGGCTGAGCGTTTGCTCGCTGAGGAAGAGGTGCTTGACCCTGTCGACGCTGCTGCTGCCAACCACTACACCGGCACCGACAAGCAGTGAAGTCACCTCGAACGCGCAGTAATAGAAGCATACGCCCGTCTCATGCACATAAAGCTCAACTCAGTCCTGTCAAATACGTAACAGTGTCTCTCTATATGGCATCTTTTGATTACTCGTAATAGTATTGTTCCTCGATCATCTCTTCTTGACTGTTCCATATTCCTTGTTTATCATCTGTCCTTTGGGCTTGTACGTGCACAGACTTCCTTTGGCCAGGAAGACAGAGTCTCATGAGAAGCTATCAGCTTTACCATGCAGTGTTGCAGTGTGCGCTGGAATGAAGGCTACAACAGAGCGGGAAAGGGTGAGAGTCACGTGACACTTTGAGGAGCGTTTCCGTCTTCCGTTTTCTGCGCTTGAGAAGGTCAATCCGCAATTTGAGATTTTCCCAAAGCGGCATTTCATATCCTTTTGGCTCGACCGCCCACTTTCTCTCACTTCTCACTCAACTACGCATTCTCGTCAGCACCACTACCACCACCACCACCCTCACTATCCGCTCGGCGAGTTGTAGCAATCGCATAGCTCCAGTCAATCACGACGGAGAAGATAAGGACAAAGCACCTCTCGCAGGCCCACGTCATCACACTCGCTCGCGTATTGCTCTTCGCATATTACTGCGTCAGCTGTCATCCGCACGCTTTACAGCAGCTCTCTTCACATCTCGCACACTCTCATACCGTCGGCTTGCATCGTCGACGTTGATCCAACAGCACGAACACGGGTGAGCTTCTCTACACGAGCCCGCACAATCCGCAGCATCGATTCGTCCTGCTTCCAGATCAACAGCTCAAACGTGCACGTTCGCTGAATTGAGCCGTCTCTACTAGCTCCCACGTACCAGCATAACCTTCCCTGTATCCGAGGCAGCGACGCCCCTATCTCCACCATGGCATTCTTCTCCTCCGCTTCCACACCGTCAACCTTCGGCGCCCGTCCTGGTGCAACCACCACCGCTTCCATCGGCCAAATCAACACTTCCGCCGCCTCCAAAACAACCGGAGACCAGGACCAAGAAGTAGCTCCCGCTCCCTCCGACACTGTTTCGTGCCTCTCCTTCTCCCCCACCGCCGACTTTCTCGCAGCCTCATCATGGGATAACAACGTCCGCATCTACCAGATCAACAAGACCTCTCCCACGCCTGTCACTCCTTGGCAGCAGTATTCGCACGAAGCACCTGTTCTGGACTTGTGCTGGAGCAGTGATGGAGCCAAAGTGTTCAGTGTTGGTGCAGACAAAGTGTGTAGGATGTTCGATATGAATACGAACCAGCCTACAGTTGTAGCGCAGCATGCGGATACCATTAGGAGTGTTAGATGGTTGAATGTTGCAGGAGGAGTTTTGTTGACCGCGGGTTGGGACAAGGTGTTGAAGATCTGGAAGGTGGATAATCCTGCTGCTGGACCTAATATGGTTCATTCTCTCAACCTTCCGGAGAAGTGTTATGCGATGGACAATGTTCAGAATGTCGTCGTTGTTGCAATGGCAGAACGTATGGTGTTGGGTTTCCGTTTGGAAGAAACAGGATCCATCACTCCACTAGTCGAGCAACAGAGTCCCCTGAGGTACCAGACCCGATCCATGGCCGTCCTGCCCGACGGCGACGGTTACGTACTCGGCGGTGTAGAAGGTCGTGTAGGAGTTCAATACTTCCACGATCCACCAGACAAAGACAAGGAGGTCAGAAAGTTCGCATTCAGATGCCATCGTCGAGCTAACGCCGATCACCCGGAGGTTCCTCGTAACGAATCCCACATCTACCCCGTCAACTGTATCGCTTTCAACGTTCACGGTACTTTTGCAACAGGTGGTGCGGACGGTAGTATCAACTTCTGGTGCAAACAGAGTAGGACAAGGTTGAAGACGATGGAAACAAAGGGCCCCGCTAATGCGCCGAAGGAACTATTGAAGACTAACCCGGCGAAGCAGCCGATTACTGCGATTGCGTTTAATAGAGACGCAACTATCTTTGCTTACGCTGTAGGTTATGATTGGCATAAGGGTTACCAGGGAGCAGGAGCAGTAGAACCAAAGATCTGGATTCAACCGGTGAATTATGAGGATGTCCAAAAGAGACCTCCTAAGGCATAGTTCAGCCATTCCAAGTTTTGTTCTCTGCTTGCAAATCTCAGTTGTATTTTCTCTCTGTCTTTCATTGTGTGGTTGGATTGAGAATGCGCCTTGTTCTGTGAAACCGAGTCAAGACTGTGGTGCGGTCTCAAAATTGGTGGTGTTTCAAGCACCGTTCACGATCAAGTCCAAGATCCCCTTGGCTCGAGCAAAGATTCCGTCGCCATAAGCAAATCTCACCAGCCCTTGCACGAAAGCCCAACTCTTCCTCGGTTGTTCCAACGGATAGTCCAATTTAGGTGGGATTCCGGTCCTAATCCAACTGAACGCTCTATCTCTTGTCACAGCCTTGGCCTGTGTTAGCGCTAGTAATCCTTCTGGTCCACCGAATCTTCCATAACCACTCTTTTTCACCCCACCAAACGGCAGACCCTGATTCAAGTATGATATGCCAAAATCATTAATGTTGACCATCCCGGCTTTGAGTCTATCTGCAATATACTGACACTGGGACAAGGTGGAGCCAAAGATGGACGAACCGAGACCATAGCGTGTTCCATTAGCGATGTTGATCGCCGAGTCGAGCGAGTTGGTGGAGAAGGGAATGATGAGGAAGATGGGTGCAAAGAGTTCTTCGTTCGCGATAGCCATGTCGGGTGTGACGTTGGTGAGGAGGGTAGGGGTGAAGTAGTGACCGTTTTTCCAAGTTGGGTGAGAGTAGCGTTTTCCACCAACGACAAGACGAGCGCCTTGAAGGACAGCGGAGGAAATGAGAGATTCAAGGTGAGAGAAACGGGCGTCGGTGATCATTGCTCCCATATCCACTCTCTCCCCCTTTTTAGCGATTGGGGAGGTGCCAAACGGAGCATCATCCATAAAACTACCCAACTTCAGAGCTTTGATCCTCGGCTCAACAATATCCACCAGCTTGTCCGCAATCGCTTCATCAACAATAAACCTCTCAATCCCAATACAGTTCTGACCAGCACCTTGAAAGCAACTCCGCATGAACGTCGAGCCGAAATACTGAAGATCCGCATCTTTCAGCAAGATAGCTGGATCTTTACCTCCGAGTTCAAGCGTAACAGGAGTGAGTTCCTTTGTCGCAGCTTGAGCTACCAGCCTTCCAACGGGTTCTGAACCGATGAATGTAATATGAGCAAGTTCAGGACTCTGTGTTACCGCCTCAGCAGCTTCCGGAAAACACGTCACCAACTGCACCAAATCCGGATCGCATCCCGAAACTCTCAAAGACTGCCTAATCGCATCTACAAACCACCCTGCACTCCAAGCAACCAACTCGCTCGCTTTCACCACGATCGCATTGCCCGCAAAAACAGAAGCAATAATCGGACCCATCACATTGTGCGCTGAATAGTTCCAACTCACACAAGCTGCCACCACACCCATAGGTTCATGACGGACTTCGCAGACCTTGTGCATGAGCAGGAGGTTGTTGGGTCTTGTTTCAGTGCGAAGGATCTTTTCACCGTTTGAAATGGTCCATGTTAGTTTGCTGCAAGTGGTAAGAAGTTCACCAAAAGCAGCGTCGATAGCGGTTTTACCCGTATCACGAGATGCAACACGAGCAATAGTTTCTGCATCCCTTACCACCCATTTCTGCATCGTACGCAGTGCCTTTCGACGCAAAGCAAAAGAAGAATTACGCCATTTTAGCTGAGCATTCTTGGCTTTAGAGATCTTCTCTGCGATAGTGACGGGGGTATCAGCTGGAAGTTCGGCAATAAGATAGGCTGTAGCTGGATCGTAGCAAACGATCGTATCTTTCTTCGAAGGATCGCGGACTTGAGGCTTGGAGAGGATAGTGCCGGACCATCCAGGGCTGGCTTGAGGTGGAGCAGGGATGGAAATGGAAACACCTTGTTCAGCGACATATGCCGAAAGAGAAGAACCGATACGGGAGATGATAAAGACAATGAGACCGGTGAAAATGAGACTTGTGGGTGATCGGATTGCGGAGGAACGAAGAGGCGGGATGAGTTGGAAGAGGTACAGGTCTGTCTGGAGGACAAAGAGTTGGAGTTGAAGTTGAAGACGATCAACCCACACAGAGGCGTCTGCCAGATTGGTGGGGATGACGGGGAATGACGAGGTGACCGCCATTGTTGGACTCAAGACCTGACGAGGTGAAGTGACCTGGGGAGTGGAAGAGATGTAGGATGAAAGAAGGGAAGTGGAAGGTGTTGATGTCCACTCTTCCTCCCTCAAAGACAGGGGCGGACCAACAACTGTGCACGCACACCACGCCGAGAAAAGGGTCCTTAAGAAGAACTGCTGTGCGTCATCTTCACGTGTGTGTGTGTGTCTCGTGGGCAGATGTCGTTTGACCGACGCGGGGGAAATAACACCAAAATAGCAACAATGTTAAGATTATAACCTAACAAAACCGAATCGCTACAAAATTGATCTACAGATGAACAAACAATGCTGAGCCTGATGCATTCAGATCAACAAGGTCTTATGCAGAAGATGCATCCCAAACAAATGACACCTTCACAATGTGCATATTTTGCTCAAATCACCATCGCTAGCCACACAACTACACACACCATCATTCCACTTGCACAGAACAAACAAGGTGGAAGGATTTGTTGCCAAACTTGAGCAAGTCACTCGCAAGCTCCCAGCTGTGGCTGTACAGGGCACAGGCAGTCGAGCATTGCTTGTGAGCATAGCAGTGTTACAGCCCCAGGGTCTGAGTACCTTGACAGGAGGTTTCTGGATGAGTTCAGCAGGCAAGGCTGGGGACAGTTGGGTAACTGGTATCTGGTTACTTGTGTTGTGCGACAGTGAAGACGATACTAATGTGAGGGTGCTCAGGGAGCAGTCTGGATTCCACCTACAATATGAGTAAGATAAAATACAATCAATGAGAGGAGCAAACCCAAATGGAGTCCTCTTGTCTCCTTTTCACTCATGGGGGTCCAGCAGTAATTGCTGCAGTCCCTCGCCATGCTCATAGGATTAGCCAACTACTCATGTGCCCAATCGATCTGTCAGGATCTGCCTTACTCCCCTCCTATCCTGCGACACTGCCAGGTCATTACCAGAACCCGGTATTCAGGCCTTGTTCCATCTAGACTGACAGGCACCACCATGATCATAACAATGTCCAATGCCATCTGCATGTTGTCATTCAAGAGCTTCTTGACCAAGGCTTGAGGTGCATTCTCTCTTCCCTTCTGCTTGTAGTCTTCTTTCTGACTGCACTCAATGGCCAAAAAAGATCACATCGATGTGGCTCAGCTCATCATCGTTTGGGTGGTTGGCACTTTGCGCAAGGTGGAGCCATGTGTGCCTTGCGACCACCCAGCTTTAGCTTTTCCCTTGGCCACCAGCCAGTTTCATTGCCATCTCATCTGGCCCTCGCATCCAAACCAGGATGGTGTCAGTGGTCATGGGCCTAATACCTGAGATCTCATGAGTGGTTGTGTCTCACCAGATTCTAGTGAGATCTGATGAAAAGGCAATACTCAGTGGCTCTGTTATTGAAAAGGGTGATTCATTTGCTTCTCTGGATGATCGGGGACTATTAATTGCTGATCCTCTTCATGTTGATTGACAGGTATGTTAGATGATATCAATATGCAATTATCACTGTTGATGATTGCAAGTCAAATATCTGATATTGGACTATCATCGCAAACTGCCTCACAGTTATTATACCTGTGGCCTAGTAGCAGTGGTGACAATAGCAATTACTTGTCAACTGGTCAGTGTATCTCCTTGAGAAGATTGCATCTGGCAAAGTCACTGATGACTTAGCTCGATCTTGATTAGAGTTGAAGGTTGGTGTGGGTGAGACAATTGGTGATGGTGACAGATCACTGTCATCTGTAAAGGGATATGAATGGATTGACAACAATTGCTGTTGATTGTTGTACTATATGTAAAGAGAGATAATTAGTTGATTCAATGATGTGCAATGGGTAGGTACAAAGATAATGTTGACATATATACATGTTCTCCATTAGTCTTGGACATTTGGGTTGACCCTTAACATGGTGGTCTTTCATATACCAGAGTGTATGATTCATACTTGTGGTTTCCCTGTCCAAAGTCTCATGTGTCCCTGTGACTACCCATGCCATGTTGCTAATGTTTCCCTATGAAATGTCACTGTCTTTCCATAATCATTGGTGATAGTTCACATATCAACAGTGTCACTGCACTTTTGCTACTGTGTTCCTCTCAGAAGTAGGTTGTCCACTTGTAGTTACCCTGCTATGCTTAGAGTCCCATGACACCTCAGTGTGTCATTGATGGGGAAACAGTGAGCACTACTTATAGTTACCCCACTGCACCTGGGATCCCATGTTGCCATCAGCCTTTGGTGGGTCACTGATGGGGAAACCACAATCACTGGTGATTGTGGTAATGTATGAGGTGATTCAGTTGCGTGTGGATGGGATCTGTGTTTGGTTCACAGGTGGAGCATTGAGAGTTTGTCTGTTGTGGTGTCTGGCAACTATTGCCATCAATAGTTGCTTGTTGTTGGCAACTGCAGTGCTTTGACCAACAATAACTGACATGTGTCAGCATCTGTCAACTATCATCAGTGACTTGTGTTAGGTTATGTCATTGAACAAGTTATTGGATCCCATCAGGATTTCCAACAACCAGATCTTGCCAGGATCTGGCAAACTTGTTCCACTCATGGGATCTCAGATATTAGGCCCACAACCACTGACAACACTGTCATATGATGTCAATGCGAGTGTCTAGATGTTGTGTAGTACCAAAGGTGTTGCTTGGGCTCACCACTGGTTGCTTTGATGGTGGTGAGCTCGTATATAGGACTGGTTGAGGATCCAGGCCTGCAGTGGAGGTTCCACCTGTAGTTGAGGTTCCAAGACATGCCAATCACACTTGCTCCCCCCCACACACACACACACTTTCACATTGGCTGTATGTCAAAACTTGGTTTTATAGACTATGCTACTGATCATTGCTGTTCATAGTGATTTGGAAGGGCTCACCACTCATTGCTATGACATGAAGCAGAAGGTAGACCATGCCTGCCATTCATCAGAAAGCAGCAATCTGCCTGCGTGTCTCTGCCAATGAAGTCTTGGCGGTCTCCTTTAGCTCCTCTCATTAGCAGTGCGGATCTTTCCACTCTGTTGCATTTTGACGCGCGATGACGCACAACGACAGCGAAAATGTCAAACAACGCTCTCATTGGCGAACCCCAGTCTCAACCAAAAGCTACGTCACTGCTTGGTTCGCCGTACGATGCAATGCTGTTTGTTGAGCCGGTGCTCTTTTTCTCGTGCCTGATCCAGCTTTACAGTAGCCTTCCTGTTGTCAGTATCAGGCACAGCCAGCCCTGAGCTGTGTATTCGCCTTCGAGAGTCTGTCAATACAAGTCTACTGCATCTACATGTAGCAAGGAAAGCGTACATGCAGTCAAGAGTCGTCTCGTCAGATCGACGCAGTCGAGTGTCTTGTAACGGGCGCAAAGCAGAGCCCGCAGAGCCCGCAGAGCCCACAGAGCCAAGCTTTCGTCGGGAATGTTGTTCTACGAAAAGCAGATTCAGCTGTCGACCTCTCTGCGATCGACTTTATTGTCTTTCTACTGGATTCAGAAGTGCCCTCCAGACGACAGCGGCAAACACGAGGCGCCGCCTATGGTCGGTAATCGAGCCTCTTGACCTCGTCTAAACCTCACCCTTTTGTGTACGAAACGAATTTGGTCTTGGTGGCTGATGATATCTTTTATTGTACACCAACCGTTGACCTCGCTTGTCCCAACCAAGTTCTTGGCGCTGCCCCACGCTTCACGCTCCTCCCACCACACAATTTGTCCCTCCTTTCTCCTCGTCGTCACTCCTTGCTCAATGTGGTTGGCTGGCTGGACGTCCCTCTCAACAGCCCCTCAGCCCTTGTCAGTTGAAGATCTGCCTTCCTTCCTTCCTTCCCACCATATCAACGCCCGTCTTTTGCAACCCACGATTTCATCTCTGCGACTCCCTCCTCTTCGCCGATCCCATCTCTACCTTTGGCAACACCATGAACACTGTCTACTCAACCTTGTAGTCGCCCTCTGAAAACGCAGTCGAGAGCTCTACGCCAAGTGCACCCAACTTGGCACTGTTTGGAAACTCATTCGCAAGATCATCAACCACATATACCCTCTTCCGACTACCCCACCTTTTGTTATCGCTGTAAGACTTGCCTCTCAAGATGGCCTCAATCGCCCGTCGAATCGTCAGCGGCCAAAAGGCACGCTTCAAAGATCCTTTGCTCGATCTTGATCTCGACCTCACCTATGTTACTGATCACATCATCATCATGGGTTTCCCTGCCTCTGGTGTTCAATCGCTTTACCGCAACAAGCGATCTGATGTCCGCCGTTTTCTCGACAAACGCCACGATGATCTCTACCGCGTCTACAACTTTTGCCCTGTCACCGAGAACTCGTATGATGCCGACGAATTCTACGGACGCGTTTCGAGGTTCCCGTTCCCAGACCACCATGTTCCGCCACTGAGCTTGATTCCGCTCTTCGTGGCAGACATCACCGAGTACCTCGAGTCGGATCCGGATGCGACAGCCGTGATCCACTGCAAAGCTGGCAAGGGAAGATCAGGGACTATGACATGTTGCTACCTTGTCTCGTTGCCTTACTTGCCCACTGCTCCGACTAGTCTTAGAAACTATAGCAAGATGCAACGTCCTTCACAGCAGGTTTCTGCTGCTCCGTCCCCACCGTCTGCACTTGCTCCCATCCCGTCCACAAACGTAGCACCAGATCAGCATCAGCAACAGCAGCAAGGCATGCAACCTCTGGACGAGCAATCACCACAAGCTCCACCACGTAGCAGCAGTATGACCTTACAAATCCCCCGCTCTGCAGCGTGGGCCAACGCCACTTCTTCTTCCAGCGCTGGCTACCTCCACCTTTCCCCCACTACCAGCGGTACTCTTCGAAGACGCCCTTCTCTCGCCCCTTCACAAAGCATTATTCGCAACGACGACCAAAACCCCGAATCCGAAATTCAACAGATCTCACAACGTCTACAAACCATCTTTGACCTCCATACCGAACGTCGTATGAAACCACAATCCCACAGCAAGGGCAGTGGACGTCGACGCGCAAAGTCCAACGCAGCCGGGTTACGGCCTTCAGCACACTCGACTGGTGCTATGCCATCGGCTGCTAACTCTACACTTTCGCTTCGTGCATTGGGTGCTGGTCCGGCAGGGAGAAGCTGTGATGCGCTACATATGTCTACACACAGTACAAACGATCTCAGTATGCATTCGCGATACGCTACTCACAGCAGAGCCAGCACTAGCATGTCTTACAACCCCTCAGCTGATAACAGTTTAGGTACAACATCGATGGTTGACACATCCATCAACAATCCGTACCACACTGCTCAAGCCGGCGAAGCAAGTGAAGAATCGCTCGCCGTAAACCAAAACACCGAATCTCACAGCACCACCAAAAAGCCCAAGATGGGCGTCTCGATCCCCTCCCAACGTCGATGGGTAGGCTACTGGACCCGCATCCTATCCGGTCGTGACGCACGTCTCTCCTTAACCTCCTCCATCTCCCAACCTCGTCGTCTCATCCGCATTACACGTATCTCCATCGACCGTACTCCCCCCTCCTCCTCCTCGTCCAAATCACCATCCTTTTTCTCCAAACTCATCCCGCATTCCGACTCTCTCTCAATCCAACTTGCCCGCTATGACGACTCTTTCGTCAACAGGCTCGAATCATGGGAACGTTCAGCTCGTCGTCGCGCAAAAGCTTTTGGTTCACACGATCCTTCTGCTCTCGCCGGCGATCTTGATGCTGAACAACAACAACAACAACGACAATATCTAAAATCATTACGGAGAAAAGCATCCGATTTACATTGTTGGGATGGAAACAAATTCGGTTCGGAACATGAAGGCAAGATTGGTAATTGGGGAATCTGTGTAAAAGCCGAAGCTGAAAGAGCCAGAAGTTTCGATTGGAAAGATGATCTACCTCAACTAAAGTATTTTGGTTTGATCGCCGAGTCACGGCCTCGTCAACTAGTCGAAGTTGGCGAGCGTGGCAAGGCAAGAGGTGGAAAGATGTGGAAATACACTTTCGAACCCAAAAGCAAAGACGACGGTGGGAAAGAAAGACAAAGTTCAACATCAAGCTCTGATTCAGGTTACTACTCCCACCCTTCTCCCCCCTCGCCCCATTCCTCCCCTTCCCCCAACCCCAACCCCAACCCGATAGTAGGACAAATAGTAGACGCCGACAGAGAACTCTGCATAAAAGTCCTAATCGGTCGCACCGGAACCTCTCACTCCCGCCTTCCCGATATAGCCTCAGCAGGTTGGACTTGGTTCATTCCTTCCTTCGAAGATCCAGATTCCGGTTCTGCCTCGCTTCCACGTGTAGGAGCAAAAACAGTAATCAGGTTTGAAAAAGACGAGATAGACTTTAGAAAACAACCACTAGGTTTGCAAGCAATAGAGGTCGAATGGGAGTGGATCAGCGTAGGAGTCGACGAGGAGAATCAAGATGATGATGAGCCAAGTCAAGATGGTTGCTATTGAGTGATTTGCAATAGAGTCTTGACAAACAAGTTGGATTACAGTCGTGTGTGTGTGTGTGTGTGTGTGTGTGTGAATGAGCTGCAAATGGTGACATGAGGTTTGAGTGACGTGAAGAACCGACGTTTGAAACCAACTTGTTCCTAACTTTGCTACGTCGCCGCAGTAAACGCCTAACTGGCACGATTGAACAAAGTATCCTTCAACTGATTCGCCAACAATCCATGCTGTGCCTCAACACTCAATTTCCTCGCATCATTGCTCGCCCTTGCTAACCCAGAAGTCTTTTTCCTTTTCAAAAGATCATCTACTAACGCTGCTGCAGCTTCCTTTTCCCCTGCCTTTGCCTTCCCCGCATCCTCCCCTTCTTCTTCTCCTGCTACTGCTCCTGACTTCCGCTCACCCTCCACCCCCTTCCTTCCGACAGTTCCCACAGTTTGCGGCGCAAAAGGCACACTTCCCGCACTAACTCTTGCCGTCACCCCCGCATTCACCTTCTCCAATTTCAACCCCAAATCCCTCACCTGTTCCGTAGTATATCCCCTATTCGTCACTAGTGGATTTTGACTAATCGTATTCTGCCAGTATTTATTCCACAGTAAATCGAGTAGCTTTGCATCTAAGCTCGACTTGAAATGTTCGATCTCGAGTTGGTAATATTGACTTGCGTGAACACCAAAATCTTCTATCTTGTTTTGTGGGATACTTTGAAACTCGCCTTCCCGCCCGCTACCCCCTATTCCCGCTGAAGTGTTCGGTGGGGTGTAGTTCTCCGGATACGTCCTAAACGCACCAATATCCACTTTCCCCGAGCTGATGGTTCTGTTAGGATCAATCACCAACGCCACAAAAGGATCTTGAAACATCTGGTTCGTCCTCTGCGTTCCTACATCTATCCCACTCAACCAACATCCATAACCCGGATGACTATGATACCAACCCACAACATTCTCTAATCTTCCAACCTCCTTACTATGGTCTAAATACTGAACCATATATTCATACGCTTCATTCTGCGCATTAACTCTCGTCTCCGTTCCCTCTACTGGCAACGCAAACGAGTCCATAACATAAAGTGTTCGGTTGATAGGATCAATCTTACCCTGCATCAAACCCATAATCTCGTAAATACCACCACTTCGAGCATGCATTACCATCTTGATTAATGCCACAGCAGATATGCGGACTTTGGTGAAAAAGTGAGGATCCGTTTTCCATGGTTGGGAACGAAGAATTGAACGTTGCTCTTCAGAATCGTACCGAAAAATAGAGTCGAGAGTGGAGGGATCCAAGGGGATGATCGAGTTGTTCAGGTCAAAGTTCGTACGTCCCATTGAGGCCGAAGCTGAGGCTGGGATGGATGAGGAAGAGGCCATTGTGGATATAGAGCCAGAGCGAGGCTGGACTGTCAAGTGCTGTGAGATCGAGATTCGAGGCGTGTTGAGGCTGCTTCGGTACAGAAGCTCTGTGAAAGAGAGCAACAGCGTCAAGCAGGTTGGTAGTGATCAAGAAGAAAGGAAAGCGTTGCAATCTGGAAATGAGATGTGGCTCGAGCGGAAAGGGCTTGCTGCGCAATCTCACAATCAAGCCTCCACCCCCGATTTTCCCGCTTTTCTGTCGCCTTTGTCCCGGTCTAACATGATCACATTTTTGCCCATCACTATACTCTGCCCCTGCAACTCCAACACACCATCCCTGCTCAACCCTCAATTCGGCAGGCAGAGCACCTTGCATCACAAGAACCGTATATATAGAATCTAATCAAATGGAACCTTTTTGAAAACTGTACGAAAAAACAATGTATGAGATGGCGGTTTATAAAAGTGTGTGTGATGGTTATGCTAAGATCCAACGATGAATAGTTATCTAGACCTCCTCTTAAAAAGTCTCTTCGTAGGCGTTAGTGACATCTCTCAACACCTGTCGGGTATCTTGTCTTCTCTGTGCTCCAGCCTTAACTTCATCCAACAGCTCCTCATCAAGTTCCTCCGGCTCTTCCTCCTCCTCATCATCTTCTGCAGGATAATCATACGTCTCATCAGCATCGACGTTCTGACTCGGCTCCGCATCAAACCCGGCAGCAGCAGGAGCAGGGGTATTCGCCCTGGACGAACAACTAACCACCGATTGTTCCGGTCTCTCGACACCCTTCCTATCGTAAAGATCCACCCGGAGAACATTCAAATCCTGCTGTTCATCAACACTAACAACACCCTCTGGGAAAGACTTTCGCGCCCAATCAATGACATAGGTGGAAGCACGCATAAACTTCTTATGCGCATACTTTTTGTGGAAAAACTGATGAGTGATGGGTCTCAAACAGTAATCCAACATAATCTCTGCCGTTCCCAGCAATTCTTGTTCCGAATAGGTAGAATAGTGGACAAGCGTAGGAGTCCATTCACCTCGCTCCAGTACCTCTCGTGCCAACCAAACTGCGGCGGCGGCAACAAGAGAGGGAGGATGCTCCATAAGTCGGTAATCGAGCAAGCTGATCTCCATAAAGTACTTTGCCACGGTTCGGGTTTGGATATCGTAGTTGTCCGCCTTGGAGATCCTTCGCAAGAAGTTCATGGGATTGGCATAGGACATACTGAAGTCCAACACTTTCAAAACATACCTCTCCGCCCGCAAGATCTCAACATCGGTATATCCTCCATCAGCAAGGTGGTAGAAGTTCTGAATAGAGGGGCACATGACCTCCTCGTACTTGCTCGCGACGAACATAGCGGTGACTCCAACCAACTGCAACTTGGACAACGAGATAGTCCTCCTCGACAGGAAACGGTCGATGATGTTGACAGCAAGGTAGAGTGTCTCGGGAAGAAGGCGGAACTTGGCATGAATGTCGACAAGCCAGTCGATGAGGATAGCTCGCACGTCCCAGTTGATCTCTTCTTGGAGGTCCATGTAGTCGCCATTGGGCATGTTGATGATTTCGAGCTCCTTCATGTACTCAAAGATATCGTTGACGTACTCGGCAACCATGAGAGGGTCCTCGGCATCTTCAGCGTCGAGATCTTCCCATCCTTCATCCTTGGCAGGCTTCTGTTCAGTCTTGAGACGCTTAGCCTGGGGAGCTTCGATCTTGTCATCGGTGTGGACGGTGACTTCGTTGAGCTTGGTGGAACGAGCTGCGGGAACGGCGGCGGCGGCGGAGGTGGTGGAGGAAGCAACTGAGGCGGTGCTAGGTTCGCGTCGGAGACCAGTCTGCGAGTTGCCAGAGGCAGTGCGAGACATGGACCCCTTGCGAGCAGCAACGGCGGCGGAGGTGGTAGAGGTGGCCCGTGATGTTGCCGAGGGGATACCTGATGTTGTTGAAGCGCTGGTGGTGGTACCGGCGACGCGTCTAGAAGCGCGGAAGGGTCGGGCGGCGGCAGCGGCGGCAGCATCACGGGCAGTGGTGGAGGTGGTCGAAGTTGCAGCGGTGGATCGGGTACGAACAACGCGACGAGCAGCACCGACGCCAGTAGTGGTGGTGGTGGTAGTGGAGGTGGCGGTGGCGGTGGCGGTGGCGGTGGCGGTGGCGGCAATGGCTGATCGCGACGAGGTGGTTGCTGATGTGGTAGCGCGAGGCTTGATAGCGTCCTTCAATGCAGCTTTGCCCTTGTCATCATTACCAGTCATGGTGGATCGGGTGCGGTTGGCATTGGTCAGATCGCCGAGAGCGGCCCTCTTCCGAGTTCCGAGAACACCAGCAGAGGCAGCCGATGCAGCCGATGCCTTGGTAGCCGCAGTCACGGTAGAGGCAGGCTTGGACGGCCCGGCGTCGGCAGCATCATAGCGAGTGCTTCTGGAGGTGACGCCAGCGTTCTCCTTTGCCTGAGCGCCAGTGGCCGAGGCGGCGCTGCGTGTCCGCAACGGGATGCGACGGGATGCCTGCAAGTAGACGCGATGGAGTGGTTTGTACGACGTGGATGACGGTCAGCGATTGCCATCACGTCGAAGATCTGAATTGCAGACGACACTTACGATATTTTGGGACATGGTGTATAAATGCTTGATGTATAGGTTAGCTGTTGGTTAGTCTTAGTGTCGTCTAGGTGTCGGACTGGCGGTCGCGTTAAACACGAAAAGGGCGGCCAGATGTCGGGACGATGGCGGCGGGAAGACGATGCAGAGATGGCACAGCGAGTCAGTTGGATGTCATGGAGGTAGTGATGCTGGCGAGTGATTCGACGCGAGAAGGAGACGAAGGGGAATGCTGAAGGAAGATGCGAAGCTAAGCAGAGCAGACGCGACCACGACAGTTGTACAGCGAAGACAACAGACGATGCAGATGACGAAGCCAGAGCCGATGATGCCAAAGAAACGAAGCCGAGGAGCGATGCGACGGAATGTGATGTGATGTGGTATAAGAAGTGAAGTGTAGTGAGGAGAGGAGAGAGATGGGATGAATGAAGAAGGAAAGAAGGAAGCAATGTCAAGTGGAGAGATGGACAAGCTTGAGAGAGAGTCGAGAGCAGCGGTGAGAAAATGGTACAGCAGAGCGCAATATTTGGAACGAATGGAAACAGGGAAAGAAACAAGGCAGCAGAGAGGCAGAACAAGCAAAACTGAATAGAACACGCCCGCGCTCGAATTGTAGTCTTGACTACGAACCACGACGGGTCAATCAAAGGCAGAGAGGAAGGGCGTTCGTGACTGGCGACTGGCGTTCGTGCTCAATAAATGATGGGAAATTCCGCGAATGACTAAGGCTGCAACGCGCTTTTCCTTTTTTGGTCCTTTTCTGGAAAATGCGACTTTTCAGGCACAGGAGAGCGAGACACGAAACCGCGAATTGCATCTGCGTGTCGCAATTCCAATTTTAAAGCCGCGAGCCACCGCCATCTGCTACCGGAAAGGTGAAAAATAAGCTGGAATTTCCAGATATTTCCACTTTTTGACGCTGCACCTTGTTAGATCCCAGCTTGCCGCGGACCATGTCAGCTTCTGCTCGACATGGACCGTCTTTGCGATCGCATGGATGCCAAGAGCGGTCGTGGTGACGATGAGAAGAGCAATGATCGAGGAGGCTGGGCCAGGACTGTCTGCAACAGCTTGGAAGAAGGATGATGTGCGTAAGGTGCAAAGTGCTAGGATGCAAGCGCAACGGCCAAAACAATTGTGCGTACCATGCTATGTCCCACAGCTTGCCGTTGATCAGCTGCGATTGGCGCAGCCTGAGACAGTATCAAGCAGGCTGCAGCGACCTCTCTGACGTCGAAGGACAGCCTTCGGGTCAATCTGACTCGTGCGGAAGGCCGAATAGGCGACGACGAGATGGCGGACTGACGATTACGAACGAACAGGTGACGGAACAGAGCGAAACGAGACAGTACCGAGACCGAATAGCACCGGAGGACTTACCTGTGTCGTAGAGGCTCTGTTGTTCGAGCTAGAGTCTGTCGGTGATGGTGATACGGTGGGTGTTGGATGTTGTCGATAGCTGATAGTTTTGCTGGTACAGTATTTCGCTGATCTTGCTGGCGTGACTGGCAATGGCGGTGCTGATGGAGAGATGTTTGATAGTCGAGCCGTGGAAAGGCTGGAAGGGGGAGGGGATGAGACCGAGGATGATAGCTAGTCTAGGCTCTAAGCACAAAGAAGCGCGTGGAGAGCTATACTTTGCTTGTTGATACGGCGCTATATTCCAGAGTAGCGCAGAACGTGATGTCCGCGTCTCGGGTGGTGTAACAAGGGAAAAGAAAAGTGCAGAGTGGGGGATGATGGTGAAGAGAAGAGGATTGGCGGTGAAGGGTATAAAGATGAGAAGTGACGTTGATGAGTTCAGAAGAGGACAAGGCTGGCTCTCATTGCTGTTGTGAGCGCGGTTGGCGGTATGCTTTGTTGGTCGATTCTACACTTTGAATTCATCGTCGCCTTGGCTGCGAAAATTCAAGGCAGCAGCGCGCTTTCTTATTTTGAATCGACATTCGGATCCAAGTTGCACTTTCTAAAAGAGCAAATACAATCACCACGACGTGAGCGTGGACGTGCATCGTGTGTCGTATTTGCGACTTTATCCAGGCGTCTTTTCGCACGCAAGCATTTGCAAGCCCTGTGAGCCTACCAAGTGAAGCTTGAACAAGTGCATCCCTTTGTCTAGGTCACGTCTTGAGCTTGAAGCTATAAAAGCATTCCGATGGAACGAATTGTCGAGCTATCGCTGTGGATCTGACTTGGACCATTGGAAACCTTTCCAGCTGCTCGCAGACCGCGGCCAAGAGGATCATGAGTCGAGCCGACTTGTCTGCTGTGGGGAAAAGGGTCGACGTCTCGAAAACGTCCAACCAACTCGGTCCGAAAAAAACAGGCTTCAAAATTGACCGTCATTTCGGCAATCAACAGGCTCAAGAAGCTCAAGAAGAAAGCTGAAAAAACTCCACATCAGATTTACGCGTTACGCGGGTCATTGTCACGTGCTTCGACGACTTTTTTTGGCAATGCTGTCTATCTTGACACGAGGACCAACAAGAGAATGGACCACCTTCCGAGATGATACGAACGAATGGACAAGCACTCGGTCATATCGCGCAACACGGTAGCTGCGCGACGCGGCATAACTACGGCTCAGCAACAATGGTGGCCGTTACTGTACAAAGGGTCGAGAGCTGAAGGCAGCTGAACTGTGGGTCACAAACGCCCACTCAATTTCAAGGCTGCAGCCAGCTTGCAGGCGGGATCCGCATTCTGCTTCTGACGGGTCAATGTGCGGCTGTGACCGCGATGCTTTGCTCGCGTGACGTGCTCGCGTTGAGTACATTCGCGCTTTTCTTGCTCTGGAATACTGGATTTCATTCTCGCAGTGTGAGTGTGTTGTTCCGCGATCCGAGAAAAAAAAAAAAGTGTTTCCGCGCGTGTTCTCTCAACTCAGCCACCGTTTGGCTTAGTTGCTGTGATTCTTCCGCGCACTGTTCATCCGCGACCACCATTTCTGGTCGCCATCTTCCGCATTTGAACGACTACTCCTTTAGCAGCTTCATCACCATCTCAGCCAACTCCCATGCCAGAGCTGACGAACGACCACAGCCTTGCTTCAATCCGCATCCCTTGCCACATGCACGCTCTCTTCCGTCTCGCGTCCTCTGCGAGGTAAGCAAACCACGAGGACACGAGACCATTCAACCCTGGATCCGACAAGACATCTACGACCTACGACTCGCCGAAGTGCACGTGCGGAACAGCCTTGCCTCTCCTCTCCTCACACGACCATGTCCATGCGTAGTGACACTGGATACTCGTCCATATAGCGACAGCGGATCTAAACACCGACCTCTTAGCATCTTACCACCATGCAACCACTCACGAGCCTCGACCCTTTCCTCACCGCTAGGCGTATCAACGCCGCAACATGCAAAGCAGAAGTCATCGAACCACCCAAAGGATCCACCATGCCCCCTGCCCTCGTCCCCGCAAAGCGGCGTCAGCCACCATCTTCCTCCTCTTTCGCTCGACCAGAAGCATCGACCAGCGCGGCAGCATCCATCTGCAACAACAGGCAACTCAAGAAGAAGATCACTTCAGCAACCGATGACAGCGTCGTTGCCCGCCTGCAGCCTAAACTCTCCCAGACCTCATGGCGGAGGACAAAGTCATACCAGCATGCGGACCTTAGCGGTCCCACAAAACGCACCGTCCTCGAATGGCTCCCACGCGAAGTCGTCTTTATGGTTCTGCATCTCCTATCTTTCCGTGATCTCCAGAGCCTCATGCGTGCCGACAAGCGAATGCGACCCCTGATCCACGCCAAGACCTTCTGTCCCTGGCGTAAGCTTCTCGCCTCTTTCCTTCATGCAGAACGACTCTACGACGAGACAATAGCTCTCGAAGAGGAGTCTATGTTCGCCACGTCGGACCGCGATAGCGATCACAACAGCCAAGATGAACAAGATGCACGACATAGCGTTGGACAGCTTGTTCGACAGAATCGTGCCAATAG
Organism: Ustilago cynodontis; assembly: GCA_928865425.1. Classification (NCBI taxonomy): domain Eukaryota; kingdom Fungi; phylum Basidiomycota; class Ustilaginomycetes; order Ustilaginales; family Ustilaginaceae; genus Ustilago; species Ustilago cynodontis. The sequence goes on from CAKMXY010000013.1 coordinate 393,695, forward strand.
CAACGATGCACCCAGACCAATCAACGCGGATCAGGAGCAGATTGAGCAAAGCTTCCTACAAGCGTACACAGACGTCGTCACCCAGCTACAGCTCAAAGCAGGGCCAGTCGATCTACTAGAGCTTGTTCCCTGCATCACACGGCTCTGGCACGAGCACCCATCATTCCAGCTCATACGCAAGTGGTGTAGAGACTTTCTCGTTGGTCGTGTCACCGCAGATCACATCTTTGCTCCGGTCGACCATGTAACGGCTGTCGAGGTGCTTTGCAGTGTCCGTCTCTACCTCGCTGCCGTCCGTATCTCTCGCGCCTTCTCCCAGAATCTGCCACCCATCCAATCCGTGCGCATCCTAGACTACGACTGCCGCACAGCCATCAATACCTTCTTCGAACCAGATCGCATCTTGCCGGAATCTGGTCCCAGCACCAACCCTTCCTTCAAGCTGACGCACGAACAGGAGCGTTTCGTCCGCAGAGACGTGCGTCCAGGAGAACTCATCAAAGTGCAGGCTTTCGCAGGCACAGGAAAGACAAGGTCACTCCTTGCCTATGCCGAGCGTCGACCCAACAAGCGGTTTCTCTACATTGCATTCAACAAAGCTGCAGCAGATGAAGCGCGACGTCGATTCCCCGACCATGTCCAGTGTCGCACTATGCATTCAGTCGCCTTGTGTCAGGTGGTGCGCACAGCAGGTCAGGACATTGGCGATTTACGAGCACGCGATGTAGTCCGACTGCTCCGAGAAAGCTTACCCGAAGGACAGCTCATTCGCCCTCAAGCCATGGCCACCCAAACAGGACGCGATCACCGTCTCACACCTACCGCTGTCGCCACCTACGTCCTTGCAACGCTTCAACGTTTCTTCTACTCTGACGACCCAAACATTGACCCTGACCGTCATGTTCCCACCAAGGTTGCAACCGATACCGACCTCAAGATCCGTGCTGTAGCTCGATGTGCCCAAGAGCTGTGGGACTTTATCCGACAAGGCTCACCCGATCGCAATGGCAAATCCGTCAAATGCCCCCATGATGCCTATGTCAAGTTGTTGCAACTGCAAGCGCCCCATCATTCGGAAAACTTCTTCAAGGCTTTCGATGTACTATTGCTAGACGAGGCCCAGGATCTGTCCGCTGCGCAGGTGTCTATCTTGCTTCGAGCAAACAAGAGCTGCGGGATCCTGATCGTTGGTGACATCTTCCAGAAGATCTACGGCTTCCGCGGAGGTACGGCTAAAGCATTCAACGAGCGGTTGTACCCGTCATCGGCTCACTTTCAGTTGACAAAGAGTTTCAGATTCGGAGATTCAGTGGCTAAGATCGCAACGGAGATGCTGGGACTGAGAAAGCCAGCGCCCTGGGAGAAAGGCATGGTTAAGCCGAAGTTGAGTGGTGCTTTCGGCGAGGAGGATCGAGTTTTTGCTGATGCTAGTGTGTTTCGCAGCCTCATCGAGTCCTCGTCACCTCAGCCGGACGGCCCTACGCTGCAGGATGGTGTTGAAGGGACCGAGACAGCAGGAGCAGAAGCGAATGGTGTAGGACCTCTTGCCGACATCCTCGAAGGTCATCAGGCGGGGGAAGCCCAACAAGCAGTCGCACAACAAGTTTCCATCTCTCTCATCGGTCACACTTCCACCCTCATGCGTCACACCCGTATCTTTCGTTCCAACCGAAAACTTTGTCTCACAGCCCTCGCTCTTTCCGCCGCCCTCCCTCAACCGCACAAGATCTTCCTTAAAACCTCACAATCCCTCCAACCAGACGCTATAGTCACTCTTCTCCGTGACGCCTACATTCTCTACCACAATGACAGTCGATCTATGTCCCGCAACTCCCTCCTTCGTGATTTTGCAAGTTGGAAAGACCTTGTGCAACGGGTTGAAGCAGAAGGTGGAGAGAGTAAACTTTCCTTAGCTGTTGCTTTAGGTCCTTTACTTGCGGGAAATGATTTTTTGGATCAAGTTGCAAACCTCGAAACCCGTTTTGCAGCATTGGAAGAAGAAGCAACGGTGGTATTGACGACTGTTCATCAAGCTAAAGGGTTGGAATGGGACAACGTGGTTGTGGAAGATGATTTCAGACCTGTTTTTGGAAATGACAAGTCGCAGAGAGTAGAAGTGGCGGGGTATTGGCACCAAGATGAACTTAATCATATGTATGTTGCGCTGACAAGAGCAAAGAGGAGGCTGGTGATCAGTAAGGTGGTTTTGCAGTGGTTAGCAGCCATTAGAGGTTTGTATAGATATAAGTTGGTTACAGGGGATAAAGAACTTTGTGGGTCTTGTAGGAGCTCTAAACATGGACTGGTTGTTAAGGAATACCGATTGGGCGTCCTCGACTTTCTAAACCCTTATAACTCAACAGAAGAGGCAGAGGGAGAGGTAGACCCAGCCCCACTCAAAACTGTTTTAGGTTGCACCAACTGTCTTGCTGATCCCAACTCTGCTGCATTGGCAGACGGAGAGCTAGAAATGTTTGTCAAAACGGCACCCAAAATCAGTCGCCAACGCCCTCATCCACCCAAACACGAACAGAAGGAGGATGACGAAGCAAAGACCAAAACGGAAACAGGAGCAGGAGGCATGGCGGGGAAGTTTAAAGTAGATTCGAATCAACATCCACTATTGAAGCCGGATCATAGGTCAATGAAGTGGGCGATTATGCATCATGAGTATAGGAGGGCTGTGGCAGGCTGGCTTTCTGATTAAGGTCACTGATCAAAAGCAGGCGGGAAAAGCAGTGGAACGAGAGAGCGGTTGAGAAGAAGCACAAAGGACTGTCTCGCCCTTTGCACGCTTGTATCACTATCTTTCACACCGCATCACGGTCGAAGCCCAAAAGCAAGAACCAATATACCATCTCTTCATCTAATGATCTAAATGGAAAGAACAACCACAAACATAGCTCGCGGGACACGAACGAGACCATCTGCGAGCTCCAGCCATTACCACATCTTTTCATCTCAGGAATTGAACAGGATGACCAAGTAGGGCAGGGAGAACACACGCCCGCGAGCTCCGATCATTCTGCCAAAAGAAAGTGAATGCAATACCAAATGACATACGAAACAACACGCCACCATGTCCAACCATCGCTTCTCTCGATCCTATACGCCAACTTAGACGCCAGCCATACCAAACATCCCAGTCGCGTCTCTAACTTTGGCAATATCACTTGCGGTCAAGTGATGTTTCTGACTCAAGAAAAAGTCTTCAAAGATCCTTTCCACTTCTGCATCGCCTGGGTTTCTTCCGCTTGGACCTGGACTTGCTGCACCTGCTTCTGGGCTGGGACCAGAAAATTGGAGTTCGAGATAAGATCTCAATCCGGTCCAAAACTCGGTAGAGCGGATTCTGTTCTCGTGAAGTCTTGAGATGCTTGGGCTCAGCGGTGGGGGTACTGCTGTTCCTGGGTATTGGGTTGAGGTTCCGCCTGGTTGTGCTCCTGGAGTTAGGGGTTTGCCTGCATTCCTGGATGAGAGACCTGAGAGGCTTTCATCGTCCGTAGTGAGGGTTAGTTCCGGGATCGAGACGCCTGAAGCGGTACGATTGTGGGAAGGACGGGTGTTGATGGGTGCTGGAGCCTGAAGGTCTGCGGATGTAGGTTTGGTGGAGGATGGCGCAGGAGCAGCGGAGGAAGAAGAAGAGGTGGAGGACATCTGTTCGTATTGTGCCACAGTGTATGTTTTCTGTGAGAACGCATGGAGTTGAGCAATTTCATCTTTCAAGAGCTCGTTCACCATACGATGACGCTTCAGTGTGTTGAGCCCTTCGAATGCATCAGAGACAATGACTACGTCGTAAGCTTGTCCACATCCACCAGAGACATCAGAAACGACGAGGGCAGAGACATTGGCAACTTTTTGGCGGATCGCCGACTCGAGTTCTTGTGATGAAACCATTCTAATCGATGCACAGCTAGCAAGTCGCTGTTGGTGATGATGATGGTGGTGGTGGTGAAGAGCAGGATACAGTAGGGTCGTGAGATGTGAGCTCAAGCACAGCCTTGGTCCTGTCAAGGCAACTTTAGGCGCGTTTCTTTCTTGGAATGCGCCCAGACTGGCTTGTGCGCCTTGTTCTCTCTCTTTTTGGCAGGAGCGAACAAAAATGCCTGTGAGACATTCCATGATGATCTGAATTCAGACTTGCCATTCTGCTTGCGTTTGATTGTTCGGATCAGCCGCATTCATGTGAACGTTTTGGCTTCAGCTTGACATGATACGAGCCATAAGCTGGATGCAGATATCGGACAGATTCCGAAGAGGCTACTGTCGTATCCTGCACTTTGGCGTGGGAGCAATCAAAGGCAGCCCATCGGCATGACCCGAAAAAAAGGTGCAGTTTGTCAGATCACGAAAATTGTGACATGCAAAGAAAGAGGCAACTGGCTTGCAGCTCAGCAAGAAGGTTCTTCTTGTTGGACCCTGAATCGGATCCTCCGCTCAAGTCACAAGTTTGCTGTCAACGAACACGCACGCTCACTTCTCGTCCTCGGATCCCCCGTGCTCTCATCGTCAACTGCCACAGACGGCAGTGTGACTAGTTTTGGCCCCTAACGGTCGCCAGGATCACGCTGTTGACAGTTCTCGGTCACGATTCTTCGGCTTCTCCGCCCACAAGCTGGCCGAGGGCTGGCTCTTTTCGCCCCTTCCACACCTTCGGCTTTTCCGCATCAAAGACTCATCATTCGTGCGCTGCAAAGATCAGCAGCCCTGTCAAGTGCAAATATGGCCACCTTCAGCACAGCCTCACCTCCAGCCTCACCTCGAGAGAGGCGCATTGCCTGCGTCCAGCTCGACTCAAAGCACGCGGACGTATCCCGAAACATTGACACTGTTCTCGATCTCGTTTCGAAACTCATCTGGGACAGGGACTCAACCTCGATCGATCTGCTCGTACTTGCAGAACTTGCGCTCACGGGCTACGTTTTCGAGAACAGCGAAGAAATCAGCCCACTTCTCGAAGACGCTCGCAGCTTCACACCGCCTTCATCTCTTCACGCTCCACCGCCATCATCACCGGCCACCTTCATCTCGGCTTGTCGCAGCTCATGTGCGTCCTCGAGCAGTCCAAGTCTCACACTTGGATCTCATCTTGCGCAGTATCTCCGCTGCCATGTTGTGATAGGCTTTCCAGAGCGAGCTTCACATGAAGGCTCTGGAAGTGATGTGCCATTCATAGGAGCAGGGAATGAGGATGTTGCTCCTCCTTTCGACGCCAGACCAAAAGATGCGCAGATTCATTCGACAGACAATTCCGGGACTCACCGCGCTTACAACTCAGCTGCCCTTTTCGCACCTGACGGCTTCCTCGAGCATGTCTTTCGAAAGCACTTTCTCTTTGAGACCGACGAGAAGTGGGCGTCAGCAGGCAGTGGGTTCGAATCACTTCATATTCCCGGTCTCGGCAACATCTGCGTAGCCATTTGCATGGACCTCAACCCTTTCCAGTTCCGCACTCCCTTTGAGAGCTGCGAACTTGCCTCCTTCTGTGTCCAGCGCGGCGTCGACTTGCTCATCATGCCCATGGCATGGCTTCTTCCCAAAGATGAGCAGCAGAAACCAACGTCTTGGTCAAGCCTTGCCACGATCAACTACTGGGCGATGCGTTGCTCGCCCTTCTTCGATCCACAGACCACACTCAAGCAGCCTTCGGACAGCGACCCAAATCCGCCAAGTACCGAGATGAGATACCTCGTTGCCACCAACCGAGTTGGCACCGAGGCCACATCGACGTTTGCAGGTTCGTCATGCGTGCTTCAAATGAAGCCTGCTGAACGTCCACTTTTGCTTGATAGCCTAGGCACAGCACAAGAGGCCTGCCTCGTTGTTGCACTGCCCTCTTGATGCCCACACTTTGGCCCTCCTCGCCTGAAAATGATATAAACACTCCAGTATCTGCTCACGCCCCAACGTGTAAGGTTCACGGTTTCTTGTCGCCATGAAGCTGTCTCGCATGGTCCGTTTCGGCTTTGCCGCCGCTACCGTTGCTGCCCTTGTTCTGCTTCCGAGCTCTTCCGCCGCTGATCACGGTCAGGAGGCTAGCTCATCGGGAGCGCAGCCAGATTCAGCCGCAACATTTGTAGGCTCGAGCGAACCGCCTCCTGTGCACAAGTACATAAAACTCCTCAATGTCCACCGCATCCAAGCCCTTCCTTCCTGGACTCTTCGGCAAACGCACAAACGCCAATATCTCAATGTCCCCTTCTACGAAAGGAGCCCCCTCTTCCTCAACACGGAAGACCCTTCCGTGGTGGAGCAGGCGCTCAAAGACTACGGCTCCGTTGGCATCGTCGACCTGGCCAGACGGAGGGCAATGCAGATCGTGTATCTTGAAGGTCGCCCGGAGAACAGACTCTTTCCAGACACATCGGCGCCCGTACGCCTGTTCGAAGTCGATCCAAACGTGCTTCTTCTCCACAAAAAGATTTTAGGTTGGCCAGGCCCGCTGCCACCTGAAGAAGGTACCGACCATCTTCCACACCTCGATGGCAAACCCATTCTCTCTCCTCCTGCAGACTCCCTTGCCCACATGTTGTACGCTACCCGCCAAGGTCCGGGCTCCTTTTATCATGTGAGACCGGACCACCGGCCCATGCTGGTCAACCCCAGCGATACACACTTGTACACAATTCCTGTAGGGCAGGAGAGGCGAAAACTTGACCAAGTGCTCGCAGAACATCAACTCGCGACACAAAAGTACGGAGGATCACTCGCTTCTGTCCTCTATGGTAAACCTCTCTACCTCCCAAGTCAATTCCGGAACACCCGAGAGGAGCGTATTCCATTGACAAATTATCCGCGCTTCCTTCCATCGGCGTCGAGGGAAGCCATGGTCAATGCTCTGGAAAGAAAGGGTAAATTCCGTCTCTATGTCAATGATCATCGTGGCCGAGATGTCTACAAAATCAAGGTGAACAACCTCAATGCTGGAGTCGATGAACCGATGGACATCTCTGTCAAGCCACTGACCAAGATGGAACGACTTGGGGAGTGGGCTATGGCTGCTGCTGGGAGGATTTATTTGCCAGGTTAATGGTGCTTCGTGCTCATGCTTATTGATCCTGCGAATGTGAGGGTCATCGCTATGCAGGTTGCACCCCGCAGTGCTCCATTTACACGTCTCATCCACATGATCCCATGTCTAACACCAAGTCGCAATCCAAGTCGAAACCGTTAAGCCCGCCCAAAGTGAACTTTTGCCTCCCATATAGTGTCAACGTGACGGAAGCGTGGCCACACGAGCCTCATCTGTCACCGGAGCTCCCATCATGAGAATAGTGGTGCGGAACAGAGCGTCCGAATTGGCGTGAGAGATATGTACAGTATCATAGCTTGGAGGTGAACTGCTTCTCAAAGTGGCGCAAAGACGGGAATCACTCGAAGGCTTGATGAAGTTTGTCGGCACAATTGAAAGCGTTCCGTCGGGACCGAATGACGGTTCCTCCTCTGTTTGAAGAGTTGTACCCAAATCCGTCGACGAGGTTGGTAGCTAGCGTTGTGGCGGACCGGCGCATCATGCCACCTTCAGTGTCTTTCATTTGGCTTGGCAAACGAGCTGGTAATGTTGCGCTGAAAGGCAGTCGTTGACGATCGCCTGAGACCTGCGCTTCGTCGGAGGGTGGAGACTTTTATATACGAGCGATCTCGCACTCAACCAGAAGCAAACGCACGCCATCGCCTGAGCTCAAGCTGCTTCAACCATGATGCTTGTCAATCTGCCTTCTCTGATCCTTTGGGTCTGTCTGCTGCTCAGCCTTGTCAGCTTGCCCGTCTCAGCCACGGGCGACAAGCAGATCGACGAGGCTGGCTCGTCTTCCCAACCGGTATCATACGCAACTCACATGACCTCAAACTCGCACCTCGTCTCCTACCAAGACATTCTTCAAGGTCGCTTCCGTCACACCGAGACCGTCCCGCTCAGCAACATTTATGCACGCGAACATCATCCTGACACGCTCCTTTTCGCTGATCCACCCAAAGAAAGTTGGGCTCCCATCCTCGACCTCACCCACCCACAACCTCATTCGGCCCTCAACTCCCTCCTCCACCGTTACAGACATCTTCATATCTACCGAGCCTTTCCTAATGCTCCTCCTCAATCTCACATTATTCTGCTTCGAAAAGATGCACGCAAACCACCTGTGCTTGCTGAAGGAAAACGCATCCAGGGTCTCACCGAACGAATCGATCAGATCGAACATATCAAGAATAGGTACGGAAAAGAAGTTGCTTGGGCTCGATTTCATAAACTTTTAACTCCTATTCATGGGCCAGAGAAGGCAGGGCCGCTGTGGAAAGAGATTGTACATTCTGACTTCGTACCCACTTTCAGGTGGAACAGAGATCAGATTTGGGAGCATTTGGACAATCATCGAATGGGAAAGTTTGAGAGTCTGGATGGAAGACACTGGTTGGGGATTAGAGTTAATTCTCAGGGTATTGCAGATCATTTGGAGAGTTCGTTGAGCGAGGACGAGGAACAGCTGCCTCGTTTGAGGGGTGTGAAGCCCTGAGTGGTCGACGTTTGGAGGCAGGATCAACGATCGGTGCTGCGCTCGCAAAGAGAATCCTTTTCTGTTCGAAAGGATGTTCCTTCTCCTTTTTCCATTCCCTAAAGCCTCAAAACCTCTTTCATGCTTGGTCCTTCTTAGCATTCATCTCAAGTTATCACTCCTTTCATGGGACGTGCGATTTGATCGATGTTCTGGACAAGTCACAACAATGCTGTGATGAAGCTGCCTCAAATCGACTATAGCACCCAGTCACTGTTTTGACCGCGAAAAGATCAGCCAACGGGCGAGCTCGGCTGAGCTGACATTGGCCCTTTTCTTTGCGAACTGCATCTCGCCGTGCGTTTTCTTGTCTTCGACATTGTCCAAAGTGCATCTGAGCCCTGTCTGGGAGCGTGTACCCACCGCCAACGTTGTCTGTTGCACAAAGATATCTTCGCCGAGTACCGTTGGTGGGTAGTCCAGCTTTCTACACCCTACCGAATGCAAGCTCCAGAGCAGTGTGGGTGCTTTGGATTCCTATATAAAGTTACTCGGAGGAGGCGAAAGACCAGACGAAGCTCCCCGCTGATAGGTGTTGGCGCATCGTTGCAACACGGATGTAGCAACGTGGGACTAAAGGACATGGTTGAGGTCCAATCCTTGCTGGTCCAGTGATGAACAGCGTTCAGGACTGCACCCGGACCTCTCTCCTGACTACGATCTAGACACACTTTTGTTTGGATACCCCCTCCCTTTCTGGGCCCGTTATATTGCTTGGCTACGGCGTAAAAACATGCGATTTCAAACCTCGAAGCTGGCTTTCGCGGTCCTTGCCGTCGCTAGCTGGGCCAGGGCTGCTACCGACGAACCTCACGACAGTAGAGCTCCTGCTGTATCTCGTTGGGAGAGCAAAGAGTGGACTCCGATATTATTCGATCAGCTGCACAGCGGCTATTTCGATAACGAGCCCTCGGAACAGCCTCCAACCAGACCCTTTCACTCTTATTCTTTTGCCACACCATTCTTCCGAGGAGCTCCTGTTTATCGTGTCGGCAGAAATGGCGCTGACAAAGTCCAGCTCAAAAGCGCCTTTGATCGGTTTGGTAAAGTCCATGTCGTCGACTCATACGAGAACCCTCAGAGACTTTTTACTATTGCACCTAAGACAGAACGAGGCAACAACCAAGCTCACTATGTTGAAGATGGCCTGGACACCTGGACAAAACAGGTCGACTTTGTCCGAGAGCACTTCGGTGAAGATGCTGTTAGAATCGCTTTTGGACCGCCTCGTAAGCCTGCGAAGTGGTGGACCAAGTTGGCGAGACTTCGGAAGCCTGCCTATTTCGGTCCTACGGCCAACATCTACAAGATGTTGAGAATCCTGGACTCCAGACGTAGTGGCCGGCTTTATAACATCGACGGTCACACTAAGAGCAGCACCCTGCTGCTCGAGCTTCAAAAAGATGGCACAATTCGCCCTTCAGTAACAGGCGAGCTGGAAGAAGCCGCTAGCAAAATCCACCTTTAGGCCACTCCTTTGTTCACTAGCTCTCCATACAGCCTCAATTTATCTCAACTGTTCTGCTTACCTTCACTGTCCTCCCCTGTCACTGAATATAAGTTAGCTCAAACATTTTCTCTTTGAACAATGCGCCTACGTGCGCTTTCCGTGTCTCGAAATGCAACTGAGGTCGCAGCTTTCTACTGTAACTCGAGGAGCCGTTTTGTAATGCCGTGTGGGCCGTTCGTGCAGCTGATGAGATCGTGCCAAAAGCTACACGTGGCGAGGTTGGTCAAACTGTGAGCAATGAGAGTTGTGTTCAGTCTTAGCTGTGTTCAATCAAGATTGATGCTCAATCTCGGTCTGCCTTCCAATCGCAAAACCTTCTTGTCCATCCTCCTAGCAAGACCATAAACATGCGTATTCGAGCTAGAAAGCTGATGCTTGCTCTACTCGCTCTTACGACCTTCGTAGGGCCGGTGGCAGCCCATAACGTCGATCCAACACACGCTTTGCCGAGCGAGCCTACCTTCGAGCGAAACGAAGTACCTCAAGACGATCGCATACCATTCGCTCAACTCCACAGCGACTTCTTCTCCGACAGGTTCAATCCTACACCCGCTCGGGACATACTGCAAAATCGTATGACAGTATTCTACCACCACAAACCTCTTTTATATGAAACATCGCTACCCGGTCTCCGCCTCTCGGCGCTCCAAAGAGCTTACGACAATTTCGGCAAGCTTCACGTTATCGATGCCACCCAAACGAACTTCCTCACTATCGCACCTCGTTCAGAACATCCCCCGCACTTAGCTGGAGTCGCTCAGCCCCGATATGCTGAAGCTGGACTCGCTAGCTTTGTCGAAAAAGTCAAGTGGTTCGAAAGACACTTCGGCATAGAGGCTGCAGTCGTAGCGTTTGGCCGTCCACTCAGTCCCAGATCCAGACCTTCGGTTGCAGCAGAGTCCGTGAATGTAAGAGGCATTGACAATCTCAGGAGGGAGCTTAATCGAGGACGTGCCGTGCTGGTACCGGCGTTAGCTGGGGGAGAGCATGGCTGGATGAGACTGACGGTCGATCAAGATGGATCGTTGCAGGTAAATGTGATCGGAAGACTGGCGACAGCTGCCAGAAGGGTGGGGCTTTGAGTGAAGGTGTCTTGGCAACGTGGGTCCGAAGCTTGGCGACGCTTACCTTTCTACATTCGTGCTTGCATAATTGCATGTTTACATGATCAAACCAAGCAACTACCCACATTGGGGGGTAGAGTGGTACTATTCTGTACGCCGACTCTGTGAAAATTAAGGACGAAGTGGTGGGGCTATTTGGTGGCTTCAGAAACGCTCATCGTTCTCTGCTGGTTCTTCACTTTCTCATACTTCAACGTGGTATGCTTGAGTACTACCTTTACAAAAGCTTTCTAATTATATAAGACCGTGAGATGGGTTTGTGCTTGTTGAGCGTTGCAGTCAGCGACAACTGAAATTGCAGGACAGTGTACGCGCCAGCCGTACAAAAAGAGCAGCTGACCGGTCACAACGGATCGTCGGTGGGGCATATGAAGTCGCTCAATGCTTTCAGCTCAGAGCTAAACTCAGTGATAGGAAAAGCAACTCCGTTGGACCTAAATACCAGTTTGTGCTGAGCCAACCACCGTCGACCTCTTAATCAACAATCCTGCTTTTTCTCTCGTATCATCCTTAGTTCGTAGCCATGCGGTTCCCAAAAGGGCTGATGACTGCACTCCTTGCTTTTGCAAGCTTCAAGGATGCCGCCGCTTTTCCACCCACTACTTCTACTGAAGGACCCTATGGCCTGCAAAAGGGTATATTGATTCTTCCGCACAGCAGGACCGATGATCGTATCCCCTTCAACGACCTCCACAGCGGACTCTTGGCCGATCAGCCTGGCCTTGCTGCTGATGCAACACCCGGGCCCCGTCTTAGAATCTTGAACAAATATCCAGCCACGATCTTTTACAATAGACAGCCAGTCTTTTCGGATGATAGATGGGGCCTCGGTTACAGCAAACAAGGGCTCAAGGAGGCCTACAACACGTTCGGCCGGGTACATCTTTACCACCGCGATAATTTACTTACCCTCTCGCCTGATCCTGTTGGTCAACGAAGGTACGCTAGTGAGGGGCTGGAAGACTTTCTTCGAAAAGTGGAGTTCATTCGGCAGTACTTTGGTGATCACGCCGCTATTGCAGCATATGGATGGCAAGGAGAACCTCTTGACAGGGCGCCGAGAGGCGTTGCGAGAATGTTTCGGAAGGGCCCTGCCTCGGCCCAGCCCGACATTGAAGACTACAGCCTCATCAGGGACAAGCTGAACCGCCGACGCTCTGTTCTCATTCATGCCAACCGCCATGGGTTTGGAACGCTGAGCACTCTCAGGCTCGATTTGGACGCACATGGAAACATTCGCCCTTCAGTCAGCGGCATTCTTGCCGAAGCTGCCCACGATGTCCATATTTGACGATGTACGAGACCTTGCTCAAGAACAAGTTCCCTCACAGGCATCGACTGCAACATACGCCGCCTCGATCCTGCAAGTAGCTAGTATATCGTTGAGAGATGGGGAACAGGCATTGCTGAACCTTTCATATACACGTCCTCTCCCACTCAATGTGATCGTGCTGGTCCCACCAATCAATTCGAGTCATCTGTCCAGCTCTCAAGGCATGAGTCGCTCATTTGGGATGGCTTCACATGCGCCCACCTTTGTGCTCAGCCTGAATCGGTGAAAATCGATGCCTCATTGAGTTCCGGGCTAGCCTGAGGTACCTAAGCCCCTTTCCTTTCGCTTGTCATTTGTTGCTTTGTGAGGCCTACGCATCAGTGTTGCTATTTCCATGTCGCTATGCATCGTCAGGGTTAGCTTTGCACTATAAGCATAGACTGCGCCCTGTCTGGGCTGGCTCGTCATGCGTGAACTAAGGCAAGATGTGTTGTCTTTAATATACTATCTTTCTGCTGCAAGCACGCCCATCCTGGTGCTCCACCAAGCGGTAGTAGGTCCCACTCCAACGGTCACGATGGCTGATGCCACACGATGAGGTAAAGTGGGTAGCTGAGCTTCAACAGTAGTAGCGGCACTGAGCTCGATGCAAAGCAGCATTTTTTTATTTTATTTTTTTCCACCCTGGACGCTGCTATTCTACCAAGGAAGGGATGTAGCTACATGCCTTTCGTATCGAGCTCTTGATCTGTAACTCGTGCAAAAACGGCAAGAGCGTCCGAGTAGCCCTTGTCGCTGACTTGGTTTCTACTCTTGATGTCTGCTGTGATTCCTTTTTGGTGTCAACTTCACCATTGATCGCTAGACGCTCGCACAGCGCTGATAGCGCTTCCCACTTTTGTATCCCCGCCTCTCTCCTTAGCTGCCACCCTTACGCTCAATCTGCCGCCCCTACGACGGGTCCATTCGTGCATCGACAGATGAAGAACAATGCATGACTACTCGACAACCGCCTGTGTCGTGTTACAGAGAAGCTGCGTGTTCCCTTCGATCTCTCGCCTTGGCTTCACTTTTTGCGTTCAGAAACCCACCATGACCACAAACTCGCCACGTCAGCAGGGACCCACCGCAATCAAATTTTAGGAGTGTTGAAGGGAGCCCTCCAAGCGTCCAAGAGCCGACTTTCGCTTGATGAACGTCCAGCCTGCGATTAAGGCGGATCGTTTCTTGACACGCCAGTCGCGCGAGCCTGCGTATGAAGCAGGAAAGATCAAAGAAGCGCATAGGGCAAACATATATGTAGAGCTATACTGAGCTGTAGCAACGTCATCATTTATTGGCAGCCTCAACCTTCCTCCATACCTCTCAACATGCTCAAGATCTGCTTTGCCAAGCTTGCAATCGGGTTCATTTGTGCGCTGGGTCTTTCTGGTTGCCCTCTGGCAAGACCGCATGGTGTCCTCGAGAAGCGCATGGATGATCACATGAACATAGACGCTGAGCCAGACAGCGATCTCATCCGACTTGATCAGATACACAGCGGCCTGTTCACAAATCCTCCTCATCGCATCCCGCCTCGTCCCGTTGACGTCCACGAAATGTTTCCAAACACGTACTTCTTCAAAAAGAAGCCTATCTTCTTTGTTGATGAGACAAAGCGTGTCAGTAAAGCCGAGCTTCAAAGAGCCTATCTCGAATTTGGCCAGATCCACGTTGTCGACCCAGGACAAGATCAGCGTAGCATACCCCCTCTGTCTACTTCTAGTGAGGAGAGGGAGCTTGGCAACTTTGCTCGTTTTGTCAAGATGAGCGAGACTCATTTCGGAAGGGGCCCTGCTGCTGTGGCATACGGCTACGGTTGGCCAGGGGACGAGTACGCTCGCGATGGAAGTCCTTACCCCCTTTGGCGCTATATGAGGGAAGTCGAGCCACTTCGAGACGGGGGAAATATGAGTCCAACGGACATAAAGAGGATACTCAGGAGTCAAAGGTTCGTGAAGATCTCCAGTCGAGATGGTCAATCGCATTTGATTGCCCGCTTAGACCGTCATGGAGAGCTAGAGAACACGATCTTGGGGAGCCTTGAAGCCTTTTATGCCGATTCTGCGGCCCTTGCGCGCCACCATTGACGGCAATCATCCTGTCGACGCGGACGACAGACTCCACAACAAGCTTGCGGCTCTTTCCCTAGACCGAAATTGTCATTGCCACTAGTGGCGTTACGCAATCCATTCAATCTGTTTGAAATTCCCAAGAGTGTATCAGAGATAGCTGCGGATGAGTCGATCGAGAGTCGCTCTGAGCAGCAACCCAAAGCTGGGGTGATAAAGCGGTGAGCACAGAGCGCAATCCGTTCTCTTTGCTTCATATAAGGCATGAAGAGTACAGTATTGAAGCCCGAGAAACGCGGGAAAATGATTACCTAAGTGTAATCGACGTCGAGAAAGCCGAGGCTGGCTGTTCCTCTTGAGGAGCAAGCCTTGTTTCCCTACGACACCGAAATGAACCTCGACCCACTACAAAAAGGGCGTCTTGGAGGCCAACATTCCACGTTCCATCCCTATTGTCCCCTTTCCTCCCTTCCCTGCGTGGTGATTGGAAGCGAGCAAAGTCTCAGACAAGATGTCTCTACGATCCGTGAGAGCCGTACTTGCACTTCTCGGCTTAACGATCCTTTTCGCGGCCATCGCTGTGGCCAGCGGCGATTCCTCTGCACGTCATTTCGACGACTCAGTGTTCGATCGCCCTTTCGGTCGTCTTTCTTACAGAGAACTGAGAGCTGGAGAATTCACTGCTGATCGCACCCTTAATCAAGCTCATAATGACGTACTGAAGGCTCAGCTTCACGCCTACAGGCCATTTTTCAATGACGTTCCTATCATCTTGCCAGCTCCAGAAGGCTACAAACTCCGAAGCATCCAGCGGGCATACACTGACTACAATACGGTGCACCTATCAGGCCGTCATGATCGGGGTGAAGCCTCCCTAACTATACGTCGCGTCTCAGGGAAGCCTGTGACCAGCATTGCTGACCCTGAGGTCCACGAGTACATCCGCAATGTGCTTGCCGCTCGGAAGACTTTCGGCGATACTGCAGCGATCGTTGCTTACGGACACAAGCTAGGCCGTGCTTCTAGCGGATCCTCCCCAAGGCCTCCGGACTGGGATCAGGTCTGGGGTTCGCATCCAGTGCCAGACGACATTACAGTCAAGGATGCCAGGATCTTGCTTGACGACAGACGTCATCTCGTATTCAATGCTGCTGACGATCGTGCCGCTCTTGGAGTCCGTCTACTTCAAGACGGTTCATTGGAGCAGAGATGGTTCAATAGCTTCAAACCTGTCTTCCATCCCTGAAAATCCCCTGAATCGCAGTATTGGCAGTGTATTTTGATGTCAAGCGTCGGCAGCGGCCTAACCCACCTCATCCTTGAATCCTTCCAGAACGGCTCATCGAAGGCAGCTTGACTATTCTGGGCAAGTCTCCTTCTCCAACTTGCCCATACAATACAATACATATCCGCCCACGTCGACACGTGTCGCAGATTTGTGCAATGATCACGAATCCCGAGATGAGTCAGAGCTATGACTTTAAGCACGTCTGCGAAACAGTTCTGTCCGTCCTTGAAATGGTCATTTTGTGATCTTGCGTCTCGATTTGTGGTGGGAATTTGCATGTGGGTGCTGCTGGTGCGGTCTTCGTTTATTGTACGGCAAATTGAAGCGGTGGTGGCATACTCTCTTTTGCAATTAAACTCATCCGCCGCACTGACTCAATCTCATCCCTTCAGGAGACAACGTGGAAGTTGCAGCAACTCAATCTCATCCAAGAAATGAAGGCCAATGTCGTGTGTGAGGATTCTTGCAAACAACCATCATCCTGCTGTACTTCTCTCTTGCATTTCTCGACATCCTATCTGTACTGCTTGTGCACCATGCCTCCCGCAAGACACAGAAGGTGACGAAGATGTGGACATTGCAATGTCGCTCCTCCGGGGGCTAGAGTCAGGTGCTCGACTTGCTTGACTCCTCTCAACTGTACAGCCTTTCACACAAGCAAAACGTCATTGACAATCAAGTTCTGTATGATGTTGTACAATCCTGTGTGCAAAAGAGAGTACTGAGCTCATTTCGGTCCAATTTCGGTGCTCTCGCCATTGTTTTTGGGTGGCGTAAGCCCAGCGGTGGGCGCATAAGTAATGGCAACAAGGGTTTCCATTTGAGTCCATGAAGTCCATTCCGACTAAGGATGGGTAGAACTTTCACTACAGCCAGCTGCGACAGCATTGAAGCAAAACTGAATCGAGCCCCATTTAACTCGCGTTTTTACGACAACAAGTTTCGCTGGCCAGCATGATGCGTGTGTTGAGCCGTGGGCGATGTGGGCACATTCCACCGGGACCCCCTTAACGTTGGCAACTGACATGTGCTAACAACCGAATCGGTCCACAACTACCCACCGTCCGTTACTACACAAGATACGTTACTTGGGAAGAACTGGAAAGGCAAGAAGCAGTGGGTATACTGTAGCAGAATTTTTGAAGCTGTCGAACAGCATAAATAATGGGAATCTTGTAATGCAAGACGTCCCCTTCCGATCCATCATCATACCAAGCTCCCTTAATCCTCCTTCTCATTCTGGTAGGAAGAAAACCATCAAGCATGCGAGCCTGGTTTCCAGCAACAATCTTGCTGATCGCCCTCGTGGCCCTCGCAACCGTGGCGCGAGCTACGTTTGTGCATGACGAAACTTTCACCAACTATCAGAGCAGCAGTCCGGCGAGTCAGCTTGTCCGTAGGAACAACCCTAGGAACAACCTTAGGTTCACATACGAGCAGATGGTGAATGGTGAGCTCCGGTATGATCCTGATATCCGACCGTCAGACAATGGGCACCTGCTGCAGGTCTTTGCGAACACGCCTTTCGTTCGCGGCAAGCCTCTTTTTCTTCTAAACGACCAAAATGACGGCGTTCGTTACCGCAAAGCACAGCACGCATTGACAGGCTATGGAGGTTTTTACGCCCATATAGGGGGCACAGATCACGTCCTCACCTTCACGCAAGGTGGAGCCTTTGCGCCAGAAGCTGAAGTCATACAGAGCGCTAAGCAGGTCTACAAGACCAAAAGGACCTTTGGAGAACCCGCTGCCATTCTGGCGCACGGTTTTGGCGTGGATGCGCTCCCTCCTCGAATACGTAAGGGTCTATTTGGAAGACGCAAGAAGCCGAAGTCTCCTAGCTGGACTGATGTTTGGGGGTCGAGACCCGTCGATCCTAGAACCGGTTTTGAAGACCTCAGAGCTCACCTCGCTCAGCACCGTTTCATGAGATTCGAAAACTCGGGCAGGACACTCAGCTTGGGTCTGATTGCGCACCCGGATGGTAGCGTCAAACATGCATTTTGGGATATCGTCAATAATCGTGCGCACGATTTCCGTCTCCACTAACGTCTCTCCGCTGTGTTTTGTGCAGATGCGGTAGAACTTCACGCCTCTCTCATTGTCCTAAAGACTACTTTATCGTCTTCAGTGCTTGTTGTAATGGTAGCCCCGTACTGTCGTGACCTTGGCAGCACTTTCTGTGTCTCGTCGGCTGCGGGGCATGTACTTTCAGCTGCAGCGACTGTCAATGCTATTTCGCCATTCACCTCTACCAGTCTAAGCAAACCTAACAGATACCTACCTTAGTTTCACTCTTCCACGGCGTGAGCTTGTGTTCTGCTTGCAAAGATCCGGACTCACGTTCAAATCTCAGCACCGACTGACTGCGATTTGATTTGAAGCCCACCTTTATCCGAATGGCGAGCACCCTGCCTCATTTCGAATGAAAAGTCTGCGACGAGTCAAGTCTGCGTATTGATATGTGCAGGACCCACCAACGCTCTGCTTGGCTCAAAGTCCTGCCAAAATGTTCTTTGTCAACCAAAATTGAGCTCGTCGAGCTCAATGGTACTGTCGTCTGAACTTGTAACAGTGGTTCTATGTGTTCGCTCTCAAAGTGGCTACTCTCATCAAATGTTTCCGTTTCCTATCACCACCTGTCATCTATCATATCGTGCCTTACCTTTCCGTCAGGACAGCCTTTGAGATCAGACTCGCTCAACTGATCAGTACGACAGCCGCATAGCTCAAGACACATCAAGATGAATTATTTTCTGATTCGAGTGGCCACGTGTGTTGCACTGGCTGCTTTGGTAATAGCCAGCCCTCTGCCGATGTATTCACAGCCTGACGATGCAGTCGTCTGGAATGCAGCTCCGTCTGGCATGGCTCGCGGAGTCTACTCTGATGGAACCCACTGGCAAATTTCCATGCCGTCAAGCTCCTCTGCTCGAAACAGTCCTGAACCAGAAACCTCGCTGCCGAAAGTGGCCCCCTTCCGCGAGCCTGACAGCCGTGCTTGGTATGCCAAGATGAAATCACCGTTTTCAACTTCCGACGCAGAGCGTCAACACGCTTCGTCAAACAGAGCGATGGCTCGTATGATCAGAAAGCGACCACCTCAAGATGAGGTTGATGCTGTAGTTCACGACATCACCCGCCGGCCTATCAAAGTCAACGACATCAGTGCAATCAAGCTGCCCGAAGGTGAGAAGCTCGGTAGCCAAGCTCTAGCAGTGATGGCTCGCAAAGGCGAACCCTTTTATGCAATGGACAACAACCGTCGCGTCTGGCTGTTCGATACGAAAGAGGACGCCAAGCTTGGCAGGCATTTCACGTACAACGGAAAGCTCAAGGGCGGAAATGATAAGATTGTGATTGACGCGCTGGAAAGAGGCGTCAGCAGGGGCCTAGAAGCGATCAGACATGTTTATTGAAGGGTTGAGCGATCAGGACAATAGTGCCGAGCTCGATCGATGCAGCTCGATCTGAGTCAAGCGACGCTTCTCTATTTTCTACAGACATTTGTGGTCTTAGTAGAGCATGGTCCTGTCCTCATTCCATCTCAATTTCCTTTCTCGTTGAGGAGCGAGAGTGATTTGCAGGAGAATGGATCTCGCGGCCGAGGTGTTAGGGTCTGCATGATCCGGACCCAGGATCATTGAAGCATGAAATGATGCGCCAGGTTCGGGATCGCTTCAGAGAATGAAAAGCCGGTTTCAATGAAGGGAGGTGTGAGAAAATGGTGTCTGTGGGAATACAGAGGAGCCGACAAGGTTCTTATCGGACTCGATTCCACCAATATAATCGGTCAATTCTTTGGAGAACGAAAGACTTGCGAATAACTGTAGCGTCACCACAACATCATGGCATCCAAAAATGTTCTTATTGGGCACAAGAGCCGCAAAGGCGTGCCTATATGGAGCTCTTCGTTTTTGTGGTCCATCTTTGCCGATGAAAGGTACTTGAGTTCTGCCGCTCACCCTCCACGCACATCTTAGCCTCTATGAGAAAGCCCTCTATCAGCACTGTTCCTTTTCCACTACTTGCCCTTCCATACAGACATTAACACCGGCTTCAGTGTAGCGAGCATGAAGCTGATATGAGATCCCATCCTCCTGCTGCTTGTCCTTGTGCTGCTTGCGGTCGCCTCTCCGTGGCCAATGCATCGAACAAGCAGTGAGGTCGAGATAGCGGAGGAATGACCGACAAGGCCTATCCCAAGCTCGACAAGCGAGATCGTGGAAGAAGAGCCATCAAAGCCTGTCCCAGGTTCAACCAGCGAGAACGTTCAGGAAGATCCGATCCCCACCTTCTCCGAACCTCAGGTGCCAGGCCACTTTCCACCCCCGGAAGACCTCACCACCTTGATCTGGCTGCGTCCCAAAGACGCTTCCCTTTCCAGAGTCAAGCCCGCAGAAGCTCAGATGGAAGAGCGTGCTTGGCTGGCCAAGCTGAAATCATTCAAGCTCAAAGCCGAGCCACCTTCTGTGAACTACGAAATGGACGAGCTGCTGAAGAAGCGTCGACACGTGTTGCTTTACACACTGGAGCTCAGAGCGCTCACCGAGTACCTTCCCACAGTAGATGGCGTTGAAGTTGTTAAGCTCGTTGGAGGGCAAATGGATCGGGATGTGATGTCGGTGATGACAAACAGAGGCCGATCCTTCTTCGTACTCGGTGGCAACGGAAAAGTTTGGTTCTTCGAAAGCAAGCTTGGTGGCGCTCTCTTCACTTGGACAGACAAGATCAATCCTATTCTGCTGAGGTGATCAGGGGTCTTCCATCGATAGATCATCCTTTGGTCAAAGAAGCTGAGGCGGCTGGAGAGGCAGCTGACACTTCTGATCGCTCGCTGGGACAGGAAATGGCAGCTGGAAGCAGAGGGCTCTTTCAGAGATTTTCTTCAGCGCTCAAGTCGTTCCGTCCTACTTGAGTTCTCTCGTCGCTTTTCTTCTGCGTGTTCTACATCAAATCCGTTTCGCTTTCATATGATTCGTCCGTCTACTCCGTCAAATTTGATGTTTTCTCGATCTCATGCAGGTGCCTAAAAGTCTGATCGGAAACCTGATGAAGTCGTAACGGAGCCGATTGCCTCAAGATTCAGAGAAAAGCTCGCATGCTGTACTCAGCATGACGCTTAGACTTAGAATCCACCGTTGCCTCCGAAATTATCCGCGGCTGAGAACGTCGCAACGCGGTGGGTGAATGGGTCCTGCATCAGGTACTGAAACAGCGGAACCGATGTTCGATACCGGGGAACAGCACTTTGGCCGCTCTTGAGAAGTCTGTGGCTTTGGTTGCGGGTGCGGTGGGCGGTTCTTCGGCCCGCTAGAAGTGCTGAACAGTCTTGCGGGACACTCTAATCTTATCGTCTAGAAGCGCTTTGGAGTCGTATTGAAGCTTGGAGTGAGTCACCGGTGGCAATCCTCGTGACCTCTACAGAGAGCTTAGGAACTCCTCCCATCACACGTTCTTTTGTATATATACCTTTGTCTTCGAAAGGGTGAGGCTGCAGGACTTTGTCATACTCCTCCTGCTCTCTACCTAAGTAGTCGCAACATTCACTGGACTCACTCAAAGGCATTACAACAGCTTCGACGCAGTTCAACTTCAAAACAATGCTCGGTCGAAGGCAAACGGTTCCTCTCCTCAAACAAACAGCATGTCTCATGGTCCTACTTGGTCCCTTTTTGCTTGCACTTGCGGCACGACAGCTGCCAGACGTACCCGAAGATTCTCCGTTACCATTACCGGGCGCTGGTATCAGCTCGGACCAAGCTTCTGGCTCGATTCATGACAAATTACTCCCACCCAGCTCACCAATGGCTCAGCCTGCCGCTGCGCCTCCCATCTATACTCGCCCGAGAATTGTTCGCCTTCAACGCCCACCCATCACTGGCCTGGTACGTGGGCAAAACGGAGCTCTCGTGCCATTTCGTCTCAAACACGCTCTTACTTTCTTCCCTGACCCAGATGCGGCTCAAAGGTTTCCTGATCCCCTCGATCATGACGACACCTCTCTCACCAAGATCAAGGATGAAGCAACTCCACCACTTCCGTCTCAGCTCGGTAAACAGTATCATGCAGTTCGTCTTCTCGGGAACGGTTTCGACGGACAGCTGCTGGAGTTGCTGAAGAAGGAAGGCGTGCCGTTCTATGCGTTGAGCGCTGAAGGAAAGGTTTGGTTCTTTGATACCAAGGACGGAAAGGAGTTTATGTACACGAATAAGGTGTCTGATGCGGACCGAGAATACGTCATCAACTTCTTTCGGCCTTTTCGGGTCCCACAGCAGGTGACGTCGACGTCCGGTATCACGGAAGAGACGATGACAAGACAGCCTCAAGGAAAAGTCAAATGGTTTACGAAGTTGGCGACGGACGCCAAGTTGTTCTTCAGGAAGCCGCTTCCTTTCGTCAAGGGTCATTTGAATACGGTCTAGTGATGCTGTGATGCTAAAGACATGCTGTAGCAAGGATGAAATCGGCCGAATGCTGAAGCGGTAGAGATAAGGCATGTGTTCGACCAAAGTGGTAGTCATTGTGAGAATGCGTGTGCCACAAACTCCACAAATTGAGTGATGAGGTTGGTGGGTCAGGTGCCACCGAGCGACGACCGATCCCACATGTCTCTCATTTCAGAAGCTACGCCCAAAGTGGAATGGTGTGATGGTATCACAGTTCCCACCATCATCAGCGCAATCACAATCTATTCCCAACCGACCAGATGATTGCCCCACCACAAAGACGAGGACCACCTATCGCTAGCGTATGAGGCGGTGTCACGAGTGTGCTGGAGAAAGGAGTAACACCGTGCAATTGTAAATGGTTTTGTGCTCATCTGCAACGCTGTGAGGTGCCGGCACTGAACTCAGCAAAGCAGTTGGTGGGCAAAAGGCAGATCTTGCTGCGGATCCTCCCTCTGTTTGTGTGCCTGGAGAGGAGGTAAGTGATGCTCTCTCGCTCCTGCTTAAGTATCATCGCTTTGGACGTTCCCTTCCTTTCCTTCACACCATTCTCTAGCCTCACATTCTTTTCAGTTCTCGACTGAGCGGTTCAGGAAAGTAGCTGGCTCTACCTCCTTCCTCTTCCACTCTGATTTGTCCGAGAAGCCCTCCACTCTTTATAATCCACCACTTTACAAGCGCTCCAGCGTCGCTCTTCCCATCCCTCCCCTTTCCACCAAAATGTTCGTAAAGCCCTTCAAAGCTCTCGTACTCCTCCAGCTGGTGGTCCTGGCGACCCTAGCTCCTATCGTTCATAGCCAGATCTTGAAGAGGGATTTTGGTGGAGCCTCTTTCGGTAGGGGAATGCCTCTTCCAACCATCTACGAGGACGTTCCGTTGAAAGATGGATCTCAACCCAGCCGTCTGCAACGTCAGCTCGCTTTGGTGCGC
Source organism: Ustilago cynodontis (assembly GCA_928865425.1). Classification (NCBI taxonomy): domain Eukaryota; kingdom Fungi; phylum Basidiomycota; class Ustilaginomycetes; order Ustilaginales; family Ustilaginaceae; genus Ustilago; species Ustilago cynodontis. The sequence continues at coordinate 416,932 of CAKMXY010000013.1, forward strand.
GGGTATCAGCACACGAAACCCATTATGAATCGGGTCAACATCGGTGATAGATTCTTAGCGGTCAAGCTCCCTCAGAACAGTTGGGACAGGGCTGTTATCGAACGCATGAAAGGATACAACAAGCCGTTCTTCGTACAGGGCCAAAATGGTGCTGTGGAATACTATTTTACGAAGGACGGCCGTTTGTTTACAAAGCAACGTATTTCCGAAGCTGATAAGGCGGCGGTGAGAGATATCATCGGCGCTCGTGGTGGGACGGTGATCACTCCTAGTTTCAAGTATGTCAGGCCAGCAGTGACGGGAGCAGGGAGTGAGGCGGCGAGTGGTGGTTCTTGGATCTCGAGACTGGCTAGTAGGTGGTACGGAGGATTCACCAAGGGCCTCAAGTATCTGAGGGGGCCCTAGGTTGCGAGTGTTGGGGTTTTGGTGTCTTTTGCACCTCTCTTGCAGTACGTGATATCTATCGGCTCGATCCATGCTGTATTATTCGTTCATTACACTCTTTTCTCTTCTCTTGTACTTACTGTGTAAGTCGTTGCGTGAGAATGCCAAACTATCGTTATGTCTTGCTGGTCAAAGCACGTCATCACTTGTTCGATCGAGCCCACAACTGGATTCACCGAACCACCATTAGCTTTATTCCCCCGATGACGCGTGTCGATGGGTTTCACCTTGAGCTCCCCACCCAACCCATTTGGTTGTGTTGCCGCAGTGGTGGTGGAACAATGATCGTGAATAATGCTCGGCGTAAAAATGAAGGTGAAACAAACCCACCGTCAAGCTTTCGCCCACCAACCACGAGACGTATCACCAAAATATGCTGAACAGCAAAACATTGTCAAGTGTATGTCTTTGCGGGCATCGTGTTTCGTCTGCAGCACTGCAAGTCGACTGCTCGCAAATGGGCAGAGCTGAACTGGCGAGTGGGACACACACGTTTGCTGCTGCGGTTTTCCCAGAGGCGTCTCTCCAAACCATCGACTTTTTTTGACAAGAGCAAGGCAGGAAGCGCACTGCTTCGTCTATTTAAGATAGGCTTTTGTTTTCTTTCAGCCACACCTTGAAACCATCTTGAGAAGTAACCGGCTCTACCTTTCCCCTTTCTCCTATACACTCTTTCGCTCCTCAGACACTCCTTTTCCTACAAGCGACCTGGGGTCGTTCTTCTCCGCCTTTCTCTTCCCATCAAGATGTTTGGAAAGGCCTTCAAAGCCCTACTTTTCTGCCAGCTGGCAGTCCTGGTGACGCTAGCTCCTACCATCCTTACCCAGCCCCTAACTCTCACCCTTCATAGGCGTGACCTAGGCCAAAACATGCCTGACCACGCCTCATCTTCGTTACTGAAGCTTCAAAAGAGAGCCGAGCCTGATTCTACGCTTCCAGACACTCTTCCTACTATCAACGAGTACGGAACGCTCAAACCTGAGCAGGCTCAAGTCCCTAAACTGGACACAGACGCTCTTCGACGTCAGCAAGCTTTCATCGGTGGGAGGTTTGCTCCTAATCGAATCAATGGTCCTCTACGACTGACTCAAGGCCAAGCTGCGTCTTTGCCCGATGTAGTCCCGACTCAATCTACTGCGGGTAAAAGTTCGTGGTTCTCCAACTTCCGCCTGCCTTGGTCCCGAAACCCGAACTTACCTCCTTCAAGCACTCGTCAAATGAACCAGCTACTTCGCTATCCGCTCCCTAAATTATCAGGCCGAAATGGTCCACTGCTCAGTCCAGCTCCGTTCAGAACAGAATTCGACGCGGTCAAGCTACCCGGGAACGGCTGGGACGCTCACACTATTCAACAGATGCGTGAGAGGGGAAAAGCTTACTTTGTCGAAGGAGCAAATGGTAAGGTGTGGTGGCAGAATCCAGCCAATCATGGCCCGACGCAGTTTATCAAGGTCAAGGATGGAATGGCAGCGGATGTTAGAGATACAATTGGAAAGTATGTGTATCCGACGGTGGAGACACCAAATTATGCGTTCAGTAGCAAGATGATGGGTACAGAGGCAAAGTCGGGTGGTTCTTGGTTGCAAAGGTTGACGGAGGGTGCGAGAGGATGGTTTGGAAAGGCGTCGAATGCGATCAAGTACGCTAGAGGACCGTAAGCAGCCTCCAATCCTTGCGATGGGGTGAGTGCGTCTGAGCTGGCATCGACGCTCTCTTCAGCTTCTATCGGAACCACATGCTTGCTCGTCTTTGTTGCACCGTCATCTTTCCCATTCATCGCTAAGCACACGATTGGTTCTTGTATCAGTGCCTCCCTGTACTTCCTCCCTTTCTTTGTATTCCCTTCCACCGCGCCCCGAGAGTCTCACTAGTCTATCTGCAATCAATCCCTCTTCGTCTACCTGTCACTTGGCCTGAACACTGAGGCCGGAAGTGATCTTGGATGCCGTCTTATCCGACTCTTCAACCAATCCACCTTGTTATCGTCAAAGCACGTCTTCTAACCCACCTTACCCACCGCCAGCATTTTGTTTAGCGCCAACCTCATTTAACACGTTCCTGAGCTTGTCACTTGAACCTCTCTGGTTGTTTGTCGCAACCGTCGCGGTTGGGTAGTATTGACTAGCAAACCCACAAAACCACCTTTCATCACTACTCTAAAATTGGAACAATAATGGAGATGAAGTTGCGGTGGGCCTGTTGCCGGATTCGATTAAAAGCTGAGTTGAGGGACGTTGAGCGGGATTGAAGGTACCGATGCTAACCCTGATCGCGACTGTTGCTGTGACACCAAAAAAACTTATAAAGGGAGGCGTTTCGGGCGATCAAGTCCATCTTGCTCGCTCTTTGCCACCTCTTCCTTCTCTTGCACGGTTTGTGTTCCTCTGGTAGAAACACCTCGCTTCCTGATCCACCATGATAGTACCATTCCCTTTCGTTCTTTTACTCCTCCTCACCCTCTCCTCCAGCTTCGGTTTGCACCATCCAGCGTTTAGCAGAGGCCAGCTCAACCGTCGTTCACCACCACCCTCTCTTGACCGCTCCCTCTCGTTTCCTCCGTCAAACCTCCCCCCCTATTCCCCTCCTTCGCCAGGTTTGCAGCGCGGTTCATCTTCCCCCGACTCGCTATCATCAGAGCTCAGTTTCAAATCGGCATTGGATAGATCAGAGTGGTCTGATGGAAGTTCTGCTCCTGGATCACCTTCGGCTGGATCAGAGAGTAGTGGTCGATTTGGACCTTTTGAATACCCAAGTCCTAGTGGAAGTCCTGCTTCAGAGATATCGAGTGGTTCAGGTAGTGTAAGATGGGCTGATACACCCGAAAGAGAAGCTCAGGATAGATTTGTTTTCAAGCCCGAGAAAAAGAGAGTTTTTGGTGGTATTGCTCGTCCTAAACCTCTGCGTCTTCGAATTCCCAAAGTGGGTGGTGGTATTGCAGGTCAAGCTGGAGCACAAGTCCAAGTTCCAGAATTAGCTCCACAGGATAGACTGCAATTCACCCCCCTACACCAAACCATAATCGATCCCAATATCAAGCTCACCCACCCTCCTGGTTTCGCCCTTCCGCCCACCCATCCAGTTCTCTACTCTGTCCCACTTTCAAATGGTGGATTCGACAACACTTTGTCTTCTCCCGCCAATGCGCGTATCAAAGCTGCTATTTCTGCACTCCCTTCCGATCCCGACAAGTTTGTGCTTGTTTCAATGCGCGATCCTTCAGCACCAGGTGGTTATCAAGTGTACAAATACTTTAACAAACCGTTCACTGCTTATGCTAGGTCAAGAATTGATTACGTACCACCTTTGGAGAGAATGGACACGGCTGATACCGAAAGAACTTATCAAGACAGGCCCGAAAGGTCGGAGGCCAAGGTGAGAGGGTGGTTCAGGCCGAGGCCGATCGCTGCTGGTGGTGGTGGTGGTGGTTGGGGAGAAAGAATGCAAGGGATGATGGGTAGGATTCGAGGTGTTGGTGGTGGTTGGAGAGAAAGAATGCAAGCGATGACGGGCAGGATTCGAGGTATTGGTGGTGGTTGGAGAGAAAGAATGCAAGCGATGATGGGTAGGATTCGAGGAGTTGGTGTAACCAGAGGGGATGTTCAAGAGTCTTCGCAGCGTGACACAGGTTGGGGTGGACGAATGAAAGGTGCTATGGATCGGGTCAGACAGGTTGGCAGCAGAGTAGGCGATAAAGTAACGAATTGGTACAAAAGTGTCAACCCAACGGCTGGTAGGGAAGTTGTGAGACCTGTCCGACGTTAATCTTGCACATTCCACATTCGTTGATAGCGTGATAGAATAGTTGCATTACCTCTCAGTTGCGTCGATCGAATTGATAGGATAGAAAACCTTATTAGCAGCTTTAACAACATCACTCTCGCCCGGAGCACCTCCTCCGATCACCGGGGGGTTACTCCATTGAGCATATGTCATCCATCGACCCTTTTCCCCTCGTCCACCCTCTCCATCCGTCTCACCGTCGTTCGCAATGACACTTTTCCTACCCTTCCCCTTTCCCGTCTTTCCCCTCGCTACCTTCTCCCTCCTCACCGCCTCTCTGGCACTGAATTCGGTCACCCACATCACCCCAGCCTGTATCGCTAACAAACTCTTATCCACCTCTCCACCATCGGGAAGAATACGAACAGGAACATCAGCAGGAGCCAAAGGTCGTAGTTCATTACAAAGCCTTGGTTTCATTCCGACAAGATTAGCTAGACCACCAGAGAGAACGATGTTGCTCCACATCATATCGCCTGCTCCAGCCAACGAGGTGGGAAGGGAAGAGATTGACGAGAGGATTAACTCGGGTAGAGGTTGTTGATCAAGAGAGAGAGAAGAAGGGTTGAAAAGATGTTCGATGATCGAGTATCGTTCCGAGGTTAGAGTTAGGGATTGGGGGTCACCTTGTTCCCCCTTTTCCTCTTGCTCCTGTTCTCCTTTCTTCGATACAGCAGAGTGAGTAGAGGTCGCGATGAATTCCGAATCCCGATCATCTATCTTGCTCCGCTTCCGCCTTTCGCCATCTATCTCGCCACGTGCACCAGGACCTTCTTGAACATATCCATACCTCGCTCTCTCGCTCTCCCCATCCCCCGCCTTCTTACTAGCACCGCCTCCGTAATCAGGCAACCTCCAAACAATCCCCACTCGCTTTTCCCGTCTCCTCTTTCCATATTTCTCCAACAAAAGCAGATCCTCATAGCTCCACTCTTTTGCATCCTTCTTCCGCACCTTCTCCAATTCCCTCTGCACCTTTTCTCTCCCCCGATAGACACGCTTGCCTTCTTCAGCGGCAACAAAACTAACCTTCTCGAAAATATAACTGATTAACCAGCTTTCATCCATCATATCCAACTGCCCAAAGGAGAGGGTTTCTTTGAGGAGGTTAATGAGCATTTTACCGCCAAGTTCGAGACGACGAACAGAGGCAAGATGAGGTTGCGAGTTGATTATGGGGATGACATGGCAGTAGGAGTAGCCGAGATCGAGGATTAGCATGGATTGCGGGCGAGGTGGGGAGATGATACGCGCAAGTGATGGTTCCGCTGAGGTGGTTCTTGCTGGACGGACTGAACGGGAGGGAGAGGAGGCGGTAGTAGGTTCTTTTGAAGGTTGGGGTTGAGGGGAAGCGTCTTGCAATAATGTCGAGTTTGAGGGCGAAGGGGAGAAAACATCAGTACCGATTCCGATAAGATTAGCAGCACTAGTCCTCCAGACAGCAGTGGCGCCATATTGTTCGAACAGCATCAAATCGATTGCATATTGCACCGGCTCGGGATTCAAATAAGCCTCTGTAATGACTACTGCTTTCCCAGCTAGTAACTTTGCTTTCCCTTTCTTCTCGTTTCCTCCTGTGTTGGCGAGGTGAGTGGTGAGCACATGATCCCAAATCGTCTTCTGAGCAGCCCAGTCTACAATTACTCCGCTTTGGTGCGGCAATCGTAGATGCAAGGCTGCGTAATCGTCGAGTAGATTGTGGATGTGGGATGAGACGAAGATGCTCGTCTTGGACCCAGGTGCAGGGCCAGTAGGCGAGGTATGGGATGGGATCACATGCGGGGAGCGGGTACGGGCGATTGCGTTTGGGTATATCTCGATGGGTATGCTGGAGGCGAGGTTGTGTAGGTCGATGCTGGAAGAAGCAGAGGCGCAAGTGGAAGAGGAGGCAAGGGGGAAGGGATATGGAATGGAAGCTATCCGAATGTTTTGTGCTCCATTCTCGATGATGATGATTGTATCTACTCCTGTCAATGGGTCGGAAGTAGCTGATTCTGCTAGTGATGGGCTTGCGGATGGCATCGTTGCCCCTGTACCCGCTCGAAACAGATGTGGTTGTTTCACAAGGTGGTAGTGCGAGTGTAAGTTGGGCAAGATTCTGAAGATTGATTGGACCCTGAATTGGGTTTTCTCTGTGATTTGCACTAAAATGTAACAGAAAATAGAAAAGAAAGGCTCCGCCTCACTTGATCATCAATCCCTCCTCCCGCACCACCATCATCACCACCATCCTCACTTCTGCAGCAAGTTCCGACTAGGAAAAAGCAGTAATGTCGTTCGGTAGACCACCCACATTCTCAGACTTTAAAGTTTCTCCTCCTGAACGTGGTTCTTTTCCTCTTGATCACGAAGGTAAGCTTCTCCTCCCTTCCCTTGCTTCTCTCTTTTACCCCTCCCCGTATCGCTGCTGACTCATGTCTCTGTGTTTGCGATGTTGCTAGGAGAATGCAAACATATCATGCAAGAATACATGAATTGCATCAAATACAACGGTAACGATAATGGGAAATGTCGACATCTTTCTCGTTCCTACCTCCAATGTCGTATGGATAAAGGTTTGATGGAATCCGACGATATGGATAATCTCGGCTTTAAGGATGTCATCGATCCACCCAGTCACTCAACTAATGCGGCGGCGAACAGAGCTGCTAGTCAAGGGAGAGGAGCGTTTAGTGGAGGTACACCAAGTTATGCTGGCGATACTCATGGTGCCGAAGGAAATGTACAAAGTGCTAAGGCGGCGGATGAGAAAAATAGAGGTCCACGGGCAGGTGAGAGCCACTCGAGAGGTCAAGCAAGTAAACAAGCGGATAGTTATGCTGGTGATAGTCATGGTAGAACTGCGGGTGGGAGACTTGTCTAATCAAATAGTGAGGTTTCGGGCGCACTGTCAATGTTCAGCTCAGCCTCGGCTAAGACCTCAACATTTAGTTGAGTTTGAATTTCATTTAACTGAGCTGAATGAATGAGTTGAGTGTTGGTCGATGTTGAGCTCTATTAGGAGCAGCTGAATGGACTTGCAACATTCAACTCATTTGTTCAGCTCGGTTTTTCATGTTGTTTTTGTATGGAATGTAACATATATTGATTACTAATGATGAGTGAAGTGTGAAAGTATAGTGAGAATTGGGTATGTGGAGTCAAACAGGTGCAGTCTCATTGCCATTGAGGCATGGTGGTAGTACTACCATCATATCACTGCTACCCCACACTCCCAGAAACCTTAAATTTGCAATTGTATTGCCATTCCGGAGCTGCACAGAGGCTCTCGGCACAATCATGCAGGCTTTCAACACTGGAGACATGCTTTCTGAAGATATTTTTGACATTGTAACCTTAATTGCCACCATGCAGTGGGCCCCACCAACCAACCTCAAGCCACAGACCTACACCATCATCAAGCTGTCACTTGATGATGCTCACTTCCTTGCTGACACAGGCTACACATTTGCACAGTTTGAAGCAATTCATCATGCATTGAAGATCCCAAATCCTGTGTGAACACATGAGCAAGACTGTGTTGACAGCAAGACAACCTTCTTTCTGCTGTGTTGCTTCTTCTGAGGCCAGTCTCTGTGGTCTTTGGAGGGACAGTATGGTTTTGCTCACTTGGCAATCAGCAAGCTCATTCGGCATCTTAGCAGATGGTTACACAAGCAATGGGGACACCTGCTTGACATCCAATCACTGTGTCACTGGCTTGTATGTCCCTGGAAGCTGGAGGAGTATGCTGCAGCCATGCAGTGGAAGTTCAAGCTTCCGAGGTTCTGGGGTGCAATTGATGGTACCGTTCAACTGATTGCAATGCCTGTGCTTCAGCAAGAGACTGTGTATAATGGTCACAAGCAATGTCATGCTCTCAAGTACCAGTTCATCTCATTGCCAAATGGGTTGATCTTCTGCTTGGTACCATATGCTGGGCACCATCACAATGCATACATTGTTAACAATACTGATCTCATCAGCTGGGCTTGACAGCATGCCAAGAATGAAGCCAGCAAGCAGATGTATCTGTATGGTGATCAAGCATATGGCAACTCAGATGCGATTGTCATGGCTTTTGGAGGTAACATCATCAATTCAATGCAAGATGCCTTCAATCATATCATGAACAAGTTTTGTATACAAGTTGAATGGTCCATTGGCTATATACCTTGCCAATGGCTGTGCTTCTCTGTCAAGCAGGAGCAGAAGACCAGGTTAACACCAGTGGGACAAGATTGGCTTGTTGGCATCTTGCTGTATAATGCCAAAACATGCATCATCAGCAATCAAGTCAGTGAGCAAATGGGTTGCACACCACCTAGCCTGGAGGAGTACTTCTCCAACTGCCGGGTAATGCAAATGATGGTTTCACTGGATCCAACACTTCCTCAAAGTGGGATTCCTTCACAGAGCATGGCAGACAACAAAGACAAAACACTTGTAGAGCATGAACTTTAGTATTGCAATGAACTATATACATTAACTTGATCACTCTGGGAAACCACCAAAGATGCCTGTGCATGGTTGAGAAGATGCTTGAGTGCTGTGGCAAATAAACCTTGAAGGTGATGTTGGCTCCAAAGGTATAGAGCCCGAGACATAGCACTCAGTGTTTGGTGTAGCTTCTTTGCTGGTGGTTGGTAGTGAAGAAGCTACTGAAACCTGTCAATGTCGAGCTGTTGGTTGTCCTGGTGGTGCTGCTGCATTGTGGCTCTGCAGCATGCTCATCATTGACTCCATCATTGACTCCATCCTGCTGCTTTGGCTCAAGCTTTCCTGCAATTGAGTCTCAAGCACATGCATCCATTCCTGGAAGTCCATCTGAACTCATGTGTTGATGTCAAGCTGAGCATGTGAGATCTGCAGTTGGGCATCAGCTTGTTCCTGCATAAGTCAGAGCTGACGATCCCAGAAGCTTTGCTTGTGCTGCCAATGACACTTGAGGCTATCAGCAAGAGAGCCTAGAACCTTGGCGGTATGGTTCCTGGGCCTCTTTCGCACCTGCAGGTCAAGGGTATCATTGCCTGACTCTTCTGTGCCTGACATGTCTGTGTTGCTGTGTCTTTCACTTGGTGTTGCCATTGATCTTGTTGCCAGTGTATCATCTTCCACTGTTTCTGCAATGGTAGCAAACAATTGCCAATCCTGCTCCACTGGTGTTTGCTCACCCCAGTGGTGGCAGTGTCCTGGTGTCAGTGTGCTCTGAATTGAGTTTGATTGCCAACTTGCAGGCATGCCAAGTGTGGCATTGTAATCATTGATTAACTTCTCTGTCAAAGTAGTTGTCTTGACAATACCAGTTGACCAAGCATTGAGCTTGTTGCAATCATGGTGCTTCTTTGCCATCTGTTGCCACTTCTGCTGTATTGAGTTGATATCATGGATGAACAGGCCTTGCTGTTGACATGCAATAGTACACTCTTGATGTATTGCTTCCCATGCGTGTTTCTTGCCTACATTGTTGCTGTAATGGTTTGGATTGTGATTGAGAACAGCCTTGGTGAGTATCTCCATTGATGCTGCATTCCAATGAGGAGGACCCAATGGCAGTACTTGAGACACAGACAGCAAAGGAGATGCTGCTGGATAATGATCTTGTATTGCTTGAGAACCAGATGAACTGGCTACAGGAGTTGAGACTTGTGAGCTATATACATTCGGCACTTGTGATTGTGGAGGACTTGATGGCCAATTGCTCTGCAAAACAAATTGCTCGTGATCATCATCGATCTGATTGACAAAGTTTGTGAGCTCACCACTGCAATTGAGAGACTGCAGTGATGCTCAAACATCAGGAGGCAGCGAGCTGAGTGCAAAAGCAGTGTCTTGACTGCTGCTCATGCTGCTAACAGCTACGGTGTGTGTGACTGTGGAGTATATTGAGCCAGGAATGCAGGGTAAAAGATTCTGAAGACTATGAACCTTAATTCTATTTCATATGCCGGCCTGTGCCTGTTTGCAATGACAAGTACTACCATCAGCTGGTTACACAAACTTAGACTCATATTGGATCTGAGGCATGTGGAATGGTGAGCAAATGCTTATTCATCACAATCACGTGTCACATGTAAGTAAATTTTTTGAAATTGTGCAGTCTGGAAACTGAGTTAAACAGAGGGAGCAAGCTGAGTGTTGGCTTCCTCCAAACCACCACCATCTCCACCTCTCTGTTCAGGTACAACTCTGGTAAGTTCCCAAAACCTCTCTAATACCTCAGTAGCAAAAAAAGAAAGGTTCGAAACAAAGTCACAACAATACTGTACAGCATGTGATGAAAAGTCTTTGAATGTTCAGATAATTTCATTAATAAAACCTTTAACTCTCTATTTGCCTGTCATCATTGTTGAGCTGTAGCACTGCCATCATACTAATCAAGAAACCTTAAAACTTCGTCATGGTGGGCTCCAAGGAGCTCTCTGAAGCTGATCAGGCTTTGATTGTGTGATTGCGAGATCTGGGCTTCTCCTACAGTCATATTGCTTGCACTATTGGATGTGCAAAAGCCACAGCCTTGAACACTGTCCGGAACTTCAAGGAGTGCAGAATGCTCCAATCAGCACCAAGATCCAGCCGTCTGCTGATCTGGACAGCTCGACAACATCATTATCTGGTCTGCAAAGCGTTAAAAGAGCCATTCTTATCATGGAAGCAGCTGTCAATGGTGTTAAATGGCATCCTGACTTCTCAGATGCATCAGGTAGCATACCAGGAAGGTCTTCGACACCATGTAGCACTCAAAAAGCCATTCCTGACAGCTGTCAACAAGTGCAAATGTCTCAAGTGGGCAGAGTCCAACCAAGCAACAGACTGGAAATGAGTTCTATTTACCAACAAGGCAGCTGTCAAAGTTGGCCATTGGCCTGGTCAAATTTGGGTTAATGAGATTGATGGTGAGATGTCCTGGTATTGGTACCTGTCCATTGCTATTGGGCAGTGATGCTACCGATATTGGGAAATACAATTGATACCTTTACCAAGTGCTTGTGTTAACTGACAATCGCCATCGATTGTCAAGTATTGGTGGTCACAACTACTCCTTCATCAGGGGCTGTATCACAGTTGTTATACCTGTGGCCTTGGTAACAGCAGTGACTACATGAGTAGTGATGACTATCAATTTACTAGTGTTCTAGCATGGTCACACTTTGCAGACTCATTGATGTCAGGTCGATTGTTTATTATAGCCAATGACTCTTGAGGGTCTGTGTATGAGAAGTGGCTATCAGTAACATATAGGTAACAATCGCTGTCAATTGTTAACTGTTGGGTAGGAGAAGTAAAGTCTTGATTCAATGATTCTAAGTGCGGATAGATACATGTATACCAGGTGCTTATATACCTTATGCCCCCCCCCTCCATTGTGCACTTGGCACAGTGTTTGCTTCTCTTGCTGCATCATGTTGAGGGGTAGCATTTGTCATGGGTGTTGTGCCATTGTGACTGTGTGATGGTTCATCTGTGGTTTGAGTGGTCACGATGAACCATGCTCAGCAATCGTACCAAACCTCCTACAACTCATGTTGCCTGTACATCCTTGTGTGTCCCAATCATCCTTTGCAATGACTTGCAACCACACGGGGAAACTATAGGTATGTCATTGTTTCTTATCATGTGACACACTGTGTGTGCCTTGGCAATTGGTCACATGTTGCCATCGAAAGTGGTCCATATGTGAGGAGTACCCCATGTCACTTATGCAAGGGGTGTCCTGTGTCCCCATATGCAAGGGGTATCCCATATCCCCATCAGTGATTGATGGGAGGCCAACAATATCATGGTGATACTGGTGTGTCATCATTGGTAACTTGCAGTCTGTGAGGACTTGTATAGTATCCATGGGGACTTTTATGGTAACCACACCAACACACAACTATTGCTGGCAATAGTTGTACTTGAGTGGCATTTCCACATTAATTGTGTCAAGAGTCTGTGGTCACTGCCAATAATGCACTATTGATGATGTCTATGTTAGAGTGCGAAGCTGTAAAGGTTTATTGGTCATCCATTGGATTTCCAACATGGGTTACCCATATCTCCACTGCCCAGTATGACCTCCAAAACGTTATTCCAATGTTCCATTCTGAGCATTTCAGCATCCACATGTGGGCTGCCATTGCTTATAACTTCAAATCTCCATTGTAAGTGATCCCATTGGCTCCTAGCAGCTCGGATGGCACCAGACATGCAAAAGCCGAAACCTTAACTGTGGAGAAATATGCTGATTTGATCATTGACAGACTGTTAAAGTCTGCAGTTGACAGCTGTACTGAGTTGCTGGGACCAATGACAGTTGTCAAAGATGGCTCTCTGGTCCATCAAGGTCTTGTAGCTTGTTGTCGACGTCAACAACACCATATTGTTCCACATGAACACCCTCTGTTGTCACCAGACCTTAATCCTATCAAAAACTTATGGTATGTCTTCAAAAACCTCTTAGGTAAGCAACAGCCACTTCCATGGACCTGCCCTGAGCTTATTGTGGCCACAGAGCACATCTGGAATGAGCAAATGACACTTGAACATGTCAATGCAGTGATCAAGTCGATGGAGCAGCAAGTCAGTCATGTGCTTGAACATCATGGAGGCCATCTAAAGTACTAGTATTGGGTCCAAATCTCATTGCAATCAAATCTGATCATCTCAGACTATCTCACTGTGTGTTTGCTGAGGTCTGAAGCTTGATCGACATGTAGATACAATGGATGGAAAAGTGTGCTATCGGACAAGTTGATTGATTATCTACTGGACGTGTTCAAAGACTTTTTGTCACGTGCCGTACAGCAGTGAGATTTGTGTCGAGTGCGAAACATCAGGATCAGTTGTGATTTCGAGGCACCCAAAAATCGAGCCAAAAATCTCACAATGACTTTCAATTGAAACAAAAATCACCAAAACACACGTATGATAAGATCTTACAAATGACGACGACTCGATCACTTGACGCTCGCACTTGCCAGCCTACGAGTACTTGTGTACAAACTCGGTATGGAACTTTGCATATCTCTCGATAAATTCGTCCGTTTCTTTTGCCAGCACTGTCGTTCTAAAAAAGCAAGCACCCGTATCTTGTTCGGGCATCTTACCAAATCCACTACCCGGAACCACACAGATTCCTGTGGCATCTAGCATTTGCAAGCAGTAAAATTCATCCACCTTCTTTCCGCTTTGCTCTGCCGCTTCATGTGCTTTCTTTGGCAATGTGACTCGGGGGAAAAGATAAAGTGCACCCTGGGCAGGATCGACTTGAACTCCTGGCAACTCGGCGAATTTACTAGCCATCTTGTCTGACCTTGCTTTGAGTGTTGCATTAATTGCTTCAGTTTCCTCTTTGTAAAGAGCGTACGAGGGGGAACCAGGGGTTGGGGGTTTGACAAGCATGTCTACTCCGATTTGACCCTGGAGGGAAGGACAGAGAGAGATCGAGGCAAGTTTGTAAATCTCGGCTTCGACATCAGGATCGATATTGCTAAGTTCAAAGTAGCCTCCACGTCGACCGCATTCGCCAGAGACACCTTTGGAGATGGAGTGGAAAGAAACGAGTTCTACTTTTTCAGCGATGATGCGTTCATCGGCGTTGTTGGAGCAAGCGAAATCCATAAGAACCTTTTTGAAGGAATGGAACGGTCGTTGATCAGGTTGATAGATGTTTGCCTGATAAACTTCGTCTGCGAGTAGTACAACACGTTTGTTATACGCCATCCTGATCAAATCCTGAATGTTTTCGTACGACAGACACTGACCAGTGGGGTTACCAGGATTGATCACCGCACAAGCACGTACATCGACTCGATTGTTCCTAGCCTCATCCATGCTACGTGACATGGCCTCAACATCCAAGGACCAATCATCGAACGGATTCAAGTCGTACTTGACCGGTTGAGCATTGTACAGTGCCAACGCAGCACTGTATAACGGATACTGGGGAATAGGAATCATCACTCCACTCTGAGGACCAGCAATGATGACCTGCAACAATAGCTGGACTCCTCCACTTGCACCGGTTGTCAAGTAGATAAGTTCCGGATCTGAGGGGTAACCATCGCGTTGTTGGATGAATTGAGCAACATGCTTACGAACAATAGCAGCACCTTTGGAATGCGAATAGGCCCCAACACTTCCGATATCTTGCAAGAGTAACTTTGCTCTCTCCTGAGTATCTTTGGGGAAGATCCTATCGATGCCGGGTTGATCCATGAGTTCGGGGTATTCGGTGAGTGCAGCGACTTGACGCCAGAAAGTTAAAGGCTTCTGGGCAAGGTAAGGCTGCTGTTGAGGGTTACCGATGTTAGCAGCGACGACCGAGGGAAAGGGAAGGTTGGAGTCGCCTTGAGCGATTTGAGCAGCATACTTGTTGGCACGGTTGGAAATCTCACCACGGACGGCGTACTCGGCTTCGAGGACGTGTGGGTTGATGGTTTTGGTGGTCAATACCGGCTTGTAAGCAGCCTTGTTGGAGGAGCAAGAGAAGTGACGAGAAGTGGAAGCCTGGGTGGTGTAAGAGGATCCATAGGCAGAGCAGAGAGAGGAGGCGGAGGATCGGGAGAGGGAACGATCTCTAGCCTGTTGCTGCATTGTTGAGGAGGACATGATGGCGAAGGTGGAAAGAGCTCGACGAGAGGATGACGAGGCGGAGAGGGGGATGGCGGTGGAAGAGAGGAGGGAGGAGGAAGAAGAGGAGGAAGAAAGGTTGATGGCCCGGGGAAGGGCGAGACGAAGGAGAGACATGATGTCGGATTACTCGTATGAGCAGCAACCGGCTGTTCGGGCTGACGCCGAGGACAGAGGCGGATCAAGGGCACAAAATGCGGGGGGAGGAGGAGACACAGAAGCGGCTACGATGGCGGAGGTGTGTGGAGAGAGAGGGAGACAGAGAGAGAGTTGAAAGCGAGAAGAAACAGAGGAATGAGGGAAGAGCGAAGCGAAGAGCCGGGCTGAACCGGGGGGATCGCACAAGAGAGAGGGAGCGGACAAGAGAGGCAAATATAGTCGCTCTACTCCTCCGCCCTGAACGAGTCACCGTCTTTTTTTCCGTTTAATTTACCGAATTTTCGCAGCGAGTCACACGCGAGGATTTTCTCTTTAGTTGTGCGATGTCCAGAAATCTGACACTATGAAGATAGAAGGAGGCGAGTGGATTGCGCTTGTATATATCATGTCGAATGGTTTGAATGAGAGCTGAAACGATGCATAATGCTCTTCTAACGAGTTGGTCTCCAGTAAGCATACGAAGCACGACCACGCTTCATCGGTCGACCTGTTGAATCTATCTCGTCTGCGTGTCCTTGTTGCAATCCATTCAACAGCCTCTTCCTCTGGCTTTGCGAGCAGAAACGCATTGAGCTTTGCTGAAAGCGATACTCTTCCTCATCCCCTGTATCTTCGCTGCTGTCTGCACGTGCCCGACGTCGATGGCTGTCATCTCCTTCTTCTTCATCATCGTCGCTCCAGTTGGTTTGATCTAGGCGCGCTAGTAAGGCTGCTCTAGCTGACTGTCTATCTTGGTCGTCTTGCCTCTTTGCGTTGCTGATAGCCGAGGCGACCTCATTGTCGGGGTGACTGCGCTGCATGACAGTCTGCAGTCGGGTTGAGCTGCATGGTGCGTCAAAGTGGTGCTTTGCAACTGCGACTCCCTGCTCTTCTTGGCTACGCGCGCTCTCGTAAGAGCTTGATCTGGAGGCGTAACAAGATGCGACTCTGGGTGCTGCTCTTGTTGTTGGCTGTGGCCTCTGCTGTTGTTTGGCTGCGATCTGAGCTGCAAAGAGTCCACCACCGCCGCTGTTGCGAGACTCGTCAGATCGACCGTTGCTGCTTCCGGCTCCAAACTCGTCATCTGCCAGCTCAGCACGAGGCACATTCCAACCCGCGCACCTTGACCCAGAATTGCAACCTGTCGCATACGTGCTCGAAACAGCGGGAGGAAACAGCAGCTGGGGTTCAAGTCGGGGTCGACGCTCCCGGTGATAGTGAGGGTTGAGCTCATTTGTTCTTGCCCGTTCGTCTTGATCCGAATCATGGTCGTCGTCAGAATCATACTCTGGGTCGGCATACGTCACTCGTTGTCCACGGAAGACGTAAGTGATCTTGCCTTTTTCTTTGCCTGGAATCCGTCTGGCACGCTGATACGCAACATGTCCATTGGGGCCTTGGAAACCGTTGTCTGCAGGTCCACCTGCAAGGAATGGGTTTTGCGGTGAATCTCGGATCGGCATGGTCGAGGTGACTGGCTCATTGTCCACTCGAACACGTGTTGAGAAGGGTCGTGCTGGTCGGTACGCAGGTGGGTTGCGATCGCGAGCGGGTGGGGTGGTGGCATTGGACGATGATGGGCGTGGTGTAGTGTCGACGTGCAGGTCATCTCCGTGAACCGATCCTTGGGCGTCAAGATCGCTGTCGAACTCGTCATATTGGGGACGTGACCGAGGCGAGGCTGCGGCGTCGAACCGAGCACGGTGAGATGCTTGTGGATGTGAAGATGATGATGACGAGGAGCGTCGCTTTCGATCGAGGAAAGGGTTGTGATCGTCCTCGGATGCAAAATCGACACCGCTGTTCAGAGTGTCGAAGCGGTTGCCGATGTGTGCAGCTTCCAGTAAGCCACTTCTTGAGGTCGAGATAGTGGATGCAGCTGCGTATGTCGCCCAGGTGCAAGACGACGCTGATGCAGGAACCTCGAAAGCGTCGGCTTCTGAGCTGGTGCGGTGACGGCTGGCTTGTTGCTCACGTTGACGAGTTTGAGCATCATGGCGAACGTCTTTGCTCATGGGTGGAGTGAGCGGACGCACCGCACGTTGCGCTTCGGAGAGATGGTCATCATCCCGATGCTTCTTGACGGGGCTGGTGATGTGGTGAGCATGTCTCGTGCCGAAATGGCAAGGCTCAGCTTGGTCATGTGTGACGGGACGGAAAACATCGACAGCGCTGATGGCTTTGTGGATGTCGCCGACGCGTGGTGGGTCCGACTTGTGCGTCCTACCGGATAAAGGTGGGGAGATGAGACCTTGTTGGATCGACATGGCGAGAGACCAAGCTTGGTTCCGAAGTAAACCTTCTCTTTCGAGGCCGGCAGTGGATGTGCTGATGCCAGGGTGAAGGCTGCGCGGCGTGCGTGTGTGTTACGATGATCAGAAGGTCATGAACGAAAGCGGATGGCGTCGAGTGGTGTAGTGAAGCGTAGATGCCGGGTGTGTTGAGGATGGCCTGGAATTGGATTGTAGTAGTGCGGATGGTCCGGATCGAGAGAATGCTGTTGGTATAGGCAAGATGGCCGAATAGGAATGCGAACGAAAGATGCTAGTCTGGCTGAAGATCAAGTAGAGGGAGAGAGTCTAAGCAGATGTTGTAGTGCAGAGGATCCGAAGAGAAGCCGAGTGACAGAATCCAAGAGCGAAAGCTATGCAAAGCTTTTGTGACGAGGTCTTTGGCAGGCACGCATGAGAGTTGTCATAAGGCCAAAAAGAAGAAAGACCCGCTGCTGCTGCTCCACTTTGCCGACGTGCCTTGCTGACCACAGTATGGGCCTGTGCGAGACAAGTCACGCTTTGCTTTTCGCGTAAATTGGCGAGGCGAGCGCGTCTCTCTGAGGAATGCGTGTCGCGTAAATGAGCCAATCGGGATTGCACCGATCGGGCGACTTGATCTCACACACAGCCATAACTCCGATTCCGCATTGAAATGGAGTGCACAACCTTTTCCACCGGCACCAACACCATCTCATTCATCCAAGGCAACACATTCTACCTCGCGTCATTGCCTGCAACATGTCTTTGGCATCTTCCTTTGCTGCGCTCAAAGCGCAGAGGGATGCTCGACGCAATCCTTTCTCGGCAGTATCAGCTGGCGGTGACATCTCGATGCAGCATCACCATCATGGCTTTGCTTCATCTTCAGCAGCAGCCGATATGGGTCCTCCACCTTCCGGCCCGACCTCCATGCCAATTCCATCAAGCCCACCTGCGCCTTCGCAACCCATCGCCATGGGATCTAGGCCGATGGCAGATGATAACGATGATCAACACGAGCAATCGTCACGCAAGCCAAAGCCTACCAACGCCAATGCCAATGCCAAACCTGAGCCAGGCACTGCTGGCAGCAGAGTAAGACTTCCCGACATTCAGGATCTGGAGCTCCGTTTCGACCCTTGCTCGAGCGAACGAGCTCTCTTCTATGCACCTCTGCCCAAGAACGGTCCTTCACCTGCCGACTTTTCCATCTCGAGCTCTTCTTCCGCCTTCTCCCCACCGAGTGGCTCACGTTCCATGTCGTACTCTTACTCGCAGCTGCTATCCAGCTCCTATTCGGCTCCTGGTGGATGGGCAGCTGCAGGTATCACCAGCTGTCGTCCTGGCGATGTGCTCCTTCGTGTTCGTCCTCAAGTGGCTGTCCTTTCCACCGCTTTGCTCCAACAGCGCTGTTCGACTTGCTATTCACTTGCTCAGGTCTCCGACCCAGGTGTAGCCGCCAAGCTCCAAAGATGTTCGGGATGCAAGGTAGTGAGGTACTGTTCAGGTGCATGCCAGCGACGCGATTGGCCTACTCACCGCGATGAATGCAAGGCGCTCAAAGCCATGCAGCAATTGCATACGTATCGATCTGCGCTGCCTCAACAACGTCAACTCGATCAGCGTCACGCCCATCGTTACGCACAAAGCCAAGGGGGAAGTGCGCCTTTCAACATGGGTTCATTCCAGGATAATGACGAGGTGGTTGCGGCGGCAGCTGCTGGTCAACTTTATGGTCACCAGAGCGATCATGATGGCCAAGATGATGATGATGAAGAACAAGAACAAGAAGAAGCGCATAATGGTCAACGGGGAGGAGCAGCAAGCAGAGGCTCGAACAGCAGCAGCACAGACCGACTCCGTCTTCCAAGCTCAATGATGCGTGCGCTTGCTCGATGGATTTGGGCCCGAAATCGAATTAGTGGTGGCGACAAGGACAATGCTCGTGGAGAGCGAGGTGATTTGCTCGAACTTTGCTCTCATCGCCAGAGATTCGCACAGGAAGAATTGCAACAACAAGCACAGCTCGCCCTTCATCTTGCTCAGTATCTCACTGCACATGCACGTGCAAACGCCACTTTGGGGCCTGTCGCTCAAGGCCAAGCTCAGCTAGACGAGATGCTGCAACCCGAATCCACCTTCTCGCAAGCAGATGCGCTGCGAGCAGTCGGCATCGATTCAGCTACAGAGTTGCTCGACCTCGTGTGTCAGTTTGCAAGCAATTCGTTCACGCTTACCGATAGCGATTTGAACCCGTTGGGTGTATGCATGCATCCAAGCATGGCTATGATCAATCACGCTTGCACGCCGAACGCGGCTGTCGTGTTCCCCTTTGGAGGGGCCGCGAAGAAGGGACAACACAAGTGGAACGATGGACAAGATAGGATTATGCAACTCGTAGCATTGAGGGCGATTGAACCGGGTGAGGAGCTGCTTATCTCGTACGTTGACATTGCTGATACGTATGAGGATAGACGCAACGATCTGAACAAGCGATACTGCTTTGACTGTCGATGCGAGCTTTGTCGCAAGAGTCAGACCAAACTCGCTTCGGCGAATGGGCAACCGTTTGCTTCTCCTTGTTCGTCACCGATGCAACACGGACCGTATCAAGGGTTTGCAGTACGTCCGCCACAGCTCAACAATTGGATCGATCCTCGACATGCTGTATGGTGCCCGCAACGATGTGGTGGTTGGATAGATGGTTCAGCCTTTGGGTCGGCGGATAATAGTGCGGCGCAAGCATCATCGACACGAGCGGACAAATGCAACCGGTGTCACTCTTTATCCAAACTCACTCCAGCTGATGTTGCACAAGATACACAGCATGCAAAGCAGGTTCTCAAGCAAGCATCACGATTGTTGGATCGAGGCGATTCCGAGACGGCATGGAACCAGTGTGCTGCTGTACTACCTGTGCTAGTGGAGCGATATCCACCTTCATGGCAGCCTCTGTTCCAGTTGTTACGTTTGGCAACCACATGCTTACTTGATGCTGGATCGTTCTTGTTGTCACTCGGATCATCCGATCCTACCAAGGAGCAGGCAGCGATCTACTGCTTTGACGAGGCGGTAAGAATGCAGATGCTTGTAGTCGCAGCAACACAAGCTTCCAACACACCGATCTACCCAAAAGGTCATCCAGCACGAGCCATCGCTATCGCGACTCTAGCCAAGCTTGTACTGGCGCAACTTGACCATGCACATCGTATGCGCCAGCGTGAAGCCGAAACCAACGCAGCTATGCAAATGCATCCAGCACTGCCTCAGATGCCGGTTTGCCGCGCTGCAGTGGAACAAACCGCTGCGAGAGGCGATCAGAACACACTCTCGATCTTTAGAGATCCTCCTAGTGTGCCCGAGGAGATGCGAGTCGAGCTTGCCCAACAACTTCTTACTCAGTCGGTTGAGGAGCTTGATATTGGGTTTGGAAGGTCAAATCAAGGTGGAAGCACGGGCAGAGAGATAAGGAAAGCATTGGGTGATATGGAGGACGACATTGCGCTGTTGAAGCAGACTAGCTCGATGTCAGTGTCATGATAAAGCGGCATTTGTGGTAAAGGTGTAAGGATGAAAGCATCTAACATGCGCTTCCCCTCCAAAAAAAAAACCAACAAAAAAACAGGGTTCGACTGTGTGTGTCTCTGAGCGCATAAGAGCTGCGAGTGAAGACGCGTCCGTGCTCAACGCGCGACCGCGACGCTCTCTCTCCTCTCACTCCTCCAACACGTTTTTCAACGCCTTTCAATTCCATCATCACTCAGCTCAGCTTAGCTTCACCTCAACCATCATCTTGACCATACACCCCAGCGCCCCATACAGTAGCCACCAGTCGATAGCGGCTGTCATTGCCAGCCAACAGCTTCACTGCTAGCGCACACCACCAACATCATGGCGACAGCTACCTCCACCGCCAGCTCTTCTTCCTCGACGGGGCTGGCCACCCGGAGGCAAGCACTTGCTCGTCTCTCGCTCAAAGGCAAGCTCTACCAAAAAGGCTCTTCGACCGATGCACTGCTCAAACGCGTCAAGCAGGTCCGCACAGAACTCAGCGAAATGGATCAAGACGCTGTCGACGTCAACTCTCTCAAAGACATTTGCAAAGAACTCGTCACTCCAGCACTTATGCTTCACAAGGACAAAGCTGTCAAAGCCAACGTTGCCTGTTGCTTGGCCGACATGCTAAGACTCTTTGCTCCCAACGCTCCTTTCACACCAGCTGAACTTTGTGACATTTTCCAATTCTTCCTTCATCAACTCACTATGCCTCAAGCCGGATTGTCTAAACCCAACGGTCCACAATACGCCGAGTACTTTTATCTGCTAGAGTCGCTTAGCAACGTCAAGTCGGTCGTGCTCGTCTGCGATCTCAGCAATGCGGATGAGATGATGACCGACTACTTTAAAGCCTTTTTGGATCTCGCAAGACCAGATATGTCTAAGAATGTCGAGATTTGCATGGCGGATGTTTTGGTGCAGCTCATCGACGAGTGCGTCACTTTGCCATCCGAGGTTCTCGAACTTTTGCTCGCCAACTTCACACCAAAAGCGGTCAAGCACAATCCTGCAGCTCATCGCCTTGCCGTCGAGGTCTGTTCCAATACCAAGGATCGTCTCCAGAAGAACGTTGCGCAATACTTTAACGAGGTGATGGTTTCAGCTTCGCAAGAAGACGATCAAGACCAACGAATCGAAACCTTAAACACTGCACACTCGCTTATCGTCCAGATCAATCGCGTGGTTCCATCGCTTTTGCTCAATGTCATCCCACAGTTGGAAGAAGAACTACGAGCAGAAGATGTTCAGCTTCGCATTCTTGCAACTAGAGTTTTGGGTCAGATGTTTGCCGAAAAACCTTCTTCCACTGCCGGCGAGACGAGCGATCTTGCACGTCGTTATGCGGGCACTTGGAGAGCATGGCTTGGTCGTGCCAATGACAAGTCATCCAGTTTGCGTGTTGTTTGGGCCGAATCCACCAAGCCTCTCCTAGTTCACCATCCGGAATTGCGCCATGATCTTACGCCGATCATCGAAAACAAACTTCTGGAACCGGACGAACGTGTTCGTGCAGCAACCGCCAAGGTGCTCGGCTCTCTCGATTACGAAACCGCCCTACACCATGTAGCAAAATCAACTTTGCTTAAGCTCGCGGATCGTTGCAAAGACAAAAAGACGTTGGTTAGGAGGGAATCGCTAGAAGCGGTGGGCAAGTTATTCGACATGGCTTATTCCGAGATCGAGGATAATGATCCTGCCGCTATCCAACAGTTTGCTTGGATCCCACAGGAGGTTTTCAAGTGTCTGTATGCTGGTCAGGTCGATTTGCAACTGCTTGTGGCGGCAACTGTCGAGAAGTACATTCTTCCCATCCCTAGCAATTTGGACGAGGATGAAGCTGCCTGGGTTCATCGTCTTTTGCTTGTTATCAAGTATTTGGAACCAGAGGCAACAAAAGCTTTGCTAAGGTTGACCAACCTTATCTATGCAAGACCTGCGTTGCCGGATAGGTTCTTGGACTGTTGCGAGCAGTATAATGGAGGTGATGTTGCAGCTGATAAGGATCCGGGCGTGGTAAAGACAGCTATGGCTGATCGTATTCGTAGAGCAGCTGGAATGTTTGCTGATCCCGAAAAGGCTAAGACGGATCTACATGCTTTTGCGAAGCTTAACGATACAAGGATTTATCGACTTATTCGAACGTGCTTTGACCCGCAGACCGATCTTAAGACGGCGGTTAAGAGCAGAAACGATGCTCTGCGTCGTATTGAAAATGCCAACGCTGCGATTTTGGATACGATGACGACCTTCATCCGCAGCAGTTCATACTTGATACTGAACAGAAGCGCTGTACCGACGTTGATCAAGAAACTTTCTCACACCCCCAGCAAAGCAAAGACTGCCTCGCAGGGAAATGGAGAGTCAAGCGATGCAGAAACCCACCGTTCCTCAGCCAACGAGTTACTCCAATTCATCGCAAAACGTTGCCCCGCCATGCTCGCTTTGCACGTACCCGAACTTTCCAAAGCTTTATTCGAAGAATCCAACCCCATCCTAACTCAAACCTGTCTTCAATCCCTTGCCTCCATTTCCCAATGGAACCCTACCAAAGTTTCACTCGACCGAAAAGCGGTCGAGCGCCTAGCAAAGCTCATACTCAAAGGAACGCCATTGCAGTCCAAGTTTGCATCCAAACTGCTTGCTATCGTAGCGACCGGTGGTGCGAGGGGAGGAAAGAAAGTCGCTGGTTCAAAACCCGGTACTCCCGGAACCTCGGTTTCCTCCAGCGTTGCATACGGCGTGTTGGAGGAGGTATTGGATTCACTAGCGAAACATCTGGGGACAGCTAAACCTGATCGACAAGTTGCGGTGCTTCATTCTCTCGCTCAGCTTTTTAAACATGCACCGGATGCTTCAGAAAACGTCAGCTCTACGGTGGTTAGAACGATCTTATCCGACATACTGCTGAAACCTCTTTCCGCTGCTAAGGCGAAACTTTATGCTGGTGATAGTACTTGGGTTGAAGATGGGGGTATGGAGCATGAATTGCAGTCTAAACTTCTTTCGCTCGTCGTTCTTACTCGTCGATGCGAAGCATTTGCGGAAACCGATTCTGCTTCCGAGATGGCGAAACCTATTTTCCGCCTTCTTTGGGCTGTTATCTCTGCGGGAGAAGCTAAGGCGTTGGGTACTCCAGGTGGAGCAAAGTCGAGGATGCGACTTGAAGCAGCTCTATGTGTGCTGAAATTGGCCAGGCATGCAAGTTACGATGCTTGTATTGGTAGGGAGTATCTAGATCTTGCATTTACGGTGCAGGATGAGAGCTTTAATGTTCGATCCCGGATTCTACACAAGCTTCTGACTTATCTTCAAGCGAGAAGGATTGATGCGAGGTTTTTAGCAATCGCGTTTTTAGCAGCGTACGATCCAGAAGAGGAGAATCGGAATATGGTGTTGCGTTATTGTGCTAATTCACGTGGATTGCCGGTAGAGCAGAGGTTGAAGTTGTTGGATGTATCGTTTCCACGGTTGATTCACTTGCTTGCTCATCATCCTGATTTTTCGAGGGAGACCAAGGAAGATTTGGTGCAGTTTATTCGATATATCGAGTTCTTTTTGGATGCTCTTTGTTCGGCGGTTAATGTTTCGCTATTTTTTTACCTTGCAACCAGGGTTAAGGGGGTTAGGGATGGTGAGACTCAAGGTGCAAGTGAGAATTTATATGCTTTGTCGGAGTTAGCTCAGTTGGTGATAAAGAAGAGAGCGACCGAAAGAGGGTGGACGATAGAAAGTTATCCAGGTAAAGTTACTCTACCGGGCGACATTTTTAAACCGCTACCGAGTAGAGAAGTTCAAAGAGAAATCTACGATCGAACCTATCTTCCCGGCGATTTGGTCAGACAGTTGTCCGAAGTCAAATCCAAACCTAACAAGGGAGCAGCAGCAGCAGGAAAACCAAGTAGATGGATGGGCAATATTTCTACCGCAACAAAACGAAAAGCTGTTACTGCGAAGAAAGGCGGGAAGAAAAACAAGCGTCATGATGACCTCAGTGAAGCAAACGATTCCTCGGATCTAAGCGAGTTAGAAGACTAACAGCTTTTCCTTGCATTGTTCTCGTATTCAAACATGTAAAATCCATTCTGCAAATTCCTCATCTTCAACAACCTCGACAAGTCTGAGAACTGACAGATATCCTCTGCGTAGGCTATCCATCAATTCAGAAGCAGCAACACTCAACCGCCGCAGCTAAAGCTCCTTCGTCCATGCTTTGCGTTTTGAGTCAACCGCAACCATTCACACTGCATCACAAAACCATCTTTTGATAAGAGATGAATTACAAGTTCGGCACAAGTACAAGTTGATGTATCCATAGAAATAATCCCACTTCCCCCCCCCCCTTTCTCCCTCTGGGGTTTTATCGCCAACCTCTTGCACCTCTCCCACCTTCTCTTCCCCCACTCCCGCCGTTGCTGCCTCTACCTCTTCTTCCACCCCAACCTCTAAATCCGCTTCTAGCAGGTTGTGGCGAAGGGTCTTCGTACTCTCTATACCCTTCACCTCGTCCATCTCTTATAGTAGGGCCTGGGATGGTAGAGGCGTTTGCTCTACCCCTAACCACAATCCCTCGATTGTAAGGGTCTGAAGGTCTATCATACGGTGAAACATCATCAAACTCGGTTGATGGTCGACGATAACCTCCATAATGCGAGTCTAATCTGCTAGCTAATCCACTTTCACCCGCACCAGCACCAGCACCAGCAGCGGAACAAGTAGAGGGAGAGGCTTCATCCCCCCTCCCCGCAAAGAACCTACCATCCCTTGAATCCCTAGGATATGGTTCACGTCGTTCTCTACCCCACCCTCTATCCGAAGCTTCTCGACGATCACCCCAACCCATATCTCTCTCCAAGTGTCTCGGAGGGTATTCGGCCCTACCATCTCTTTCTCTTGCTTCTCTCACTTCCCTTGCTTCAGCCCATGCATCGGCTCGTGGATCCGAATCGCGCATAGAAGCTGGACCTTTAGGTACACCGGCAAAGTTTCTTGGCGGATAAACGGCAGGCAAAGCAGAAGTGGTGGGTGTGGGAGAGGTCAACCCACTACCAACCACTGGCGAGGGATAACGAGCTGTGGAAGAAGTAGCAGAGCTGACAGAACTGGTTGTTGAAGGAGTGTTGGCTACTCCTGCAATTCCGATTCGGGCTGGAGTCCAAGTCACGGCAGTAGCAGTAGCAGTAGCAGTAGCAGCAGCGGTAGCTGGAAGGGGAGCTGCAGTTGCAGTGCTTGAAACTCCTCCTGCTGTCGCGGGTGCCGATGATGCTACCGTGGGTGTAGGCAAGTTGCTGCTTGGTGGAGACATGAATGCACGAGGTGCCTTTGGAGGGTTGAAAGCCGACGATGACGAGGTGGTGGACGAGGGTGAAGGCGGCATTCGACCAGCTTGAACTCGTGTTGGACCAAGTGACGGCGATCGCAATGGCGTAGTCATCGATTGAGCCGAGCAAGGAGATTGACCCGCCCATGAGTTCGTGTTCGTAGCGGTCGTGCTCGTAGCCCCAGCCGAGGCGCTTTGCGGTTTTGCAAAGCCATCCAACGCGGCCTGCTGACCGTCCTTCTCAGCCCCACCACCGACAAGCGACGGAGCACGAGTGTGTCGTGTCTCGAGTCGCTGCAGCAACGCAGGAGTGTCGCCACCGGCACCGGCACCGGCAGCTCCTGCTGTTCCGGCAAGGTTGCTGACCGCTGAAGCAGGCGACGAAGCATCTGCCGCAGCACCGGCGTCCGAGGATGTTGGCTGAGCAGCAGAACCTGAAACAGCTGGCTCCGAAGACTGTCCAGAGGCTGATGCTGCTGCTCCTGCCTGCTGCTGCTGACCAGCTGTCGTGGCACCGACAGGCTCTGGCGAAGGCGATTTGGGAATTTCCACCGAGCGGATAGCCGTAGGAGCCGAGATGGACGTGAATAGCATTCCGCGCGGCGCTGCACTCGTCGTTTTGCCGGCTTCTGTGCTTTCAGTTATTGCTGGTCCAGCAACGGCAGGCGCCGTCGGTGTAGCTTCCGAAGGAGTAGATGCTAATCGTGGCTCAGGGGGTCTCGTCAGGCCGGAAGGAAGCGGTTCAGTCTTCTCCGCTACAGGTGCAGATGATGGCGACGGCGCGACTTCTGAAGTAGGAGTGGCGAGTGAGGGTGTCAAAGGAGCCGACGTTGCCGAGCTAGTAGTGTTGCCGCCCTGCTGCTCCGAGACACGTCGTTCTGCGAGTCGACGCTTGTACTCGGCCAACGACAGCTTGACTCGAGGCTCTTCTTTCTTGACTTCCGGTTCAGGTGCAGGTGTAGGTGCAGGACTAGGCGCTTCTGGGACTTCTGAAGCATCTGTCTTGCTCTCACCTTCTTGCGCGGTCTTACTCTCTGCCGTACCGTGAGCGTCTTGAGCGGCGGCGCCTGTTGCTGCAGGCTGAGAGTCGCGGTCTCCAGATTGTGAGGCATCCTCCTTCTTTTGCGCTGAAGGAGCAGAAGTGACAGCACCCTCTTCATCACTGCTTGGCTCAGAGTCGGACAAGATGCGTCGTACTTTCTTGGTCTTGGTCGGCGTATCTTTCTTAGCGGCAGATGCGCGGTCGTCTGCTGCTGTTGCTGCTGCTGCTGCTGCTGCTGCAGAAGGTGTGACTCGCATCTCTTTCTTCGCCTTCTTGTCTGCGCTGACGTCCGTAGTCGCTGGCTCCTTTTTGAGGGCGGTCGGAGACGATCCCATACTGTCCAAGGCGGTGGCTTTCTTCACTGCCGCGCGTGGCGTAGAAGCACCGCTACCGATCTGTTCCAAGGTAGCATCAGCATCGTCTTCGTCTTCCTCGGAAAGCTCTTCTTCGCTCGACTCCGTGTCACCAAGATCGAGGATAGCATTGCGGTGAATGCGAGCCTCTTCCCTCTTACGACGCTTCGATGCTGATTCCTTGGGTCTCGACTCAGGCGTTCTGGCGTTGTGATCACGAGCACGCTTGGCAGCACGCTTCTTCTTGGACAGCTCGACGTCAGAAGTGCGCTTCTGGTTCTCGAGACGATGCTTCGCCGAGAGACGCGGAACGGGTGGTGGCGGACTGAGACTCGAATCCGCCGAATCCGGAGAAGGCACAGAGGAAAGCGGCGAACTCGGATCGACAATGTTGCCGGACTTTCTTCGCTTCTTCATCGGAGTCTCCATGGAATAGTCGTCATATGCCTTGTCCTCGTCCGATGAAAAGTCAATAGCTGCTCGTCCAGCTTCGGTCTTGCGTCTGCATTTTGCACCAGCCTTGCCTTTGCTTGAAGCGTCGTTGGCTTTTCGACTTTTGACGGCTCGGACCTGATCTTGCTCGTTGTCGTTGTCGGCATCGTCACCGTCTTCCTGATCTTCCTCATCCGAGACCATGCTTGCCTTGATGCGCGTTCGCATGGATCGCTTCTTTGGAGGCAGCAGGAAGAGGCCAGACAGCTCGGCATCGACAGCGCTTGCTTTGTCGCCCTTGTTGGTCGACTGTTGACGAGGACGAGTGCCATCGGCTGCATGCAGAGCATTCATGAGCTCTTCGTCCTCATCTTCGCTGAGCGTCTCGTTCTCACTGAGACCGGAGAGAGGATCTGTAAGCGAGGATGCGATCGATCTAGTGTCGTCTCCGTCATCAGGTTTGGTCGCGGCCGAGTCAGAGTCCGCTCGCTCCTCACCGTCGACATCCATGCGGTCTCCCTTGCCCTTTGCACCGCGCCGAGACTTGTCCGATCTTTCTATCGCTTCGTTGCCACCACAGCCAGCCTCGCCATCCACATCCATATGGTCCAGCAATTGCATTGTTTCCCCTTCGCCTTCCCTTGCCAATGCTTCCAGCAGTGAGGCGTCGACAGGAGAGTCTTCCTCCTTGACTGATGTTTCTGGCGTTGGTGGAAGACTGATCGATCTCCAATGTCTCTGAATGCCCACGAGCGGCGAGAAGTCAGGTAGCTTTGCTCTGCGGTTCGTCTTGCCTGGCATGGTAACGTTGAGAAGCGACATGCCGTTGCCAACACGCAACATCTGGGCCACTGCGCAATCCTGCTTGCGGCCGTTGTTGGCGCTGGCACCTCCACCGCCACCAGGAGGGGCAGCCGAGCCAATACACGCGCAGAGCACACAACCGAGAAGAGCTGCAGCTACGGTGCTCATCTTGACCGAAAACTCGGTATCGGCGTATGGGAACTCGCCCTTTTCGGCGAGAGCAACCATGTTGGCGGTGTGCTTGTCGGCATCGACATCGCCGTCGCGTGACTCGAGGTACGGATTCTGCACCAGTTCTGGCAAGAAGTGGACAATGTGCGCATCGTCCCATTCCCAACCCAACGTGATCTCATGTGTACGAGGAATGTCGGTGAGAGCGAAGAGGCCGAAGACGAGCTGCGGCTCTTCCGACCGGGGTTCAGCAGGCGGGGTATCGGCGTATCGGAGTTGTCGCATGGACAGGGCGGATGATGCAACGGCTGCTGCTGCTGCTGCTGCTGCTGCTGCTGTGGCGGGTGACTGGGCTCGTGAGCTGGTTCGAGATCGTACAGATGGCTGCCCGTTGGCTCGGAACAAGATAGGACGAAGTACAGCGTTGGGATGACAACTGAAACGGGCGAAGCGAGCCTCGTTGCCATACCTTCGAGCATCGATGGCGAGGTTAAGCGGTGCCGGGAGGAGGTGGACGTGCGGCTTGGTCGCACCAAGGGCAGCATACTGATTGATAGGATCGTTGCGGTAGGTGCTGGCGCTGTACAGCTCACCTCGGAACTCCGAGATGAAGGCACCGGCAGGGATGGATCCATCGGCGAAAAGACCGTGCATGACAGGTCTCGAGAAGGCACGAGAGGCATACCAACCTCTCTGTGGCTCGTCGGCGGAACTGTTGACATACAGGACGTTGCTGAACACACCTGCTGAGGCTGACTCTGAGATTTGCTTGACGTAAGTGCGACAGGCTAGGTCTGCTAACGATGG
Source organism: Ustilago cynodontis (assembly GCA_928865425.1). Classification (NCBI taxonomy): domain Eukaryota; kingdom Fungi; phylum Basidiomycota; class Ustilaginomycetes; order Ustilaginales; family Ustilaginaceae; genus Ustilago; species Ustilago cynodontis. The sequence goes on from CAKMXY010000013.1 coordinate 446,623, forward strand.
ACCAGTCAATTCGACAGGAACGCACTCGTCGCCTACAGCAGAGATGCCAGCAGGGAAGTCGGGTGCGATGGGTGAGCTTGGACCACGTGGCGACGACGAGGAGGAAGACGATGCGGATGAGGCGCCGGCTGGATATGATTCGGCGAAGGCGAGTTTGGAGCTGGTCGAATGTCGAGCATGGGTCGAGACTGTGGGAACGACGGCACGACCGGCTGAGCCAGGAGCAGCTCTGAGAGGGCTGCCGTCCTCCCAATCGAGCATAGCAGCGGCAAGGTTTTCGACGATGGACGGATCCGCGACGACATTCTTGTTGATAGGCGTGAACTCGACATGCCATGCCTCGAGCTGTTCTGCTGCATCGAAAGGGTCATCGAGGCGTTCGTGAGAGCTACCGGGAGTGAAGACGCCCCGGACGGGTGTCGAAACGGCAGAGGGTGTCTCGTAGCCTCGTCGGGAGCCTTTCTGGCCTTTGCGCTGCTTTCCGCCTCTTTGTGCTGCACCGGCACTGGCAGGAACCTCGGGAACGACAAACTGGGTATTGCTGAGATCAAGGGCTTGACTCGGCTTGCGAGAACGAGCTGCTGCCGCTGCTGAAGATGAGGATGAGGCTAGATTGCTGTTGGACTGCGTGGGCGCTGGAAGATGGTCATCTACCGCGAGGGTGCTGGATAAGGGATGAGCGCTGCAAGTGGGAGACGAGACAGGATCTTGGAAGGGTTGATTGTAGCCATTATTTGCGAGTGCCTGTGCCTGTCGCTTCAAGTTGCGATCCACGAGAGCTTTGCGAGCTTCGTTGTTCTTGCGCTTCTGTTGATGCGCTTGAGCGAAGGCGACATCGACAGGTCGAGGTTCGCACTGCTCGCAGAGGTACTCGTCGGGGACCGAAGCTTGTGACATGCCAAAGCACGCACAATGCTGCCATACCAGACATCTGTCGCACTGAATGGTGAATCCGTCGTCATCGTCGCAGCCGCAGATACAGCGGATGATGCCTGCTTCTTCATCAACTGTGCCCTGATCGTCATCGTCCTGTACTGTCTCGTCGTCCTGGTTGGTAGGATCCGATGCCAACTCGTCAGCGGCAAGCGGTTCGGTATGTGCGATGTTCCGTGACGATGGATGGTGAGGGGACACGGCAAGGTTCGACGGGTGAGATTGGAGCTGAGATGCTGATGTACAGGGTGCGGATGATGATGATGATGATGATGCGCCGCCGCCCCTACCCTGTGGTGGTGGGTCGCGGGCAAACACGCCCATAGCAGGAGGCTTGATCATGTTGGGGCGATGCGTGCTTCAGCAACCTGCCTGAGCTAGGGATGTCAAGAAAGAGAGGGAGTGTGTGTGTGCGGTTCTGCGTTCATAAGGAGCGAACGTACGTAAAAGGAGCGATATTGGTGGTGACGATGATGGTGGTGTGGTGGGAGGAAAGGGGAAAAGGTTGAGATTCCAAGATGAAAGGCGGGATGGCACACCAAGGCCTTGAAAGGAAGAGAAGAGAGACGAGACGTAGCCAGCAAAGGGCGGGAGAAAGAAGAGAGAAGCACAAAGCCATCTGCTGCTGCCTTGTCTCATGGAAGTCGGGCCATCCGTCCATCGACGACTGAGCGTCAGAACAGAGACAAAACATGCTTAGCCAGACGCGTCTTTTGGCCAGTCAAAAGGCAAAAAAAGTGGGAAAATTTTCGATTTGTTTGCGCCGACGACGACGACTCAGCATTTGCTGGAAGCGCCGAAAAGGGACCAAAAAACAAGGCAGCAGACGGCTTGAGCGCGTCAGCTTTGAGCTCCACCGCACTTGAAGAAGAATTGCAGATTATTATTCAGCCATCCATCTCGTCGTCAACACTTGGTTTCATCACGTATCATCACGTTCAGCGCGCCATCACCTTTGCTGCACTTCGCAGCCCAGAACAACAACACCTATACTCAGCTTCGGGTTCCCCTTTTCGCCTTGTTCTGCCTGCCGACTGCGCTTTCGGACAAGCCGCGAACATCTCTGACACACACATCGGCCTCTTTCCGACATTCTCGCCCTCTTTAGACCACCAGCTTGAGCTGTATTCTCACGCCGTCTGCTCATGGCTTTCTATTAGATTAGCTCATATCACAACTCTCAAGCCCAACGGTCGGTCGGCTCTAGTCCGGCACAGCAGCATCAGCAGCCATCATGCCACCCAAAAAGCCAGACCTTTCTGGCTACCAATACTCGGCACTCTCCTCTCTCGTCATCAACGCCGATCGATCCCACCGTCGACCAGATGAACCATCCGGCGAAGCTGAGTCATTGGCAGGTCGCATCAATGTGCGTGATATGGGAACAGCAGTCCAGTCCGAAGGTGTCAAAGATCTCGACAAGAAGCGCAAGAAGGCTCAGGCCGACGATGAACTCAACCAGCGCCGACCAAAGCGACAAGCTGCATCTACATCCGCCGCCGCTGCTTCCTTCTCCAATCAGAGCAACTACGCCGACATTCTTCAGGCCACTGCAGAGCTCGAGGGTCTTCGTTACCATCCCAGAACAGCAGAAACCAGAGACATCTACGAGCTCATTCTCAGCATCGTGCATACCGCCCTTGGCGATCAAGCACAGGATGTCGTGCGCTCGGCTGCCGACACCACTCTCGAGATTCTCAAAGACGATGATCTCAAGGATTTCGACAAGAAGAAGGAAATTGAAGAGATCCTCGGACAGCTCAGCACAGAGACATTCGGTCAGCTCACCAATCTCAGCAAGAAGATCACCGACTATGACGAGCCAGAGCAGAATGATGCCAATGCCGATGTCGATGCAAAGATGGGCGAGATCGATCAGCAGACGGGTGTCGCTGTCCTCTTTGATGATGACCAAGAAGAGAGCGATCAAGATGGTGTCGGATACGTTGTGCGCGATGGCAGCGATGACTCGGATGCATCCGACGACGACAAAGACGCCTCACGCAAAGTCAAGCCAGATGGTCAAGGCGGTTCGGACGCCGAAGCATCACGCGACGAGCAAGATGATGCACTTCTCATAGGGTCAAGCGCTTCTGCAGCTGCCAACGGTGATGCAAAGCAACGCGACCCCAACCAGGTCAGCGTACGCGACATCGACGCTTTCTGGATTCAACGCCAAGTCTCCCAACACTACCCTGATGCGCACGAGGCCAACGACAAGGCAGACAGCGCTTTCGACATCCTCTCTGCTGAATCCGACGTCCGTGATTGCGAGAACAGTCTCATGGAGCTCTTCGACTACGACAAGTTCGAGCTCGTTCAGATCCTCACAAAGAACAGAGATGCCATTGTCTGGTGCACACGCTTGGCACGTGCTGACGACCATGAAAAGGTCAATGTTCAGGTGGCCATGCGCGAGAAGGGTGTAGCTTGGATTCTCAAAACCTTGCAAGGTGACGCTGCCAAGGGCACGCCATCAGCGAACGGCAAGGCAGCCAACGGTCTCACGCCACTAGATCTCGAGGATGCTCAACGCAGGTCGAAGCGACTCACTTCTCGTGCCACCATTGCTCCCGGCTCAACAGCTCAACCAAGACAGGGCGTCGATCTCGAAGCTATGGCATTCACCCAAGGTGGACATCTCGACACCAACGCAAAGGTGCGTCTTCCGGAGGGAAGTTTCAAGCGAACCAAGAAGGGCTACGAGGAGATTCACATCCCAGCTCCAGTCAAGAGGACCGTCGGTGAAGGCGAGCTTGTACCCATCGCAAGTCTTCCTTCTTGGGCACAGGGTGCTTTCCCTGGCGCAACATCTCTCAACCCAGTTCAGTCTCGCTGCTATCCCGTTGCATTCGGATCCGACGAGCCCATGCTGCTCTGTGCACCCACCGGAGCGGGTAAGACCAACGTAGCAATGCTTACCATCCTCAACGAAATCAGCAAATGGCGTGACCAAGAGACAGGAGAGATCGACCTGAACGCATTCAAGATCGTCTATGTCGCTCCCATGAAGGCTCTGGTCTCCGAACAGGCCGCCAACTTTCGCGATCGTCTCCAATCCTATGGCATCACCGTCAATGAGCTCACTGGTGACAGCCAACTGACCAAGGCTCAAATCGCCGAGACTCAAATCATTGTCACAACACCGGAAAAGTGGGATGTCATCAGCCGCAAGAGCACAGACACGTCTTACACCAACTTGGTTCGCCTCCTCATCGTCGACGAGATTCACTTGTTGCATGACGATCGTGGACCTGTACTGGAAGCCATCATCTCGAGAACCATTCGACGAATGGAGCAGATGAACGATCCAGTCCGACTTGTTGGCCTTTCAGCAACTCTGCCCAACTACCAGGATGTCGCAACGTTCCTTCGAGTCAACCCTAAGACAGGTCTCTTCTACTTTGAAGCCAACTACCGACCTTGTCCGCTCAAGCAGGAGTATGTCGGTATCACAGAGAAGAAGGCCATCAAGCGTTTGCTGGTTATGAACGAGGTCACTTACGACAAGACACTCGACCAGGCGGGCAAGAACCAGGTGCTCATCTTTGTCCACTCGCGCAAAGAGACGGCAAAGACGGCCAAGTTCATCCGCGACAAGGCTATGGAGCAGGATACTCTCAACCGCTTCTTGCCGCCTTCACCCGCAAGTCAGGAGGTTCTGCGATCAGAGTTGGACAACGTCACCAACGGAGACCTCAAAGATGTCATGCCCTATGGTTTTGGTATTCACCACGCCGGGATGTCGCGACTTGACCGCGAATTGGTCGAAGCTCTCTTTGCCGATGGCCATCTGCAAGTGCTCGTCTCGACCGCAACTCTAGCTTGGGGTGTCAATCTTCCCGCGCACACCGTCATCATCAAAGGCACTCAGATCTATAACCCCGAGAAGGGTCGTTGGTGCGAGATCACACCTCAAGATATGCTTCAGATGCTAGGTCGAGCTGGTCGACCGCAATACGACACTGTCGGTGAGGGTATCATCATTACCAATCACAGCGAGCTGCAGTACTATCTCAGCTTGCTCAATCAGCAGCTTCCCATCGAATCCCAGCTGGTTTCGAAGCTTGCAGACAATCTGAATGCCGAGATTGTGTTGGGAACCATCAGAAATCGCGATGAAGCGGTTGCTTGGCTGGGATACACGTATCTGTATGTCAGGATGTTGCGGTCGCCTACGCTGTACAGCGTTACAGCGGATTATGCTGAAGATGATCCGTTCTTGGAGCAGAAGCGTGCAGATATCGTACACACTGCTGCGGCATTGTTGGAGAAATGCGGTTTGCTGCGATACGAGAGGAAGACGGGCAATTTCACCTCGAACGAACTCGGCAGGATCGCTTCGCACTACTATATCACCCATGATAGTATGGCGACCTACCACCAGCAGATCAAACCTCAACTCGGACTCATCGAGCTCTTCCGCATCTTTGCGCTCTCTAACGAGTTTCGACATCAGGTCGTACGACAGGATGAGAAGCTCGAAGTTGCCAAACTGCTCGAACGAGTTCCTGTCCCAGTCAAGGAATCTGCCGACGATCCCATCGCCAAAGTCAACGTCTTGCTTCAATCTTGGATCTCACAACTTCGACTCGACGGATACGTTTTGGCAGCGGATATGGTGTATGTCACTCAATCCGCTGGCCGTATTCTGAGGGCGATCTTTGAGATCTGTCTCAAGCGCGGTTATGCCCGACTCAGTAGGATGGCGTTAGATCTTTGCAAGATGGTTGAATGCCGACAGTGGGGTTCAATGACTCCTTTGCGACAGTTCCGAGGTGTTCCAGCCGATCTGATTCGTCGATTGGAGAGGAAGGAGTATCCTTGGAACCGGTTGCGCGATCTGGAGCCGAATGAGATCGGCGAGTTAATTGGTATTCCTAAAGCTGGTCGACTGGTTTATCGCCTTGTGCATCAGTTCCCGCGGTTGGAGTTACAGGCTTTCTTCCAGCCTTTGACTCGTTCGTTGCTGCAGGTTACGTTGACGATCACACCGGATTTCCAGTGGGATGAGAAGGTGCATGGTGGAGCCCAAAGCTTCTGGATCTTGGTGGAGGATGTGGATGCCGAGATGTTGCACTATCACGATCAGTTCTTGCTGCTTAAGAAGTACGCCGAAGAGGAACACACCGTCACCTTTACGATCCCGATGACCGAGCCTGTCCCACCGAACTACTACATCAGCGTTGTCAGCGATAGGTGGTTGCACAGTGAAGTCAGGCTACCGATCTCGTTCAAGAATCTCATCTTGCCGGAGAAGTTCCCTCCCCACACCCCGTTGCTCGAATTGCAGCCACAACCCATCTCTGCACTCAACGACAGTGAGGCAGAGGAGATCTACAACAAGCAGTACGCCAAGTTCAACAAGGTCCAGACGCAGACGTTCCACGCCCTGTACGGAAGCGACGACAGCGTCTTTATCGGTGCTCCTACGGGTAATGGCAAGACGGTCTGTGCCGAGTTGGCGTTGTTAAGGTTGTGGAAGGATGAGGATACGGGGAGAACGGTATGCATTGTTCCGTACGAATCGATGATTGCTCCTCGTGTTGCGGAATGGACTTCCAAGTTTGGTGGTTACAAGGACGGTAAAGCGATTGCTGGTCTGACGGGCGAGACTTCAGCTGATCTTCGGTTGCTAGAGATGTCAGATCTCGTTATTGCTACCCCTACGCATTGGGATGTTCTCTCGCGACGCTGGAGGCAGAGGAAGAACGTTCAATCCGTCTCGCTCTACATCTTTGACGAGATTCACATGATTGGTGATCTCCGTATCGGACCCACGTACGAAGTCGTCGCTTCAAGAGCTAGGTTCATTGCTGCTCAAACGCAGAATCCTACCCGAATGGTCGCGCTCAGTGTTCCTCTTGCGAATGCAAGAGATGTAGGTGACTGGTTAGGTGCAAGTGGAGGCAACGTGTTCAACTTTGCTCCTAGTGCAAGGGAGATTCCAATGGAAGTTCATTTGCAAGGGTTCAACGTGCCTCACTTCCCGAGTTTGATGTTGGCGATGGCGAAACCGGCATACTTGGCTATGGTGGAGTACGCGGATGAGCAGCCGATAATCGCTTTCGTGCCTAGTCGGAAGCAGGCTAAGCTTACTGCTAATGATATTCTCGCTTATGTTATTGCGGATAGCGATCGTGATGGGGAAGCAAGTGAGGAGGATGGAGAGAGCCGATTCCTCAATATCGAGATGGAGGATCTTCAGCCCCACCTCGATAGAGTGCAGGATCGAGAGTTGAGGGAGCTTCTAGCTTCTGGTATCGCGTACTACCATGAAGGGCTTACCAAGAACGATCGTCGGATTGTGGAGCGTCTTTTCACTGCTGATGCGATTCGAGTTGTTGTGGCGAGCAAAGAAGTTGCTTGGTCTATGCCTCTCAGTGCACATCTGGTGTTGATCATGTCTGTTCAGACGTATGAAGGACGTGAACATCGTTACGTTGACTATCCGCTCCCGCTTCTACTGCAGATGGTTGGCAAGTGTACCATCCCCGACCCCACACTAGGTTGTTCAAGATGCATTTTGCTCTGTCAAAACACTCGCAAATCTTACTTTAAGAAATTCCTCTCTGAAGCACTTCCACTCGAGTCTGCGCTTCCCACCGCCATCCACGACTTTTTCAACTCCGAGATCGTCTCGCGTACAATCGACGACAAACAAGCAGCAGTAGACATTCTCACCTGGACGCTTCTCTATCGTCGACTCGCTCAAAACCCACAAGCGTACAATTGTCAAGGGAAAACAATGCAACATATCGGAGACTATCTTTCTGAAGTTGTCGAAAACACACTCGCAGACTTGGAAGCGGCGAAATGCATTGCGGTGGAGGACGAAATGGACGTCAGTCCGCTTAACCTTGGTATGGTCGGAAGCTTTTACAACGTTAGCTATGTTAGTGTTGATGTGTTCAACATGTCGCTGAAAGACAGGACAAAGTTGAGGGGAGTGTTGGAGATTGTATCTTCAGCAGCTGAGTTTGAGGATTTACCGATTCGACAGCATGAAGATGTGTTGTTGCAGCGGATTTATGATAGGGTGCCGTTAAAGCTTGATAAGTTGAACTTGCTTAGTCCTTATCATAAGGTTTTCATTCTGTTGCAGGCGCATTTTGCGAGGTTGTCGCTACCGGTGGATTTGGAGTCCGATCAGAAGATGGTTTTGGGCAAGGTGTTGACGTTGCTTTCGGCTTGTGTGGATGTCATGTCGAGTAATGCGTATTTGAACGCGATTGTGGCTATGGAGTTGAGTCAGATGGTGGTTCAGGCGGTTTGGGATAACGATTCGGTTCTGAAACAGGTTCCACATTTTACAGGCGAGATTATTGAGAGGTGTAAGGAAAGGGGGGTTCAGGATGTTTTTGCTCTATCCGATCTTTTGGCTGATCTTGGCGAGGTCGAGAGGGATGAGTTGTTGGGATTGGACAGGAAACAGCTTGCAAACGTGGCGCGGTTTGTTAACAGTTTTCCCTACGTTGAGCTTTCTTATGAGATTGTTACTCCGGTAGAGGAGATCAATGCGTCAGAACCTATTGTGGTTAAGGTTCGTCTTGAGAAAGATGAAGAGGAGGAGGGGGGGGATGGGGGGTTGGTGGTACAAAGTGGATTTTATCCGGGTAAAAAATTAGTTCAGTGGTGGGTGGTTATTGGTGATGCAGGTAGACGCAGTCTTGTTGCTATTAAAAAGGTTACGATTAGAAAGAGGTTGGATTTGGAATTGGAGCTGAATTTGCCGAGGGGAATACATGAACGGTTGAAGATTTGGCTCGTTTGCGATAGTTATGCTGGTGCAGATAGAGAGGTTCAATTGGATCCAGTGGATGTGGCTGAAGGAAGAGAGAGTGATAGTGAGGAGGATGAGGAACAGAGTGAGGATGGGGAGGAGCAGAGTGATGTGTAGTTGTGGCTTTTGGGAATAGAATCAGTTTGCATACGAACAGTGATTGCGACGCACAACCAATCCAGACGAATACATTTTGGCTGATCGCACCAGCAAACTCACAAGTGGCACAACACACTCAACAACGCCAAGAGCAGTCTGTCAGAACAGGAAACCATAGAAAATTCGCGAGGCTGAACAGACAAGTTCGTGGTATCTCGGCTTAAACCCCAAGAGGAGAAAAAAGCGGTTTACATGGAATGGTAGTTGCAGAACCAGAAAACAACGGGATGGGAAAACAAAAAGGGTATTTGTCATGGGATCCAGCTTGAAGATCGAGGATCGAAGAGCAAAGCACAGAGATCGATCGAGGATCAAAGTGAACAAGAAAGGGAGATGGAGAGGAGAGAGAGAGAGAGAGAGAGAGAGAGAGAGAGAGAGAGAGAGAGTGTGTGTGTGTGTGTGTGTGTGTGTGTGTGGTCTACATGTAAACCTTCTTAATCTGATCTTGGTACTTCTTAATGATATCCTTTCTGCTCAACTTTTGTGCTGCCGTCATAGCCAATTCTTCGGGAACCAACAAAACAGTCTGCAACATTTCGAGGTTCTTAAATCCAGCCTTTTTACCCACACCGTTGACATCGTCCATGACCATCTTGGCAACGTCTCTGTTCTTGCAAAGCTCCTCGAGGTCTCCACTTGCGCCAATCTTGTGTGCAGCTAAAGTCAAGTTGTCTTCACGAGGGAAAATGATAGCCATGGGTTGCTTGGCGTCGCTGTGTGCATGAACGCAAATGTTGGACACCAAGTTGGAAGATTTGTAGACGGATTCAAGACGTTCGATGGCAATGTATTCACCACCAGAGAGTTTGACGAGGTTCTTCTTACGGTCAATGATGGACAAAGTTCCGTTGGGGTTCCATTGGCCAACGTCTCCAGTGAGGAACCAACCATGCTGGAACGACTCCTTGTTGACGTCATCGCGCTTAAAGTAACCCTTGGTGATGGAAGGACCACGAAGGAGAACTTCACCCTGAGGAGGGTCGTTGGTGGCAAAGTATCCGGCATCGGGAACGTCGCGAAGCTTGATTTCGATGGCAGGCACACATCCGCCGGAAGGGCCGTAAGAGTAGAACTCGGGAGTGAGGATGGCAGTCATACCACACGATTCGGTAAGACCGTAGCCCTGAAGCAAAAGCACAAGAGCGTTGTTGAGGAACTCCTGTGTCTCCTTGGAAAGCGCCGCACCACCGGAAAGTGCGATCCGCAGACGACCCCCGGTCTGCTCCTTGACGGCCTTGAACACAACGTGGTCGACGACCGAAGTGAGCAAGGGGATCTTGTTCTTCTTGATGGTCATGGCAGCGTTGAACACCTTCTGCTTGACAGAGCCACCAGCATTGACCTTGGAGAGGATACCTTTGCGGATCAACTCCCAAACGGCTGGAACACCAATCATGATGCTGGGCTTGAATGCCTTGATATCACCGTCACAGTTTCGGACGGAAGCCTGAGTGAGGGTCTTGACTTTACCGTAGCCCATGGTAACACCGACGTAGATCATGGCGCACTCGACAATGAACTCGAGAATGTGGGCCAGAGGCAAGTAGGCCAGGAAAGTGTCGTCAGGTCGGAGGAGGTCACCAATGTGGAGCTCGACAGCGGCGATCGAGGCAACAAGGTTTCCATGTGTGAGAATGACACCCTTGGGAGCACCAGTGGAACCGGAAGTGTACATGATGCAAGCAACGTCGTCACGGGTGGGGAGGTGAGGCTCAGCAGGGTTGGCCTTGCCCTCGGCCCAGAGGTCTTGGATGGTAAGAAGCTTGCCCTGGCGTTGGTCAAGGGCTTTGCGAACCGTCTCGAGATGCTTGTCGTCGGGTTTGCCGTCGTAGATGACGTACTGGACGGTGTCTGCCTTGGCGATGACGTTGGCGAGGGTGGGCATGAGCTCAGCGTTGGTGAAGACACCGACGACTTCGGGCTCGTTGAGCGAGTGCTCAAGACCTTGTTCACCGAGCGTCTCGTAAGCGGTGCAGAAGGGAATACCTTGACGGAAACAGGCGTGAGCCATGTTCTGCCAGTTGACGGCTGTAGCAGCGTAAATGTTGAAACGAGTCTGCTTGGACAAGCCGAGGTTGACGAGACCGCTGGAAGCATGCTGAATGCGCTCTTCGAACTCGTTGTAAGTGAGGTAGTTGTAGTTGGAAAGCTCGTAGTACTGCCAAGTCTTGGTTTCCTTGACCTCTTTGCCGTCTACTTTCTTTGTAACCTCCTTCTGCTCGTCGTGCATACGAACGACGTCTCTCCAACCCATGAGAGGGCGGTTGGGGAAGCCTATCCGTGAGCGGCGCGGAAGAGCAGGGAAGCATAGCAAAGCGTCAGTATACGATTGCGGTCGCGATTCACACTTTGGGGAGGCTGGGCGTACTTACGCTCTTTGGCCCTGAGGAAGACATCAGCCATGGTGTTGATACCATCAGCAGGACGTTCGAGGAGACGATCAGGGGCCCTGTAGGAACGCCTGATCTTGGTCTCGCCCTTGTTGGCGGGGGTGTCGATCTCGACACTGGCAAGGTTGGGCATGGTTTGGAGCGATGACCAGGTGAAGCGGGAGGTGGGAGGTGGGGGATAGGATTGTACGCGTCGTCAGTCACCGGGTGTGAGAGGAGGTGGTGATGATGATGGTGGTGAGGATGAGAGCAAGAGAGCTGTGAGCTAAGTGCTAAAGGGGCTCAGTTCTTTGGGAGGCCCAAGCGCCAAGCGTTTTGATTTGAAACTCGACCTCTCTTTTGAAATTTGGCTGTGACGTTTCAATACTGTAATGACGCTCACATTTTGAATTTCGAGCTTCCTTTTTGGCTCGCAAGGGACTGTGAGCGCCGGGGCTATGATGCTGATAGGACGGCCCACTGCTCTGCGTTTCACGCGCCAAAAAGCCAACGCATACGATGGCAGCAAAATTCAATGGTGTCAGACTTGATGGTGTAACATAACATTGCGGAAAATCACAGGCAGCCTGCCGCACGAGAAGGTTGTACCTCCACGGTCGCGACACCCTCCCCTTCAGACACGCACGCCCCTACCGCCGCACCCGTTCTCCACCTTTGCTCGCACCAAGCCTGCAACACTTTTTCACCGTGACCACCCTCACCTTGCCTCACTGCAACCATGCTCTACACAGAAAACGAAAAAGTTTTATGTTTCCACGGTCCCCTCATCTATTCAGCCAAAATTCTCAAAGCCGAAAAATGGACCGGTGACGATAACCGACTCGGTGCTGTAGGCCCCCACTACTTTGTGCACTACGATGGATGGAAGAAAACCTGGGATGAATGGGTTCCCGAAACTCGTTTGCTCAAACACAATGACGAAAACTTGGCTCGGAAAGCAACACTCGAAGAAGCTGCTAAATCCGGTTCCCTTACCTCTTCTTCCACCAAAGAGGCTCCCACTAGCTCCACAAAGCGATCCCGCGAAAGCGATGCTAACGAACGCAAAACTTCTGGTGCCAGAGGAACAAAACGTAGCAGAGACACAGTAGAAACTGAAGAAGAGTTCCTCAAACGTCCCGAAGTCAAAATCTCACTACCTGACGAATTGAAACTACAATTGGTAGATGATTGGGAAAACATCACAAAGTCTGGTCTTCTAGTTCCACTACCTCGAAAACCCTGCGTAAAGGATATACTCCAAGATTATCGCAACCATTACCTTTCACTAAAAACCCCTAGCAGCTCTAAAACTCGCTCACCTGCGGTAGTCGAAGAAGTCCTAAAAGGCTTGAAACTCTACTTCGATCGCTCACTAGGCCACAACTTACTATACCGCTTCGAACGAGCCCAATACGTAGAATACCGCAAAAAGAACGGCCCTAAAATGGGAGACGGCGATATCCGAAGCTCCACCCGCAGCGGAACAGGCAGTATGGGAGGAGATATGGAACCAAGCGACATATACGGCGCAGAACACCTCCTAAGGTTATTCGTAAATCTACCCATGATCATCGTACACACCAGCATGGACGGCGAAAGCATAAGCTTGCTAAAAGAGCACTTGGCAGAATTCTTGACATACATCGCAAAGGAAAAACATCGATTGTTTGTCAGAGAATACCAAGCTGCATCACCTGCATACCATCGTATCAGCTCAACATAGCCTCCATCCCACCTGCACAAACTGTAACATTAGCATATTTGCACTGTCGCAAATAGCATTCATTGCATTCAATCACTGTGCGGAAGGACAGTGAACACGCGTTCTTCGCGCCCACCCGTACTGGTTTCGTAGCTCGTGAGTCTGAATGCTACGAGAAGCCATCTCTGCTCGATTCCGAGGTGCAACCACGCACCAAGAAGCCGAAAGCTGCGGCTCGAGATCGATTCGAACCTCATCAGCTTTCTCTGTTTCCTTTCTCAAAGTCGCCGACCGGTTTGGAAAGAGCCCGAGCTGTAAGGCAGGACAGGACGATCAACAAGGTCAGAGGCCAAGTTTTCCTTCACCAACGAATGATAGCGACAACGTACCCAAATGAGATAGCAAGGCTTCAACAACCCCCTTAGCAGCATCGCCAACAGCACCAACCCCGCCAACAGACTCTTGAACACGGGCACAGTAGCCGTGACTACCGCTCTCAACTTGAGCGAGATCGGCCAGAACAATAGCATCCATCCAAGACCAGAAACTGCCAACCAGACAACAGAGATGTGATCAGCAACAAACGCCTTCTTCGCTAACACCCTTACAGTACTTACAATGGAGACTTCCGAGTCCAGACCGACCCTCCACCTCGCCCACAGCCCAGAGCACCATTCTCTCAACAACAAAGAGAGCATTGTACAGAAAAGACCCGCTGGATCTGTGCGAACATAACAGCGACTCAAGTTGGGTGTTTGAATCGTTCAACTCCCTCCCAACGCTCTCCAGACCAAGTTTCATCTGATGCATCGCGTTTAGCTCTTCGTTGAGCCGTTGCCCGTGCAACTCCTGACGTGCAACCATTGCCTCCGAGGCAGATGCCAACATATCGACAAGTCCGTGCTGTTCCCGTAGCGTGAGCCGGAGGACGTCTGTATGCGTATAAAGGTCAGCAGCGAGGTGCTGCGCTGAGGCGATGGGTGCTGTCAGACCAAGCTCAAATGCTTCGCTGGCCTTACCGAGATGTTCCACGACCGCGTGTTCCAAAAGATCGCTGTGTCGAGCCGTTGCTTGCCGGAGCTGTATGCGAGAAGACAGGTAAGGTTCAGCGCTGGCCACTGGAAATGTAGGATGATGTGTGAGCTTACCTGCTGCGACAGCTCGTGCGCATGCTGCTGATGGACACTTGTCCATTCCCGCATCACCGAAAGACCGATTTCCATTAGCCGAGGCTGTTGAATTGGTTCCAACTCATTATAGTCAGCAGCGTATCATGAAGACAATTCGGGGCCATCGTCTCAGCCCTTACCTCGATGTCTTTCATAGACTCAACGAGTCCGCTTCCGTGCTTGTCGAGCTTATCAAGTGCTGCTGTGAGCTCGTTCAAGAAGCTCTGGTGGTACAGAGGCGGGGATGTTGTGGTCAGTTTGTCACAGCTTCTCGATTCCACCTTTGCTCGGTATATCGCCCTTACCTGCAGATCAACCCTCGCCTGAGTAGCAAACAGAGAAAGCTCTTCAAACCAACGCTGTCGGTCGGCCCGCTCCACATCATTGGCCTCAGCAGCCTCGCGCACCTTCCGGTTCCACATCTGTACCAAAGCAATTTTCTCCTTGGTCGCAGCCTTGTACAGCTCTCTCGCCCGATCTGTCACCAAGTCAGTGCCGGTCCGGCGCATCAAACGGATTCGTGTCTGAAAAGACGCACCTGTATCTCTCCACCTTTGCAGAGCAAAGCACATCTGTGGAATTTCTCGTAGATATCCAGCATAGCTGGACCAGTGTCTTGTGCTTCTCGACAGAGCCCTGTGATGATTACGAATTGGTGTGAGTACGCGTGTTGACAACAAGTCACTGTGGTGCTGCACTTACTCGACGCAATCACCTAGGGAAGCATCTCTGGGCTCAACCCCTGCAGCGGAGCTCTGAGCAGAATGACATTCCAAAGGTACGCTTTGGTTCGACGCTCGCAAGTCGCACAGTGTCAGTAAAACCGATGCTGAGGTAGAAAGTGGGGTGTCAGCTCGAAACGTACCGCTTGAAAAGATTGCCAATGGGGATAAAGAGAGGTTTCGTGCTCACCAAGCATCCGTTCGCCAGGCTCCATATCGGAATCTCGAGCACATGCTCGCTTGACTTGATCGTAGATGAGCGAGTAGCATTTTGGACCTGTGTGACTGTCTTCTGAAGGGTCTGTGGCAGTCAGAGAAACAAGCCGGTCTGGTGTGAGTTCAAAGACGGTGAACTTGGTCGAGAGAGCAAGGTTGCATACCTGAAACGCTGAACAGCGCTTGTCGCTCTGCAGGTGAGAGATCGACATCGATGAGCACACCATTCGGCTGTGCCTTTGTCGAAACTTGGGGCGCTTTCGGACGATGGATGCCCGGAAAAGCGAAAGCGACCGACAAGCTCGTAAGAACGATGCTGATGGAGAGCCGCATCGAGAAGAGCATATTGCTACAAGGACCCAGACGAGGTCGCTTCGGGTCCTCCGAAGGGTGGATAGGGCATCGTGGGTGATGAATGGATGAGGAGAAGAAAGGATGAGCGCCTTTTCATGTCAGGGCAAAGTTATCATGCTCTCTAATAGCATCCCGAAGGATCATGGTCTGAGCGCGATCTCAGCGATTCATGTCAGACATAACTTGGCGTGCTGCAATGGCTGTCATCAGCCAGAACAAGCGCGCTGGACCTGTCAGAAGGTCGGCCTTCGCGAGGCCGGACCATCCGAAGAGCTGAGTCAAGGAGCAAATGCTTGCAAAAGCAGAGAGCATCGACGAGCTCTGCTATGCTGCCAACTTGGACAAGACTTGGCCACAGCGTCTTCTAGGAACGGGAAAGCCGACATGAAAAATTAGCATTTTCACCAATCTCGCTAATTCAGCTTTATGGTTAAAGTTCATATCGAGAATCATCGCTAATATTGCAAAAGAAGAAAAAACAACTTGTGACCGAAGCATAGTGACAAAGATACCAGGAAGAGCCGATTGCAAAGGCAGAGTGAAAGGCTTCAAAGCGCGAAAGGGATTGATGAGGTGTTTGACACCTGCAAATGACTTTGAGTCAAAGCATCTCTCACCTCGAACGCAGCTCAAGGCAGGAAAATGCCACTACTCGGGCTCGATCGGCGAGCGCCAGAGCAACAGCAGCAGCAGCAGCAGCAGCAGCAGCAGCAGCAGGAGATGCCGTTTCCTCACCTCCTTCCCATCGACCTCCCGGCAACTCTTTTTTTCGTTCTTAGTTTCGCAGGGAAAAGCCTTTCTTCTTGGTTGCCTGTGAGACCTTTTCGGGCGTAAGTGGACGGCCACTCTCGAGTCGTCGACGCTTGTCTTCGAGCTCTTGCCTCTGCTTCTCCAATGCATCGCGCATCTCGCGGTGACGAGCATACAACTCCTCCTCGCTCTGCTTGAGCTTGGCCTCCTTCTCGGCGACCTTCTGCTGGAAGACGGCCTTCATCTCGTTCTCCATCTTCCTCAACCTTGCCTCGTGGATAGCACGCTCCTCGGCCATCTTGGCTGCTGGGTTGACCTCCTTGAACACCGACTGATCCTGTGTGACGCCCATAGCGATCAGTTTCTCGCTTCGGTACTTCTCGTACAGGACGTTGTTAGTGTGCTCCTTGAGCTCCTCCATGTGCGTGTGAATGAGCATTTGTCGCAGCTTGACAAAGTCGCAGTGCTCCTCGTTGTCCACCTCGATAACACCCCATGGGTAGGCTCGACCGCGAACACGTCGGCCATCGGGTGTGTCAATCTCGGTGTTGGATCCGACAACTGCAAATGGCACCTTACCCTGAATCTCCTGGATCTCGAGGACGGTCTCCTCGTCCTCGTTCTCGTACATGGGTGCATGGAAGATCTCGATCTTGTGGTGTGCAATGTCGTTGAGGATGCGCTGCTTGAATGCTGCAATCTCTTCATCGGTGAGCGTGTCCGACTTGGCAATGACAGGGATCAGGTTGACCTTCTGGTGCAATCGGCGCATAAACTCGATGTCGATAGGTCGCAAGCTGGACACGGCAATGACGAACCAAGTGCGATGTCGGGAGCATGGTGTGGAAGAGGGCGAGGAAGGGAAAGTCGGATGGGCGTTAGTAAAAGCTTTGCTCGAGACGGAATAGCGCATCTTCAAAAAAAAAAAAAAAAAAGAGACTCACCTGTGACCGGTGGGCTGAACAAAGTAGATGCAGGCGTGGACACGGTTGTCCTGGAGCTTGTTGCGGTTGACTCGATTCTCCTGCTCAAGGTAGTTGTCGAAACGAGACTCGATGTTGTCGACGATGGGCTTCCAGCTATCATTGAGGGGAGAGTGGGACGCAAGGCAAGCGATAAAGACAAGAGTCAGTACGTTTATGCTAGCGATAGGTTGAGATGAGAGCTTGGTACGCACCTCTCGTCGTTGTTGATGTAGTCACCGAAACCTGGAGTGTCGACGACGTTGAGTCTCAAGCGGACGCCGTTCTCCTCAATGTCTGCGTTTGGGAAAGAGGAAATACGTCAGCATTCGGGGTTCGCATCCATACATTGGCCCCATTTCTGTGAATCATTACCCACCAGAGCTGATGGATTCGATAGCAACTGTCTTTGGTCGCTCCTGATGAGGAGGTGGCACCTCCTTGCGAGGGTAAAGAGTGGTGTTGAAAAGGGTGTTGATGAGCGTCGACTTGCCGAGACCGGACTCTCCGACCACCATGGCAGTGAAGGTGAAACCCTTTCGTACACTCTTGCGGTGAACCTGGTTGGGCAGGTTGGCGAAGCCGACGTAGCCCATCAATTTCTTTCGGCCAGCAGCAATAGCGCCAGAGACGCCGCCGGCGTTCGCTGCGGAAGTATCAACGTCGTGACCGTTCATGATAACCAAAATTTATGCGGAGAGGATTGCTTCGGGAATGGTGATGTAGCTGCAGCTGCGAATGTTCTCAAGGCGAGATGGCAGCAATATCGAGATCTAGACGGAAGCACAGCGAGATGATATCGAGTTCGGAAGAAGATGTGCGTGAATGATGATGACGAGACAGACACGATATGTGGTCGTTCAAGCAAGAGCACAGAGCGTCCGTGCGGGTTGTTCCGAGGTTCGCGAACTGGAAAGATAGCTGTCGATCACCTGAGCGGGTCGGGTTGTTGGGTGTAGGTCGATCAGCTACTCGAGTGTAGGGTCAGATGTGGATTGTGCGAGGGTATCGGAAGATGAAGAGGATGGTGGATGCAGGTGGAAGCAAGGATGTTGGTGAAACGACAACGCTCAGCAGCAGCAGCGGAAGCAGGAAGGTCCAAGCGGCCTCGCACGCTCGCTGGCTTGCTGTCTCTCTGGCTGGAGTGTGCGCACGCACAGCTTTCTGTTGCGTGTGTCTGTCTGTGTTGGTGCTGCACGCTTGTCTCTCTCTCTGGCTCCAAGCAAAGCCGCAAATTTCCACTTTGCCCGCCTTCTTCTCAGCTGCAAGCGAGGCTCAGGCGATGCGTGTGCGTGTGCGTGTTGGCGTGTTCGTTCCGTAGGCCAGGAGAGGCTGTGAGTCTAAATATGTTAAACGCTGGAAAGTGTGTGTCTCATTTCATTGAATTCAATTTGACAGCAAGACTAAGCCCAGTGAATACAAAGCCTTGCTTCCAAGTCTAAGCGCAACTTGAATAATTTCAATGCCGGATCTCGAATGTCAGAAGCTTCTCTGATGAACAGCTCTGTGAACGGTGTAGCCTGTCTTTGCAGAACACATCAGTTACAGTAGCGACGAAGGTAGACCTCCATGAGTAACTTGGTGATTAGGGGATGATGGCCAAGTCTGAAGAGCTTGAACTTGCTTTGACCTCGCTCTGATTCAGATCTTGTCGCTCAGAAGATATTCGAGAGCATCACCAACAAGCAGCATCTTCCATCATCAAAATGCTTCAGCGCCTTGATGCCAAAGCTCTTGTTTCAAGGTGGAGCGTGCGCGGGGTGCAACTTACATTTCTGTTAGACCTTGCTGCGTGGCACATTCGTAGACTTTCCCGACGGTTGGACAGGACGGCTTTAGACACGGCCGACAGCCATATCTCGCCAAGAAAGGATCTTCGAATTCTGGCCCAAGCGCTGGTGCGAAAGGGTTCGAGCGATTTCACTCGGTACCATCCATGCAAGTCCTAATTCCCAGACTACCACTTTTTCTGAAATTCCACTCACTACCCTGATTTCGGCTCTGAGTCTCAGAGAAAACAAGCCAGACACTCATCAAGCTTTTGCATCAAGCTTTCAGAATCTCAGCACATTCTGCTACTCCCTTCACTGTAACCATTTGCTATCACCACCAATAACACAGCAGCAATGTCAGCTCAGCCAAACAGTCTACCAACACAAGGATCACTCTTCTCGTCCTTTGCACAGGCAGAGCTTGCCATCACAAGGTTCAGTGTCTATCATGGCTTCTGCCCAGGTGTGTTACATTCCGACAAGCAGAGGATGGTTTGGAATTGCCAATCTTCAAAGCCATGCCCATGGTGAGCAAGAGTCTATAAAGGCAAAAACCCACTGGTTAAATTGACTTGCATTGATGACAACAATGTACATAACTGTGCTGGCAACTGCAATCCGATAAGGCACCCTGCATCATCTCACCAATACCTTGTGAAGACAATCCCAGAGCATATGTCCATTGGGCCCAAGACCACAGCCAAGGACATTTTTGGTGTGCTCAACCGTTCTCTTGGTATAGCACCTTCACTGTCCTCAATCTACAAAGCAAAAACTGCACTACTAAATGGCCTGGACAATAAGCTGTTGCTGCAAGTGCAACAGATACCTGCCTATTTGGAACTTCTAAAACAAAGAGACCAAGATGCTATTGTTCACCTGGACCTCAATGATGACCTTGGTCCCTCTCAGTTTGATCAATGCTTCATTGCCCCTAGTGCAACCTGTGCTGCTTTTACCCACTTGTGGCCTGTTCTCTCCTTGGATGGCACTTTCCTCAAGAATAAAGTGAAGTTGATGCTTCTCTTAGCAGCAGCCTTTGATGCAAATGACTCTCTTGTGATAATAGCTTGGGGTATTGTGCAGCAAGAGAGCATTGGTAACTGGACTTGGTTTATTGTAAGCTTAATCAAAGTGTTCCCATCTATCCAGCAACCTGGATACACAGTCATCTCAGACTGTGACAAGGGTTTGTTGCATGCCATGCAATCACAACTGCCACTTGCCAATCATGCCTATTGTTGCTATCACTTAGCTGCAAACATGAAGAGCCACTTTGGCCAAGCTGCTGCAAGATATATGTGGTGTCTGATCTACACACCCACTGTCTTCCAGTTCAATGATGCTCTGCAAGACCTTTGAAAGCAAAGTCCTGCAGCAGCAGACTACCTTTGCACTCCAGAGCAGGCTCACTTTCATTGGGCCACTTACTGCTTTCCAGGAAGACAATTTGGCCTGGTCACTTCCAACCTTGCAGAGATAGCAAACTCTCTCCTTGTCTCAATAAGGATGCTTCCTCTTGTTGACTTGCTGGCTGCAATTTGGGAACATCAGATGCACAAGTTTTATGAACATTCCAAACAGGCAGAGGAATGGACTGGAGTTCTTTCTTGGGAAGCCAATCAAGCTCTCCAGAATGAAGCTCAGGCAGCAAGGACACTTTGTAGCATACCCTCTTCCTCTTTTGAAGGGGTGGTGAGGGGGGAGAATAGCTCTCATGTTGTCAAATTAGCCACCTCTGGCAACAATGGTGAATGCACATGTGGCAAGTACCAGCAGATGCTGAGGCCATGTAAGCATGTGTGTGCTCTTGCTCAAGTGTTACGACAAGCTCCTGTGGCTTGTGTTAGCTATTACTACACTGTAGAAGCCTGGAGGGCAACCTACAGCAAGGCATATGTCCCAATTAGCACTGACAATCTTGATGTGCTCCAAAGTCTTGTCCCTCCTCCCTTGATTCAGAAGAAAGGCAGAAGAAGGACAAATCAGTTGACCAGAGCTTCTACCAGCTCTCAGGATGCCAGTCAGCAGGACCCCCTTTGCAGCTGTTGTGGAGAAAGTGGTCACACTTGCAGATCTTGTGTAAATATCTACTCATAAAAGCAATTGATTATGTTGGTCATTTAATTCAAGTCCATGATGTGTCTGCTTGATTTTCAATGTACAGTATACCCTTCAGATATATTTCTAGGCAAAAACATGCTGGACCTCACCCAAGCAGGACACAAGATAGCCTGTGACAACAGTGAATGTATACTCTTAGCTGCAACAGCATCAAGGGCCAGTCAGCTGCCTTATTATATGCAAGAAAAGCACATGACTGTAAGACCATGTATAGTGTCCCTTATGGCCATGTGTCCACATCAGTTGTTGCACCAAGCAAGAAGACCAACAAGTAGTCTCATGACACTCTCTTTGTTGTTGTGATTGTCACTGTGTGCATCAACACTTCCAAAGTCCACCTGGGACAAAGATACAAGCACATGGCTACAAGCACACTTATATAATGTCTTATAGCCATGTGCCTGTAACTCTGCAATGGCTGGAAGACTGGGTTATCTTAGTGGCTCATGATGCTCTACTAGGCCCAAGGAATGTCATGATATCAAGCAATGTGTGCTCTGTGCTCCCATTGCAGAGTTACAGGCACATGGCTATAAGGTCATATATATAAGGTCTTATAGCCATGTGCCTGTAGCTCAATGAGCAGCACATCTTTGGCAAATCTGCTTGATGTAGTATGTTGCTGAAGCTCTTGTGAGCGTCATGAGCTGCATTGTGTGAATCCAGCTTCAATTTTGATCAATCTAGATAGTGACAGCAGTATAATATATAGATTCTTCAAGACTGCTCTGACACACAAGTTTGGTGCAAAGTGCTTACATATGATTGAGCAAAGCACACAGGCATAGGGAGACTGACATTCTATACATTGTGAGCCCAACATTGCAATCAGTAAGTGTACTTGACTCTCTTAGTGCTGGGGCCAGCACCCATGTCTAGCACTTGCTGCTGTTTGACCTGTGACACAGGGGCCTTCTTGAGGATGGAGAGCCTAAACCATGCACTGAAAGCCCACCTCTCTTCATCACCCTCTTTACCTGGGACTTCCAAAGTGCTGTGAATGATAGTTGCAGTGTTGAAAATGGCAACATCATAGGGATCCAGCTGTATATCCACCTTATAGTCTTGAAGCCTGAGGATGCAAGGGCTGCCAAAATTGAAAAGGAATGAAGGCTGGTCATCCCTTTCATCTGTGTGCATCTTACCAGTGTATGTGTTGAAGAAAGATACCCCAGTCCACCATTCATGTGTAAAGTCCTTTGCATTGGTGTGCCTCTTAATCAACTCTTGCCTGCTGGGCTTCCTGCCATGAAGTGCTTCCTGGTAGACTGGATGAAGAAGGGGAAGGAGATGGCTGAGGAAAGAGTAAGAGTGTTCCTTTGCCCAGTTCAGGAGAGGGAGAGCTGCTTCAGGTTCATCTACCTTCTTGCTGAGGGAGTTGGCTGTCAGACCAAGATAATTCTGTCCAGTTGAATGCCAATAACCAAGATGATAGAGTCCCCTACCCCCACTGGGAGCATGAAAAGACTTGAGAAGCTTGAAAGCTGTAAGGCCTTCCTTGGCTGACTTGATAGCATCACTGAGCTTGTCAGGTGAGGTAGGAGAGAGTCTTTGGAAGAGAGGCTGTTGAGTGTCTTTGTCAAGAAGGGTGAGGTTGGTCCTGATATCCTTGAAGCCTGCTACATCCCTAGGTTGACCAAGTGTTTTGAAGTGCCTGTTGCTGTTCTTGGTGAGCTGAACAACTTCAGGGTGTTCCTTGGTGGCAGCAAAGTGGTGGTGCCTAGCCTTCTCCCTCAGAGCAGCTGGTGTGTGTCAGGATAGAACCATTGTGCAATGTCTGACAGCTGGAAAATGCAAAAATAAAATGCAAAAATAAAATGCGCAAAATTGGAAGTGGCTGGCTTAACAGGAAAAACAAAATTGTGAAAATGGAGATGGTGGTTGGGAAGAAAGAGGGTAACATACTTCACATAGATGAGGCATCAGGGGGACACCAGTGTTTGAGAAAAATCCCTCTGCCAAATTTCAGTGTCTATTGAAATTGACAGTGAGATGTCCTGGTATTGGTACCTGTCTGTTGCTACCGGGAGGTGACACTACTGATATTGGGAATTACAATTGATACCTTTACCAAGTGCTCGCACTAACTGATAATCGCTGTCAATTGTCAAGTATCAGTGGTCACAACTATTCCTTCATCAGGGGCTGTATCACAGTTGTTATACCTGTGGCCTTGGTAACAGCAGTGACTACATGAGTAGTGATGACTATCAATTTACTAGTGTTCTAGCATGGTCACACTTTGCAGACTCATTGATGTCAGGTCAATTGTTTATTATAGCCAACGACTCTTGAGGGTCTGTGTATGAGAAGTGGCTATCAGTAACATATAGGTAACAATCACTGTCAATTGTTAACTATTGGGTAGAAGTAAAGTCTTGATTTGATAATTCTAAGTGCGGATAGATACATGGATACCAGGTGCTTATATACCTTGTGCCCCCCCTCCATTGTGTGCTTGACACAGTGTTTGCTTCTCTTGCTGTATCATGTTGAGGAGTAGCATTTGTCATGGGCATTATGCTATCATGACTGTGTGATGGTTCATCTGCAGTTTGAGTAGTCACGATGAACCACACTCAGCAACTGCACCAAACCTCCTACAACTCATGTTGCCTGTACATCCTCGTGTGTCCCAATCATCTTTTGCAATGGCTTGCAACCACATGGGGAAACTATAGGTGTGTCATCATTTCTTATCATGTGACACACTGTGTGTGCCTTGGCAATTGGTCATGTGTTGCCATTGATAGTGGTCCATATGTGAGAGTACCCCATGTTGCTTATGCAAGGGGTGTCTCGTGTCCCCATATGCAAGGGGTATCCCATGTCCCCATTGGTGATTGATGAGAGGCCAACAATATTGTGGTGATACTGGTGTGTCATTGTCAGTAACTCACAGTCCATGAGGACTTGTGTAGTATCCATGGGGACTTTTATGGTAACCACACCAACACACAACTATTGCCATTGATAGTTGTACTTGAGTGGCATTTCTGCATTAATCGCATCAAGAGTCCACAGTCACTGCCAATAATGCACTGTCAATGATGTCTATGTTAGAGTGCGAAGCTGTAAAGGTTTATTGGTCATCCATTGGATTTCCAACAGTGTCCCCCTTCACCTGGAATTTTCAGGGCAGTAATTCAATCAATTTTCATCTCACCTTTCTTGCTACCAACACATCATCTCCATCATCAATCACCTCTATACAGCACCATGGTCCACATCTCACCCTGCAAACAGGCAGCCAGGACACACATGAAGGCAGACAGGGACCTGAAGGAAGAGAACATTCAAGCTGCTTTGCTTGCTTTTGAGGAAGGGTGCTTCAAAGATCTCAAGGCTGCTGCTGAGCATCATGGAATACCATACAGGACACTCTTTGGCTGCAAGCAAGGTAGGAAAAGCCACTCAGAGGCTTTCACTCACCTGCAGGCACTTTCACCAGATGCTGAGGACCTTCTTGAGCAACAAATTGGCAAGCAAGCAAAGTTTGGATTTCCAGTAACACCACAAGAACTCAAGGCACTTGCAGAACAGCTTCTACAGCAGCAGAAGGGCAACAACTATCTTACACTGGGCACAAATTGGGTTCAATCTTTCAAGCAGCAGTATCCTGGTCTCAAAAGCTATTATTCCCATGCTATTGATTCTCAGAGAGCACTTGCCAGCAACCCAGATGTGGTGGAAGAATATTTTGACCTGTTGGAGAGGACAATTGCAGAGTACAAGATTGTACTGGAAAATATGTACAACATGGACGAGACTGGCTTCATGAATGGCAAGAACATGCACTTCAGGTCTCAACCAGGTTCACAAGAGACAATCACAGTCATTGAGTGTGTTGGTGCATGTGGCAAGCCTCCTCCCCCCATGGTCATCTTCCATGGCAAGAATCACATGCAAGGCTGGTACCATGACCATGTTGAAGCAAAGGATTGGGTGTTTGCAACAAGCAGCAATGGCTGAATGGACAATGACCTAGGCCTTGAGTGGCTCAAAGACTGCTTCAACAAGCATATGCAGCTGAAGGCACAAGGCAAGTACTGTCTGCTCATCCTTGATGGCCATGCATCCCATGTCAATCTTGACTTCATCCAATATGCTTGGCAGTCACATATTGTTTGTCTCTGTTTACCTCCACATGCTACTCATCTCCTCCAACCACTGGATGTTGGTGTCTTTGGCCTGCTACAGGATGCATTCACAAAAGAGGTGGACAAGTTTGCTGGTGCTAACCTCAGTATCACCAAACAGGACTTCATTGGGATGTACAGCAAGGCACGGCAGGCCATCACTAGCATCAATTGTGCAAAGGCATTTAGGAGTGTTGGCATAGAATCAACCATCAACCGGTACACTGTTCTGCAGCACATGCCAAGCTGGCAGTGGGAAACAACTCCCCTGTCCTCAATCCCACTTCTGCAAGACACATCTACACCCTCAACACCAGAAGAGCTTAAGCAGTTGTTTGCAACACTTCATGACATTCATGAACAGGAGCAAGCCTCACTAGCAGATAGTCAGCATCAGCAACAGATGTGGATCAAGAAGTTTGGAAAGTATGCAGAGCACCTTTCCAATCAGCACATCATTGACCAAGCATGGATAGAGGAGCTGACTGCTGCTCATTCCAGCAAGCGCAATCTGCAGCCTGGTGACAGAAACCATCTCTCTCAGGCCCATGTCCTGCATCAAAGTGATCTACCAAGGCTGTTAGCTGAACAGGAAGAGCAGGCAAGGAAAGCAACAGAGAAGGAGGCATGCAAAGGTAAAGAAGGCAAAGGCAAGGCACCTGCCTCTAGCAGTCAGACAGCACCACCACCACCAGCACCATTGCCAGTGCAGAAATCTCAACAGGAGTCAGATGAAGAGCCCAGTGGTACCAATGAGTGCTCCACCACCCAGGCATTGGAGTGTACAACCACCACTGCTGCCATCATACTTTGGTTATGATCAGATGCACATGGTACCACCCCCACCTCCCTCTCTTGCTAGCTCTAGCAACCTCACACTTGATCCACCCTTCCCTAACTGGCAGCAGCCCACATTCCTACCATGCATGCCCCCTTTCATGTAGCAAGCTGTTGATCAGTGTTCTGTAACTACATGTTCTATGCTGTGTAATGTGTATGGTCCATCACAAAGAAGTGCTTGACTCTGCCAAAATTACTGTGTGTCTGCTGCCCTGAATTTTCAAAATTCCGAATTTTGGCCAGAGGCTGGGGGACACGCCTGGTAGTCCAAATATTGGAAATTTCAAGGCAGCAGACTCAGTATCAATTTGGCACCAGGCATGGAGTCCAAACTCCCAAAGCCCCCCTGATGCCTCATCTACGTGAAGTACGTTAGTGAGTGAAAATTGAAAATAAGTGGTAGTCTGTGCATTCCAAGTCGCGTGAGGGTCATCTGGTGAAATCGCTCGAAAGGGTTCTCTCAGCGGCTAAGGGAACGTGCAGCAATCGATTTACACACAAGGCAGAAAAGGAGAGCAGTTTGTATGGGACGCGATTGGATCGTGTAAGAAGAAATTCTCGCCTGCAGAAATTTTTGGTGGGCTGCAAGAAGAAAGACGCTTAGATTGGCAGCGAAGGGCAGCAGTGGCGTGTGCAAGGGTGTCTTCTGAGCGTTCCGAGAGCAAGAACAGCAGCAAGAGCGGCATCATTGAGCAAGTACAGTAACTCTGCACTGAGCAACGTCTATGGCTGCTGCATATGTCAAGTGGAACCCAACCATTCTACTCTTCTCACCATCACACACTTTCCTCCTCCCTCTTCCATCCCATCCCATACACATATTCACCATGCCTAACTACAAGGTACGTTCCAAGCACACGAAAGCCAATCCCCTCATCGAACATTGCAGTAACTGACCTGCTTCCACTTTCCTCCTCCTTCTCATTGTACTACCCATAGGTCGCCGACATCTCGCTCGCCGCTTTCGGCCGCAAGGAGATTGCGATCGCTGAGGGTGAGATGCCCGGTCTCATGGCCCTCCGAACCAAGTACGGTGCTGAGCATCCCCTCAAGGGCGCCCGCATCGCTGGTTCGCTCCACATGACCATCCAGACTGCCGTCCTTATCGAGACCCTCGTTGCCCTCGGTGCTCAGGTCACCTGGGCTTCGTGCAACATCTTCTCCACCCAGGACCACGCCGCTGCCGCCATCGCTGCTACCGGTGTCCCCGTCTTCGCCTGGAAGGGTGAGACCGAGGAGGAGTACGACTGGTGTCTCGAGCAGACCCTCACCGCACACCCCGAGGGCCCCAACATGATCCTCGACGACGGTGGAGACTTGACCTGGTTGGTTCACGACAGGTTCCCCCAGCTCCTTGACCAGATCAAGGGTGTTTCCGAGGAGACCACCACCGGTGTTCACATCCTTTACTCTGCCATGAAGAAGGGTACCCTCAAGCTCCCCGCCATCAACGTCAACGACTCGGTCACCAAGTCCAAGTTTGACAACTACTACGGATGCCGCGAGTCGCTCGTTGACGGTATCAAGCGTGCCACCGACGTCATGCTTGGCGGTAAGGTCGCCATTGTTGCCGGCTTCGGTGACGTCGGAAAGGGTTGCGCCGAATCTCTGCGTGGTTACGGTTGCCGTGTCATCGTCACCGAGATTGACCCGATCAATGCCCTCCAGGCCTCGATGGCTGGTTACCAGGTCGACGTTATGGACGACGTTGCCCCGCAGGCCGACATCTTTGTCACCACCACTGGTTGCCGTGACATCATCACTGGCAAGCACTTTGAGGCGATGAAGGACGATGCCATCGTCTGCAACATTGGCCACTTCGACATTGAGATCGACGTTGCCTGGCTCAAGGCCAACGCCCAGAGCGTTAGCAACATCAAGCCCCAGGTTGACCGATACACGCTCAAGAACGGCAAGCGTGTCATCCTCCTTGCCGAGGGTCGTCTCGTCAACCTTGGCTGTGCCACTGGTCACCCCTCTTTCATCATGTCTGCTTCGTTCTGCAACCAGACCCTTGCCCAGATCGCTCTCTGGAACGACAAGGCTGGTCAGTACAAGCGTGGTGAGGTCTACATGCTCCCCAAGGAGCTCGACGAGGAGGTCGCTCTTGCCCACCTTGGCCGTCTCAACGTCAAGCTTACCAAGCTTACCAAGGTTCAAGCCGACTACCTCGACCTCCCCGTCGACGGTCCCTACAAGCGTGACACCTACCGATACTAAGCGCTTAATTAGGGTAGAAAAGCTAGGGATGTTGGTACCTTGCCTTTGATCGTCTTTTTTTTTTTCTTTCTCCATTATACTTCAGTTCAGCTTCCGAGGTTTCTTTTCGTGCCATCTTCTCTCTCTGCAAGAGTCGCCGAGACTCACTGTAACAGTACTCAACGGGCTAATTCACACTCGCACATATCTTCCTTTCACAACCATTTAGACCCTAATCTTCTCCCGCTTTCCAGCGGCAAAAAAAAAAAAAAGCTCCTCGGCTCACATACTCGTCCTCTGCTTCGAGGAGGGTGGTGTGCAGTCTAGCAAAGGACCTGCATCCCTACAATCGGTTCTGCTTCCGTATTCGTTGGTCTCCGCATACAAATACATCTTGTTCACTCTTGTCGTGTTAGCAATGCATCATCTATTCCCCCGACCTTCTCAACAAGGTCACATACAATCTATCTAGCTGGCTCGTCGAGGTCAAGCGCGCCTGTGTCGGTGTGGATGATCAGAATGCAAGAATGTCGATAAACCGCTTTGCTCAAGTCTCGACATGGCCGGCAAAGAGATGACGACACAGGTGAACACAAAAAGGCAAGTAGAAGCGCGAAAAACAAGAGTCAGGGACCGTGCATCTTTCGGAATGTGCCGGAGCCAAAGGAGCAACGCTTTCCGCAGCTCGTTCCTTCCTTGCTTCCACCCTATTCGTCTCTTGAACGCAGATCAACCTCTTCATTGGACGCTCAGTTCGTAGATGATAGCCGGATCCACAAGGTCCGTTGCTGTTACTTCCACACCCCTTGCTTCCCTACCTTCAACTCGTGTTTTCGTAGGACAAACTCTTCGAAGGAATAACCTCCCCACGTCTGCTTTCGGCGTCGCTTCCAAAGTGTCGCCCTCTTCCTTTTACAACACTCTCTCCTCCAGGGGTACTTTGCTTCAAGCTTCAGGTAACGGCGTATCTCTCCGCTTCTCTGGACCTCAACAGCAGTCTTTCGGACTTGAACACCTCAACAACTCTCGCTCCGCCTCCACCACTTCCGCATCTTCCTCGAGCAACGACAATATGGGCGCTATCGCAACAGGAAGGGTTGACACCACCCAGCGTGTTCAGGCTCTTCGTGAGCTCATGGCTCAGCACGGTGTTGAAGCCTACGTCATCCCATCTGGTGACGAGCACGCTTCTGAATACCCTGCCGAGTCTGATCTTCGACGTGGCTATATTACTGGATTCACTGGCTCGGCTGGTTCAGCTGTGGTTACCTCCTCCAAAGCTCTCCTCTTCACCGACGGTCGATACTTCCTTCAGGCAGGTCAACAGCTCGAGCCTTCCGTTTGGACTCTCATGAAGCAGGGTGAACCCAACGTACCCACTTGGCAAGAGTACCTCTCCAAAAACCTCCCCGCCAATTCCAAGATTGGAATGGACGCCTCCCTCATCTCTGCTGACGACGCAAAGGACATCACTGCCGAGCTCACCAAGATCGGCTCCAGTCTCGTTCCTATCAAGGAGAACCTTGTCGACCAGGTTTGGGGTGCAGAGCGACCTTCGCGACCCGCTCAGCCCATCTTTGTCCTTAAGGATGAGATCGCTGGCCGTTCTTCTTCCGACAAGATCCGTGAGCTGCGTGACGAGATCAAGAAGAAGTCGGCTCACGGCTTTGTTGCCAACATGCTCGACGAAGTTGCTTGGTTGTTCAACCTCCGCGGTACTGATGTGCCTTACAACCCTGTTTTCTTCTCCTTTGCTCTCGTGCTCTTGGACAAGGTTTTGCTGTATGTCAACGATCACCAGCTTACTGACCATGTCAAGTCTAGCCTTGGCTCCGAGGTCACTCTTCGACCTTACTCGGAGTTCTACAACGATTTACACAAGCTCCGTGCTGAGCTCGCTGAGGGACACAAGATTTTGCTCGGCAAGAGCGCTTCGTTGGCAGTTCAGGAGGCTTTAGGTGGTGCAAGCAAGGTTGAGATTGTTCGATCGATTGTGGGTGATCAGAAGTCGATCAAGAACGAGGTTGAGTTGGACGGATTCCGTCAGAGTCATATTCGCGATGGTGTTGCCTTGTGCCAGTACTTTGCCTGGTTGGAGGAGCAACTGCATGCTGGTAAGAAGGTCACTGAATCTGAGGGTGCCGATGTATTGAGCAAATACCGTCAGTCCCTCCAACACTTCCGAGGAGAGAGCTTCACCACCATCTCCTCCACTGGTCCTAACGGTGCCATCATTCACTACAGCCCTGATCCTAGCAGCTGTCCCGCTATCGATGTCAACGAGATCTACCTCTGTGACTCGGGAGCTCAGTTCACCGATGGAACAACCGACGTCACTCGTACATGGCACTTTGGCAAACCTGCTCCCGAACACATCCGTGCTTTCACCCGTGTTCTTCAAGGTCACATTGCTATCGACTGTGCCGTTTTCCCCAAAGGTACCACTGGATACTTGTTGGACGTGCTTGCTCGTCGTGCACTTTGGGAAGACGGTCTTGACTACCGTCACGGAACTGGTCATGGTGTTGGTCACTTTCTCAACGTTCACGAAGGTCCTCAAGGTATTGGCACTCGTGCTGTTTTTAACGAGACCAGTCTCAAAGAGAACATGGTTGTTTCTAACGAACCCGGGTACTACGAGGATGGAAAATGGGGTATCCGTATTGAGAACTTGGTCATCGTTCGCCCTGCAGAGACTCCGAACAACTTTGGCAACAAGGGTTACCTCACCTTCGAACACTTGACCATGTGCCCGATCCAGGTTTCCTTGGTCGATGCAAGCTTGTTGACAAAGGAAGACAAGGAGTGGTTGAACAGTTACCACGACGAGGTGCTCCAGAAGGTCGGTCCTTTGATCCAGAAGGTTGGTGATGAACGTGCCTTGAAGTGGTTAAAGACTCAGTGCAGTGCTCGTGTCTAAGCCCGCTGCGAATAGTATCCTCGAACTGTAGTCACACTCGATAGGAAATCCAAACTTAATTACTGTAATGCTGCATTTCACGCTGTTCAACAACCCCTTATGCATGCTTATCCGAGCTCATACAACAATCTTGAGCATGCTGTTTGGTTCTCATGCCCTGCTTGATGAGTAGGCACGAGCATTTGTAGGGATGTGGGAGTTAAAAAAAATACAACTGAAAAATGTGCAAAAATAGAGTCCTACGGGGATTGAACCCGCGACCTGCAGAATACCCTGATGGGATCTTCGAAAGAAACCGAAGTCTGCCGCTCTACTGCTGAGCTAAAGACCCTTTTCTAACCCCTTCGCCACTGTTGCGATCAGATTACACACAGATGGTTTTTGCTTCTCGTGCTGTCAAGGTGCACGCATAGAACTATCAGGAACCGCCTTTCATTGCTCACAGCACATATCAGGAACTGGTCATTCTCTCTTCGAACAAGTCTAGCATTAATCTTATGGCGACGTAGCGTCTCTTGAAGTTTAGAATTAGAAGGAAGACGGACGACTGCGATCCCGGACACATCTAAAAATGGGTGAAGCCTTCGTTGGGATATTGAGCTCGCTGCGATTCTGTTGTCTGATCAATGCTGCCAGTCTCATTCACATGTTGCTCTTGATCCGGCGCGATGAATGTTCCATCTCTATCAAATGCATCCGACATGTTACTGCCATGAGATTGTCCTCCTTCGGTCGACAAGCTTCCTCGCTGGGCTCGGCTGGATAACGCTGTGTCGAGAGACCACTCCTCATGCAGACCGCTGGCCTCATTCTGCAGAGAGTGAGCAGAGACCACCTGGACTGGCTGAATCGTACGCATCGGCTGATGGGTCGACTCATAGTCAGGATGTGCGGCCACAGCACGCACCGTTGAAGCTTCTGCAGGAGCTGTTTCCTGTACCTCGAACCAACCATCGTTCAAAGAAGACGACAGTGAAGGCCGCACAGGGCGCGTTCGTCCACTGGTTGTAGAGAGTTTAGGTATTGCTCGGAGCATCACCGGAGGAATACGTGATGGAGGTTGAGCTTGCGAATCAGCCCGTGTGCTGTAAGTTGATGGGTGGTTGTCCGTCGCGAGTGAACTCCCTTTCGAGGTCCATGGACGAGGCGCGACATGCGAAGGAAGCTGCGGAACATCAGCACAGTTCAGATCTGGGCGCTCTTCAAACGACGTATGGCTGCTGTGTCGCAATGGAGTTGGGCGAAGTATTTGTGTTGGAACGCTCGGCTGTCCTGGTAGATCATGTCTCGAGGCTTTGAGCTCACGCGTGGTCGGGGGAAGCGGCGGCCACGAGCCTGAAACGGCAAGTTGCTGGTGCTGCGGCGATGGGCGCGAAGCTGCTGCAGGTGGCGGAAGGGGGAGCAATGATGACGAGGACGGAGCGCCCTCCCTTGTTGCCGGCAGGTACTGCATTTGAGCTGATGGCGCGGTGTTCCTCCGCAGTCCATAGGGTACTGACAGATTCGAGTATCGAGCCTCACGCTTCCTATCCATCCGCATCGGACCGCCTCCTGACATGCTCGGGTCCGTTGGTGGAACTGCATACGCTGAACTCATCGTCGGATGTGGTGAGGATTGCGATGGTACATCGATCGGATTGTGTATCGCCCCCGGCCCGACAATCCTTGGCCTACGTTCTTGCCTTGAATAGACACACAGAATGCCTTGTTTTGCGCATCGCTGACATGGCTGCTGTCCCGAGCACTGTAACCGTCCAACATTCCGCGCTTCTTGTCAGCATGTGTGCTACCAAACGCGTGCTTTCCGAGTTGGAGATTGTGTAGAGAGACTCACCTTAGCCTTCCGTTGACGACAATGCTCACAAGCATGTGTAACCCGAAAACCCTTGCTGTCGAGCATCTCAGCAAAATGGCGCTCTGTCATCCTTTCCGTCTCTTCCCTGTCGCGCCTCATTTGCATCTCGAGCATCTCGGCTCGTGCTTGTATGAGGCTCACATCCAGGATGGCCTGAGGGCTATTCGATACCGGCGAAGCGACACGAACAGATGATCGAGATCGTGAGGACCGACTTAGGCGTCGAATGTCGACGGCTGACGACGGCCTGGGTTGGTGGGGTCGATGTGGAATAATCTCATCAAAGGAATGAGCTCGTGGCGAGACGGCCAGGGCCGGTGACCACCTTGCCTGAGTTAAGGAGATGACTGCATGAGTAGGGCTGTTACCCTGGCGGGGTTCCTGGCCTTCAGCAGCATCAGAAATGTTGCAAGGAAGCATCAAGGCTTCAGAACTTACCAACGTGGTCGAGTAGAAAGACGGGGAACTGAAAGGCGGTTGGTGCTAGTGAACCTGCAAGGATGACGGAGACTCCGGGCGAATAGAAGGTGAACGAGCCGGACAGTCCATTCAAGTTTCGCTGTAGGCCACAAGAGAGCCAATGATACCATTTGGGTTCCACAGGACAGGCGTCGCCTGCGCAGCGTGTGACCGAGTCTATATAGTCTCTTTGCCCTGTCTCAAGCAGATTGGAGACGCCCTGGTACCTTTATGATCGCCGTGCTTCCCACTCTTCTACATCCACGAGATCATGACGCCCACCTCGTCGAGACGAAACTCAATTGTGGATTCCAGTGCTTGCCCCTTTGACCGGCTTTCATGCAAGTCGAGACGGGATTATTTGGATCTTCCGACCTCATGGGTGTTCCTAGAGCTCATTTTCTGTCTTGTCATTGTGCACATATGCCCTTGCAGTCGCTTCAGCAGCGAAGAGGGGTGGGCCTCTCGCCTGCGTGCATCGTGACGCAACTTCTCTGGGAGCATCTGGCGGAGTCAATCTTCTGTCTGCGCCGAAGGTAGCACAAGCCAGACCGCCTTCCGATAGCCGTGCAGGCGAGCTTCATATGCCCTATCCATTGCACGAAGACACTTGCTGCACCTCGTGTGCATTATTGGCGCTCGACGAGATGAAATGGCCCAGCACCAAGGATAGGCTATTCGGAAGGAAATGTCAAGAAGCAAAATGTTCAGAAGCCCTTTGTTCTTGATCCGCCATATGTTCTTATGCGCCTTTGTCCACGATATTGCGTTGTTCTTCCACGACAAGATGGTAAGGGCTGTATTGTGACGATGGTTCCCGCACGCCTTCTCGAAGCGTGCATGATTTGGCGGGAAAATGTTCAGAGGAAGTGCAACCCGATCCCGAATAGCTTTGTGCAGTGGCAAGAATGGCGTCTGTGCATGAAGAGGCCAAGGAGAAGGCCCCACTCGGCATCGTACGATGTCGGGATTCCTGCGATTGAGTAAGCTCATCCCCATCGATGCGCGCTCATGAAGTCATTCTGGCACGTATGAACTGAGCAGGATGGTGACACGAGCTTGCCTTCCTAAGGTGGCGCTGCCCCCTCTGCCTATTTCTGAGTGGCAACCGCAGTTCAGGCACGTTTCACTGGCTGCCGCAACTGCTTCTCCGTAGAGCTGCGACCTCGAAAGAACGTCCACACCATCACAGCGTTGCATATTGGCATCAAATCGGTGGGTCAAACTAAGACATGTGCGGGACTGAGGAGACTGGCGTGAGCTATGCGAGGTCGCGACGTCGCCAGGCATCGCATAGCCGCCAGACAAGAGACGATGGGCTCGATTCGGCATTTTGGGCTTGTACTGCGCAGTTCAGCACTGACTGTGGTGATAACTCGTGAAGCACTCCAATGGCAACAAATGAGGCTCTAATAAGGATTTAAGATTAAAGTTGGCGTACGCAAAGAAGAAGACGAAGGCCAGACAAATGTGTAGCGAAAGAGATGAACCGTGTCACTGGTACAAGTCAGAACGGCATCCTCTCATACAGTATGCACAGTACCGTGAATCAGATGTTTTGATTGTATCGGCTGGCAAAAACGTGTCGCAGAGGTGATTTGAGACCCATCACAGGTTGGGATTCGAGAAGAAAACAGACACGATGCATCTGAACAGTGGAATCTGGCTGCGATCATCGCACTTCGGATATGACGGTCAAAGAGAACTCCCAACGTCCAGAAGATGTGATGATCTTTCAGAGCATGGCATTGTTGAAGGCGCACGTACACAGATTAGGGTCTGTGGGAAGAAACCGTCGGTCGCCGGAACTTTATCTGCGCTCATCCCAAGATCTTCGGACGGTGTGCTCGAAAGAGCACAACGTGGGCCTCATTCGGGTGAGGCTCGGCGTCATCTCGTTGCGACGGAAGGACGGAAGGTCGGGATGTCTGCAAGGAACTCTCGCATGGCCTTGTGCGCCGATTCAAAACGAAGAGGCTGGCCTTTGTCCTCCGTCATGGTGCTTCCAATCCCGCATGCACCCACACCGAAGTTTTCGGGCTGCACGCATTGTCCAAGCCTCGCATGCGCACGAAGATGTCGGAGCCGAATGAAGCATGTAGCGTCGTCACTGAAGATATAGGCGCCTTTCTCTCGGATTTTTCCGATACGTCCGTAGTGTTCGTGACCTGATTCCGTTGGAGGACGGGCGTGATGTGAAGTTGCATTGCGCATCGTGGGCTGTTCAGTTGACTGTTGACTGAAAGCGTTATCGACCCCGAGAATTGAAAGCCGGATGCGCCACACGCGTGCCTTGTGGTCGTGGCTGGGATGCAAGGTCCTTGATATTGTACATAGCCCTTTCCCCGTCTTCGAGCGGATCGGCAGACGCGCCTATCGGCTGCAGACTCCCTCGACAATGCGGGTACACAATGTGTTCCACGTCTCCATGCTCGAACGGAGCAAGACAAGCAACCTCCGTGGGCGAACGGAGCTCGAACATTCCCAGCACTCACGACGAAGAAAGTGTGAGGTGGAGGCCGTTCTGGGACGGAGACAGCGACGCGGTCAATTGGAATACTTGGTGCTCTGGAGAGGTTAACCCGAGGAAGCAGCGGGTGGGGACCGGTCGAGACCATCAATGCTTCACAGCTCATCCAGGAGTATGAGCATGATGCTGAAGGGACACGAGGCGGATGGCTGTGTCTCGGACAATATACTAAGCGACGCATGTGCTGCTGATCTGCAGCTATGAAGGGTTACCAAGCGATGTTGGCGGTCTGCCGGTCCGCGCCAGATTCTGAAGTTGCTCCAGGAAGCGGTTATTGATCTCGAACTGGAAGTTGCGGCGTTTCGTCAGGAGCTCGAGTTCGCTTTGCCACCTGCCCGTCTCGGCTAGAGCTGCAAGCAACAGAAGCCTCGCCTTCTCGATGTGCACATTGAAGCCGCTTTGCCGCATATGCATTTTGTAGACGCCGATGCCAGCTTCGAGATCGTTACACTGGCGACAGGCATCGATCAAGGAAGAGACGACAGCCGGCTGCACCTTGACCCTTTGTGGCTTCTCAGAGCCTGCCGGCTTGGAAACAGCAGCAGGGTCCCTGCTTCCGAGCAGACCCTGTAGAGTGCCATCTGATCTGAATTCGCCGCCAAAGGATTGCTTGAACCTTTCGATCGATGTCTGTAGCAAAACATCTCGCTCTTTTGCAGAAGGTGATTCGAGGCATGCGTGCAGGCCAGCTTTCAAACGCAGGTTCCAGGCGACGTCATCAGGGTCGGCTCCCAGATCCTTCAGTTCGTTGAAAAGATCCTCGATGTGATCACAAGTCGACTTGATGAGGTCCCAGCCTGAAACTGAACCCGATTTTGCTAAATCTGCATCCGAGCTGTGGGCGCCTGAAATAGACGTCAGCCGCACCGTCATGACAGCATTGTAGGCTTTGCGAATGTCTGCAATGGACAAGCTTTGCAGCTGCGAGTCACCGCGTGGCTCTGTGCGAGTCATTGCTCCGAACAGATGGTGAGTGAGACCAAGCCTGAACTCATCGAACAAACGGAACACCTTGCGATGCAAGTCTGCGTCTTCCGGACCAACCGAGTTGCTGCAACGATCCAAGGCGATGCTCATGAGGTTCAAGGTGGAGCCCAAGACCCATGATTCGCGCTCGTAAGAGGATGGGTCGACAGGTTGGCTTGCTTTCTGGAGCGACTGGAACGGAGTGGTTGCGGCCGTCATCTGTGAAACGTTCGTAGCTAGCTGCACGGCAAGGTCAGGGAAACCAGCCTCGGCGAAGGAGGCAACAAGACTACGAGCGAGACGGGCGGGCAAGAAGACACGGTCTTGATGAAGTTCCTGCAAGACGCGCTGGACGGTGCTAGTAAGGCCGGCGCGCAATAAGGCCTTGACAAAGACGGCTGTGAGACGCGACGAAAGTGTGTTGCCACTGGCAAGCCAGTCCAAGTAGAGTCGAACGGCGAAATGCGGTTTTGAAAGAGAACGAAGGCTTTCCACGAAGAGCCACATAAAAGTATCGTGATCTGGTCCTGCCAGAGGATGCAACGCTGACTGCTTCAATGATCCGGGTTCAGGAGCCGATGACCAGAACTCTCGATCCGGCTCGCGTAGACGAAGCAACTGGTATAGACGCTTAGAAAAGGCAAAATCGCGAGTTCGCAAGTGAAGACCGAGGAGAGTTGCCTGGGCAGGGAAGCTGAGGCTGCCCTTGCTCAGGTCCGGATCTTTGCCTAGGATCATGTCGGTGAAGCGGCGTAGGTAGACTTGCAGAGCCTGTCGACTACCGCGAGCTTCGTTCTTCTGGACGACATTAGGTTTGACGTTGCTAAATCGGGCTCTTGCAGGACCGAGGTCCACGATGGCTGTAGGGAGACAAGCGGCAAAGGCCCTGATGACGGCTTCGTTGATACGTGGGTCTAGATCTACGCCGACCGTGTGAGCAATGCTATATACTTGCATGACCAGATGAGCATCAAGGGAAAGACCTCTATGTGCGTCCAGTGACTTGCGGGCATCGAGGCCAAGATTCGCGGACATTCGCTTTGCGAGCTGTTCCAAGACGACAGTGAAGACATCATGATCGGGGACCTTGGTCGTAACGTGTGATCCCTTGCCCGAGCTGCCACTGCCGTGCGCGGGCTGCAGTCCATCAATGATGTGCAGAGCCGGTTGTAAGATCCCGCGCTGAGCAAGCACGAGAGCAACACGTTCTGCCAGAGACTCGAGGAAGTCTGAGGATATCGAACGGCCATCTGTAGAGGTCTGCCATGGATGCCACCTTGATCTGAGAGCGAACCGGTCGTCAGGAGTCGGATCGGTCATCCCGTCAGTTGAGCTCCCACGATCGAGCTCGAAGGGCAGCAGCCACCACAAGGTAGCTGAATCCATTGCTTGAAGACACCTGTGGATGTTAGCTTTGGAGGCTTGAACTTGAGACAGCAAGGTGAGGCGGAGGGCTCTAAGCAGCGGGTCATTGTCATCTGTCAACTTTGATTTGGAGTCGATGGGCGAGGGCAGATGCTCTGGACGTTGCAGGCTGCTCGTTCGCTGTCTTGCAAGCGCTGACAAAAGCTGGTCAAAGGGTCGCGGGTCGATGAAAACTTCGTTCGGCGATGCGAACGCTTCGTTTGCTAGCGTCTCTAGATGGTGGAATGCGGCGTCGGTAGATCCAAGTCGAGACAGCGTAGCCGCGAGACGGCCCCTGAGCTGAATATCAAGATGAGCATCTGTGTTTCTTGAGAGAATCTCGAGGATGCTGGACAGGTGTTTGCGTTTCGGAGGCGGTCTGGCTGACCTAGCGGCTGCAACTTGCTCTTCCTCTACGACAAGAAGATAGAGCAGCCTGCGCGACAGAGTTGGCGATAGCATAGCGAGTCCCGATTTGTCGCTTGACGTGGGAGTGCTGGTGGAGCTCCCAACTTGGCACCGAGCTCGATCTTGGCAGAGGCGAAGGACCCTGTCGCAAACCTCGCGGACAGCCGCACGACTATCAATCGGACTGCCAGAAACGCTCTTCACCGGTTTACGACATTGCAGCGTAATGAGCAGGTCGATGACCGCTTGTGACAAAGCGGAGCGTGCTTTCCCTAGCTGGATGTAGATG
Organism: Ustilago cynodontis; assembly: GCA_928865425.1. Classification (NCBI taxonomy): domain Eukaryota; kingdom Fungi; phylum Basidiomycota; class Ustilaginomycetes; order Ustilaginales; family Ustilaginaceae; genus Ustilago; species Ustilago cynodontis. The sequence continues at coordinate 485,650 of CAKMXY010000013.1, forward strand.
TGCCAGGATCTATCAGCGTCGAGCTCAAGCATCGCATTGAAGAGAATTTGCTGCGCATCACTCTGTGGGATGAGCGGGATATCGAGCAAAGGAGGAACGTAGCGCTCGGAGCTGACGGCAGCATCCCGCTGAGGTGTTGCTAAGGCACTGTCGGATTCGGATTGGGCTGAAGGCGGCTCTGGTTGTGAAGAGCTGAAGTATGAGTCTGAATGAAAAGATGCTTTAAGCAAGTCGGCAGCATTCTGAATCGATAGTAAGGCTGAGTTCGGCGCCGATCGTCGGCTCTTCCGCAGCGGTCTTAGAGATGAAGTCAGCGGTCGGATCGAGCCGAAGTATGAAGAGGAACATGCGGCATGAGAAGTGAGCGATGCTGATCTGGCTGCGCCTCTGGATAGACGGCCGATGCCTGATCGAAGCATCGGACGTTCTGAGGCGTGGCCAGCTGCGAGACGTGTGAATGTGGCGCCGTGTTCGAGACCTCACAGGACACGCACTTGAATGCTTCGCTGACAGGTCTGTTACGGTCGAAGTGGTCGATGATTGCGAGTGCGCATTGCAAAGGTGTCGGGTGATCCGAATGCTCAATCAGCAAACAGCGCGAAATCGAGTCGGAGTGAGCTGTGATGAAAGATGAGAGCCGTGCTGAAGTGACGTCGTTGACCGCAGCCCTCTCGCCTTAGGCAATACTACTGGTTGCTACCGAGGAGTCGAACGAGAGAGCCTGTGAGATAGGCCTCAAGTTGATTATGTGAATGGAGAGTGACAGCCTTTGGTGTTGGTTGTTCACACGACCACGCTCGGCGAAATATACTGTACAGAAAGTGACAACTTACAGTATTCTCTCCTTTTCTTCCATTCGCACGATACATTTTTCTTCGCAGAAACTTCGGTCCAGACGGCTCAAGAAAGCTAACCCTTTCCGAAGAACACAAGATGCTATTTTGTCACAACCAACGAACGTCCTCCTTGTTTCTTGTCTATGACCATGTCTCTCCATCGCCTTGGCTGACCGCAGCAAAGATTGTGGTCAGAGCTAGCATCCTTCCGGTACCCTCGCCTTCTACATAAGGATCACTGCTACGCATGCTACACATCTGATTTACACAGGACGATCATTAGGACCACTCGACGAGCAGCAGCACCATGCAAAAAGTCTTGACCTTTTGACCATATCATTCCTTCCTTCACCCTAAACTATACTGTCAGCGATCGTTAGGCTGGCAGAAGTTGACACCCGGTCTCTTATCACAACAAAGATGTCACTACACCTTCCACGCATTTTGATCGTCGATCATTTCGACTCGTATACCCTCAATCTGCTCTCCTTGCTGCATCCCATAGAGCCCTCACAGGACGACAATGCAGACTCACAACGCGATCAAGATGATCTGACCCGAAGAATAGCAGAGCGTGTCATCGTCGTGCCACACACGCATCCCTTGCTAGCTCCTGCCGCCTTCCACCAACTTGTCCGACCTCACATCGACGCCATCATCCTTTCACCAGGACCCGGAAGTCCCGATAAGGCCGCCGACTTTGGCGCAGCGGAGACGTTGCTCAAAGATAAGTCACTCCATCTGCCTGTCCTCGGCGTATGCCTTGGTCATCAGGGACTTGCTGTTGCCTTTGGTGGCCAAGTCACTCGCGCTATCAGCGTTCGGCACGGTCTGCAGAGCAAGCTCAAGATCTCATCACCACGGACAAAGTCAGACAAGGTATCTTCGCTTCTTGATGGCGTTCCTCAAGACTCGCTTTTCGTTCGTTACAACAGCTTGGTCGTCGACCCAGACACCCTGCCCGACTGCCTCCAAGTCACTGCATGGAGCTATGATCAGGTTTCAACAGCCCCGGCTCCAAACCCAGGCAATACCAAGGCACGTTCGTCTCCGGCACCCCTCAACATCCTGAAAGAGCCCCTGGGTCCTCCGCCCAAGCATCGCGATCTTGCCTCTCTCAGCCGTTCACCATCCACAATACCCATCTCTTCTCGTGGCGGCTCCGAGCGTCTCTCTGAAGCAGAAGAGTTGGATCTTTCCGAGGCAACAAGCGTCGGCGATGGCGCCGATTTTGATGCTGTTCATGCCCTTGATGTGGCGCTGTCCCCAGCCATCATGGCTTTGCAGCACAAGACCTTGCCTTTCCACGGCGTGCAATTTCATCCCGAAAGTATTGAGTCTACATGGGGACACACGATCATGTCCAACTTCCTCGACATTGTCCGACAATTTTGGCATCAACGCATTCTTGATGACGACATTGAAACATCTGCTGAGGCTCGCAGTCGAGTCGATGCTTGGGATGTTGCTGACTTGACGCTCCCGGCACACCTCAAGCATGCCAGCGAGCGCTGCCTTGCAAGTGATGCGGTAGCACAGGCAGAAGCTTCTTTCGGCTCACCCGTGGCCAGCAAGTCAGCCTTCAATTTCATCACTCGTCGTTCGACCTCACTCCCAGCAGATAGCCGTCCGGACATGGTCCGCATCTTCGATCGACTGTTCCGTCGCTCTAGCCCCGCGGGGGCAGTATGGCTTGACAGCGCAAGACACAGAGACCCGCACAGCCGGTATTCGTTCATGGCCATTCCTTCTTTCGTACTCTCCTACAAGGATGCCAGCGATCACATTCTCGTCTCAGGCGACAAAACTTTGTCGTCCAGAGTCTCATTGATGGACGCTGAAGGAATCGGCAGCGTCAAACTAACCCTGTGGTCGTTTATGAATCAGTTGCAGATTCAATTGCAAGCCTCGATTGATACCTCACTTGGCGCAAAAGACCTCGATCACGCTCACGAGAGCAACATCTTCCGAACTGGATTCACTGGCTATTGGGGCTATGAGATGAAGAACGAGAGTCTCCAGTTGGAAATCGCTGCACCAAAAGGAAGCAACCCGAACGCCTTTGATGCCGAGTTCCTCCATTGTCCGAGAGTGCTCGCTTTCGATCATCATCTCCACCAGTGGGTCGCATTTGCGCTCGTAGAGAATTCATCAGCAAAGACTCCCTTTTCTGGTCTTTTGGGGCAAGTTGACGGAGCTTTGCAGGATTTGCAGGCAAACGGCAAGTCATGGTCGCGTTGGGCATTAGCTCAAGCAGATGCTGAGGCATGGATGGAAGAGACACTCAAAGAAGTCTCAGCGCTATCTTGCGACTCCCAGAGCACAGCGAATGTAGATGCGTCAAAGACCGCGGCAGCATTTCGGGACGCCATGCCAGTGCTCCGACCTCGAATGCTGGCAGAAGACTACATGGACCAGATCGAGTCAGCCAGAGAACTCATTGCTGCTGGCGAGAGCTACGAGCTTTGCATGACGAACCAGTTCCAAGGTCGACTCGCACCGCTCTCATCCCTTCCTGAGGATGCCGACACCGACCATTTTGATCTGTATTGCAAGCTGCGAGCCCGCAACCCTGCGCCATACTCGGCATTCATCAAGCTTCCGTCTTTCGCTACAGAGTCTGTTCAGGCTGGAACTCGAAAGCGCGGGCGAGCCATTCTCAGTACCAGTCCCGAACGATTTATGCGCATCACCTCGGACGGACGTGTTGAAATGAAGCCAATCAAGGGCACGCTCGCTCGTGCTGGCTTTGGCCCTGGCGAACAATCTATGCGAGCAGGGGGGTCCACACCTCGAGAGGAACTGGTCAAGCAAAAGTGGCGTGAGACTGAGGACGAAGCTCGTCGTGCCAAGCTTTCCGCGGACATCAAAGAGCGGGCAGAGAATCTCATGATTGTCGACTTGATTCGCGCTGACCTCTTCTCCTTCTGCACCTCTGACAGTGTCGCAGTGCCCAAACTTATGCAGGTCGAATCTTACGAGACAGTGCACCAGCTGGTCACAACCGTCACTGGGCAGTTGAAAGCTTCCGTCGGCACCACAGAGGCAATTCGAAGATGCTTCCCACCAGGCAGCATGACCGGTGCTCCCAAGCGACGCAGCGTGCAGCTGCTCGAACGACTCGAGCTCAATCTAGCCGATGCAGAACGCGACGACAACCTGCGTGCAAGAAGAGGCATCTACTCGGGCGCACTCGGTTGGCTCGGCTGCGATGGCGCAGCTGACTTCTCCGTTGTCATCAGAACGCTGATTGCTGATGGTGATGACGTTTCGATCGGCGCAGGCGGCGCCATTACTTATCTCTCGAATGCCGAGAAGGAATGGCAGGAGGTGCTAGACAAAGTCAATGCTCTGGCCACAATTGACGCCTGAGCGCGAACGCTGTCACTTGGCATGTCTTGTCCTCAACGGACCTACACCTAATCCTAACCTTAACCCTGTAACCTTCCATCACAACAAGCATTGGCCTCGTGACACAGATACCACACATCACAAACACATATTCAACATAGATTCTCCGGTCCGTCTCACTCTTGTCACCAGCATTCCCTTGTCAGTCGCTTCAACACTGCTGCTTAACATGTACCATCGCAATTTCTGTAACTTCCGTCCATAGATCTCTTCCCTGTCACCATCAGACCTGCACTATTACCATTTGCCATTGTAATCAGATAATCACTTGCCGGCTACTTCAACGTGGCGGTGCACCCATAGCTCATTTGCTTGAAAGTAAAGCAGTGTGCACAGACACAACACAGGCTTGAGCAGTGTGAAGCAACACATGTTATTTGGAACGAGCTCGAAACAAGGAGTCTGACCGGTTGAACGGGAGAGGAAGAGGAGGAGAAGAACATGACTGTGTTGAACGTCAGAGGCGTGCAAGCATGGACGCTTTTCCTCGTAAGAATATGGAGTGCGGATCCTGTTTTTGATGTTTTGTTTTAGTTTTTGTGTGCTTTTTGGATCAGGAGCAAGGCAGGGAAGAAGGGGAAGGGGGAAGGAGGTGGTAGCACGAAGCTACCTTGATTAGCTGCCCTGTGTGCATTGTTGCAGGCAGCTCCAGAAGGCAAGATGGGCTCAACCAACGCCGTCGCAGCCAACCGCGCCCCTCTTCATGCTCTTGGGCTCACCGAGCATACCTCTGCCCTTCTCCTCGTCACCTCCCAACTTCTCGATCCTCTTCTCCTTCTCAGCCAACAACTCGCTGACTTCCCTCTCCAGCATCCTTCTCTGCGCACCGGCCCTCTTACCGGCAGCAGTGACGTTCTCCAACAGCTCGATGTTGCTGATCCTGTGGTTGGCAGACTTGGCATCAACGCCGAGAGCTGCTTCGTCGGTTGCGGTGAACTCGTTGAAGCTCTCCTCAAGGACCTTGAGTACAACGCTGAGGTTGTTGGGAAGGTACTGGAGGATGGGGGATCCACCAGTGGCAATGTCGTAGGTGGTGCGCTGGATGATGTAGGACTTAGTGAACATCCAGTGACGGTTCCTGAACTCGCGAATCTGGTCGACGAGCAAAACGTAGAGTGCCTTTGCACGGGGGCTGGAGGACATGGCGAAGCCTCGAACACCGGCGAGGGTAGCACGAGCTTCAAGCTGTTGCAAGAACTCACGCTGGTTCTTGGGACGATAGCTACGGAAGTCGCGGAGCGTTTTGGTGAGATCGTTGTTGGGCATATGGGCCGTAATCTCGAGAAGGTTATCGCCGGTCGGCACGATCGAGTCATTTGCTCCACTCTCTCCTCTGAAGTATTGAGGTTCTTCGGAGACGGATTCATATACAACTCCTGAGGGGAACATCGCGTTCATCTTCTTAGGTCCAGTACCGAAGATGAAGCTCCTGTAGTTGAGGTAGTCGGCAGGCAAGCTTCGACCCCACATAGTCTCCATCGATTCGTTGATTTTGCGGTAGGTCATCAAGAGGCGCTCGAACGCGTCTTCGAAAGCAGCAACGTCTTTGTTGTTGCAAGCACGGAGAGCATCTTCGGTGGCCGAAACGAGCTTACCGGTGTAGCTGACCATCTCGACATGGACGAGAATGAAACCACGTTCGGAGCCAGATGCATCCTCGAAGCTGCGAATGAGCTCCATGTTGTCGAACGAGTACTTTCCGGCGTTGCCCTTGAAGTGGGGGTCCTTGCACATGTAGTTGACAAGGGCGTAGGAAGAGGCGTATTCCATGTAAGGGAAGTGGCCCAGCTTGTCAGCAAGCTTTTTGAGCGGGACGGCGAGTTGGGCGGGGAGAACGTTGCGGCCCTGGGTGTAGAAGCCTGTTTCACGGAAGGCGCGGTCGACGGGCTCGAGGAGGTAAGCCGAGGTAGCGAAGCAGTAGTCACGGAAGAGGGCGGCGAGAAGGTGGGAGTTGCCAGATTCGATGGCGGCCTCGACAGCTTTAGCTTCTTTGCCATCAGGCTTGAGTTCATCGAGAACGGCGTCGCCGAACTCGCCCTTACCGAGGAGACCGGTGGCACGGTGACCGTTAGCATCAGCAGGCTGGTGAATAGTCATACGGTCGAGAAGAGAGGAGAGACCAGAGAAAGCTTCAGGCATCTTGACCATGGGGTCCTCACGAGGCAGGAAACCGCGCTCGCGGGAGATGACGAAGGGAGGAAGCTTGGAGATGGCATCCTTGTCACCAGCCTTGACAGCAGGGAGCTCCTCAAGGAGGTAAGGCTCGATGTCGACGGAGCCGGTCTTGCCGGGGACGGAAGCGGCGTCAGACACTTGAGCAAAGTTGCGACGGCCGGCAGCGCTGGTAAGACGAGGAGCTCCAGCAGCAGCCTGCCGGAGGGTACCGCTTCGGACGGCGGGCAGCATGATTGATTGAATGCTTATGCGAGGCTAAATAGTTGTCGAGTGTGCGGAAGAGAGGGAACCGGATGGTGACCGTGAGATGGTTGAAATTGGTGAGGGAGGGAAAGGGAAGGGAAGCAAGCAAGCGCAAGACGGACCCAGTCTCATTTAAAGGATCGACGGAAGAAAGGGCTGGGCAAGCGCATACACGTCTACAAATCTGGGCTATCAGTCAGCGTAGAGAAAGAGAGGTCACAGGGCCACCGCATACACTCAGTCGCTGTTAGCGTGTAGCCTTCCAACTCTCTACTGTATATTCATTTTCTGGTCAAAGAGAGGAGATGCCGAGATACGCAAGACCACGCTCGCTACCAATTATGGTCCTCTCCTGTGCGGCCGCTGTACTGTACTTCCGAGACTGAATCAGTAGTTGGTGCAGGGATTGCTTTGTCACGCAGGCGGCAGGACCAAATGACCCCGACATGATTGGACAAGTTGTTGAGCTTCTGTTGCATCGGACTGATGTATGAAGGGCACGGTCCTGTATTGCGCAGAGTACCGCTGCATGGCGTCGTACAGGGGGTTCAGGAATGGAACCGCCGAGCGAGGACAGGAAGGGGGAGGGCAAAGATACGAAAAGGCCCAGGAAATGGCCCGATATAAAGGATTCCGGCGAAAGGCCCAGCCTATCATACAGCGCCTCGTTCGGGAACGCACTCGAGCTACGATGTCAAGCGAGCTGTCACTTAACGAACTGTGGGGTGATTTTCGCGTGTCGAGGCAAGCAAAAAATTATTGGCCGACCTTTGGCCCGTTTGTGTTTGAGTTTTTCTGCCCGGTCAGATACCCGTTGAGTTGGGCGCGTGATTTGCCGCTTCTAGCCTTGTGAGAGCCTCCTGACCACACCTTGTATAGCACATACAGTGTCAGTACCGTGGGTTTGTCTTGCAAGCGATGGCCTTGTGCCCCTCTGTTAACGAGTACCTTGCAGGGTATGCTCGTCACAGCGAGATGGTGCGGAAAGTTCCGAGTCCAATCGCTTCTCAGTAGAGCTTGGTGCATATTTACTTATCTCTGCGTCTCTTCAAGCCGATCTCCACTATACTGTACTGTAGCGACGATATGTGTCATGTATGCATTACAAGCTGTGTCATACGCTTCAAGAGAAAGTCTCACGATCATCTGGTCGAGGTGTAGAAGGGCTTGAATCGCGACGTCCACTGTTGTTCGCCAGATCTATCTGATTATATCGACTTCTTATCTCCTCCACCGAGGAGCTGCCGTACTTGCCACCTTCCTGCTCGCTGTTACCTCCTTCTGGACCTTTTTGTTCGAGCCTCGGCAAGGTAGCAACAGGAGCGAGTAACGGTGGTCCTTCACCATTACCAGCAGCATTGCTACTGTTGTCGCCTGAATTCGACGCGGACGTTGCCCTCAAGGCGCTCGGTTCTGTTGGTGGAAATTTAACCCTCTTGGACAGCATGAAGGGGCTTTCACTCCGTTGCATATTCAGAGGCGGAGTGTCGATCCGTCCTGGCACGTGGATGGGCTGAGGTGTTGTGCTCCTAAATAACGACATCGCCGCTGCGTCTTGCATTCTCACCTTGTCGGCTGACGCTCCCATGTTCCTTGGACTCGGCGTGCGTCTGATCGGCCCTGCTCCACCGCCAACGTTGGGCGAAAGTTGACGTCGCATCCCTACCTCCGAGTTGCTTTGTGGTAGCAAGCCCCTGCTGTTCTGCCACTGTGCATTGGATTCATCTGGTGACCGCAGCATCCCCGCAGGAGGAGATTGCGCCATTTGTCGTGATTGAGATGACACTGCAGGCCGCGAAGTCGGAGCAGCGGTGAATCCAGCTGGAGCCCGCGGTGACTGGTTGAGCACTTCGCTGTAGAGGTCGATGGACGGCCTTCCAGGTGTGAAGTCTGCTGGGCTAGCGACTCTTTGAACAGGCGGAGACGAGAACACACCTCTGTTGCTGGGGAACAGATCCTGTCCTGGCTGAGCGAACGTTTTCTCCGGATCCCAGTCGTCAACGGCCTCTTTGCTCTGATCGGCGCTCGTATCGGCAAATGTCATGCGCACGGGTGTCGTGGTAGTGCTTCTTGCGCCTCCACCATTAGATCCATTGCGGCTGAGGAACGATGGGAAAGGACGCGAACGGCCCTGCTTCTCTGATACTGTTGAGTCGTCATACTGGGTAGAAGAGGCTGTCGAAGCCACAGGCCGTGTGGCTGTTGGCAGGACGGTGGCTACAGGCACGCGTCGTGTCTTCTTTCGGCTCTCGTATCGCAGTCGACCCATGGTCTCAAGAGCCTCCTTAACAATGTGCGAGTAGGCGTAGTCCAAGGCTGTTGAGCCTTCGGCGTTCTTGACCGCCAGCGAACATCCTCTCTCAATCAGCAGCTGTACTAGTGAGACATGACCCCAAGCCGAGGCAAAATGCAGAGCGGTGTTTCCTGCCCGATCCTGCAGGTCGACGTCGGCGCCGAGATCCAGCAGTTGCCGTGCTACATCATCGTATCCGCGGATGCACGCAAGGTGCAAAGCGGTGCGGTGATCATGCAATGTCTCGGCATCAATGAGGTCGGCCAGCGTCGCAGCAACGTGGCTGTTGGTATACGTGGAGTACGCATAGATGATGTCGGATCGATCGTATAGGGTCGCGAGATGGAGAACAGTATTGCCATCGGCGTCCACGCTTGGACCTTTCTGCTCGTGGCCCATCTCAATAAGCCAGCGGACGAGCTCAACGTCAGCATTGCTCTTGATAGCGATGACGAGGCTCGGATCTGTATCACTGCTTCCGCTACTGCTGTTGTCGTGGAGAGGCTCGTCGTGGATAGCTAGGGTGTATTTGCGATGATGATGGTGCTTGGTGTGATTGCTGCGTTCAGGAACGGGCTCAACGTTGCGTACGTCGAAAGGGTGTGCTGAAGAGGGTCGTTGCGCCTCAGCTGCGCGAAGAGCTGCTTTCGGAGGAGCGTATGGGCTTGTCTGCTCGTCCGAAGAGGCATATGCGTCGTGCTGAGCGTTGGGGCGCGGTAAGAATTGCAGCTCAAAGGCTCTTGCAGCGATACGTTGTGCGGCGGGAAGATCGCCTTGCTGAATGGCCCGTCTGAAGCGTTGGCTGAGGGTGGTCTTCGACTGAACAGATGGTCCTGGTGCAGACGATGTTGCTAATTGGACTTTGTGGTAAGTTTGCTCTCGATGTCGTGCCGAATACTGAAGGGCTGGCTGCCTGGCGTTGCGTAGGAAGGCGTTCGGAGTTGCAGACTGATGCTGAGATGGCATCGTGAAGTTGCCGACTACGGTCGATGATGTGATCATGTCAGGAGACAGTGCTCATGAACAGGCCTACAGGGGAGGCCAGAAACGATCTCCTAGAGATCAAACGTGTCTCTGTCGAGCGAAATAACCTTGATGCTCTTGTTGAGGCTGTACAGCCTGCTCTTCAGAGGTACATCGAAAGCGATGCTTTTCGCTACTCCGCCGGGCCCGAACGGAGATGCAGATGCGTTCAAGGGACCGCACAGAGTGCAGTTGACGCCGTTGATGGGATGTGAAGACCAGAAAGCGACAGTAAGCTCAAACAAGCTGGGGTAAAAGCTCCACCTAGCCCTCTCAAGGAATGTGCATGGACCTCAAGGTTCAGGGTCCAACTCGGATCGAGGCAAGCTTCCCGATGTTGCCCTTATCGCGATATCCGCTAGTCGTATATCTGAGCTAGCACAGTCCCGATGAATACCAGATTGACTGAACGTGATCGGACAAGAAAGGAAATCTGGGCCAACAATAGGAGACTTGGCTCGTGCACAATTTTGGACAGACACTGGAAGAAGAATGCAACGAATGCATCTCTGACTGCTCCTTTGGGAACCGGCAGCAAACGTCGCTCCCTCACTGAGGATGGTCTGTCGACGTGGCCCATGTTGAAAGAGCCGCACACTCCTTCGAACATCTGTGAACAACTGGCAGGCAAAGACAATGCAAGTCGGGTGGCGTGGAGCGGAACGTGTCATGCTGTCTTCTCTCCCTTACACCTAACAGGCATGGTCAGATTCGGACTTGACCAGTTGTAAGCATTGATGAATGACGGCAGAGGGCATCATCACCAAGTCATTCAGCCGCAGCCTCTGACGAAAAAAGGGGGTCCTTGCCATACATCTCCTGCAAGCACCAACACCTTGACTGTGTTTGAATGAGCTGTATGAGAGCGCTTCAGCCACCCTGCTTTTCGTGTGTGCATTCTTGCTGTATGTTTTTTTTTTTTTTTTTTTTTTGGTGTTTCCCTCAGTTCGTAAGCTGGGCCGGTGTGCGTTCTTCTTCCGCCTTCCGTGCGCTCCTTTGCTGTGAATCTTCTGTCTGTGGAGTTTCGTCCTCAAGCCGCATGGACCAGCCTGTCCAACACTATATAAACGCTTATCGACCTGTGTTCTTACCACCTCAACCCAAGAGATTATCTCCCAAAAACATCACATCACACACTAGCGTAAGTGTCCTCTCTCATCCTTAACTTGCATTCCAGCTCTCCGTCATTCGCTTCGTGTGTGCATCAGCATCCAGGATGATGGAACGAGATTGCAATGATGCACTCGTCTGCTGGTAGCGAAATTGTTTGTCGCGCTGCAGTAAAACGACATCATTAGTGTCAATCCGTTCAGCTGCTTCCTTCCCTCTTCTTCCTTCCCTCTTCGTTCATACCTTGTGTCATACCTGCTCACTCACACACAGTTTTGCTCTTTTTCGCATTTGCACTCTCGTCTTCTTCTACTACGATGCACGCCACTTTCGCTCGTCAATTCACTTCGACCGCCAGAATCATGTCCAACGTTTTCTTCGACATCACCAAGAACGGCAGCCCTATGGGCCGCATCACCTTCAAGCTCTACGACGATGTCGTTCCCAAGACCGCCAAGAACTTCCGTGAGCTCTGCACTGGTGCTCCCGGTTTCGGTTACAAGGGCTCTTCCTTCCACCGTGTCATTCCCCAGTTCATGCTCCAGGGTGGTGACTTCACCGCCGGCAACGGTACCGGTGGCAAGTCAATCTACGGCGCCAAGTTCGCTGACGAGAACTTCGAGTTGACCCACGACAAGCCCGGTCTCCTTTCCATGGCTAACGCTGGTCCCAACACCAACGGCTCGCAGTTCTTCATCACCACTGTTGTTACCTCGTGGTTGGACGCCAAGCACGTCGTCTTCGGTGAGGTTGCCCAGGGTATGGACATTGTCAAGGCCATCGAGGCTGAGGGCTCCAGCTCGGGCAAAACCAAGTCCACCATCACCATCGCCAACTGTGGTGAGTGCTAAACGTCTCGTCCGAGGTGTTTGAGCGCAAATAAAGCACACGTCTTCCAATCATTGTCGTTTGTTCAGATTGTTTAGCGACTGCAGGATGCTTCAATGAATAGGCGTTGTAAAAAGTGTTCTTTTGCTGTTTGTGTTCTTCTTGCATGTGCTCGAAATGAGGTAGGCACAGGTGAGGACAGGTCTTGGCCTGGAGCATCGAGACAAGCTCCTCTCAAAAGCAACTGAAAGCAATTGCAAAGTAGTTCAGTTGATCCCACCAATGCAACAAGAACAGCTCGATTCAGGTTTACATGTCGTATCCGGACCTTCCTGTGAATGCGATTACTGAAAGAATGCAAACTGCATGCGAATACAAACGGATGCAAGCAGAAATCAAGACGCACCGGCCTTGTCAGACCAGACACTCGACTCGGCTTCCAATCCAGCGGCTGCAGCAGCCACGGCCGGATCCACTGGTGCTGCTGGCGCAATGCATGTATCCGGATCTGCTGCGTCTACGCCAATCCAAGAAGAGCTCATGTTGGAGCTGGCGGCGTCGTCGTTACTGCTTACACTCTTGCTGTGCTTCCCTGCAGCCAGGCGGTCTCCATTTTGTGAAGAGGACGAGGGTGAATCGCTCGAGAGACTGACGACACTGGCGCTGTATGAGTCTGTGCTCTGCTTTGGCTCTACTGACTCGCCGTCTGGCACCTGACTCGTGGGTGATGTAGGAGTACGTCTGTCTGGGCTAACAGGAGTGAAGTTGAGTCCTCCAGAAAGACCTCTTCTTCGATTACTGCCGAATCGCTGCTGGACCGGACTCTCTCTACCACTCTCGGTGCCACTCTCGTCAACATCGGTATCCGCCAAACCCAAGGCTCCGTCAACACCAACTCTGGGTGCTCGGCCAAAGTAATCCCGAGGTGGATCGCTTTCATTTCCCAAGGATCCGCCTCCGTCACTGTCTGGCGAGACGAGCGAATACGATTCGCGTCGGTCGTCACCGTCGCTGTCTTTGTTGGTGGAAACGATGCTAAGTCGAGCTTGCTGTCCACCGCTGGCGACCCAAGCAGCTTCCTCTTCGGCAGAGGCAGAGCTCAGGCTGCGAGCGCGTTGTCGGAGGAGTGTCTCGGCATCGTACGTTCCAGGAGAGAGAAGAGGCGCTTTAACAATGCTTGGGATGTTGCTGCGATCCGTGGGACGGTGACGGTCGTTTTGGTAGATGCGAGGTTTGCGGCGAGAGCTGGATTGGCCGATGGGGACTTTGACGCCGGCTTTGGACTGTCGTTGAATGCGAACTCTTCGTCGATGCAAGCCTGAGGAAGGAGAAGCAGGGAGCGAGCAACATCTACTTGTCAGCCTGATGCGTTTCTTCGATCGGACGAGGCAGATTTATACGGTGTGATTGGGCAGACGTACCTAGCGTTCGGAAGACAGCATAGCCGGCAAAGTCAAGTAGGCCGACCAGAAAGATAGGTAGCAGGATGAGGAGCGAGATGAAGCGACACGTCTGCGAGAAGATGGTGACCCAGTAGGGCATTGGCGGATCGATGATCATTCTCCATGTGGATACGGGTTGCGGTTCTGGGCTGCGAAAGAAAGCGGCTTCGAGGAGACCCTTCAGAGTCTCGATCGAACCACTCTGCGTCCATGAACGGGCTGCTTCTGCGATCGAAGACATGGTGAAAGATATGTGGTCCGTGTGTTTCGCGGTGCTCGAGATAGGTGGGATCAATGCTCCTTTTGCTGTCCGTGCGGGAGGGAGGAGAGGATCTCGGCGATCAGCTGTCGTGGGTGCTCAAAGATATGCTTTCGAGGTGTCGAGGTCCGTTGAGTGGGATGATGCTCAGAAGAGAATGGAGCCGCCCGATACCAGCTACGAGCTACCAGGACATTACGAGGCATGACAAAGGGATACGAAAGGATGCTTCGCTGTGGTCTGAGTGTTGGTTGAAAGTGACTGGAGCATAGCGGTGCTTGCTGCGTGAAATGGATGGCCTGAGCCTGCCTGCTTGATGCTGTGATGCTGCTCAGTGCTAGTTGTGTGTGGCTTTCAAATTGTGATTTCCACTTTTTGCCGCCTCGACCTGCATGCATCGGGAACTCACACAAGGCTCGTGCGCCTACGCTCTAACCTAACATTCGGACGGTTTTGACACGTACGAGTCAACCTTGATTCCCCTGCAAGAGGGTCCAAGAAGAAACAGAGGAAAAGAAAAAAAATCTCGGGATTCGAGTCGAAAAAAAGTGGAATTTCTCCAAGAATTTCGTTTCTATGACTTGCTTGCAGTGATGGACACTTTTCAGCAACTCTGTTTGCCATCGTTTCCGCAACACCCGTACGACCTCTACTCCATATCTTCTGGCCCTGTCTCTCCTTCTTTCCTCACAAACAACAGAGGACGGAGACCACCAGCACAGAATACCCCGTCTTAACACACCCTACAACCAATATGTCGGCAGAACAAGTCAAGCAGGAGGAGGTTGTTGCCGCTTCCACCTCGGCCCCCGAGACTTCCACCATGACCGTTGAAGAGGCCAAGGACGAGGCTCTTCGTCAGGTCGAGTTCTACTTCCACGACTCCAACCTTCCTTTCGACAAGTTTCTCTTCACTTTGACCCGCAAGGACCCAGAAGGATGGGTTCCCATCGCCACCATTGCCTCTTTCAAGCGTATGCGTGCCATCAAGGACCTTCTCGGTCTTGAGGGTATCGCTGAGGCTCTCCGCGGCTCCAAGGAGCTTCTCGATGTCAGCGAGGATGGTGTCAGCGTTCGTCGACGAAAGGAGCTTGTCCCTGTCAAGGATGCCTTCGACCGATCCATCTACGCCAAGGGTTTCGGTGACGAGACCGAAACTCTTCAGAAGGAGCTCGAGTCCTTCTTCAGCACTTTCGGCAAGGTCAACAGTGTCCGCATGCGCCGTGACATGGAAGCTGCCACCAAGCCCAAACCATTCAAGGGTTCCGTCTTTGTCGAGTTCGCCGAGATGGATGACCGAAACAAGTTCCTCTCCCAGGCCGCACAGAAGGAGCCCGAGCAGGACGGTGGCAAGGGCATCACTTTCCAGGACAAGGAGCTCCTCGTTATGTCCAAGGATGCTTACGTCAAGATGAAGATGGAGGAGAAGGGTATTGACCCCGCCAACAACAAGATCAACCGTGGCAGCGACGCACCTAAGAAGTTCAACGCATTCAAGGAGATGAACAAGCGCGATGGCGCACGAGGCGGTGACCGAAAGCAGGAGGACAACAAGCCTAAGCGTTCCGACCCTCTTGAGTTCGAGTACAACGGCAAGCAGCTCACCACACGCCCTGACGGTACTGTTGACCCAGACACTGTCGAGTTCCCCGCCAACTCTGTGCTCAAGTTCACTGGTGCTGGCGAGGGCGGCAACTGGAAGGATCTTAAGGATACCCTCGTTACTGTTCACCCTACTTCCTTCGTCGAGTTCCCCGCTGGTGCCGTTGAGGGCGCTGTTGGATTCAAGGAGCCCCTCTCTGACGAGAAGCTCGCCGAAATCAAGAGCAAGAACATCACTGTCGGTGGCAATGTCGTCGAGTTCTCCCGCGTCGACGAGGAGACCGCCAAGAAGTTCTATATCGAGCGTGCCAACTTTAGGGCTTCCTTCATGCTCGACAGGCGCGAGCAGGACTCCCAGCGTGGTGGTGACCGACGTGGCAACGGTAGCTACGGTCGTGGTGGACGTGGTGGCGGACGTGGCGGCAAGTTTGGCCGTGGCGGTGGACGTGGTGGCGGATTCGGCCGTGGCGGTGGAGACAAGCGAAAGCGCGACAACGACTCGTCTAGCAACAACCGTGATGACGGCGCACCACCTGCTATTGGCAAGAAGGCCAAGACTGAGGAGTAATCGGTTTTATCATTCACTGTATCTTGTATATAACTGTAACCATGCCCAATCCAGATGGCATGGCATGCCTATTCCATGACTTTTAGCATTCTTATCTCAATTCTCAGTTGTACTGTAGACGTCTATCGATTGTGTGCAGGTTGGTGGTTGGAATTCCGTTAGCAAGCCACATGAGTGTGGCAGCATCTTAGCATCTACTTGGACTGTTTGGTGAGTGTCTTGAGATGCTCCTGGCGGTGCTTCTTGATCGCGCCATCTGCAGCGAACGAGCGCCAGATCGGGATGGCGATCCACGACACCAGGGTGAGCAGTCGATCAACGACGCCGCGGTTTGTCGGAGCCGAGCCGAGCGCGGCTACTCGGAAGAGCTCCGAATTGAGATCAGTTGTGATGAAGAAGTGGTTGCGCTCGACGCCTGTTCCGGTGCGATGCGGAGAAGACAGAGGAAAAGGTATAAAGTTAATATCTCGTCTTACGTAGTTGCCGAGGGTCGATCATCGATCGGACAGTCTGTGCCTTTCTGAAGCTCTTGAGCTAGGATCGTGAGCGAGCACCGACCACTGGATACAGGCATTTTTCAAACTTACCTTTCAGGAGACCTTTGGCGCACTGTGCCGGGGTCAATCCCCCGTCGGTGCCTTCGATGTCCAGCGTGATCTTTGGCTTTGTCTTGTTCTCTTCTTCGAGGCCTGGTGACAAGATAGTAGCAGGGAAATAGGCGTGTACCGAGATGCCGTACAAGATCAGTTCGGACCTGAGCGACTCGGCCAGACCTCGGATAGCGTACTTCATCGGCGCATATTGCGAATATCCCACCAGACCAAAAAGTCCGAGGATCGAGCTAACCATAACAATTTTGCCATCCTTGACTCCAGTACGTGTCATTGCATTCGCTGCCGCCTGAGAATCAAAAACAAGGTAAATGTCAGTTTCGACCTCATGGCGTTACCAGTAGAGATGCGCAAGTGAACTTACGTGTGCAGTTGCGAGGCAAGTCCAGTAATCCGTCTTCATACCCTTTTCGAAGTCGCTCTCGGTCTGTTCCAGGAAGAAGCCAGGCTTCGCGCCCCCAGCACAGCAGAACACCGTATCCGGAACGGTTATGCAGGATGCAAGCGCATTCTTCGCTCCTTCGAACGTCGATACGTCTGCAGCGACGTACTCAATCTGCTGCTGCAATGACTTTGCTGATGCCTGTCCTCGGTCAACGCCGAGCCCGTCCAAAAGGGGGAAGATGAATGTCAGCGGCTCCACATTGAGCAATATCAGCAAGAACGTGGCATGTCAGGTTTAGAGCGGGTGGCGACGGTGGATAGCTTACCCTGACTTTGTCGACAACTTCACGAAGTTTGGATTCAGTCCTACTGCAGATAGTGACGTGTGCGCCCTTGGACGCGAGAAGCTCGGCGAGCGCGAGACCGAGACCTTGTGACCCACCGGTGACAAGCACATGCTTTCCTTCCGGCTTCCATCTTTTTCCAATGCGCAATAGACTCATGATCGATGGAAGGGCGAGCGAAAGGACAATCGCAGCGACGAGCGTACTTGAAGCAGCTGTAAGAAAGCTGTAACTTGCCATTACGAGTGTGGAGGCGTATCACGTATATAGGTGATCCGCGAGCTGCAGCGGGAAAGCGGCCGTCGAAAAGCAGGTCGAGGATCTGAGCTCGAGCGATGGTTGTCTTCCTGGACCTCGATTGAGTTCAATGTTGATGAGGAGCGGAAGGATGAGCTTCTTGAGTGAACAAGTGTTGGTCTGAGCTGCAAGAGTGTCACTTTCTTTTTCACAAGGCGAACCGCCGCCACGCGCTTCAATTGCGCTGAACCTAACAATCTAGAATTTTGGCTTGTGTTGGCATTCGCGTGTGCTCGAGCCACAGCAACTTCTTCTCAAACGACTGGACCCTTCTCATTCTCGAAACATGACACCATCATCCCCTCTGATCTCAGCAGTCGAGCCACCGACGCTATCTTTGCAATGGCTGCTGCGGCCGAATCATCGCAAGGTCATGCTCGCGAGACCAGCACCTACGAGAACCTCCATCGCCGCGATGACAGCACCACACGAGAACCCGTAGCGTTCCCTTCTCTCACCCCTCTCTCTCACGACCTTGAACTGCTCTCACCCGTCCATACCGCCAACTTTTCCGTAGAAGACTTCCTCCTCTCCCGAACAAAGGCTTCGGACCTCAATTTCATCCTCAGCGACCTACGCAGCTACAGCGAGAAGCTCAAAGACGAGCTCTATTCGATCATCAATGAGGATTACAAGGACTTTGTATCACTCGGGAGCAGTCTGAAGGCGGAGGCACATCGCATTGCACGTCTCGGCTGGACTTTCTCCGCTCGATCCCTAGATGACGAAGAGGAGCAGGATGGCCCGCCACCGCAAGGACTCATGGCGCCGGTGCGTGATACACTGCTTGCATCAAGGAGCATGCTGAAGAGTGTACAGGACGATATTGCAGACTGCATCAGGCGGAAGGAGGATGCGACAAGTCACAAGGCTAGACTAGAACTGATGCTGCAACTGCATGATTCCACTGTAAGGCTAGAAGATCTGTTGTTGATACAGCACGAGAAGGGCAAGGGTGGCGGAAGAAGGCGGTCTTGTCACGCAGCACGGCGGCCCTCGATGATGAGCATGGGTTCGGTGGGAGAGCGAAGGGACAGTTTGGTATCAGTAGCGTCTGGCTCTGATCAAGAGCTCAGCGACTATGCTATGTCGTCCGAGTACGAAGAGGCCAGTGACAGCGATGAAGAAGTTTCTTCCTCTGATGAGGCTCTCATGTCGCACGCCAATGGCGATGTCGTTCAGCCGAGGCGACCAAGGCGCAAGATCATACGTCGACTTTCTTCGGCTGCACACCAACATATCACCACAGATCGCACGTCTCTTTCGCCTAATCGCACGCGGACTCGCTCCGACACCCTTACCGGCCCTTCCGCTTCTGCTTCGTCCTCATCTCTCCTCGGTCTTCCGCAGCGTATTGCCCGCACGTCCGCCGAATACTCCCGACTCCGCTTTCTCCACCGTCGCATCGACGAAGAGAACCTTACGCACTTTGCAGACGCTCTTGCGGACCGTATAGACAGTATTCGCTCTGTCCTTCGACAAGACCTTCGGACGCTGCTTCGCGCTCTTCTCACCTCCTCGCACTCGCTTCTGCTCTATGGGCGCAGCAGTGCACGCCTCCCTTCATCGCCAGAATTGCGCAGATCACGACCAAACGCAAGCGGTGCTAGAAGACCGAGCTTCTTGCAGAGCTTGTCAGCTAAGCCCACGCCGTCAGCGACTGGGGTTGATGGCACAATCGACGAGTTGGACGCATGGAGTCAGATCGCCGAACCCGTGGTTGAAGAGAGGGAGAAAGCAGTGGAAGCGGCTTATTGGGAGGCAAGGCTGGACGAACAAAGATCTTGGCTTGAGATGGCCTTGACTACGTTGAATACGTTGACGCTTGTAACAAGGGGTGAACATGAGGATACGGGTGTGAAAAGAAGGAACGAGGCGGAAGAGGCAGTGAGGGATCTTCTGGTTAGCAATTGGTCGACCAAGCACATCGTCGATAATCCCGCAGCTCATGACAATACCAGCTCGGGAGCGTCATGGAGCAAGCTGCCAGAAGCACTCCAGTCACAGCTACAAGAGCACCGCACGCACGTTCAATCGCTGCTTCTCCCTTCACCGACCTCAGCAACTTCAACGCAGCTTGTTGACGTGTACAACTCGATCCTCACTTTCGCCGCTTCAACTGCATGGCATGTCACCGATGCATCCCGCGAGATTCAAGCCTCCGCCTCTTCAGCCGAAACGGACCCCAGCAGCTCCGCACCTACCGGAAAAGAATCGCACTGCGACATATTCACAAACGTTGTTTGGGACGAGCTATCCACACATCTTCTCTCCACCCTGGGCAACGTCGTCTTCTTTGTCGGCCAAGCAGATACTTTTTACACGAACTTCAATCTCACCAACACGTTCCTTCAACGGTTCCTCTCGCTCGCACCTACCGAAGAAGCGCGAGCGGCGGTGCAAGACCATCCAAATTGGCTGGCCTTCAAACGAAGGTGGCAGCTACCTGTGTACTTCCAGATGCGTTTCAGAGAAGTCATCACGACGTTGGAAGCTGCCTTGACCGATGGGAGGACAAAAGTGGACGAAGAGGGAGGTGAGATGAAAGCGACACAAGCCACTCTTGCCGCTATTGCCAGACTTTGGTCCGACGGTGTCCACATTCATGAACTCTCCGCGCGTAAGTGGAGAGTCACACTCCAGATCCTCAGTAGATACAAGAGTTGGATCGAGGAGCAATCACCTGCTGAACTTGGTGGTGTCGCTAGCAACCGGAACCTCGATGCCTTGCGATCAGCTGCTGGAGCAGGGTCAGGAGAGGGATCGGGGAGGAGCAGCATCGATCAACACCAGCAGCAGCAGCGTTCAGGTTCGATGGAGATTTCGCGCGTAGGTACGCCTCAGCCTCCACCTGATCTTTCGTCTCAACAGCACGAGGATGAGCAGTTGCAACTTGCGACAGAGCTACTTGCTGACTCGCTGATACTTCAGGAGAGGATGGACAAGATGTTGGATGAAGTGATTCTACCTCGGATCTCAACCAATATCTCTGCCGATAGCGATGCCCTGACATCGCTTCGGGAAGACTTAGCATCAGTGCTAAGGGAAGAATCGATGGACTTTATTTCTCCCGGCCTTGTTTCCGCCGTCGGTCGATTCGCATACAACATCATCACTCCCCGATCAGCCGCACCTCTTCGTCTCCTGCGTTCCTTCTCCACACCTTCCTACCGTCCGTCTTCCACCACTCCAGGTGGTGGTAGTGGAGCAGCATCAGTTCAAGTCATTCACCAACTCTTCTCTCCACTTGAAACATTCCTTTCCCTCCCCTCAATGCAGTATATCCCTCAAGAGACACGTCGAGGATGGGCAGAAAGAATTCTCAACGACGCTTTCAAACGCTATACCAACACCATCGAAACCATAAGCAAAAATCAACAAAGCCTGATCAGACTCAAAAAGAGTCAAACCTCTCTCCTCGGTGGCCTGTTCAAATCAGCAAACGATCCAAAGGCTGGTGATGCCGAAAAGAGCATGCTAGAGACAAACAAACAAGCCCTTTCCACTTTCGAGCACAAGATCAAAGGTTTGCAACTCAACATAGATCTGGATAAATGGGATACTTGGATCGCACTCAAAAATTTCCTCGAGTCCGAGATCGACACCATGTAGCAACATACATTTCTCTCTGCAATCCCAAGACACATCATCACGCAAACAAACAGAGCTTCCAGAAAGGTGGGAAAAAAGTGATGCAATTAGAACGAGACCGGGATTGGCAGTTGATCGAAACGCAAAGCGAAAGAAAGCATTCGGACGTGCTGATTCAGACAGATCCGAGAAAAATGGACTTGAACGTAGATCAAAAGATCTAGCTGGTATGGATTGGGATTCAGGTATGGTATTTGAGTGTGAGGGTTTGTGTCGGCAAGACAAGCGAATGACCAAACCTTGCGTGTATGGAGTTTTTGGTCACTGCTTGGCATGCATACACACTGAACAAACGATTGAGTTGTTCGGATTGAAGCAGCAAAGCAAAATGTGTTCAGGGATCCCATTGATCCTCCTCAGGCTCGCGATCGCCCTCAACTTCCGCCATGGTATGGAACAACTCCACAGCAAAGGCATTCATGATGCCTGGTGTTACCATCTCTGCTTCCTCCAGACAAGCACGGAGATTGGCCAGCGTTCGCACTGCGTCACGACGCGAAGCAACCGCCATATTGAGCTGTTCGATAACAGGCAAGAAGACGGTGTCGAGTGCGGTGAGTCTCGCGGCTTGTTGAGCTTGCTGCTGCTGCTGCTGCTGTTGATGTTGGTGTGGTGCGCCTCCTGAGCCACCATGTCTTTGACCTGCGCCTTGCTGTCGCAGATGCATCTCTTCCATTCTTCTTCGCTCCTCTTCGACTCGGTCGTCATAGGCTTCTCGATGTTGATCTGCGTAGTAAGGGTCGGATGACGCAGCATGTCCGTTGGACGGTGGATGCTGCGATCCAGCCGAGATGGCCTTGTCGTACGCATCAGCTGCAGAGAAGCTTGATGGATCGTTGGATGTTGGAATTCCTGGTCGAGCTTGGGGAGCTGCCAGACGCACTGTGCCTCCTGCGGATCCAGAGCCAGATCCAACGGACCCAGAAGATCCAGAGGTGCCAAATCTGCGATCTGGTTGCTGCTGCTGCTGTCTTTGTTGCTGAGTTGGGGCTGCTTGACGTGGTGAATGAGGTGCCTGTTCATACGTGGGCGACCGAGGCGGAGGTTGTGGTGATCGTGACTGTTGTCGGGGCACTTGGGGCAGCTCTTTCGACTGATATCTTGCATTCTGTGCTTCATCGCTTCCATTGATAGCTGCGGCTGCCGCAGCTGCAGTCATTGCGCTTGCTGGCATGCGCATAGCAACAGTGCCTCTGCCTCCACGACGCATCGTATTGCGTACGGTACCAAAGTCCCACATGTCCTCCTCGCCCTCAGGATAGTCCTCGTCTGCTTGCTCACTCTCTTCGGACTCGTGTCGATCGCCGCCTTCAGCTCTCCATCGCTCGAGCCTTTCGATGAGCTCGGTGAGGTAGGTTGTCTTTTTGGCTTTGCGGATGAAGGGATGCTTGAGAAGCTCCTTTGCGGAAGGACGGTTAGCAGGGTCGCGCTGCAAACAGAGGTTGACGAATTCCTTGAACGGTCGGGAGAAGGGACCTTCAAGTTGAGGAGGTGGGTTTTTGGGAATGAGGAACAGGACCTTCATGGGATGAAGGTCGGCGTAAGGAGGTTCGCCCATCGCTAGCTCGATAGCTGTAATTCCCAGACTCCAGATGTCGGCCTTGAAATCGTAGCCGCTCTGCTTGATGACTTCTGGACTCATCCAGTAAGGTGTGCCGACGAATGTGTTCTTCTTGGTCATGGTTGCTGTGAGCTGTCCCGAGACACCAAAGTCGGCCAGCTTGACATCACCAGTTGCAGAGAGTAGAATATTGGCAGCCTTGATATCTCGATGCAGCTTGCCTTCGCCGTGCAGATATTCGAGACCTTTGAGTAGCTCGCGTACGACGATTGCGATGTAGTCTTCGCGGAATCGGCCCGGCTTCATCTATAGGCGAACAATGCGACGAGGAACCGATGACTCGGTCAGCCTTCATTCAACCTTTGCAGAGCAGCGATGTGGGTTGAATGCGCCGACACAGCGGAAACAAGACTTACCAGATCGGAGCAACTTCCACCCGAGCAGTATTCCATCACAATCCACAAGTTGGTTCCTTTAAGCCAAGAACCATGGTATCTGTGAACGTAGCGTAGGGCAAGACAGGGACAAACTAGAGGTCAGCAATTTTCTGAGGTTGATCCTTGCTCGAATCATCTCGTACTTACTTGGTAACATGTGCGCTGTCGAGCTGACTGAGGATGGCGATTTCCTGCTGGATATCATCGATCTCGTCTTCGGCATTTTCGAGGTCAATGATCTTGATAGCAACAGGTTGTCGAGATCGCTTGTCAAAGCCTTTGTATACTTCACCGAAGGAACCCTTTCCGACGCGATCCTGTTTGACGTAGTAGTCCTCGGGATCAGCTCCCTGCGGTGGTTCCATCATTGTGACTCGAGGGTGTTTGGTAGCACTGAATGATCAGGATAGTGGCGGTGCCTGTCGGTATTGGAAGCGAAGGCAGGTCTCTCGCACAGCTTCCGGGATGAATGCTGGCCGAATCGGCAAGGATTCAAGTCTGAGGTTGCGCTGGCTTTGCAGGATCGGATTTACCGATCGAGGTGGGAAGTTGCCCGGATGCGAGGGTCGGTGGTCAACCAACTTTGAGCCAGACTGAATGCAGAGGGAAATGCTGAATGGAAAGCTGGCTGTATGCCGGGGTATAGAGATTGAGTGGCCGTACAGAGACTCACGGTGTCACCGAGCGGTTGACGCTAGATGGGCCGAGCGAAAGATGCTAGGATTGTCAGGCCAGCAGGCTCGATGCTGCGAGGAGGGTGAGATGCCGGATGATGCCTACGCTCGCAAGGGCGATGGCCGAGGGAAGGGTGACGGTGAAAGGGTCGAGGCAAAGTGATAATGATGATGCTGGTGGAGATGATAGCAGCTGACAATTGGATCATGAGTGGATGCGATACACCTCGAGCCGGTTCGCTGTGGAGGAGAGAGGCGCAAGTCACACTAAAAAAGGGGCTGGTGGGATGAGGCGCTTGACAGACGGGAAAGTGGAACGGCCCGCGCCCAGTTACTGTGTATCCTTTTTTGCCTTGGCTGGGCCGAGCTGGTGTTGATTTCTACGTGACAGACAGACGCGGCTCACGCGCGCTGCTCCGCCGCCTCTCCTACTGTACTGCTGGTTGCTGCTGCTGCGTGCGCTCTTGCGCTGTGACAACAACACAAAGCAAGCAAGAAAGCACACACACACACACACTTTTTCTCTCTGTCTTGCATCGACAGGCGAGACACGCACCGACTTTTACGGCAGCTGCGACATGCAGGCATTCAGCCGCTCAACCGCTCTCCTTTCCCTTTCTTGCTGATACCATGCTGCTATTCAAACACTATCGCATCGACAAGAGGCAGGAATATCTTGCTCTCTGACAAGATTGGTAGAAATGGCAATTCTGAGATGAGGTGACGTTCGCGCTCAACGTTGCATCGGAAAGAGTTCGACACGGATTGCGTCTTCGCTTCAGCCAGAACGGCGATGCCATGGATGTGGTGCTGCTAACATACTGTATTTGTCCGTGTGTTTTTACTTTCCTCGCCTGTCCAACATCGAAAAGGTGAGCGAGCAGAAGCGCACGCACGCTTCACTTTTCTTGTTGTAACCGCTGCATCCAATTTGCAATTTGCCCCTGAAGCAGCTACAGTACAGTACAGTACTGTACACTGTATGTACATACTGTAACCACACGCCGGTCAAATTCGATTCGCGACTGTCTCTGCTTTTGGCTCCTTTGCTCTGGACCTTGTGTCCCTCCTTCTTGGAGTGTTCTCTTTCCGACTGTCGATTCGGATCTGGAAAGCTCGCCAGCTCTCTCGCTTGCTTGTGTGACCCTGCACCCTTGGTTTCTCTTAGACAACGACAAAAGTTGGCCGGTGTCCCAAGAAATCTCTGGGCACACACAGAGTGACCGATCTGCTTCCAGCTGTCGTACTGCTTTCCAATACATCAGATCGACAGCTGCAGTAGCTTTCTTTCGCAACAATGCATGGCATTGACCACGATCCTGCGTGTGATTGATTTCGACGCCTCCAGAGAACTGTGGTGCAGGGTCCCTTTCAATGGCGGTCCAAACGGTATGAAACTTGTTCCTTTCACTTGTTCTTGAATCACGAACGAGCTACGAGAGCACAGTAGAGCACAAAAGTAGATCCAAGACATTCGACAGGGCGTCTCCTGTCTCAGCGGTCTTCGAGCTACAGTACTGCAAGGTGCGATATCAAACCTTCCCATTCGAGCGGCCATCAATTACCGACTGGATATCGGGAAAGTAATTCTCCGATCGTGCAATGTCTCCGTAAGCTCTAACATCCTTGACGAAAAAAGGGAGCAGAATTCGGCTTTCGGGCCAAGCCAGGAATCAGCGCTTTGGTCCCGCTTTCTTCTTTCTTCTTGTTGCCGCCGCCGCCCCCCGGTCTAAGCGGTTCTTCTTTCTTCATTTCGACCGAACGACGCTCTGTGTGGGCTTGCGCATCTTGACCGGCACGCTTTCCCCACATTTCTACCAACCTCAACCATACCATCCCAGCAAAAGCAAGCAAAAGAAATCAGGAGGGAAAGAGCAGCAGTAGACGTATTCAGAACAAGACGACGCCGCCGATCACCAGAAGAAAGCTCGTCAGATACACACATGGACTCATAACTCGATATGACGTCCACAAATCCCGCGGCTGGCACAGCGGCCAAGCCTGTCAAGATCTCAACCGCAGAAGGCTTCATCACAGGTGCTTTGGCTGCCATGACAGCAGTTACCGTCACCAACCCAATGGAAGTGTGCAAGACTCGAATGCAGCTTCAGGGCGAGCTCATGTCGTCAGCGCCACGCGTCCTCAGCGGACAGGCAGGTTCCGCAGCACCTCAGGCCGGCGCACAAGCAGCAGTAGGAGCACGACTGTACAAGTCCTCGCTCGACTGCTTCGCAAAGACCATCAAATCGGAGGGTATCAGGGGTGTGCAGCGAGGTATCGGAGCTGCCTACGTCTACCAAGTTTTGCTTAATGGCAGTCGTCTCGGCTTCTACGAGCCTTTCCGCAAGGCGATCAACCGTGCAGCCGGCAAGCGACCCGAGGAGCAATGGGCAGTGGGGGCATTCGCAGCAGGAGCCTCAAGTGGTTGCGTCGGCGCCATCCTCGGCAACCCTCTCTTCCTGGTCAAGGCTCGTATTCAAGCCTACAGTCCACATTTCGTGATCGGAAGAGCATCGCACAACTACACAAGCACCATTGACGGTCTCACAAAGATCGTTAAGAGTGAAGGTGTTCGCGGTCTGGTACGTGGGATTGATGCTGCCGTGCTTCGAACAGTGATGGGCAGCACAGTGCAATTGCCTGCGTACAATTGGTTCAAGGGCTATCTCACCAACATGGACGTCGACGCCAACCCATACAATCCACTCAAGTTCCTTGCCAACAAGCCCAACTCGTTCTTCACCTACCTCGCCTCTTCGATCTTCAGCGGTCTCTGCGTTTGTGCAGTGATGCAGCCAGCGGATACGGCGCTGACACGCATGTACAACCAGCCAGTACGAGTCGATGAGCGTGGACAAAGTGTCGGAACACTCTACCGCAATCCTTTCCACTGCCTCTACCTCACTGCCAAGGCCGAGGGTGTGTTGGGTTGGTACAAGGGCACCACTGCGCATCTCTTCCGTATTGCACCACACACCGTGTTGACGCTTGTGGTCAATGAGGCCTACTTGCGATGGTACACCAACTTCAAGGCTGGTCGCTCTTTGCTTGATGCACCTGCAGTCAAGACGATGTAAGACGGAGGTTGCCCTAGTTCCAAAGCAAAGCAAAGCACACAGAGTCGCTTGACGTACATGTGGAAGACCCGAAGACGTAGTCACAATCAATCTGATAGAATTTGCACAGCAAGCAAAGCTTCCGTATATCCAGTTTCGTGCAGGATCATCATTTGCGTATGTGTCGATCTTCACGAGTTCTCTGGGGAGCTCTTTGTCCGAAGTCAAGGTGCGACTCGAGCTACGGATCTTTGTTAGACTTCTATTCTGCAAACATTTGCTTGGTCATAAGTGGCAGCTTCCTTCTGAACGCACGTCGCGAGGACTTTTTATTTGATCCTCTTTTCGCTGACTCGGTTGCGGTGACCGGTGGATCTGGAAGAGTGTTCGAGGAATGCTGTGGACAGCAAGCTGAGATGCAAGGATCGTCAAGCAAAGCCGAGCAAATGTGGGAGAAGAGCACAAGCTTGCCTTGCATCTGAATTGACAGCTCTCATTCAGTTGAAGATCACCTTTATTCTGCCAAGGCCATGGTCGCATGACAAGTCAAGCTGCTCATGCACCGAAACATGTCAATGTGAATCAGGCCCATACTCCCATATGAGAGTGACCGATTGAAGGATCTCGTGGAACAAACGGTGGCGTTAATAATTGCTGCTTTGGATCGACGATCCTCTCACCAACACAGCTTCCTCAGGAGGGTCCAAACACGACTCAATGTCGTTGTGATGCGGGGCCTCTCTTTGTCATTCATCTGCCCAATCTTGTTTTTGAGACAAAGTCAGTGACCCGATCTGGGATCATGATGATTGAAGACTGCACAGCGTGATGTGAAGGTCTGATGCGCTACCAGCTGAGGTCTCGACAACGACGACGACGACGAAAAAGAAGCCCAAAAGAGAGCCTGTTTCTCTTCCTGTTCGATGTTCCCGTCGATCCCGCCGCAGGGAAGGATGACAGGAGGAATCAAAAAAGCCACGAGCAAGCACCTAAAAACAGAAGACACACGCATATTGAGGCTCAATTCGTGACATCTGTCTGGCGGGGACCTTCCAGCTCAGCGTGCATATGTCGGCTAAACAGGTCAAGTCAGACTGCCTCGATTAATGGCTGGCTCAAAATGAAATGTTAGCATCACTTTGGAAGGTTATTTCAAAGCCAGTCTTGTCGAGATCGAGCCCATCATGTAGCCTCAGCACCCTTTTACTCCTGACAAGATCACAAACAGAGCACTCTTGACGAGAGAAATGATGAGGGTGAAGAGTGATCAAAGTGCGGGCCATTTACGCGAACAGTTGAAGACAAGGGAGAGAGCACTGGCCATTTTTTTGTGCATCGGTCGGGCGGCGGTCGAGCCTTGCTAGGAATACTGTATGAACAGAGAGACCAACGTCAGCGGTCACGGTGCAGGGAGCGTCTTTTTTTTTTTTTTTTTTTTTTTTGATTTGCTGGAAAAGACCGTCGAGCTGCTGCTGGTGTGCCCGAACGTCAGCCCGCTTCAGCCCATTTCATACCCGCGGCGCATCTCTCGCTCGCGGTTGAAACTCACACTCACACACACAACAACAGAGACACGAACTCGGATCTTCTTCGGATCCAACCAGCCTCGTCTCCTTGCCTCTCCACTACCACCAAAACACAAACACAGACGCACACCCACACACGATCGCTGCTGCGACACCGCTCCCCGTGCACATCGCCAAGGGCATCACAACAAAGGTCAACTCTCCCCGTGACCCTTCTTTCGCTCATTCTTTTTGACGCCCCAGCAAGCTCGACCTCGCTTCCCGTCACTCCACCAACTGGTTCGGTGACCTTTCTCTCTCTTTCTTCCTTGCTACTATAAAGGTATGTATGATTGCGACCTCCTCATATCCCCATCCATCTCCCCCCTCCTCCCATCTCCAACCTGCGTAAAGGCTCCTCTAGCTCTGCACTGCACTGCCCTGCCCTGCCACCTCTCTGCACACCCGCAAGACAAGAGCTTCACACCCCAACGTACCGCGTACAGGTTGCTCTCTGCCAAGCAGTTCTACCGAAAGACGAGGTTCTTCCGTCATTGCAGTTCTCAATCTGTCGTTCAGTTTCAAAGCGCACTCCTCTCTCCAATACTTGATTTTGTGCCGAGCTAGAAACGCTCGCTCGCTCGCTCTCCTTCCTGGCAACTCGTCGCTGACTTTTGCTCAAATTTCACATCTGCAACCATGGCGGCTCGTCTTGCATTCAACACACACGACTCTTCCTCTTCCCATTCTGCTGCATCTTCGGCTTCTTACGCACGCTCCAACCCACACGCAGCAAGTCCCTTTTCAACCATGGCTTCCTACGGTTCCTCCCCTTACGCTTCCACGAGCTCTGGCTCGCAAGCCGAGTCACTCCTCGACAAGGTGCGCGAATACACATCCAAAGTCGAGGATCTTATCGACCAGTACACCCAGCCCATCAAGCCCCACCTCCCTGCGCTTGGTCGATTCTTGATCGTCGTCACTTTCCTCGAAGATGCGCTCCGAATCATGACCCAGTGGTCCGATCAGAAGTACTATTTGCAACGTCATCGCGGCTTCCCCTGGGGCATCAGCCACATCTTCCTCCTTGGTAACGTTCTTGTAAGTCTTCGAATACAGGAACCAAGCTACGCTGCCACAGCACAGGCGCCAGCAGACGGCTCCTCCGATCCGGGACAGGATCTGTACTCCGCTTTTGATAACGCTGACACGTTGCTTTGACCATTTTGTGAAATTTTGTCTGCTCACAGGTTATGTGTGCCGCATCGGCTGCTGTAATCATGCGCAAGCACCCCGAAATCTCGGTCGGTGCATTGTTCGGTGTCGTCGTGGTTCAGGGTTTCGGATACGGTCTCATTTTCGATCTCAACTTCTTCCTCCGCAACTTGTCCGTCGTAGGCGGTCTCATGATGGTTCTCTCCGACAGTCTTTCGACCAAGAAGAACATCTTTGCCGGTCTTCCAAGTCTCAGCGAAACCGACCGCAAGATTTACTTCCAGCTGGCCGGTCGAGTGCTCCTTATCTTCCTTTTCATTGGTTTCATCATTCAGGGCGAGTGGACCTTGACACGTGTCATCGTCTCGGTGCTGGGCTTGGGTGCCTGCGTCATGGTCGTTGTCGGCTTCAAGGCACGCTGGAGCGCCAGTTTCTTGGTCATGATTCTCAGCATCTTCAACTTGTTCGTCAACAACTTCTGGACCGTTCACTCGGCTCACCCTTCGCGCGACTTCTTGCGATACGACTTCTTCCAGACGCTTTCGATCGTCGGTGGTCTGTTGCTACTTGTCAACATGGGTCCAGGTGGTCTCTCGGTGGACGAGCGCAAGAAGGTTACTTAAAAGCGCATCTTCCGCCAAGCAGCATGCAGGATCGGATGCGACAGTCACCGTGGCATGGTTCTTGAAGGACCCGACAGATGACAGTCGAGCCCGCATACCCGTTCTCGAGGCAAGATGACGAGCCTTACAGCAACGGCGCCTTGCCCATCACATTCCCATTCTTTCTTCTTGTCATGCCACGGTGTGACATGATACATTCTTCCCAACGCTCATCAATTTATTTTTTTTTGCCCTGTTCTTCTGTATGGCAGCACTACCCAGCAAAACGATCCTTCACCAGCTCAGACCGTTCAATATGTGTCTCACAGCCTGACAGAAGGCCGTATCGACGTTGTGTAGCCTGCTTTGTTCATGCCGAACTCAGGTTGTGTCGTCTAGATGTGTTGAGAGGAGCTACAGAGTAAACGCGCACGGACAGTCACGACATGGAAGGTGTGTTTCTTCCTTTCGTCCGATAAGAATTTCGAAGCCTGCGTTTTTGGTTCTCATTTTTCGACGATAATTTTGGAGCAGAAAATTATGGCCGTGTCCGTGACCTGTCCTGGCGATATTTAAAAGCCAAGTTTGGTACCGGCCAACCAAGGTCCTTCGCTACTCGCACGTCATGGCAAATGGACACAGCCATCATATTCATCACCCGTACAGACAGCTTCAAGCTAGCTATGCGAAGAGGTCGCAGTTCCCAGCAATATAGCCGGCAGAGTGAGTCTAAATTCAAGCTTGGCTTTTAGGCACGTGTGCAAACAGAAGATGGTCGAGGAAACGTCACCATGCCTAAGAAGCCTTCCGTTCGCGAGAGCGTGTCACGAATCGAGCGCGAACAACATCATAGCGAACGAGCATGCCAGAGATCAACGGCACGCGCGTGTGTGGTGGCGTTTGGGTTTTCGATCGTGGCAGTCGAGGAAAAGAGCAACGGCGGTTCAGCATGATGCCGGTCCAAGACACACACATACACTGGCATCGCTTCGCACTCTTCCGCTCGTTTCGACATGATACGATGATAGGCTGTTGTTGGATATGGCGGTATCAAGTGTGGCTTGAGGAAGAGTCACGACTGTCGTTACAGTAGAGCTCAATCAGTCGGTCAGTCGCTCGCATCTCGGCTCGATCTCGACGCCAACGAAAGCGGGAAGGGAAGGTCACCGGATCTCAAGGCGGCGAAAAGGAAGACGGGAAAGCGGACCGTGGTGGAGTTGAGTGACTGAATGACTGAGCAAAAGCTGCACGATGAAACACGAGTTTCAGGGATGACTGAGAGATGCTGTCTCTGTGACCCTTTCTGAGTCGAGGCAACGGGTGGAAATCGCGATCCGAATTTCGGGCCGCAATCGCAGAGTGTGACTGTGTAGACCAGAATGCTTGGCGGCAGCACGCACAAAGACGCGATCCATGTGCTCCTGCAGCTGTGCATTCGAACTGCACCCCAGCTTTTTCCTGTGAAGAGCTCTGTCTTGGAGTTTTCTTGGACCTTCCAGATCGCGAATTGAAAGCATCTCGGCAGTGTTCCGGTTTTATTGTGCTTTTCGCTGCATTTCCATGCACGTCGACTGTCTCAAGTTGCGGTGCCCATCAGTGCGCCCTTGTCCGCAAAGCACAGTGCAGTATCGCCTCTCGAGAAAGGGTCCTCACTCTATTCTGAGTTGGAGGCTGGTCGTATTTTCGTACATACTTGCACCGCCGCTCCAACATGATAGCATGGAGCAAGCGACAGCATGTTGAAGTGCCAAATTGGGGTCAGAGCCAAACGTGGGAGCTTGTGTGTGCAACACTATGAGTGAAACAGTCGAGCTGAAGATCAAGGCTTCGAGCTGTCGAACTGGAGCGAAGGATCGTGCCTTGTTCTTTTTCCACGCCAGAATTGGCGCGCGATGTGTGGCTTTCGTGCCGCTTCCATGCGGTACCATCGGCATGGTCTTCGAATGTGGCACACAGAAAGAGTGTGTAACTAAGTTATCAGAAGCAGAAAGAAACAGCGCGATTCTCGACAACCGCAACTGCATCATAGTTACTCTTCACCCACCGTCTTAGATTTTGTGCCTTCAGATCGTTCGATCCGTTCGAATCAGCCTCTATCCTCACTCACATACCTTTTCTTAGTGTGACAGTGTGGTCATTCTTCGTCTGCTTGTTTGCGCGTGTGTTCGGAAGCCATTCGGCTAACCTCCCGGATGATTTGTATAATTACAGCTCATGTCTCTGCAGCTCTCCTGCACTTCCACCCCTCTTTCCCCCTCCTTCTTTGCAGACGCCTCTCTTTATCTGCCACACTAACTCACTTCCTCACTCAGCAACACGCCTGGTAACATCATAGCAGCAGCCTCGCAATCGCAAACTCGGCACATCCAAACGCTCTTCATTCCAACTGAGCACCGCCTTGTGATTGGATTTCCTCTCTTCGGCGTGCGCGCAAAAGCAACTAGCAGTCAGCTGCTTCAGCTCTATATTCGGTGTAGCGAGACCATCGTGTCCTGCACTCAATCTCTTACGACCTCCTATCTCCTTCCGCTGTCGACCTTCACACCGGGCACCGGATCAGTGCCCGCCTCGAATTGGCGAGCTTGATATCATCCCGCAGGTCGTCTTCTTCCTCCGCGCCTCTTGTCCGTATAACCAAGGAGACAAAGACCCTCGAGCTTGTTTCGTTCGGTACATCCGATCTTCACAGCTTCGAAGGCTCAGCTTTCTGGCAAGGCTTCCGATATCGCTGTCCATTCAGCATTTCCTCAGTCATCTCTTCCAGCCCGATTGTCTTGGCTTTTGGACTGCCTTTTCTTTTTCCTTTTCCTTCCCGGTCGGAACACAAGGCTTGAGAGAGAAGGCATTCTTCCGGTACAGCGCCAGCTCTTTGTCATCTCTCTGCAGATAGGGAGCCTTATCTCTTCTCTCCTCCTTCTGCTGAAGCAGCCTCTTGCATCCAGGCCGGCCAGGCTGAAGCTTAAACTCAAAACGACCAGACCCTAAGCTCTTCGTTGTCTTCCTCCCTCTCCGAGTCGTCTTTCCTCCTTCTCTACCGATACCATCTCCGCGACCTCATCCTCGATCCGGTCCGTCTTCAAGGCCACGCCTTGGACTCAGATACACACGATCCCATCTCATCTTCCCACCTCATCGACTCTTAGAGCCCTTTTATAAGGAACAAGGAACACAGAACTTAGTAACTGAATCGTCGCCAACCATGGCCATCCCCTTGCCTGTTCCCACATATCAAGAGCACCAACGCTCCAACATGAGCGGTCAATCTCCAAAGTCTTTGAGCCAATTCGGCCTCTGTTCGCCCTTCTCCTCCATGTCCTTGCCATCACAATACGGCAATAGCTGTGCGCTCACTATCCTCAAGGGTGATGCAGAGCATCCTATCAACGCACACACGCCAATTCACCAAAAGCACGACCCGACAAAAGCATCTACCTCGCCCTCGCAGCCATCACGCTTCGCATCTTCCTTCTCCAGCTTGCGATCCGCTTCTCAGGCAGCCTCGTCAGGCTTCGACTCGAGCGTCAATGTCCACGCCATCTCAGATCAGGGCATCTTGCTTCCCTTCTTGGACCGACCAAGTGAGGTTAAGGAACTCATCTTCGAAACCAAGGCTAATGAGGCGCTCATGTACAGGCTTTGCCGTGTCTTTGGCGGCAACCCAGAACGACCTTTGCTTCGTGGTCAGGATGAGCGTTGGGATGAGATGCTCGAGCTCTTGATCGAACTCGACCGACCCTTGCTCGACGACGATGACTGGCTGGTGCGCCTCGAGTCACTGGTCATGGAGCGATCACCTGAGCTGTGGGCACAACTTGCACGGTGCTTGGGTGCTGAAGGTCTCACTCTGCGACCTGCTGGACACCCGAGCTCTTCCCGCTTCGACAGCTGGGCACTTCCTTCTCATCAATATGTCAACGCCGCTCTGGACAATGATAGCCCACTCTCGCCACCTTCCGCCGCTTCCAGTGACGACGCTGAAGATGCCACAAGGGATGAGCGATCCCTTTCCGTCAGCGTCGAACCTCTTGAAGCGTTGCCTCAATCATACTCGGAGCAGCCCGCAGGCAAGCTGCAAAAGTCGACACTACGAGAGGCAGCTTCTCCGGCACAGTCACCCGGCTTCCCCGCGCCTGAATCAGCAGCTCGCCGCCCTTCGGATGCCATCAGCGCTCAGTCCTCGCCTGGTGGTGAGGTGTTCCCCATGTCGGCTAGCGGCGAGGACTCGGCGATCACCGGATCTCTCGAGGACATCATGGAGGAGCCCGGATCCATGAACGACGCCGATCCTCCGGCCTCCATCAGAAGGCGATCGCACTCGGGCAAGTTTGCCGGTCTCCGCATCTCGGCGCTCGGCTCTTCCAGCCCGCCAGCTTCCCGACGCACTTCTACCGCATCGGACTCGCTAAGCGCTGCGGGACGAAGGGAGTCCTCCAGCTCTCCTCTCCCTACTGGCGCCATGTCTCCTGCCGGCCTGGCACCCAACAGTCCTGGCGTCTCTCCCTCGCGCGACACTTCGACTTCCTTCTCCAAGCACCGCAGACTCAGCACCATGATCAAGCAGAACAACATCACCCAACAGGATCAGCAGCATGATCGACGCAGCTCTGACATCGAAATGGATGCGTCTGCCTCGCCAAAGTCTTCGATCTCGCGTCCCCAACGAGGTGTCAGCGAGGCTGCACACAGTCTCCGTGGTCACGGTTCAGAGTCGAAGCCTCGTCGCCGTGCAGAAAGCTTTGCCCGCTCCTTCGCCGAGCTCAAGTCTCCCTCCGAGCATCTCGAGCAGCTTCGAGCTGAACATGCAAAGGCAGAAGCAGACCGATTGGCTGAAAGCACTCGCCGCATCAGCCTCAAGGATACTCACCGACATGTCGCTGCTTCAGCTCCTGCCGCTCCTACCGCTGGTGGTCTCGGTCTGCACGCAGATGGCACCAACGATTCCTTGCTCGACCCTGCATCTGCCTCACTCATGGGTGCAAAGGCTCGAAGGCCCTCGATCGGTCGCAAACGTCTAAGCAGTGTCGGCAGCCGGGGAGCTGTAAGCAGCACTGGCTCCACATCGCCTTCGATTCCTGGTCTGCTCCCCGACGGTCGAACTCGCCACCCTTCCGGAAGCTGCGGCTCTCGCGACCTTTCCGAGTCTATCGCCGCGTTCCGTGCCACCATGGGTTTGTCGATCTCACCTTCGCCTAGCGAGCAAAACTTCTCCGAGGCTGGCGATGGTCGATCCGATGCTGGCAAGTCGACCGACTCGGCTACTCGAAAGCGCAAAGGCTCTGGTGGCGCTGAGCTGCCCAAGCCCACTTCGAGAACCGCAGACACTACCGAGGCCAAGATCTCGCGCAAGGGTTCGCCAACTCAGGTCGAGCAGCACCAGGCCCAGTTCGAGCAGCCTAAGCACATGCAGGAGCTTGAGAGCCGCAACAAGGCGAGTGGAACCTCCGGTAGCGGCTTGGCTCTCGGTGGAGGCTTCTCACTCGCCAAGTCGGGCGCCAACTTCCGACGACAGAGTCACGACTCTGGCGTAACCACTCAAAGCGGCTGGCGCTCCAGCTTTGTTCGACGTGATGGCGGTCGCGCACGTGGCGGTGATCCTCACTCGTACCGATCGCCTCCCGCAGTGCACCGACGACCTGGAGGCTTCGTCTCGCTGGCACAAGAGTACGAGCGTGCAAGACACAGTCGTCGTGCCAGCGAGAGCGTCTTTTCAATCAATAGCAATGCACTGGACAGCTCGCCATCGAGCAGCATTGCCAGCTCTGACATTGCCAATTTTGACGGAAGCATGGGTCGCAATCATCGACGAAGCCCAGAAGAGCCAGTGCCTCGACTCGAGCTGTCGTTAGCACGTGATGAGCAGGATGGCAAGATGAGGAAGCCGGCAGGCACTCCCGACGTCGTCAAAGGTGACCCTACACCTAAGGCTGGTCCAGCTTCAGCCGGTGGTGGCATCACGCCGCGCGCTTCCTTTGCATCGTCTTCGGCTCGTCTCGTAGGAGCAAGTCAGCAGGGGTATCCATTTCCTAACTTGCTCACTCGCGTTGCCGCACCGGCCGTATCGGAAGACATTGCAATGCAGTCGACTACTCGAGGCAAAGACACGCCTTTAGCTCCTGCGACTCCACTCAGCCCTCTTCAGGCTTGCAACACTCGTCTCTCGCCTCCACCAAGCGCAGGAGCAACTGCTTGCTTTGGCGGTAGCGGCGGCCAGAAGAGTCCACGCTCGCCCAGCATCGTCTTTCCGATTTCTCCCAATCCCTCCATCTCACGTGCACGCGAATTTCAAAAAGCTCTCAACACGCCTCGCTGCAAAGACGCCTTTCAACGCATTCGCAACATCACTGGCGTCGAGACCGCCGACTCGATTCGAGATCTGATTACCAGCACTGAGCGAAGTCATATGCCAGACGAGAATCTGCTCGAGGAAGTCGCGCGTCGACTTGGTCTCGTCGATCATGAGAAGGCAAGGCAGGTCGGTGGACGACATGCAGACGATGCTGATGTCGTCCTTGCAGAAGAAGGTTATGCAGAGAGATGGGAGGCATTTGCTGATCTGTGTCGCTCCCTTGGAGTTGGATCGTACGAGTTGAGCATGGCAAAGAGGAGATGTGGTCCTGCGATTGATCTTTGTGGATGAAAGACAAGCCAAAGCATAGCAAACCATGACACCGCACAGCATAGCATTCCACGGTCATGTTTTCTTTCTCGTTTCAGTTGTTGATGTTGGTTTCTCACACATGTAGTTATACCCGCACTACCCCGCACAGCAATGTTCACGCAACGCAATTCAAAGCATCACAAAAGCAATGTTTATCACACGCAAAGAGGACTCAGTCAGGATCGTGCACTTGGACGAACTTCTTCTGCCAGTTGAGATTGATGATTTCGATTGGCAACAGGTGGACCTAAAACTCTACCGCGGCATGCAACAGTGTCGCGGCCACCACCTTGGCAATACTGCCCAACTGCTTGACATCATAACCTTCTCTCTCCGTCACATCACCACTGTTATGATACATCGGATCCGCAATTGGTCCGTTTCGCTCGAATACCCAAGTAGCCGGGAAACCTTGTTCCCAGAAGCTCTGGTGATCTGAGCAGCAAGCTGGTGTATAACCCTGTTCTAATTCAGGAGCGTAGATGTCTGCGACTTGCTTGACGAAGGCTGTTGCGGAATTGGTGGAGAGTTTGTCTGGGAAAGCGAGTTGGATTGGCTCCGAGGGGGAATGGTAGGCAAGCATGTCCATTTGGAGTGCGAGTTTGATGGGGGTGTTGAGCTCGGAGAGATGGGAGGCGTAGTGTTGCGAGCCAACTAGGCCTTGTTCTTCTCCTGAAAACGCGACTAGCTGAATCGGAGAAGTGATGGTGTGAGGCACGGAAGGGAGGGAGGAAAGAGCACGGGCGATGGAGAGAAGAGCAGCGGTTCCACTACCGTCATCGTCTCCACCTGGAGCTGTGGTTTCGCCGAAAGTACCGCGTGAATCGTAATGTGCGGAGATCAATACCGTTCCCTCCGGCACACCTCTCAGATTCTTGCCCTCGCCTGAAGCACTGGCAGGGATGTGACAAACAACATTAGGTGCGAAATAAGGACTGTACTCCCAGAAATTACAACTTCCATTGACACCCTTCAAACATTCTTCGAGTTCTCCTTTCAACCATGCTCCCGCCCGTCGCGCTCCGTAGGTCGAGCTATGACGCGAATGCCAACTGCCCACTTGAGACGGTTGCGCATCTTCGCCGGTCAAGATACGAAGATCGGAAAGGATGCGAGAGGTGTTGCGAGTGGGAAGGGAAGCAAGCGAAGCGATGTGGGAATTGTACTTTGGCTTGGGATAATGAGGCTCGGGTTTCTTGTCTCCGTCGGCTCTGGTTGTGAAGGAGGATACTGGATGGAAGACGAGGTGCTGAATGCGAGTGTCGAAAGTGGTGTGTTGGTCGATGGTGGCGAGAAGAGGATCGGGGAGGGCAAGTAGGATGTTGTGTTCGTTCATAGCCAAGATCTCTGGTCCCTCGATCGCTTGCGAGGAAGATGAGAGCGAGAATGCAACTTGATCCCCTATCTCCGAAGTCATGTACTCGGAGGCCGCCTCCTTAAAAGCGGTGCGAAGGGCTTTCACTGAGCGACTAGTCCAACTTTGTCCCTCAGTCTGAGCCTGCAGCAAGTCAGAAGAAACAGACTCGGGCTTGAACACCACTACCTTCTCTGGTCCCCTGACTTGGACATGATCCGTAGCACGAATGCATGCAGAGTCATCAGCAGGACTGCGATGCAGATGGTAGACAGCAGTATCGTTCAGGTGCACCTTTGCAACTTCTGATGCGCAACTCCATGCAGAAGAGGAGAGTTGTGGCGTCGGAGTGGAAGTTGTCCAGTAGATCCATCTGGCGTGGCTCGTCGTTACAGCGGTGGGGATAGCGTAGGTTGCGACTGAAGACAAAGCGACAGCTGCTACTCCTGCTAGGAGCAGCGTTCTTGAGGTAAGATCTAGCATCCTTACCAGGGCTCGAGAGGGGGTTTCTTGAGTTATGAAGAAGAGCGAAGACGAACGATGACGGTCAGTGCTGAGTTCAAAGCTATCTCGACATGTGGAGAGATGACCGGCGGTCCGAGCGCGCTTCTTGACGTTCCAAATTTATGCTGTTAGATCCTGTATCTGGCAGTGCTTTGTTAGACCTTGCCGATGAACAGCCCAAATCATAGCCGAAAACTTGATGCCATCGTTGCGACCGACACACGCCACTTGTCACACAAAGGAAAGCTTCCTTCCCTCTGCACGCCCACTCGCATCAGCAGTCCATGCGAGTCCAGGGTAGAGTTTCGCCTGTACACAACCGATGTAAGGGGGTCCTTTCTCTCCAACTTATTTTCTCGTGTTGCTACACGCTTGTCTGTTAGGTACTGAAGAGCCGGCAATACAAATAACCTGTACTGTATGCATCTATGACTTTCAGACTGTTCTTGCGCGCACGCCTTTCCATGCAACCATTGCAGCGTGGTCGTGGGTTCAATGAGGTCGGATCGCAGGTTTATGCGAACGCACACCGGTATGATCTCGTTGCCACAGCCCTGGATTGCTTCCCACCACAGAATTGCGATGTCGTACGAGCCTCGCCTCGCCTAACTTGAAGCACCCTCGATGCCGACCTACTTGCTGGAACGGAAGACCAAGTTATTTCGGTCGATGCTTTCTTCTTTTCTTCGCGCGGCGGGCGAACTCGCCCTGTACTCACATGACACAGCACGACGGATACTTGTCCGGATAGAGCAGATCGCGATAAACCCTTGGCGTCCATTAAAACCGATTCTTTCTCGCCATTTTCCATCGTTTCCCCGCACTTTGCCTCAGCTGACTGTTTGTGTTATTATATCTATGTGCAGCTCTTCCTCCTGCGTGACTTCTGTTGAGATGTCATGAAAACGATTCGGTTTGTGGGGAAGACTGTATTCTTTGCCTGTTGTAGAAGGGGTTTCCGCCGGGCTGCAAGCGTACACAGCATTCTCGGACAAAGATGGCTTGGAGAAGAACCAATCAGAAGCTGGTCGATTGAGTTCTATCCCCGCACTTTTGTGCCTCTTTCGCTGTCGATGACGCCTTCGCTTTGCACAGCAAGTCGCTAACAGCCTTGTCTGCCGTACCACACAGCCTTGTAACACACACACGGCTCGGTAATGGTCGTTTTCCTCGGAATTCGGAATTCTACAGAAAAACCTAAGCGAGACCCTTCTCCGGCAATTGGAAGAAGAGAAAAAGCTAAGCGAGCTCTCTTCTTTTGTCGGTCATCCTACTGCATCGTCGAGTGACAACACTGATAAGTTATCATTCGAAGTCAACAAAGGGTTGCAAGATGGCTGCATCAGCAAGCCAGAGGTAGCACTTGTGGATAGCGAACGTTCAAAAGCCCAGATCACTTGCGCGCGAAAAGCAACGGTTACAAAAGGACGAAACAAGAGTCTTGATAATTTTCGCTGTTGGGCGGTCGAGGCACCACAGCGCGCGAGAGACCAAAACAAATGAGGAATTCAAAACTTGACATCGTGGGGAAGGGACAGGTGGGTGAAAAGCTGCTGAAAGCGCTGTGTAGAGACGAGAGTGAGATGTGTGAGAGAGCACAGTCAAATGCCGCAGCTCTCTCTCGGCTGAGTCGCGGCGTCACGTGCTATTCTCACGCTAGCTTCACTAGCGCGAGTGCTCTGCAGTGCCAAGTGTTCTTTTTGCTATTTCTAACAGGGGCTGCACATCATTTTTTTCATGTGAGATGGCGACTGCCTCGTATCAACACACCATCACCTACCACCACCATCATCCAATGCGCAAACAAGGAAACAGGTGCATTCAGTCAAGCCGGAACTCGTTCTTCACAGTGCATCGATCTTGGTGGTTCTACACCCATTCTAGCAAAGCAGTTTGAACTGACATTTACATACAATCTTGTAGGGCTCGCAAGCCTAGATCTCTTAGCTTGCTCCTCGACTTTCTAGAGGCTTGGTAGTCAAATAACAATCATCTCGACACTTGCACACATCCTTCGTCATGCCTTCATCACCAGCATCTGACACATCCATTCATGCCAACCCTACCAGTGCTCCAGATGAATCACAGCAACCACCACACACTCCTCATCCCACTGCTACACACACTGATTGGTCTGAGCCATTCTTTAGTGATTCATTCATAGTAACACCTCATAGCCAATGAGCATGTAATTGTCTTGATGCCCTGTCTGACATCCCACAGTGGGAGAAGCTGGTCAACATGCATGTAGTGGTCCTTTGCTATAATGAACATCACAATCTATACAGTGACCATGACCTCAATGACATGCTCAAGCTCCTCACTTGCAATATGATGAAAACAGGGTCAGCCTCACCAATGTGGTGCCTGAGTTGCACAATGTGCTCACTGACAAGATTTTGCTGCTGAATTCACTCAGCCTACTTTACTGATCACCACTTGCACAATGCTTTCTGCACTGGAGCACCCAAGGTGAAAATGTGCATGCATTTGCCTATCTGCTCATTCATCTTGCCAAAACCCATGCCAAAGTTTCCAGCAATGCCAATGTCTTGCAATCCAACTCTGATCTAACTTGCCAATTTGGTCGCCACTATCATGGGGATGCACCAATCCAATTCCTCAACTTTGTCACCAAGCTCAACCATAAGCTCAGCCTCACAGCATTTGATCAGGATCTGCCTTACTTCCATGGCACACCCATTGTCCAATCCAGTGGAACCAGCAAATCATGCATGGTCATCAAGCTCAGCTTGCTTACACCCCTCCTCTATGACTGCTTTTGCAGTAGTGATGCCAATGGCAATGCAAAGGCCAGC
This sequence comes from Ustilago cynodontis, assembly GCA_928865425.1. NCBI lineage: Eukaryota > Fungi > Basidiomycota > Ustilaginomycetes > Ustilaginales > Ustilaginaceae > Ustilago > Ustilago cynodontis. The sequence goes on from CAKMXY010000013.1 coordinate 527,112, forward strand.
TACCCTTTGCCTGATCAAGGTGTGCACAAGTATTTTGAAGATGCAAATCAGACCAATCCCAACCTTTGCGACCTCCAAGTCACTTGCTTCCTCCAGGCTTGGTTTGACCTTCTCTGCCACCCTCTGCACCAACTGCCTGACCTAGCTGCTAAAAAAGAATTTCTCTTGTGACTTAACCAGCTTGACAGGCACAATCCTGAGCACATAGCATTCTTCCAACATGTCACCGAGGTTGCCAAAACAAATCTGGCAAATGCACCCTCCCCATTTTGCATACAGCCTAGTCTTGTTCAAGAGGAGAACAATTCTACCAACACACAACAAGGGCATGCCAATGATCCCATCTTCTGCAACATCCTCCATGACTCAATCACAAGCCTTAATCACGAGCTTGCTCTCATCTCTGGCCAATTCCACCAGCTGAGGACTGGTGTGGCCATGCCTCCAGTGCTGGTGGCCTTCGACAAATGTGTTGAAATCAACATCTCTAACAAGCCCAAGGGCAACAACCAACTCAACAGTCTTCTTTGTGCCTGGCACTACATGTTTGAGCTCGAGAACAGCTCTGGCCTCCCACAGCACTTCTGGCTCATCCTGCTCAGTACCAGCAGTAGTGCCACTGCCCTGGTCAAACACATCAGTGTCCAAAGTTCCTTCCAGTGCCAGAGCTTGGCCCCTCTGCCCACCTTTGTCAGTGTTGGCTTTGACATGCTTGCAGTGGAATGTCTGAGCATTGCTTCTGCTGAGGAGGCTTGGCACTTTGATCAGATCGTCACTTACAGCCATCCACTGTGGGCTTCGCTTGATACCACAGGTTTTTGGAGGACTGTCACTGTCAAGCTCCAAGGCACCCTAAACTTTGACCTGTGTATCCCAGCACAGTGCTTCAGTGTCTTGGCATCGTGCCTTGCACTGTGTCTGGTCCCTACCCAAGGGGGCAACTTGCCCTTAATGGGCCAGCAGAAGGTGTTTCTTGATGAGGTGGTCAATCGACACATGCGCATCATTACCTATGTGACAGAGCAGGCCAGCATGTACATTGATTCTCCCTCCAAACCCATGTTGGCCACAGCTGCATCTTTCATCATGTTGTCAAGAGCTATGGAGCCAGCAGAAGACCTCTCTGCCAGGACTGTTTCAACTAATTGGTATGGTGTGATTCTCCATCAATTTTGCACATGCTGTCTCTTGTCATGCCAAATCCCTATCTTCAAAGGTACTGACAGAGAGCTGGCTGCTCACATTGTCCTGACAGTGGTGTGGGATGCAATCAAGCAGAGCACACTTTCAAATCGAACATCAACTTTGAAACTGCAAGAGCAAGCCACAATCCTCAACAAAGCTGTGCTTTTGGATAATGTGATTGCTAACCTTGCTACCCTGGAGCCTTCACACTTGGTCACATTGCAGAGATGTATCAAGTCTGTAGAAGGCAAAGTGTCACTCAGAGACCCATTTGCCAAGGTAGAAGCATGGACACATTTCATGCATTTTGATGTGCTTCCACATGCTTTCTCAGAGATCATGCCCAAATACCTGTGGTATTGCTGGAAGCGTGGTGTCACTCTTCAGATGGTGTCAGAACCCACTGGACGCAGTAGGTATATGGCTGCAATGGTGGTGGACATCCTCCACCATCAGCTGTCACACCATAAGAGGGATGACTACAGGCACCTGGCCGATGGGATCAGGCCCTGATGGGTGGCCACCTAGTCAGGCTCAGTCCTGACCAACTGCTGCTGCAGCATCTTCTGCACTGTCACAACCACATACTCCAGTTGTGAACATACCCCAACTGAGGTTCCCAACGAACCTCCATCACATGTATTACTTAGTTAGCTTGTTAGCAATAGAGTAGAGTGCTTGACCCCTCCCAATGATCCCAACTGTGCCCTTACTACCTCTCCATATCCCACCCAACCCAACTGTAACCACAAATGTGGTATTGAGACCCTACAGCCTTGATGGATGGCTCATGAACAGGATGGGATTGACAGCATTATCCCAGTATTCATTGGTGATCTTACCAGGCCTTTTGTTAGCTCAAGTGATAGGGATGCCACTGGCTTGAGTGTACCTTCTGATGTGGCTTACAGCACCCAGCACATGACCTATGTTGCATGGGAGGCTAAGAATCATAAAGCTGCTCAGCCCAGCATGCAGGACAAATCAGATTCGAGATTGCTAGAGATGCTGCATAAGCTGGCAGGTCCTGCCATCCAAAAACGCCATGCCACAACTGGTATTGCCAACAATGTGTTGATGATTGAGCCACTAACCGAATGTGCATTGTTCTGCATCCTCTTTGATCTTGGCACCAACACTCCCTTCAGAGCCACTCGAAATCAGAATCTGCAGGTTGAGATCATTTGAGGCATGCAGTGCCCTTGACTTTGCATTTGTGGTGTCACTGACAGGTATGCCTATCCATGTCTGGACCACTTTCACATTTGTACAATCATGAGCAAAATCTTGGGCAATATGCATGCTGCACAATCGATCAATGATGACAAAGACAATGTTGTTCCACATCCACTGTGGAACAAGATGCATCAGCCAATGCTGCCTGACCCTATGTCCACTGTGGCGACCACAGACCAGGTTGGTGATGGCAGCGAGCAGAGGATGGAGCTCGATTGAAGTGGTGCAGAAGTGAAGGGTGCTGCACGAAGCTGTAGCTTTGGGTCCCGCTTCTCCTCGAAGCGAAGACCAAGTGTGAAGGAAAAGATCAACTGTGCTCGATACCTGTTGCTGTTTGATGCGAATGCACCCTTTTGCCTTGCTTGCTGCTCAGCATCCCAGGCTCTTGTCACTGTTGGCCCCTTTGCACTTTCATCAGATCCACTATGGCAAACTGAAGGAGGCGGGAGGATTTGATCACACCAACCATTGCATCTCGTCGGGCCCCACCTTTCTGGTTGCTTCTGCTCATGATGGTTGGTTACCACTGTGGTTCAGACTGTCTTGCTGCCGGGTGGTGTGGGAAGACCTTGCAAACCTTTTGACCAATTGCAACCTGTGCTTTGTCACCAGAATAGACAGGGAGGCCGACTCCGCTGCACGCTTTTACCACAGGCGAGGCTCGCTATATCGACCATGCTTTTCGCTTGCCTTTGCCTTCTTCTTGCTTTTCTGCTGGCAGGCTCGCCTCGGTGTCCGGATGGGGTTTGCCACGCTTTCGCCTAGTGTCCTACAGAATAGCCACCACCACGTTGCCCTTGTTTCGTGCTTGAGCGTGACCAAAGACCGAAGCCTTAGCGTGTAACAGTATGTTGTCGTCAAGAAGACAGAGGTCGGTTCCGCACTTCTTGCTCGCTTTCTGCTGCTTGGACGCCGGTGTTGTTGTGGTGAGAAGCCAGTCGAGTCAAGTGCAATATGCAGACATGATCGACTGCCGAGAGCAAGTGGACCCTGATCAGACCCTTTTCTGGCTGATCCGACGGCTGCGGACTTGATCCCAAAGCCCATGCGAGAAGCCTAATCTTCGCACCTCCTTGCTCCATATAAGTTACAGCGACAGGCCAAGAATAGCGATTACCAATGGAGAAGCAATGGCGTTTGCTCGTCCAATCAATGACCGAGTCAAGGGTGTGTGCGTGTACCAGCCAGCAACAGCGAATCTTCTGTAGGAAGCAAACACAACGCGATTGGGCGTCTCTGCTATCTTGCATGAACCGCAACGCTGCTGCTGCTTTGGAGCTGGTCTTGCTCTCTCATCTGTTTGGCTGCCTTAGCACGAGTTCATCGTTGCTGCTGTCGTAATTCGCTTGATCGATGACGGTGAAACTTTCCGAATCGCCATCATGGGAAATCCCCTTCCTGTTCATGACCAGCCCGAATTATGATGATGACAACACCATCGACAGGGAAAGAGCAACAACAAATTTTCGTCCAGCAATCTTGGTGGGCCCACGTTGCACTGCTGCAAACGATGTTTCAGATGAACCACGAGTTTTGATACAATTTCAGCCTCGCCTTGTGCTCACTTTCTGCTTGATACAGTATGTAGGTATCGAACAGAGACAGAGACACAGCAGAAGGCGTTGATACCGTCTTGCTTGCTGTCTCTGCGCCATTTTCTGTTGATTGACAACAGAATTTTCTCTCAAATCGAGATTCCATCGCTAAGCAGACCTGCCCTCTGGCCAAAGTGCCTTGTCACCGGTCCCGGCTCCCATCTACCGGTCAACTTGTTCTGAAAGACAGGGGAAAAAAAAAAAAACTTGTTGAAGCGTATGACTCGCAGATCTCACCCTAATCCTGCGTCTTAGAACAGCATTGCATACAACGTCGAGACCAAAGTTTGCAGAGCAATCGTGGCGATTAAAAGACAAGTTAGTGTTCGCTATCGAGAGATATGAGACTGTGTTATTGAAAGAGGCTCACGCATGAAGGCGATAAGTCTCCATGAGAGCCTTGGCGCTCTCGTAAAGGCATGAAAAGCACCCGTGTGACCTCGCCTCGCCTTTGACTTTCCTGATCGAGATAACGCAATGCTGTAGCGGTAGATACCAACTCTCTCTTCGCTTGGAACATCTAGCATTGCCGCACACTTGTGCGACATTGCAGCAACAAAATAGCCCGGCGTTCCGGCGACATGACAAGATAGTGTGGTCCCTATTGTCTTGGATGTGGTTCCGAGATTGGCTCTGCATTTCGATGCATGACTGTATCCGAAGGAAGCGCTTTTCACGTTAGATGTACTTTCATCTTTTGCACTCTTGTACTGTATTCTAGTTTGCGGCCAGCAATGCATGTGAGAACCCTTGAACCTTGCGTTTGACAAGAGGTGTACAGTATGAGAGGAATGCGTTCGGGTCGAGCTTCGGAGTGAAGCTGCACTGAGAACTATCGCTGGGAAAACGCTTTCAGAGTCCGACCGATCCCCGGCTCAGCGGCTACAGAGATCTAGAGCTCGAACATGAGCGAGCTCAAAACGATGTCAAGTGTGGCAGCAGCTGACACCAGGTTGCGGCAGATGGTCTCTGTTGAAGAAGTTCAGAGGTTTCCGCCGCGCTAGCGTTTCGCGTGGCTCCCAACGTCTGTCCTTCATCCTCTGATAGCCCATGTCTACAGTCTTGATCGTTCAGCTTGATCACATCACGCTAGTAGCTGCGAGCCCACAATCTATCGAGATTCGATAATGTAGTCCTGTCTAGCCTCCCACGTCATAAGCAAGAAGTGCGGGAGAGAGAGAGGTCCTTGTCAGTCATATGATTGTCGATCTTCGTCTTCTTCTCGATTCTTCTCAGCCTCCCCGCGGGCGGAAGGAAGAGATGGTCACATCAGCAGGAACAGCCCACCTCTTCCCTCTTCCGTGTGGGCGTGAGCAGTGACTGCGCCAGATGGACGAATTCGAATCTGTTGTCACGTTCGGATCTGAGCTTGAGACTCGACTTCACTTCATCTTCTTCCTTCATTTGTCGCGCCCACTTGAGGGCGACACTCTTCTGTCACAGCAGACACCGAACCGGAAGCTCTATGGCGAATCCGACGGCAATGAAAGGAGATCTCCGTCTGTCGCGACTCTTCTTGTCTTTCAAGAGGCGTCTGGTCGTATTGTGTTGAGATACTGTAGCTGCTCTTCTCGACTGCAACAAAGTGTTGAAATGGCGCCAGAGGCAAGAAAAGCCACACAAACTCAAAATGAGTATCTCAGTTGTCGGCTTTCTTTCTTTCTTTCCATTATGGCGCTTTGGCTGCACAGCTTTGCGTGCTTTTTCTGCCTCAAAGATAGCGTTCTTTCAGTTTATTTTATTTATTTATTTATTTATTTATTTATATTTTTTATAAATTTATGCTGCCAGTTACTGTAGTCGGTTCCTCGCGGCTCCAGGTCCCGTCATTGATTGACTCGTGTGCTAGAATTGTGCACTGTTTTCTGCATTTTCTGGGCCTGCACTAGCACGCTCAACAAACTAGACCCTGCGGCCACGCTATCTGTTCCTCTGTTCCTACCGGTCTTTTGCCTCTGCTGATTTGTGATTCCCCTCAATCTCTACGATTCTGCTCAACTGCAACTGCAACTGCAACTCTATCTCTCGCTCGCACTCTCTATCTTTTGCTCTCTTCGATTGCCAAGTTTCTCAGCTTGCGCTCTTTGTTATCGTCTGACACTGCTGTTCCTCCTCATCTTGTGACGGTTCCGCCCGCCCTCCGAGTGTCTTCGACCCTGACTCTGTCCCTGTGCCGAACCTTTCCTTTTCTGTCTTGTCTTGTCCTGACTTGTTCGGTTCTATCCTTCCCCCTTCTCCGCCGGGCTGGTTTGCCTTCTTCGAACCGGTTCCCACTCTCAGGCACTTGCCCACTCTCCTGTCATCCTCTCTCTTTCGCTGCTTGCTTTTGCTCCTCCTCCTCCGCCTTGTCCTCATTCTCTTGCGCCACTGCACCCGAATTGTCTCCTCTTCTCCTCCTCCCTTTCTCGCTATCTCTTGCGCTCTGGAGTCTTGTCTGCTCTGCTCTGCTATCGTGACCGCGACTCGACTCTCCTCTTCCCTTCGAACCTCTCTCCTAATCGTGTCTCGCCACGTCTTCTTACTACCATCCTTCTTCCTACGCCCTTCCTCATCACCATTGCTTGACACTTCTGCCACCTATACATCTACACACATTCACCAGCTGTCAACATCGATTCTCACAGTATCTTCAATCCAAAAGCGGTGTACAAATCGCGTCACTATCGCCCTACATTCAACCTCAATTCTCTCAGCTTATACGTAGATTTCATCGACCTCTAGAGTGATTGCAGCATCATCATCTCTATCTCTTCCTTCACCGCCAAAGCTGTGATCCGTCTCTTGCACATCTCTTCGACGTACATTGCTCATATTGACCACAGTTTCAGCTTCGGTAGTCTGTACCTCAGCTGCATATCTTGTCTAGTTTCGATCTCCATCGCACAGCTTTACTGCTTCTCACGTAGGAACACGATAACATCTGCTCATATATTTATGGCGCAGTTCTTTCATTAGCTTAAGGCTGTTGAGCATCTACACGAGCTCTTTATCAACACCACTGCTTTGCTTCATCATTCACAGCACCTAGATCGCCACATCACCCACATTCCCGGGTGCCTTGCTTAGTCTTCTCGACAGCGTTCCTCTTCTTGCTCACCAAAACATCTCTTCATCGCCACCATGGGTTTCATCAAAGCTGAGAACCAGCCCAGCTTCGGCCCCGGCCCCATTCACATCAACCCTAACGACCCTCAGCCCGGCCAGTTCGCGTTCCTTCCATACAGCAACACTGGCTTCGACAACATTCACCCCAGCGAACTCGGCAAGCCAGGTACCAGTGATGGTCGTTCCAAAGTCGCCCGTGCTTGCACAGAATGCAAGTCGCGCAAGATGCGCTGTGACGGTGGCCTGCCCTTCTGCGGTCGTTGCATCACCCACAGCCGCACAAAGTCTTGCGCCTATGTCGACCCTCCCAAGCGCTCGCCCATCACTCGTCAATATGTAAGCTCGCTTGAGGCTCAGCTCGAAGAGGCAAAGCGAAAGATTGCTGAACTTCAGACAGCTGAAGGAAAGCCTGCCACTGCCACCGCCACCACCGCCAATGCTCACAACAAGTCCATGACCGACAAGCCAACTGCCCCTAGCGCCCTTTCTCGTCGACACACCCAGCCTGTCATGCAGAACCGCTCCTTGACAGGCGAACACGACTCGCATGCTTGTGGCTTTGCTCATGTTCCCGCTTCGCCCTCCAAGAAGCGTCCTCGTTCTTCTACCAACGGCTTCGACGATGACAATGCAGCCGACGACATGGACTCCATGCCTGCTCCTGATGGCAAGTCGTCCAAGGACGTTGATGCGCTCGGCGGCGGCAACTTTGTTAGCCTCACCAGCTGCAACGCCGCACTTCAGATCGCAGCTCAGTTGAGTCTCGGAAGGAAGGCGGGTGCTGATGCTGACTTCTCCACTGGCGCCAATGTTGCCGGTCATGGCGCTGGCCCCAGCGCTACCGCTAAAGCCGGCGGCATCGTTGTCTCGTGTGAGGGTCTTGCCAGTGCTTCCGCTTCGTCGTCATCGGCCATGCAGCTTCAGAACGCTACTTTGCCTGACAATGTCGACTTTGCTTCTTGGGATCCTGAGAGCCAGCGCTTCGCCGCTGAGCTTCTCGAGTCCTTCTTCGAGTTCCATCTGCCTTCCTATCCCATCATCCACCCTGCCACCTTCCGTGCCCAGCTTCAAGGTACTGTCTGCCCTCCCCAGTCCCCTGCCTGGCCCATGCTCGTCAACATGGTGTTTGCGCTCGGCGCCTTTGAGCGCAGAGTGTCTGCAGACGAGGTCGACCTCGACACACTCTTCTACTCGCGCGCCAAACAGCTCTTCAACGCCGTTCTCTTTGACAAGGCCGAGATCATCTCGGTGCAGGCATTGACCTTGATGGCCAACTATTGCCAGAAGAAGAACCACTTCTCGAGCGCCTGGATGGTGCTTGGAAGTGCACTTCGTATGGCCATCGCCATGGGTCTCCACTCTGAAGCTGCTCTGCAGGCCCGCGACATGCCTGCCTTTGACGAGGAGTTTGGTCGTCGTCTGTGGTACACGCTCTTCACCATGGAGGCCGACACCTGTGTCAGCATGGCGCGACCTAACGGTCTGCTCAGCATCAACGCCGATGTTGCTCCACCTCAGAACGTCGATGAGACTGCCATGTCGCCCACCTCGGACGAGCTGCCAGCCGAAGTGTCGGAAGCGACCCTCAGCTCGACACTTGCTGTGCACGCCAAGTTTGCCTCGGAGATCAGCATGCCTTTGCAGGCAAGGCTGATGAAGGGACCAAATCCTTCCATCGAAGAGGTGCGTGCCTTTGACCTCAAGACGGAAGAGTTCGTCGACAACCTGCCGGACTATATGGACGATGGCTACACTGGCCCTCGCCCTGCGTCTTTCTCGGTGGCCACTGCGCGACTTCGATGGAGGTGCAACAACTTCCGCATGGTTATGTTCCGACCCTTCTTGCTGTCCAACGCCGTCGCTGCCGCAGCTGCGCGCAGCCGTGGCGCGCCACGACCAGCACTGTGCCCTGCCGTCAAGCAGGCGATCGCGCTTTGCCGCAGGATGGCAAGCAACAACATCCGCTCCATCTCTAACTTCTGGGAGTCGCATCCGCACAACCAGGCGATGGCTTGGCATGCGATCTACTTCCTCACGCAGAGCGCGCTCGTTCCGCTCGTCTCGTTGTTGGACGAGCCCAGCAACGAAGAGGCACGCGAGTGGATTAGCCTCTTGCAAACATGCGTGCGCTTGCTTGTCGACATGGGCCACATCACTCCCATTGGTGCTAAGTGCAAGGATGCCATCGAGACGTTGGCGGGCGGCTTGCTGTGCGAGTCGCTTGACGATGACGACAGCGAGTCGATGCTTCTGTCCAAGTGGATGTCCGAAGCGCAAGCTAGCGGTGCTTCTGGATCAACGGCAGATGTCGACCCTCTGATGTGGTCTTCGCACCTCATGGCGGCGAGCAGCCATGGTTCGGACGAGCCAGGTTTCGGTGGTGTTGTTGCACACTCAACGGATCCTTCGCTGACCATGTCGCTCGACAGTGCCTCTTCGGACGGCATGTCGGCTGCTGCATTCGACTTTGCTCGCGGTATTGATGCATCGCCCACTGGCGACCACCGCTCGTCGATTGCCGAGTCGATCGATGCATGGGCGACAGCGACAGCACGACCTACCACTGCATCGCAATGGTCCGAGAACGGCTCATCGAGCCTGCCTGATCGCGAGTTCCTGAACCGCGAGAGGATCGATCAGTGGTTCGGTCTTCAGGCATCACATCCCGCATCCGCCGGTCGTCACAACGACCACGGATCTGCCTCGATGTTCGGCACTTCCGAGCCTGGACCAAGCCACGCAGCAGCAGCAGCAGCGACGCAGTCGCACCAGGCTGCTACACACGGCTTGGACTGGCAGACAGCCGCCGCTGACCCAAGCAATTGGTGGAATGTGCAGTACAAGCATCCAGAAGCATCGCCTTCAACTGGCTTTATGTTCAACCAACAGGGTGTGCACAGCAACGCCAACCAGGGTCATGAGCAGCACTCGAATGCGTATGCAGCAGCAGGCCACCTCCAACACCATGTTCATGGTCACTCGCACCATTCTCAGCAGCACTTTTTCTAAACTTGTAGCACCTCTCCTTGATCCTTTACCAGGACGGCCTGTCGTTCGATTTGCTTTATATACCCAATAAGCACGCCATCAGCGTGGCTTCTGTCCCTTTGACCCTAGGTTTTCATTCGCTCGGTCACGTTCAAGGTTTCCCATTCATTCGTATCATTGCTCTTTGTCTCGGTTTCACCACCGGGCGTGAGTAGCGTACCCGCTCGTGCTCGTTGTATTCTAGCCCCCTTGTTTCAATTTCATTTGTCTCGACATGACTTTGCTCGACTGTGCTGTGCTACATCGAGGCGCGAGACTCGGGGTGATGGCAAAAGTCAATGAGCCCGGTCCTTCCAGCAGGCTGCTTCCGCGAGAAGACGGAGGATGAGCAGATGACAAGAACGAAGAGCAGGATTCAAGCCGTGCAAGCCTCCCTGCCGGCTACACAAGGAACAAAGCGTCTCGGCGAGATTATTTCCGGGAAAGTCTCGCTTGCAGCAACAGGGAGCAGTTCTGTGCAGGGAAGGACAGTCTGCTGCAGCAAGTCAAGCGAAAATCAAGCTTGAAATTCAGCCTTTCCACTGTCACAACCACCTCGAGCCTCAGCCAATTTGCCTCAGTTTGCCCGCATAAGACGACGCCTCCTTCGCATACACGCACACACATGTGTTCCACTCGGACGGTGCCGCACCAATCCCCGGCTTGAACGTACAACGCCAAGCCAAGCTCGTCTGCCAATCTTATCGCTTCGCCTTTCACCCCTCCCTTTCCAACATTCAACGTACAAAAGGAGCTCGGCTCTTCACCACCATCTCTCCGTCGCCTTGATGGCATTGCAAGATACCAGCCTTGCACACGGACAAGAGCAGGCCTCTCCTTCCTCCGATACCCAGTCCCTGTCCGCTTCCTCTTCTTGTGCTCCACATCGGTCCGCATCGATTGCTTCTGCCACTCCATCATCGCATACTCCCCGCATAGAGTCTACGCAGCCTGATCAAGCTTACTCCTCACACAGACACTCCTCCTTGGCGGATCAATCCAGTCGAAAGGAGCGGGACTCTCCGTCCGGCTCCCTTACCGGATCATCAACACCACCACGAGCGCTGGACGAGACCATCTCGCCAGGATCCTCCGATCATCTTGACTCTCAGAACGCCAGCACCTCCGCTTCTCCATCAGCATCGTCGCCAGACAGTTCTCTGCATACATCATCGTCCTCGAATGTAGCCGGCTTCAACTCTACAAACCCTTCTTCCGAGCTTCGTCTGCGTAAAGCAGCCACGCAGCGTAGCACTCGAGGCTCAGATACAGCTGAATCTGACACAACAATACTACCCGGCGACCAATCACAAACTCAGGACAGCATGTTCGGCAGCACTCCCACGGCTTCCTACCTGCCTCTCAACTCGCGGCAGGTAGGGCCACCTACCTCGTCCTACTTGATATCATGGATGATAGCAAAGCACAAGATGTTTGTCATCTTGCTTCTTGTGGCTATGATTGGATCAGTACAGATCTTGCTTGTAGGACCCATTGTCATGGACATGGAACCCGTCAAGAAGCTCAAAGCTGATGGTTGGCCGTCACTCAAACCGCCTAAATGGTTTGGCCCTTCCTCGGAATCGCCCGACTCATGGTTCCCTTCCTCAGGTGGTGACCCAATAACAGCAGGCAAAGTGGAACCGCTCGGTCCCAACTCCTTCCCTCCCGCCCTGAGCCAAGTTAGCTACATGGGTAGTCTTCCATCTCAAGCCTCTCTCTATAAGGACAGCAATCCACATCGCGGCGAGCTGCCCACCTATCTCGAAGCTCTTTTGAACCGCGACCCTCTTCATCAGCCACCGCCGTGGCCACTCAAAGCTCCAACGATCACTCCAGAGATCTGGCAGACACGTGTGTGGAATGATCGCTCCACTACAGAACCGAGTGACGCAGAACAACCACAGAAGCAGCCTGAGGAATCGGATTGGCGACACGCTCCATGGACCGGATGGAAGCCTCCCGTTGATCAATTGTCCACACCATCACAGTCTATGCCCAAGGTCCAGTACGCCTTTGAGGACCCCACAAAACACTCGGGACGTCGCAACGATGCAGCACGCGACGAGCTCGTCGCACATCGCCAAAAGATGGTCCGCAACGCATTCATTCACGCTTGGGAAGGATACAAGAAGTATGCATGGGGTCATGACGAGCTTCGACCCGTTTCCAAGACCGCCGAAGATCCATTCAACGGATGGGGTGCGAGTATCGTGGATGCGCTCGACACTTTGTTGGTCATGGGTCTGCCCACCGAGTACGACTTGGCTAGGCAGCACGTTCGTGACATTGACTTCAGGCTGATTGGTGGTGGGCGTAGTGCATATGGCTCGGCAGATGGTCGAATTCCAGTCTTTGAAACTGCCATCCGATACCTTGGTGGCTTCATCTCGGCCTACGACCTCAGCGGCGATGTTTTGATGCGTGATCGTGCAGAGGAGCTCGCACAGCTCATCCTGCCTGCTTTCGATACCGTCACTGGTGTACCCGTCGGCAGGATTCGAATGATCGAGCCGGCAGATCATCCTTACAAGCCGCCACAGCAGCAGAGCAGCGTCATTCTTGCCGAAGCAGGTAGTTTGCTGCTCGAGTTCACACGTCTCTGGCAAGTCACTGGCAACCGAACTTACTTCGATCGTGTTCAGCGAACCACGGATTGGCTTGATCGCAACATGACGGCTGCAGGTCGTGTCGAGACGCTCTTTCCCGCCCAGATCTACCCCGAACGCAACATCTCGTACGGCACCATCTCGTTTGGTGGCATGGCAGACTCGTACTACGAGTACCTCATCAAAGAGCATCAGCTGCTTGGCGGACGTCTCTCGCAGTACAGCCGCATGTATTCGGAGGCTGTCGAGGGCGCCAAGAAGCTGCTCATTACGCGTGTTGATACGGTGCCGGGTGTCAGTTTGATGACCATCGGTGAGATTACCAACTCGAGATACACGGCCAAGTTGGAGCATCTTGCCTGCTTCAGTGGTGGTATGCTGGGCTTGGGTTCGCGCATCATGACCGAACGAGCGGAAGACATCGATCTAGCCAAGGGCATCACGGGCACCTGCTGGTGGGCGTACAACAGTTCGACGACCGGTATTGGTCCCGAGAATCTCATCTTCTACAAGAATGATGACGACGATCGCTTCGACCTCGTCAACCTTTCCGATGGCACTTCTCGACGAGGCAAGCCACGTGGTAGCCCTATCGTCGGTGTCAGGAGTGTAGCCACCAGCTACCTCAATCGACCCGAGACGATCGAATCCGTCTTCTACATGTGGAGAATCACCGGTGATCCGATTTGGCAAGAGCGAGGATGGCAGATGTTTGCTTCGTGGGTAACACACTGTATGACAGATGCCGGATTCAGTGCTATCTACGACGTCAACAGTTCACCTGCTAGCTGGATGGACAGTATGGAGAGTTTCACGTTCGCAGAAACGTTCAAGTATTACTATCTGCTGTTTTCGCCTCCGGAGCTCATCTCGTTGGATGAATATGTTTTCACTACAGAGGCGCATCTGCTGTTGGCGCCACAGAATGGTAAATGGGCCAAGGCAGGGCAGGGAAGTAAGACTTTCTGGGATGCCAATGCTAGCGAGGACTCGCATCTGCCCCCGCCTGCTTCAGGACTCTACTCAGGTGGAGAGAGGGGTCAAGTCGGTGGATTGACCAACAACCAAAAGCAGATGCTTTGGGCTGAATGGCAGAGGAAGAATTCAGCAAACAAGATCCGAGATCTTATCAATGGTCTTGGTGGTGATGCGCTCAAGAACAAGCTTCGTAGTTTTGTCGATCGATCTACTTCTCCAGCCAACCCTATATCAACCAACACTCCTCCTTCAACCCCAGAGTCGACCGAGCAGCAGAAAGATGAAAAGTTGCTGGCATCAGTAGCCGGTACATCAGTCTACAAAACCGCTGATGGAATGCTCGAAGTCGAGTTTCCGGAACACACGGATGAAGCAACACAGCAGACAGTGATGCAGCAACTCGAATCGCATTTTGATGAGATGGATGGGGAGACGGCGGCAAAGTTGTTGCGTGAGGTTGAAGCTGCGAAGAACCCGGAGAAGCAGACGGAGGAGATGGATGAGGAGAAGGAGAGGAAGGCTCAGGAACAAGCGATGCATTTGGCTAGGTTGAGGTCGAAGGGGATTCGCTAGCATGTTACACACAACCTTTCAGCACTATTCGTAATCCGTAGCATGATTGATCTCGGAATGTTTGGCTGGGATCTGTTCGTGGTTTGTGCGAGTCTCAAGATCAACACTAGTTTGTTCAGCGCAGAGTGTGATCAACAGTCTCGTGATCCGTTCCAACAGCGTTAGGTCTCTGAAGAACGGTTGCAATTGAGGTGTACAGGTTCCGTCTGGCTACGGACGACAGCTTCTGCTGCTCGGTTCAACGACGGAGCTTTCCATCTCGTCATCATCTTGTCGCCGCTCCGCAACGGAGCCGATGAACTCGCTCTCCGTCTTTCAGCGGAAGACATCACAGCTTCGACTTCGTCACCATTTCCAATGTCGAACAAGGACCAAGCTTGAACGCGAAACCAGAGAGCTGTCGCGACCCTTGCCGTCGATGAAGCGTTCTGTCCGTTCAATCACAATGGCAATCTGGACGCTGAGATCTGGAATCTGCGAAAGTGATTATGATAGGAAACAGAAGCAGCGACTACGGATTGAGGCAAGAAGCAAAGCAAGCATCTTGAAGGTCGTTTGCGTGCGAGTGTGCACGGTTCACAGTCAAATTTGGGAAGTCCAGAAATTCCGAATGACAAGAGAAGGTGGAGTGTCAGATAGCACAGACCCTGAAAGCAGCTTCTTTCACACCATCATCTTCACCACAAGCTTGCACGGCCTTACCTACCACCATCCCATCGGCTCCAGCACAGAGCGAAGAGAAGCGGCTCGACCTGACATATATACCCGAACCGGTCCGACGCAGTCGCAATGTCGCCTTAATTCCATCAACAACCCCAACACTTCCTCTCTTCCTGCGCCCTTCCCAGCGCTTTCCAACGATCGAAGATGAGCGATCTTCGCATTTACGCAGCCCTCGCACCGCGTGTAGCCGTCCTCTCTAGTCCAGATGTCGATCGCATCATTCAACTCAACGACATCCCAGACCTTGCCACCCTCCTTCGACCGTTTGAATCCTCCGTTGAACGACTCTCTGTCCGCACCTCACAGCTCGAAACTCGTATCTGCGATTGCTTCCCACTCCGATTCGACCCTTACTCGCTCTTCAATCTCGATGCTGCCCATGCAATTAGCGCATTGAGCTCGCAGAGCCAACCAAGACCTTCTGCTGTGGGGAGGAGTAACGAGGAGCTGCTGGATGGAGTTAATCAACTTATCGCGACAAATATCAAGAGGTGGGATGGTTTGGTTCCTAGACCACCCTCATCACCTGCTACCGACGAACCATCGAACGAGGCTGAAGAGGGTGGGGCGTTGGAAGAGACCCTGCGGAACCTCCAACAAACACCACTCGAAGAAAGCACGCCTTGGTTCGCTGCAGTTCAACAACTCGTGTTTGGCCAAAGATCCATAGCGAAGCACGAATCGTTTGGGCATCCGGTGGCGGTGCTTTTGGCTGTTTCGTCTGCTTCGCCGGATCCTATGAATGACTTTGCGAGATTGTACGAGACGTCTTCTCAACCGCAGCCATTTCCGGCTCATCCGTACATTAACCCGGATACGCTCAAGTACTATGTTCTGATCCACGATGTTCGAACGTCAGGAACCGATTTGAGCGGGAGCAAGGAGATTTTGGAACAGATCAAAAAGACGTATGGACTGCATTGCTGTCTTTTAGCTATCAACAGCAAAGACGAGGGCGCGGGAGGGGAAAGAGGGCTGGCGAGCTTGTGGAAGGATTATCTGCCCATCTCACCTGCTTCACCCACCAGTCCCAACCCTGATTCCGAAGCCGCTCTGGAGGGAGTAGCACAATATTTGGGCGAAGAAGACGTCAAACGAATCAAAAACTTCATTCGCGAACTCACCGCTCAATCCATCGTCCCCTTCATGGAGCGTTATGTTCAGCACATGGGTGAATATTTAGCCAACTCTCGTAAAGGTCTAAGCAATCGTCTTTTTGGTGCAAGCCGCAAGTTTTTCTCCTCCTCTTCCACCGATAAGACCGCTGGTCTAGCGACTTCCGGGGGGTATGATGCGCAGCTAGAGTTCTATCCGTATTCCAGTATCGAAGCGCAAACTCGTCGGCTCGCGGATTTCGCGTTTACGATACGGGACTACAAACTCGCAGCGGCGATGTACGATCTCGGTCGTCGTGATTTCAGCAACGATAAAGCGCATAAGCATATTGCGGGAGCAACAGAAATGTTCGGTTTAAGTCATCTGATGCAGATGTTCGCGAGTAGGGCAGGGGTGGTGGATGTTGATAGTTATCTTGCTCAGGCTTGTCAGGAGTATTCCCTTCGTTCTTCAACGACCCCTGCTGTAGGAGTGGAAGAGAGCTACGGACTGAGAGCAACTTTGCTATACTACGAAGCATATCGTATGTTAAACTACCTCAAACCTGTACCGGCAGGGTTACTCCGTATGGCGCTGCGGTCGGAAGAAGTCCTAGCACCTTTGTTGTTGGAACAAGCTGCACTGACCTATCTCCAACAAAGACCTGCTGCGTTGAGGAAGTACGCACTACATCTGGTGGGTGCTGCACATAGATTTCAGGCTTGTGGGCAGAAGTTGCTTTCGTTGCGATGCTATGCTCAGGCAGCACTGGTGTATAGAGGAAAAGGATGGGGGTTGGTGGAAAATCACATAGAAAGAGAGTTGGGGACGCAGGCTTATAACGAGGGTAATTCGGATGTTGCAGTGGAACACCTGATAAGGTTGATAAGGCCGAATGGAGGATCGAAGGAGGAACAAGAGGCGGTTTTGGGGGACGTTGTGAATGCATATAAGTATGCGACTGCGGGGGGAGAGATGGAGTTGAAATGGGAGATGTTTGATACCAATACTGCAAGGCTTAGTTTTGGAGGTGAGGGAGGGTATGAGGGAGTTTGGGAAGGGTTGGAGCAGCAACTGATCGATACGGGGTTGGGGGAAAGAGTTGGAGCAAATGGAGAGAGGAGGAGGAGAAAAAGACCTGTAGGGAAGAGCTCTGGGCAAGGAGGAGAGGTGGCACTAGGACATACCTTCTGGCTTGACGTTGTCGTTCGCAATCCCTTCGCCGTCGAATTGGCGGTGGACAACATAAAACCTATACTCCAACTAAACGGCGCACCTCTCTCCGCCGAGCATTACGAGACAGACACCTTTCCTTTACTCATCTTGACGCCCTTGGAACAGCGTCCTATTCGGCTTTCCCTCCGCATAAACACCGAAGCAAAACAAGTCCGCCTCGCCAACCTCAACTTCAGGCTGGCTGAAACCATCCTCCTCACCCAAAAGCTCAACAAGAAGGGTAAAAGATTGAACAGCACCAAAGACCAACGTACCACCGTCTCCTATGCTTCAGACACGAGTCTTGCTGTTACAGTACACTCAGCGAGACCCACGCTGACGGCGAGAGTGGCGGATGTTCCCGAAGAGCTGTTTTTGGGCGAAGAAAGGAGGGTGAAGGTGGTAATTAAGAATGAGGGAAGGATGGCGGTGGATGATGTCAGAGCGCTGTGTAGTGCGAGCTCTATGGCGAGCTTTGCTGCGGCAGCAGCCGAGGGCAGAAGGGAGGATGGGGGGAGGGTGATGATGCCGAACGGACTTAATGCAGCGGGACCAGAGTTCGTTCTTGACAGCGATGGCACCACTCAGCTCGCACCGGGAGAGGAGAAGGAGTTAGAATTGGTCGTGAGGGCGACAACACCAGGGGATCTCACGCTATCTTGGCTCCTCGCTTTCTCACCAGTGGGTAAGGAAGAGACTTATCTCTCCCGCCTTTCCTTCTCCACTCGCGTCACGCCAGCGATTGAGGTTCGGGTCGAGACAGTACCCCGTGAAAGCAAAGCACCGGAACACGACATGGTCGTGGAAGTGACGAATAGGTTGAAAAAGCAGCAAGTGCGGTTGGATGCTTTTTCGCTCGTCAGCCCTCGGTTTGGTTTTGCTGGAGCACCAGAGCAGGAAGGGGTGGTGATCGCGGGTAACCAGACTTGGCGTGGCCGTTTCGTCATTACACCTCTTAGTGCTGGTACTGGAGTGGAGGAGGGGCAGAAACATACAGAGACAAAGTTGCAAGATCTTTTACTCTCGCGAGATGTCAAACGAGCGCCGGTGGGGGATATATCTCTTCACCTCTCCTCTACCAACTTCGGCAAGAACAAATCTCGTCCTCAACAGCTTGCACCATCGTTATATGGGGAGAGTCGGAAGTTGTGGCGTAAAGCAACCCTCGCTTCTACCTTCCCGACCATCCCCAGCAGGCAACGGGAGTCCATCTTCACGCTATACTCTAGGTTTGAGGTAGATCTCTCGGTTCATTTCTCCCTTGAAGACAGGAAAGGATCAGTGACAGTGTTTGGTCTCCAACCCGGTCCTTCGCGAAGCATCATTCGAGCGATCACACACCCTACCCTCGACGCTGCATCAGGGGCCGATAAGGGCAAGATCAGAAGTCTATACGCCCAAACGGTGAGAGAGAAAGCTACTCTGCTCGCGAACATTCTTTCCTCCCCGCTCGCGTTGGAGACGAATCCTGTGGTTGTACATCACAACACATCTCGGGAAGAAGGGAAGGAGGGGGAGAAGGAAAAGTTCATTGTCAGGAACTTCAGCGATGCGTACCAAGCTCGGGTGGTGCTGCAACTTCAAGGTGCGTGGGAGGGGAGAAAGACATTACGATGTGACAAAGTCGGACCGGGAGAGGGGAGGGAAGTGGAAGCATTAAGGAAAGTTATGGGAGGACGTGAGGGAGGGAGGAGGCAGTTTAATTTTGTGGTCGATGTCGAGACAAGTCTCCCCACTGCTGAAGCAGATGGTGAGAGAGTGGTTGTGGGGAGGTATAGCAGCAAGCAATACTAGGCATGGTATGAAGTAATATAGAGCAATGATCAGGATTCAGGTTGAGAAGCATTGAGTGTGATGTTTGTATGTGTCAACTGTGAGCTCGAGATCAAGCTGATGAGGTCCTGGTGAGGACGTCTCATGATATTGCTTTTGGTGTGTCGAGCTTCTGATAACTAGCTTCGCTCAGGTCGGAAGCTTTTCCCTTACCGACGACAGTGGCGAGCAGACTGACAACTGGGTAGTAAATGCCATCTAAGGCTCCAGACCGAGCAGCGGACAAGCTGCAGAAATCGAATCATGTCAAGCAAAGCATGATACACTCTGCAATTACAGGACAGACAGAGGATTCCGTCTGCGGTGTCTGACAGTCAAGGCCCGAACGAACAAGCTCGTTCCGTTCTCCGTCGGTTGATGGTGCGGGGGAAGGAGAGAGACGTGTGGAGCAATCTCGGTCTAAATTTTGCTTGGTTTCGGTGAAAAGATCGTCGTCCAGGCGACAGCTCGAGCGCGTTTCGGTGTCTTTCTGTGTATGTACTGAATCGTGTACAACAGCACGACAAGTCAGCCTCGGCATGCTCCGAATCCGCACTCGCATTGAGAAGCCTGGTGAGGTTGGAGAGCGTATGAAGGCAGCTGAGGGATTTTGGCGCAATTCGAAGTTGGGCACGAGCCAAGGCAGGGTTACTGTACCCCAAGTAAAGAAGAATTGCTTTTCGCACTATGTTTCAGGGCGAAACTCCTGGGGTCGGCAACGCTCTGCTGCAATTTGTACAAAAGCCGCGGTGCTTAGAGAGAAGAGAGAGCAGGAAGAAGAGCGGAGTCGAGACTTGTGGTTGGCTCTGCCCTGCAGCTATTGTGCATTTCAAGGTGGATGGTGGCAGAGCGGCGGAAAGGAAAGAGGTCGACGGTCGAACTCTTCTCTGTCCTTGCTCTCTTCCCTTTCCAAGTCACACAACTCATTGTTCTGGCTGTTCAAGAGAGGAAGGACAACGATGGTCAGCTGCCTCTGCTTTGGCCTTGACCTCCCAGCTGTTCATGCAACTCCGAGTCAAGCGCGTTTGTTCTCTGCCTTCGCGCTTTGCCTGCTGCCCCCCACGGTGACGTCGACCTTTTGGGTTTTTTTCTCGTGTCTCTTTGCTCTTGAGATGAAGTGCAGCTGCAGGAAGGAGCAGCGGAAGTCAAAACCCTTGTTTCCATCAAGTAAAGGGAAGGAAAGGAGCGTGGCCTCGCCTTCTTCTGCTCTCTCTGGCGAACTGAACCTGCATGACCTCTGCAGACCGCGCTCTGCTCTCTCATTCGCTCACTGTTGCTGCAGTCTTTCGTTGACGCTGTCTGATCGGCTGCTCACCATCACCACCACCACCGTCGTCGTCGTCGTCGTCACCATCGTTGTCATTGTCAACGCCTTTCCCCACGCTGCCTGGTCAACCAGCAACTACGCTTCGACGGCTCGACACTGCTAGCTCTCGGTGCAGCAGCAATCGTCTATCCACTTCCTATAGGGAGTCAGGCTCGTCGAAACTTTCCAGCAGCACGCCGACTCGGTAGACACACTCGGTCACGACGAAAGCTCCGAACAAGAGCCGTCGTGTCGACACGGCTTTTCTTCTTCAATTCCACGCTAACCAAGCAGTCGAACCTTCACCATTCCTCTAGCTCAGCTCAGGTCAAGACAGCATTCAGCTCGGCTTCCCCGACAGTAAGCTTGCTTTCCGCACATCGCATCGACAAGCGTCCGGCCTCATACAGTATCCGTCATCACTGTCCTGTGCAGCTTCGGCTTTTCCTAGCTGTCATTGCAACACAAACAGTCAGCCCTCGGCCTCTCCGACCCACACCGTGTCCTTAGCCAGTCACACAAGTTTCACACGAGCTTCTCGGAACAAAGCCGACCAGCTCGCTCTCTCAAGTCACAGTCTCTAGACGGCAGTGGCTTAGGCAATCCAACCCAAATCACATTGCTCGCTCTCAGCTCAGCATTCTCCTCTAACGTCTGGTCGACCGCCATCGTCCTCGACCACGAGCCCCGAGGCTGACGACAGCCGACATAAACCGTCTGTAAAGATGGCTCCACTCCTTCTCAAAGTCAAAGGCAACAAGTCCTTCAGTCCCTTCTCCAACCTCCATGACGAGGACTCGCTTCTGCGCACATGGCGTGTTTGCACAAAAGTAGCTGCTCATCTGGAGCAGGGTCAACGTCTCGAGAACCTCAGTTGGCGATTATGGTATCTTCACGATCTCATGGTCGAGGACAATGATGTCAAAAGTCGACGTGATTTCAAGAAGCTGTCCAAGAGCACTGGAGAGAAGCTCGATCGCGACAAGGGTCGCGCCATCGGCGAGCTCACAGCTCCACCTTTCCGCAAGACTGATTCGGGGGAAGCTCTTCGCAAGAAGGCCATCGAGCGTCAGAAGCTCCGTGCGCTCGCAGTTGCCAAGCTGCAGGGCAAGTTTAGAAACAATGCAAGCAAACAGAGCATGAAGGATATGCAGTACACGTTTGCTCTTGATCCCACCGTCAACTTCAAGCAGACCACCGTTGGCAACAAGGACGCCTCGAAAGAATACGCGCAAACACAGCGTCAGAACGGCCCAGTTGGTACCACCAACAAGTTCCCCGTCAGCCTCTCTCCTCAAGCCTCTTCGTCCATTAGCAGTACCAACGAAGCACGCGGTGACGCCATGGAGCTTAGCACAGACTTGCAACAGTACCAACATCAGCAGCAGCAACAGGACCAGCAGCAATTGTTCGACAACAGCGCATTCGACCAGAATGCCACCTTTGATCAGATCATGGCCAGTGCTGGACTCGGCGGTATGGGCAGTGCCACTGATGGATACAGGTTGGAGGACATTGAAGCCGCCGAACGTGATCTTCTGCTCAACCACCACATCGATCTCAACGCTCCGCTCGACAGCTTGCTGGCAGGCCTTGGCAATATGGAGGATGTTCAGATGGATCTTTCCGATCTTGGTCTGCCCTCGGGCGATCTGCCAAACTTCAATGCTCCTTTCAACCAGACCTTGACCGACTTATCGGCACCCCAGCAAAGTTCTACCATCGCAGCAGGTCCAGCTTGTCAGCAGAACGGCCCAGCCAAGCTCAAGCAAATCAGGAGGAAGAAGACCGATCCTCAACCAGCAAAAGTCGCTTCCGAGCTCGCACGCAAGAAGGCAGAAGAGCTTCGCAACATTCGCAAAATCACCGAGCAGACACAGCGAACCCATATTCAAAACAGCTCTCGACCTGAATCCAAGGAGCCATCTCCAGACGCAAGTGCAGCAAGCAGCAGCAACAATTGGTGCATGCCACAGACTGGAGAGCCCATACAGTCCGATTGGCTCAGCTCGGCTACTTCAATGTTCAGCACCAATCAGGCGACAGGCGCAAATGGCATGCACCGTCTCTCGCAGAGCTTGCCCGAGGGCGCACATTTGCCCTTGTCTGGATATGGTAGCATTGCAAACACGCAGAACTCGATGGATGGTCTGCACATCGACACATCGCTCTCCACAACCCAAGGCGGCGGCGGCAACGGCAACGGCAACGGCAACGGCGGTGTGATGCAGCCTCCACCCTTCGGCGCACGAGGCACTTCGGTTTCCGTCCCAACAACACCATTGCTGGCACCGGAAGCTGGGCCTTTCCAAGGCGCCGACCGTCCTGTCGATTCTCTATCGGCTCCCTCCTCGCCCACGTTGCGACCACAGCTTAGCAACATTGGCAGGTCCGGATCCAGTCCTGGTCCATCGACAGCTGCTAGCGCTTCCAAAGCTGCTGTCAAGCGACACTCGACCGATGGCTCTCTGACTGGAGCAGATGGTGTGCCCAAACCCAAGGGCCGCGGTCGTCGAAGCATCGCTGGATCGATTGCGTTCACCGCCATTAATCCGGATCTGAACAAGAGACCCGACGGTTTGCCTACAGGAAGCTCTACACCGAACGCCGCCTTTGCATCAGGCAGCGCACACCCTTCGCAAGCTCAGTGCACCAACTGTGGTGCCACATCGACCCCACTCTGGCGACGAGATCCTAACGATCTGCTGCTCTGCAATGCCTGCGGACTCTACCTCAAGTTGCACAAGACACCTCGTCCGAAGAGTCTGAAGAATCACCACAGTCATTCGCACTCAGGCCATGTTACTCCATCGGCAACACCCGGTGGAGCATCTGCACCGGGCTCACGTGCTGGATCACCTTCGAGGGAGGGCGAGCCTGGAGCGGAAGATATGATGTCGTGCTTCAATTGCGGTACCTACACCACGCCACTTTGGAGGAAAGACGATGCAGGACATACGGTCTGTAATGCTTGTGGGTTGTATTTGAAGCTGCACAACGAGCACAGGCCGGTGACGATGCGTGCCGATGTGATCAAGAAGAGGTCGAGGTATGACGAGAAGAGAGGAAGGTCGTCAGCAGCCAACTCGAGAAGGACTTCTCCTCAGCCTCAAAGTGCGCCGGCGACCTCGACCTCGACCTCGACCTCGGCGGGTACTGATGGTCCGGCAGCCGACAAAGAGCCTATGGCTGTTGACAAGCCAACCCAGAACAGAGCCAAGAGCAACTCGGTAACATTCCAGTTGCAGCCCACATCAGCAGCGAACGCAAGCGAGACACAGCAAGGCTCAACATCTGCTCCGGGATCGGCTGTCCTTCCGGGTCGATCATGGCCATCGCTGAACGCAGGAAGTAGTGGAAGTGGCGGTGAGACAAACATTGCTCATCAGATCAACATTGCCTTCGCAACCGCCGTCAATCAGTTCTCTACCGGTGTATTGGTGCAGCAGCAGCAGCAACCTGCAAGTACGTCGCCATTGTCGGCAGCAAGGTCGGGCTCCGGCCCCGGCCCGACTGGTGAAGGCCCTTCCTCTCTCCCGCAAGTCGGATCGCAACAGTACGGCTGGAATTTGTGGTCTCAACAACAGCAGCAACAGCAGCAGGAGCCGTCTGGCCCCCCTTCGATGTCTGGTTCCAACGGTACTCCGACATCTTCGAACAACTCGGCTACTTCTCCACCTATTCCTATCCCAGCACCGGTGCCTGGTCAGACTGACATCCAGACGCTCTCGGCGGCCTTCTCTGCTCATCCTGCATTGGCATACGCAGTCCATCAAGCAGCTGAAAAGTTCCCTGCCTTCTTTGCTCAAAACCCGCTGGGTGCAACAGCAAGTGTAGCTGCCGCCGCGGGTATTCATAATCCATTCGCCAACAGCAGTGCTGCTGCAGGTGGTTTCCCTTCCAACGCGACCAGCAGCAACACTGGCAACGATGGCAGTAGCAATGCGGAAGCAGGCCATCCACCAATTGACATTCCTGGCGGAGTTGGCACACCGAGCAACCTAGGTGGAGGACATGATAGTGTCATGATGGACCTCGCTTCTCCGGGAGACGCGGCTGATCGACCGAGCACCAGCAGCAGCACAGGTGTCAACAACACAGGCAGAAGAGATAGTGATTTTAGTAGGATGTTGGCCGGAAGCACGCCCAGCAGCAGTGGTGGCGGTGGAATCAAGAACGAAGGCGGTGTCGACCTTGGCGAAGGTGGAACGCCGCAAGCTGGAAGTTGGTGGTAGACAGACCGTTTGGGCGCCATGTTGAAGAGACAATTTGCTCTCAAAACACACACTTTTGTCGCAGAAGCGATGTCGGTATCAACTGTACTTGTATCTGCACCAAAACCCTTTACAAATGTTGTGAAAATGCCAACGAGATATCTTACAAGTCTACCTTCGACACCTTCCCTCTCTCTTCCGTCTGTCTCTTAACTCATTGCGGTGATCAATGCCGTCTTTCAGCGGAACTCGTCCAAACTCTACTCAGCTCCAACACCCTTCTACTCTTCAAATCGAATTCTGCAATGTCCGGGTCAAAGTTCCATTTTGCATCTCTGAACTTGTCTTGGACGTCGGTACGATAGCATAGATGGATTTTGCTCGAGTTAGCGTGATTTGCTTGAGCTGTCAAATTTAGTTTCTCCTGGTGGAGAGCGTGCGGGTGAGGAGGGGGGAAACCTGTGCCTAATCTTGAACGCTTTGTTGCTGGGGAGTCGAAGGTGTTGGTTTGCGGGGAACGGGTGAGGGTGAGGTTTTCGAGAAATACTACGTCTCCTGCTCTCAATGCTGTGTGTTGGTCTTCTGAAGGGGGTTGTTTGGTGAGGAGATTGGTGATCGAAGAGATGCTTCCATCAACAGCTTCTCTTGTTGGTATTGGAGGGGAGGGGGTTTCAGTAGTCCACTCTCGGGCCAATTGACCCCAGACCACGACCTTGAAAAAGCACTTCTCGGCCGCTTCTTCAACCACTTTCCACTCCCCTGCTGGCGATTCAGGAGAAGATGGAAGCAAACGTCTAATGCTTGACATCCTACCGTCCATAACTACCAATTCCACCCTCTCCGTCTTCCCATCCCTCGTTCCGCTTTCCACCCCTAGTCGCTCGTTTTGTATAGCTTCTGTGAACGCTTTTGACAAGCCTCTCCTCGTCTCTGCCCTTCCCAACCCCAATCCAGTTTCTTTAGCAGCAAGCGAGGGTTTGTCAACGGGAAACTTACTTCGCACCCTCGTCACCTCCCCCACTTCCTTCACCACAACCAACAAGTTAACGCGACAAGTTACAGCGCCTGGAACAGAGCTTGGTCGAAGCAACCCAGAGGTGGAAGAGTGGAGGAAACGGGATGGATAAGCCAAGATGCGAGATACGGGAGTTATCATTGATAGTGTGAAATGTAGCGTTGGAGGTGGGAGGATTGATTGACCTCCCAACACCGAAGCTGATTGTGCTCCGAATGAGGGTTGGGAGGAGGTAGAGGAGGAGGGGAGGGAGAATGCGAGGGTTGCGTTGTGGTCGTTCATTTCTGGCAACATCCCGATTGGGTGAGAATCTTGCGCTGCTGGTGGTGGTTGCTGCTGCTGCTCCTCAGTTTCGTGGACAGTGGGTGTTGGAGGAGCGAGAGTGACCGATGTAGATAGACGAGAACTTTGTTTAGAGAAGAAACTGAATTTGCATGTTTCCCCCTTCCCTCCTCCTGTTGCCGTCAATGCTGGCCTGGATGCTGGTATAGGAACCCTAACCATCAGCGACGATTCAGATATGTTGATTGAGCTCTCCCCCTCTCCCTCTCCCTCTCGCTCATCCTCTCCTCCTTCCTCTAATGGTGGAGCTGGAGAGCGCAACCTAAGCAGAACCCCATCACTATCCCCTCCACCCGCGATCGAATCAACACTATCATCACCAACAACAACCCGACTTTTATCCAAACTCACATCCTCCTCCCCCTGATCCACATCCTGCTGGCCCGACCCGTTGAAAGAACCATTCGTAAGCAAGACTGGACGGTCAGGAGTCTGTATAACAAGCACGGGTGATTCGATCCTAACCCTCTTCCTCCGTCTACCTTCCCTTCCTTGTGTGGTTTCTGCCACTGTTTCATCCACTATCTTCCCCTCCCCCCGCTGCTGGTGGTGGAGATGTTGTGGATGTAGAATCTCCAAATCCACACCTAAAGGTGCATCTTCAACCAACGATCTGGCCACCGACTCCTCTCCTTCGATGAGGGGTAGATGGGGCTCTACAGAATCATGCACTCGTTCCACCTCCAAAGCATCTTGACCGCTTCCTGCTATTCGAGGATTATGGATAGGAACAACAACGGGCCTGTTTCGGGGGTTGAATGAGGACAAAGTTGGTGGAGGGAGGAAGAGCAGCGTTCGCATCGCTGCTTCGTAACACCACTTGAGGGATGGTGTGATGCTACATTTGGGTCGGAATGGATGGTGGTGCAATGAAAGTAGTGTTGATGTGTTGGTAGGGTCCTTTACGCCACCGCGGGAGTCGGGACTTTTTCAACTCCACATTTTTTCTTTTGTAAAAGCTGCAGGGGATGAAGCACTTTGTTCGCCTTCTTCTCTTCCTATCTCCATCATCACCTATCTCTTCTTCCCATTTGAACTAGACTCCGTCCGGTTCAGCCTGTCAAATCTACTTATTGCACTATCACACAGCGCAATAAGGTTTCACTACGTACACCTCGGTGCACCTCAAAGCCATCAATCAACCAACCTTCTTCCCCATCCCAATCCCTCTCTTCTCTCTCGACACACCTCTTACGACTTTCTACGCAACTCTTTCTCGAGCTCAATCTCCAGCACCAACCCACCTACCCCCTTCTACCTTCTTCGCACAACTTCCACAATGCAAGGCTTTGGAATGGGTCGCTATCGTCCACCATCCTCCGACCCCCGTTTACAACCTTTCAACTCAACCCATCCACTTGGTTCACGTGCACGCAAATTTCACACTGATGGAATCTTAATCGTCCGTTTTGAACTACCCTTCCATCTTTTCTGCTTACATTGCTCCACCCATATTGCACAAGGAACAAGATTCAATGCGGAGAAGAAGCAGGTTGGGGAGTATATCAGTACGAAGGTTTGGAGTTTTAGCTGTAAATGTACGCAATGTGGCGGAAGGTTTGAAATCAAAACCGATCCCAAAAATGCCAAGTATGTGGTGGGAGAAGGGTGTAAGGAGAGATGTATGACTTGGGATCCAGAAACTATCGGCGGTCATGCCATTTTTGATAATGAACAACGGAAGGAGAAAGAAGAAGATGCATTTGCAAGTCTCGACAAGGAGAAACAGGAAGAAAAGAAAGAAAAACAAAGACAAACTAGAATCTTAGAGCTCGAATCATACAGCACAAAGAACTGGTCAGATCCTTATTCAATCAATTCTCAGCTAAGATCGCAGTTCAGGAAAGAAAAGAGAAAAAGAACCGAACAGTTGGAGAAAGATCTGGATACGAAGCAAAGAATCGGCTGGAATGAGGATCAGATCTTGGTTTCACCAAGTACACCTGCAACTGAGAAGAGAGATGGCGAACAATGGAAAGAAGCCCAATTACTAGCGAGAAAGGAGAAGAGGATGGTGAAGAGAAAGGAAAAACACCAAACAGCGGCACAAAAGTTGCAAGAAAGATTGGTGTCAAATAGCAGAAAGAAAAACGATCCTTTTCTTCAACACATCACTTTATCCTCCCCGTCCTCGTCAACAACGCTTTCGACCTCATTAAGGGTGAAGCCAGCAAAACAAGCCAAACCGGCACCAGGTTCACACCAAAGATAACAATCAGTATACCCGACACACAGATACCCAAAGTCATGTCATTGTATAACATTATCGCATCTATAAATTTGCATCATCCCAAAAAACAAAGCGTAAAAATTCCATTCTATATCTTCGTCACTTCTTTCTCCTCCTCCACCTCCTTCCCTCGTGGTCTACAACTTGGTTTCAATAACTCATACCTCCCTCCCTTTTCCCCCTCCTCAACAAGTTTAAGGTAGAGATAAAGTTTCTCTCTCTCCATCTTTACCACTACTGGGTGCAAACTTAGCCATTGTAAAGCGCGCACTTTGAATCGTTGCCAAGCTGTGTCTGTTGCGTAACCGTCCATTCGTTGTTCCCAACGGTAAGCGGTGCGTACGATGACAGAGTCTGTGGAGTAAGAGGTTCCTCCACCGGTGTATTGCGAGGGAGTGAGGGAGGGGTTGGCTGTTAGGCCCCAAGACCTCTCTTCTTTGCGGTTTGGGTGAAGTGTTTTGGAAGAAGGGTCATCGTCGACAGTAGAGAAATCCCGCCGGGTTGCTTGGTCAGCAGAGTGACCTAAACCGACTTTGATCGTGGCAGCTTTACGCAACTTTGAATCAACAGGATCTAAGAAAGGGTTGGCGGGCGATTGAGGGTCCGACACACGAGGTTGACGACGGTGGGGTTGATGTTGAGGATCAGACCAACCTCTACCTGGGTTTAGGACTCCGTCGTGGTGACCTGCAAAAACGATTTCGTTGAGGTAGAAGTAGATTCTGTTCAACAACCCCCGATTGAACGGTCCACCTTTCGCCCCTTCTTTCTTCCACAATCCTCGTTTAGCAAGGAAATGCTCGAGAGCATGCCTCGTCATAGGTCGATAGGCAATGGAAGTAGGATATTGTGGGGAAAATGATCGACGATACTTTCGAAGAAGAGAGTAATCGTTCGAATTCAGTCTCCAGATCTCATCGAACAAAATCCACCAGAAGCGATGTACAGGAGACCGATTAATCGCTGCAAGACGTTCGTACATCAACGTCACGCTTCCTTCGTACAGTATCGGCAGGTTTCGCATCGATCTACCACATCCCGTCTCCACCAACGCCATACGTAAACCCAATGGCGAGAGTCCATCATTGTCAAACACATCAGTTAGGAAGGAATAAGGTAGCACACGCTCTTTCCATTTTGCTTCTCGTTCGAAGTTGCGTCTGTACTTGCGAAGCAACTTCTCCACCATTGGGGCTCGTTCGATTACCAACCGCTCGTTGTCTTGGAGGAATCGAGAAAGGGCTGAGTTCATTTCGAAGTCTTCGGTAAGCCCGAACGCGCGAGAAGCACTGATAGTGATCCGCTGACGAACGGAGATGAGCACTCCGGTGGATTCCTTCATCTTCCCCTCTTCGTAGACAATGGATACTTCGAATCCACTGTCAAAGTTGTACCCTGCCCAGTCGAATTCGTTCCGTCTGTCAATCTTGAGGATACCCTCGACGAAAGAAACAGGTGTTGCAAGAACGTATTCCGACTGTCCCTTTGCTGCTTTCAGTACCCCGAACCGAGGAAGAGAGCGACGACAGCGTGAAATTCGACCAAACATCTTATCCACAAACGCCATTCCACTCGTCGCATCTCCGACCTGTACGTTCTCGACATAAGGGCAGAACACTTTCTGTCCCTCGAGTGCACGGAGAGCTTGACGGACCATCTTTTTGCTTCGAACCTGTGGGTTTGAGTTTTGCTCGATGTACGCTTCAAACTCCTCAACCCGAGTCAAGGTGACACTTTGAGAACTGCCCTCGTCATACCTCAGCACGAGCGTCGGTGGGAAAGGCACGAGGAAAGCCTTGCCGAAAAATGACATGACCCCAGACGGAAAAGGAGGTTCTTGAGGTCGCCAATATGCGTCTGGTCCTGCAAAGTCTCGTTGAATGGTCCTGATCAGCTTTTCGCGGTAGATACCTTCCTGCGTTCGACAAAAGTCAACTTCGCGTCGATATGCTTCGATTCCAATCTGTTTGACAATCTTCAAGTTCTCGATATGCCTTTCGGCCACAGATCCTTGGAAATCTATCAAGTAAGGTGGCCAGTTGTCCTCGTCTGATATGGAGAACGCAACCACCTGTTCGAGCGGCATGTGATACTCTTTCCCACAGAGGATGAGGATCGAGATCGTCTCTTCCCAGACGCGTCGCTTGATGTGCTTGGTGATGTCGAGCACAGGTGAGAACATGTCGATGGTGTAGTCCACGCGGTTCTGCCACCGCTTGACCCGGTGTGCGACAAAGGACATGCCGATGAGAGCAAAGTAAATGTTACCGCCATAGGTGAAGGCTTGAACAATGTAGAGGATGGTTGTGTTGTACACTGTCGAGCCTTGGACGTTGAGAGCCACAAGCAGACCGATGGTGGCGGTAAGCACGTAGCCAATACGAGACACCATTTCGGATCGATTGCCGATCTTATCGACAAACGGCTTGATGAGCAGGTGTATGGCGAGAAGAGAAGCCATGACAACAATCAGCGTGCTCTGTTGCACCACAAGCATCGTCCTCGTTGGGAAGGAGCGAAACAAGCAGTTGTCCTTTGCCAATACACCGATGATGATCAAGTTGGTAAACTTGAATAGCAGAATGTACAGAGGCTTGTAGTAGCCCCACTTGCGATGGTAGGAGTTGTAGAGGAAGTTGAACGGCGACTTGTCTCGATTCAGCAGACGATGATAATAGATCTGCATCTCTTCCTCGCTGCGCTTGCGTCCAAGCTCGTTGAAGGGGCTGACGTGGGGCAGCATCTCTTTGATGGTCATCATCAGCTTGTATGGGTACCAGAGCGTGTAGAAGATGATGGTCAGGACCGCCATGGGGATGATGATGTACGCATAGTTGAAGGCATCTTTGCGCATTGTAGTGGTGTAGCAGAAGTCGAGCGGGGCACGCCAAATATCAGGATCACCAAGCAACGGCCCAGGGACTGGATCATCAATGCCTCCCTTGTACGGATTAGGTACAGGCCAAAAGTCGCTCGACCAAACCAGAGCATCGACAGCAAGCTTGCTGAGCGGCAGGTACAGCAATCCGAGCACAAAGACCAAGCATGTGTTTGCGAAACGCGTACCTCGAGACGAGCTCTTGTAGATCCACCCTTGCGAATCAAAGCCCTCAACAGTCTTGTTCGGATTATGAGCCTTGGTCATGCGCCAGAACCTCCATAGCGCCAAAGCGGTGACGATGATCCAGACGACAAAGAAGATAACGGCATAGCCAAAGACTGAGACGAGGTCGAATCCGAGGATAGCCGGAAGCGTCTGTAGCAGGAATTTGAAGAACTTGCTCGCGGTAGATGTGGGATCGCTGCTGTCAAAGTATCGTTGGAAATTGAGCTGAATTGTCATGATCTGGAACAGATCTCGCAAGGTTTCGAGACGAAGAATACCAGCTGCAAAAGTACTACCTTCAACACCGATGACCATATCAAAGATGATGCCTAGCCAGCCGACAGCCCAGATGCCTCCTGGTGGTTTGCGTGGACCGATGGCGTTCGACTTGAGCTCATCAAGGTTGTTCTCTTTGAGCAGCATGAGTGGAGGGAACATCTCTTTGCGTGTGATGGGATTGGCTCGAGTCGAAAGCTTGCTGGAAACACCCTCTTGCGGTGGCTGCGAGATGCCACTTGCATTGCGACTCTCGGTGAGACGAGCTGAGATGCGACTCGCCACCTTTTCAGCCTCGACTGCGTCGTCAGCGTTGAGTGTAGCATCATCGTCACTTTCCATTGCGAGCTGCTCCTTTGCATCAACGGCGGTTGCATCATCGTCGTCGCCGTCTTCATCTTCGCCGTGGCGACCGAGCTTCCCATCCGTGATGGCTTTGCCTGCAAGGAGAGGCTCAGCATCAGTGGATTCGGCTTTCTTGCTACCTCTTGACTTTGACGTTTTCGACTGCGCGACTTCTGGGTCAGCAGTGGCCTGAGTTGACTGTAGAGCCCCGCGACGACGTCGAATGGCGCTTTCTTTCCTGGAAGGTCGGTCGGACTCGATGCTCGAAGTGTAAAGTAGGGCAGGGCAGTTGATCTGACCACCCGCCACTTCAAGCTGTGCAAGTCTCGAAGTGAAACGACGCTTGCTCATCTGATACTTGCTCGAGCTTGGGCTTGGCGCTTGAGGCTGCGTCGAAGGCTCTGTTACCACAACTTCTTCGTCAAAGTCATCCTGCAAGCCAAACAGCTGCTTCTCTTGTTCTGTGCAGACGAGAAGAGAATCGCTAAAGATAGGCTCGCCAAAGATGATGGGGTTCTTGAGATACTCTTCGAGTGCTGGAAGATGGATAGGTGGTGCGTCACGTTTGAAGACTTCATCGGCAGAGATGGGGAGCATGTCACCGTCTTCATTGGAGCAGACGGCATTCTGGGCAATCTCATCGGTGACTAGATTCCTCCACACAGTAGCTTGAGCTCTGACTGATGAGCTATGACCAGGAGCGTTCGCGGATTCTATTGGAGATGCCGGAAGTAGAGGAATGCTGCTTGGATCTTCGGCAGACCACGTTTCTTTTTGTTGAGCCGGCGAAGAGAGGTGTGAGCTGAAACGCTCGGGTATAGGTGCCGGCTCATCTGGCATGTGGCGGTAGAAGGATGATGGGAGGTATCTGCCTGTTCCAAGGGAGACCTTGGCGTCAAGATCAAAGATGTGGCCGCTGCTTGAGGTTTTGCCGAGACCTTTCTTTGGTGGTGCGGGTGCCTGCAGGTGCTGCTGTGGAGAAGGAGATGGTCTGGTGGAACCATTACTGGGTATATGTGCACTCGACTGAGCTGCTTTCTGGAGCTTCTGGGTGCTGTCTGGGGCAGAATTTGGGATCGGCTGTGTGGTCGAAAAAAGAGTGAGAGAGGATGTGTGTCCGCTGCGGGTACCTTCTACTGAAAAGTGACTTTGCTGGGTATATGGTGGAGATGCAAGGTCAGGGTTGCGAGACGAAGAGCGAGTTGGGGAGTGCGTGCTGTCGCGTTGGAGGAGTGGTGTCTTGGACATAGGGGTGTCGACAGTAGACGGTGCTGTACTGCTCCTCCGTTCGCTGACGGGCGAGGGTGCCGTTGGCGAGCGGAGCACTTGTCCAGCGTTGATCAACTGATCTCCGTCTGTGGACAGAGTTACAGGTGAAGGAATAGTCTGAGCTGGAGGAACAGAGCGAAGTGGTACAAGATGACGTGGTTGTTTCGAGTCCATTGATCTGGTTTGACCGTTCGATGCTGCTTGGTTGCGGTCAGCGAAAGGGTCAGCAGACAGAGGCGAGAGTGGAGCTGAGGTTGATGCGAGCTGCCTGGTGGGCAAGAGGAGTGGGAATCGGCGTTTGTGATCTGGTGGCACACCATATTTGGGCGTCCAGTCGAGCGGTCCGAGGGTCCCATTGGTCGCATTCACAGCATTAGCGAGGAGAGGGCGGGGAGAGGGTGGTGACCTGGCTACCGATGATATTGAGGATGGTGCTACCAATGCTGACGGTGCTATTGAGGGCGTAGATGATGATGACGAGGAGGAGACTGGCTGAGTTTCCCATCTGGACACGAGTTGCTGCACACTTGCAGTGCGAGGCATTCGAAGCGATAAACTCGATGGCCTTGGCTGTGGTTGAGAGCTCTTCTTGCTGGCTGAGTCGCCGCTGAGACCTGTTGGAGGCGACATGGCAGTACCGTCGGCGCTTCCGACACCTTTCACTGTGAGCTCGGAAAGTGGAAGGAGCTTCCTGTATAATCACGACATGAGGTGGTGGTTGGGGCTGGTGACGGTGTGGGTGATAGGAAGCGATGGTCGGGAAAGCCGGTCAAGGGTGCGGGTGTTTGATGGAGTAGGGAAGGAAGGGAGGGCTGGCGAATCACTTGAGCAAGAGCAACAACGGAACGGCCGATAAGCATGAATCATTCGAAGCGGAGTGTGCCGTCAGTGTTGCAGTTGCAGATCCTTAGGTACAGTATGTGTGCAGCTAGTTCGGTCAAATCGATCCGGTCCTGCGCTTCGGTACAGGAACATGTCCAGATTGCCGCTACTGGCTCTGCCTGTCGATGTGGCGTGAGAATGCTCAGCACAGTCAGCTAACCACACCTTGAAGAAAGACGGCACGGCAAAGGCGTAGGCGATGTGAATCAGGCCAAGTTCCAGCCGCAAAATGCTCGTCCAAGTATCGTCTCAGCGCGGAAGAAAGAGGCTCGTCCATCGCAATGAGCGGCAAGCAAGCAAATAGCCCCCGCAAACCGAATCCAAGTCGCATGAGAAGCGCGAGCAGACGCAAAGCATCAGAAAGAGGGAGCCATACGAGCAGAACAACACAAAACACACGTCACGCACAATTGCAGAACCCCCTCTTCTGCAAGGTCGATCTTTTGTGCTTTTCCCAGATCCTAGTCAGGGGCTAAGTTAGACTGAGGCAGAGACTCAAGAGACGCGTCGTGAGCTCTCGAGCTGAACCCTTTTTGGCTGCAGGCACTCTTTTGGCCGGCGGATGGCAAAATGCAATTGCTGTGAACAGCTTCGGCATAACATTGCAAAGAAAAGTGGAGGCCTCGGTCGGCAAATGACGTCGTAACGCACCGGATACAGTATAGCCTTGTGCAACACACAGGCCAGGTGCTTGTTTCCACATTCCTGCTCCCCCACGGAGTCGAGCTGCACTGCTTTCAGGGTCCAAAAAGGGCTCAGTCAAGTACAGTACTGTATCCCCTTTGTCCGCTATCGTTGCCTTTTACTCTCACACCACCAACATTCCCCCCTTTGTCCTCACAACAACCGCACCGAGACTCAAACCCAGACTTCATCATGTCCGACTCTCAGAACAACAAAGCCGAGGAGCAGTCCTTCTCCATCCAGTGAGTCTCTCAAAGGGCTGCCACAGTATCTCTGTCTCGACCTGTCACTGGCACTTTCGCTTCACGCTAAACCGTGGTTTCGTTCCCGTGTATACTCAACCCGCTCAGGCCCCACCCCGCCACTAGTAAGTGCATACTGCCGCTATGATCGACACTTGTGCATGTGTCGTACCAACACGTGCTGACTATCTTCGACCGCTCTCCTCTTCTTGCTGCTGTTTCTGATACGCAGCCAACGACCCTAACACCGATCCTGCCCTCAACTCAGGTCTCAAGGAAGGCGTCTTTGGCGGAGGCGAGCCCGGTCCTGTCGTCGTCAATACCGAGCAGCTTGAGGAGCCTCTCAGTCGCGAGGAGCTCGCTAAGCGTTCTGCTGAGCTCAACAAGTAGAAAGCCATCCGCGCAACTAGTCGGCTCTGACTTGATGCAGCTAATCAAGCGATAGATTCTTGTCCTGTTTACCAATCAATTCGGTCCGTCTCGGGGCGGAACATGTAGCCTATCTATGCTTTGTGTGCAAATCGATGCAAGTCTTTAGATCTAGTGAGGATGAATGTTTGTCCGGATGGCGTTCTGCTTTTGAGTCGTGTGACTTTGTTACACAAAGAAGCATGAATTGGTCTGTGAGTACCACGGAGTGAGCAGAACAAAGGGAAGCGGGAACGCGCTGCCGCAATACTGTAGTCCAGCTGGATGCTTTCAAAGGGAACACGACAATTCCTTCTTGTAAACCCACGTTGTTTGACAGCTTCCCTTTGTTGTCGCTTCTGAACTCGTATGCTGTGTTCACAATCCTTTGTTCTCAGTTGAACTCTGCGAGTCCCTTTGACGTCTCCGTCTCAAGTAATGCAACACCTTTGTTCAAATCTCTTTCGGCTCTCAACTGTTCCATGACGGAGCGAAGACAGGATGGCAGAGACATATAAATACCCCCTCGAACTGAGATCCTTCGTCCCTCTTTCCCCCCCGTCATCATCAACGTCCAACTTCCTTTTCCCTCACCTTGTCCGGAGTCTTGCCTCGAGTCTCGCCTACGTTCGTCACAATGCTTCACTCCAACACAGACGCTGCTTCATTTAAACTTCAACCAGCTCCTCGACCCAAAAGGCGACCTGCAAACCCTCCCCCTCTCCAACCACCCTCCAGCTTCTCAACTCCCCCCACTCCTCCATCAGACGCTTCCATTTCCGACACTACCTCGCTTCGATCCTGTTTCGAAGACGACTCCGACCCTATCCTTACACATAAACCTTCGCTGTTTAACCGTGTCGCTAGGCGTAGTTCTCGGTCATCCACCAACTCCTCTAGTTCGGTATCGAACCTCTTAGCTGTATTATCTCCTCGGTCGCCATTGGTAGAAGAAAAGTTGGCAGTAGTGTTAACGAACAAGTCTCCTACACCCTCTTCCCCTTTATTCCCTCGTAGAACTCTAATGAGGAGTTTGTCATCTACTTGTCTCAATTCTTCTCCAACTTCGCCAAGTGGAGTGATGAGGAAGAGGATGGGTTGGCGTGGAGTCCTGTCCGCGCAAAAGCAGCAGGAGACCGCGATCTTAATGTCGCCAGGTAGCCCATTGACTCCTCGTAGAGCAGAGGCTTTACATACTCCTACTCAGGCTAGTATCTCCTCTGTCCTCAACCCCGACAATTTGACGGTAAAAGAAGAGCAAGAGATGGAACCGTTAAGTGCAACTCTTAAAGCACTCGGAGCTAAGCGTCAAACTCAAGCCCTTCCTTTCAATACCACTCTTATTCCAGTTCAGTCTCCTATCGATGAAGTTACAGAGGTTTTTGAATCTTTGCAAAAACTCAAAAGCCCTCAGTATACCGAGTCAGAGTTGGAAAGTAGTAGAAGGGAAAGCTTTCAGCTTCTCACAGCCAGAAAGATTTTTCATTTGCCTACTTGGGTCAGGTTTGAGGCCAATCATCATGCTAGAACTGAAGCGGCGAGAGAGAATCGAAAAGCAGCAGCTGAGTTTGGGGAAATGATGCCGAAAATGTCTCATTTGGGTGATGCTGCACCGCATAGTCCGAACGGTGAACTTTTTGCTGGATTCGACCTCAACCCTGCCTCAACCTCTGACAAAGAGATCGAGGATGGTAAAGAGGAAGGGGTGGTAAAAGTGGTAAGAAGACCAACAATGGCAACTCTCCGTACGCACTCCGATCAGAAAGGTGGGAAAGTTATGGGAGCTTTACGTTCCGCCCTACCAGCGGCAAAGTATCGGATAAAAGGTTCTCTACCAAAACGTCCACCTTCTCCCTCTCTGCCTTCCAGCGGGAACACAGCAAGAGAGGATAGGAGAGATGGATGGGGAGGAATCCTAACAAGATCGAGTTGGTTTCCAGGACATACCAAGGGCCCGTTAGTTTCCCCTCCATTCCCCGCCAAGAAATCAGGGTTGAAGAATCTAATCCTTCGACCAAGCAATGATGGAGAATGGGAAGATCTCCCTCCTTCTCCCCTACAGCAAGTTGAGGGAGACAAGTCATTTTTAGAGATTAACGATGCGCCGAGGTTCTTCAATCGTCCTGCTCAAAGTCGTCGATGGTTTCGTTCCTCCCCCTCCCCCATATCCCTTAAAAGAAGGGATGAAATGGAACTCAACACTTGGCATACCCATCCCCTCACCCCCACCAAATCTGCGGCAGAGGAGACAGTGGAGAGCAAATTAATCACAAAAGGCAACAAAAGCATCGAAAATCGTCCCTCATCCAAAGAAGAAATCATATCGTTAAAGGTCAGGGCGGCTATATTCACCGTAACCGCGGTACTTATCGCCGCTATCGTGATCAACATCGTTGTTCTCTCCCATACCCCTTCCAACTCCGGAGGAAAAGCGAATCAGGGTCCAATGCCAAACTTAGGAATCAATTATATTCCCAACCCCACCAAGGATGGTTCGAGGCAATCAAGCATCGCTAAAGCTGCTCAACTTTCTCAACCCTAATCATATCGATCTTGTTAACTACTGCCTGTTCATGTATATATCTCGTCTCACAATACACATTCGCTTTGCTCTAAACACTATTCGCATTGAACGTATTCCGTATCAGGGGAGGGAGCTAGTGAGCTACAAGCATCATACTAACTTTACCTCTTTTTGTCGCAGCATCCTTAGTAACACCGATCTCCACCGTACACTGATCAAAGATACCCAGTTTCAAATCTCTGCCCAGCCCACTAACTCCCTTTGGGATGACGATCTCGTGATTGTCCTGATCAAATTCAACCTCTTGTTTAAAAGTGATCAATCCTTCGAGCCCAAATTGGTTTACGAATACGGCAAGTCCGTTTCGGAATACTCGGATGACGTATGCTGATGCGCGCATCATCTGACCCTTCTCCTCTCCAGCTTTGTTCTTCTTGTTGGTGGGTAACATAGCATTGCGTTCAGCGATGGACAACCCGACATAAAACTCGACTGAGGCTCGACCTGCTTGTTGCGCAGACCTATGTCGCTTGTTGACAACTTTGAGGATGTCATCGACATAGTCTTTGCTGTGAAGCGAGGCATGGAGGGGTTCGTAGTTGATGGCTGCGGCGAGCTGTCTGTGCGCTAGAACGTCGGCGTAACGTCGAATAGGGGATGTGAAGTGAGTGTACATCCCGGCTGCAAGACCGTAGTGTCCGAAAGTGTCCCTTGCAACACTACCGGAACAGAAGTATTCGGCGGACAACATACATCGCGTGGCCATAATCCTGACCAAGGTATTGAAAGTAGGGTCCTTGGGATCGACGCATTTGTCAAGCGATGCAGCCAAAGCACCTGAGCTAGAAACATCGAGCTCCATACCTCTTCGCTTGTGCAAGATGTCTTGTAGAGTCTCGAAGTTGGTGCGTGGTGGCGGCAAGTGACGACGCAGAACGGCGGTCATGGGGAACACTTCGTAAATGCGTTCGGCGACGGAGACGTTGGCGAGAAGCATGAACTCTTCGACGAGCGAGTTGGTCTCTCGCATCTCTTTCTGCTCCACATCAATTGGCCCGGCTTGTTCCGACGAATCCAAGTGGATTCGAACTTCAGGAGAGGCGAGGTTGAGAGCGCCTGCATTCATTCGCTTCTGCTTGAGCTTGATAGCAAGCGAGTTGAGCAGGCGAATAGACTGTGTGATGGGGTCGTTCTTGCTCTTATCGTCCTTGCGAATCTGAGCTTCTTCGTACGTGAAAGCTGCCTTAGACGCGATGACGGACTTGTGGAATCGCACATTAACGATGTCCGCATCAGGAGTCATCTCCCAGACTGCACTGAATGCCAGACGCTCTACATAAGGTCGAAGCGAACAAAGGTTGGTACCGAGCAGATGGGGAAGCATGTCAATTCGCTTGTCGACCAAGTAGACGGTAGTGCCGCGGCTAGCTGCTTCGGCATCCATGGGATTATCAGGACGGACAAAGTAGGAGACGTCGGCGATGTGAACACCTGCTTCAATGTTGCCGTTGGGAAGCTGCTTGGCATGAAGAGCGTCGTCAATGTCTTGACAGCCAGGAGGGTCGATAGAGCAGATGATCTCTTCGCGCATATCGATACGGTCTTTCCATGCTCGGTGGGTCATGTCCTTGGGTGGCACGACCCAGCTATCTCCCTCAGGGGGCAAGCAGTCGAGGATGGCTTTGCTGAAAGGTCGGTAGGGTACATCGTGCTCGAGGAGCAGAGACTCTTGCTCTGCTTCCTTGCTCTCTGCTTGACCGAGAGCGCGGACAAAGTGTCCATCAGGGTAGCGAGATGTGGGACGCCAAGCGTCGAGAGCGACCAAGATCTTCTGACCCATAAGCTCTTTCGCTTGACGGGTGCGAATGCGAATGCGTGGTAACTTGCGGTCGACAGGTGTAGCGAAGACGGTCTGAGCGCCAAGACTGGAGAGAGCAGAAGAGTTGACCGAGTTGACGTCGACATGAGCGACGTAGGAGCGCCAGTTGCGGCGGACGATACCGACGACCTTGCCTGTTGGTTGAGGCTCGCCGCGAGAAGAACGAGCATTGGCTTCGGCATCGGCTGCTTCCTTTCTTGCCAGTCTTGCTTCGATGTCGTCATCCGCAGCACCGCCCTCGCCGTCACCTTCTTCAGCGTCGTCATTCTTGAGAGCAGCGTCAGCATC
This sequence comes from Ustilago cynodontis, assembly GCA_928865425.1. Lineage (NCBI taxonomy): Eukaryota > Fungi > Basidiomycota > Ustilaginomycetes > Ustilaginales > Ustilaginaceae > Ustilago > Ustilago cynodontis. Next base: position 567,275 of record CAKMXY010000013.1, read on the forward strand.
GATCACCTCCTCTGTAGCAGCTTTCCACTGATCCTTTGGCAGCATCTGAACCGCTACGACATCGCCATCGACGGCACGGTTCATCGACTCGCGACCTACCAGCAAGATAGGTCGAGTGAGCTGACCTGAACGAACAGTAGCCTCGAGATAGTTATATGGGTTGGCGTTGAAGAAGCCCTGCAAGAGCTGACCTGACTTGATACCTGCGGTGACTTGGTTTTGAGGAAGGTGTTCAGGGTAGAGGACAGCTCGCTTTTCGCTGCCGCCGGAGCCGGAGACCATGGAGCGGGACGAGAGAAGGTCGAGCAGCTGGTCGGCATTGTCAAGACCTTCGATATAGTCTCGAACAGACATGGCACGGATGTCGTCTTTGAGCGCACGCTGAACATTGTCCTGATCGTCACTGATGAGCAGCACGTCAAGGTTGGCTTTGGTCGAGGAGCCGGGACCAGTGGAGGCCATGAGATGAGTGCGGTACCACTTCGCAGCTGTTCGGATAGCTCTGTTGTTTCTGTCGTTGGGCGACTCGTCGTGGTGCTGGAGCACAGCGGTCTCGCGGCCAAAGTCGTTGTAGAAGACCCAGAATCTGCGGTCAGGATCGGCGATGAGATTCTTGAGACGGTTGAAGAGAGGCAAGCTTCGGTATCGGACTTCATCCATCACTGTCTGAAGAACAATCACGTCGGTGAAGCTGGGGTTCTCGATGAGATCCATTTGGTGGAGAAAGGCGTTGGTATCGAGGACGAGGTAGTGGTTTCGGTCTACTTTCTTGTTCTTGAGGCCTGAAGGATCGAGGAAGATCTTCTTCTGGAGGCCGCCTTCCTGCGCCTGTGTCTGAAGGTCAGTGTGGAGATGGTGGCATCGCTCGCAAGCACGACTTCCGCAGGCAATGTCATCACGGAGATAGCGCTCGCGCAGAACCTTGAGAACCTTGCCACGGGCCGTCTTGCGAAAATACTTGCGCTGGGCCGACTCGAGCTCGACGCCGGTAAGCGGGCGCTTCTGTATGCTGATCTCGACCATGCTGACGGTGCTCCAAGGCAAGGATTGGAATATGCTGTCAGTGTTGATGTCGAGAAAGTGATTGTCGAGGCCAAGAGAGAAGGCTGAGCAGAAAAGTGTGCGGTGATTCTTCTTGCGTACAAGTGGAGATTTCAGAAAAAAATGAGACGCATCGGGTCAGACCCTGTGACCCGATGAGATTCAGATCAGGTATCACCGTCATCCGGAGCAACGCAGCTAACTTAGCTGTGCAAGGCTGTCAGCCAGCTCTGTGGGGTCAGACTCATCGAAGGCTCGAGGCAGACGTAAGGCGACCAGCTGACAGCCGCTGGCATCAACATCGCATCATGCCTGATGGTCATCAGAATATCCGACCCTCATCGACAACTGAACTTTCTATGACCGACACTGATGCTCTGACGAAATCAGAACCACCACGCTCACACAACGTCAATGAGAGTTGGCCATCTTGCTGCCAACGGAATAGGCTCAAAGCAGGCAATGCAATTGAATGGCTACGAAAGGGGCGGACGGTGTCTCAGGAATTGCCTCGAGGACAGCTTGCCACGAGGGAACCACTCAAGGGTATTGCAGAACGACGCCACTAGAAAGTTCATACTCAGCAGATGATGAATGGGCCAGGGAGCAGTGTATGTCTCAGGCTAGATCGGCAATTGAGATCGACAAGCTACGACCGCTCATTTGTCTTGCCCAAGATTGGACAGAGCTCAGGAAACAATAGAGACAGGATCGGACAACGGATACGGACAACGAACAACGAACAACGAACAACGAACAACGAACAAGGCTGAGATTGAAATGAGCCAGCTCAAATCTCGTCTCACTGTGACTATTACCTAGTAGGATGTCTGGCATAGTGTTCCCTTTCGCTGTTCTTTCCCATCTGAACCTCATCTCGGCAGATTGGGAGACGATAATTCAACGACGACTGTTCTATGATCGCAGATGCTTGAGCAGTCCTCGCGACGAGAGGTCACACCTTGTCACGGCAAAGAAGCGACCTTGTCAGAGCCTGACGCTAAGCTCCAAGGGGCCAGCGAAGGGAAGAGAGCCTAATCACTGTGCCCTATCCGCAAGAAAGTCGTTACACTGATCTGAGGAAAAGCAGAAGCTCGCTCAGAATGTGAACGTTGATCGTTACTTCGGATCAGCATGATTTGCAATCAAGATGGAAGATGTGCAAGAGATCATTTCCGTTCTGACGAACTAGCCGAAGAGTATGTACAGTACAGTACCATGGCGTTTGTGCAGTGCTACTGCAGGTACAAACATATCCACACTTAACACTCGCCGCACATGGAAGAGGCTGACATTCCAAGACAAAAGGCTCAAGAGAGAGAGACATTGAGCGAAAGGAAGACAGGGACACTGAGCAGCTAAATGGTTTCAGAAGCGAGCAATTCTAATCTCCGCCGGAACGTTGCTCTCACGAAGGGAGAAGACGTGCTTGTTGGTCGTGACCAGTGCGCTGGATTCCGTTTCCGAACGCGTGCAATTTCCCGGATAGAGTGATAGAAAGAGCATCTACTGTACAGTACAGTACAGGCTAAGTTGGCTTGGTTGCTTTCTAACATACTACTTGGAGAGATTTCTCATCTTACATGCTTCGTCACTGGCTCGATCATTGAGCATCCATGCTAGCACTTGCAAACAATGTGTTGTCACTGGACTGCTTGAAGGGAGGATGTCGAAGCGGATAGAGAGCAAAGGGAGGCAAGGCGAACAATTTCAGCCCAATTTTCCCACAGAGCTTCACAACGCTGTGTTTCAGTCGAAATGTTCGAAAGCGGCCGATAAGGCATTTTGGAATTTCACGTCGCCTTCTGCTGCTGCTGCTGCTGCTGCAAGCAAGCAAGCAAGCAAGCACGCCAGAATCCACACACAGGTCTCTCTCCTTGAAACAAAACCGCAGGATGGACGCGTGCTGTGCTCTCTTGCTCTTTTTGCTCTGGTGTGCCAAGAGAGGAGAAGAAGCTCGGGTCCAACGCCGAAATTCACATTCGTTTAACCTTTCCATGCTCGCTCATCACCATCGGCTGTCCCGTGTCTTCGGTAGCATCCGCACAGATATGCAGCTCTGCTTGTCCTTCTAGCTGTTTCGATCGACGCTGTCCGGTCTGAGATGAAGCAGAGGCAAAGACGTCACTTACATCGAATTGAGTGTGTGATTCGCTTCAAGTCACGGAAAGTATCGCATCGTTTCGTGAGACGCACGCACGACTTGGGCGTTGCTTGCTTGCATTTTCCGAGGCGCCTGTCAGTATTCAATTCGACGCGGCTCTTTTGTGAACAGAAAGCGAGGGAGGACACGCAGGAAGGCGGCACCTGAGCACACACGGCTCTAAGCGACTCTCTGGGTGTGCATTTTGGCCGACGCCAACGCCGCTCGCTAATTAGTGCCATCACTTCAAACACACACACACACACACTCGGATCCTATACTGTGACTTGACTTAGCTGCTCCTGCTGTTTTCGTCTCTGGCTTCTGATCCGCTTCCAACATCCTCGTCTCCCTCCGCGGGTTGTCGTCATCACCAACACCGTCCTCTTTGCCGTCAAGCAGCCTCTGCACCTGCATCTGCATCATCACGCTGGTGATCACATCGCAACTTCCGCCCTTCATCTTTGCACCGCGACTTCATTCATCGACAGGCCGCTGCATTTTCGAACTCTGAAGTCGACTGTCTCACATCGACATCACTGCACAACGACTCAGCAGCAATTCTGCCCTGTCCCAGCATTGTATTGCCGCCTACGAACCAATAAGGTATCTCCTAAAACTCGGTCGTCTCGGAATTCAAGGTAACAGTTGCTCTCTGCGCTGAACACGCCTGCTCATTCTCGTCCACTGCTACATTCAAGCTGCTCCCCATACAATCGGCTTGGCATCGACCACCTCTGCTGCTTAGAATCAGGCGTATGGGCGCTTCATCTGCACGCTGCCTGCCATTTTCATTTCGACTCGCTTCGCCAAATTGTCGACAACATGGCTTTGTTGGCTTGAACATCAACACTGACGCCCGTCCAGATCCAACTGCATCGCTTTCCCAACCCAGACTAGAGCTCGCAGCTCTCTAGCCGGCTCAAGTCGCACCTTTTTACCGGCAGTCTAGCAGCTTTGTTCCCGACCAACACCGCTGTCGATCCGCGCATTGCATCTGCTCATCATCAACCACCGCTTCTACCCGCCATTGATTGCATCACCCCTTCATCTCGGCTTTGTTGTCCTTGTCTCGCTCAGTTGCAGTTGCCCGGCGGTCTGCAGGGTCCTTCCGGACATCACTCATATTGCTGCAACGCCCGCGCTCGGTCCCCTTCATCTCGAACCTCGTTGCGCCTGTTGCGGCCACTCGCTTCCACCCTCCCACACAACCTCGCTGCAGCCAGGCGTCTTCATATCTCAATCAACCCAGCGCTTCGTGGAAGATTGCTTGGACTTCATTTTCCAGCCTTTCAGCCTCCCGAACATCTCAGCCTCATTCAAAACAACACCGCCCTCAGCTTATATCAAGTGGTTCAGTGCTTTAGTCGTCTTTCGCCCAACTTCCTACTCTCGGCCACAAAAAAAAAAAAAAAGCCTGGTGTGCTTGACAAATCGCCACAATGAGCTCCTTTGAAGCGGATCCCAGTCCACCGCCGACTCCAGGACCCAGCTCGTTCACTCCGCGACCACTTCACGCTTCCAAGGCAGCGAGACAACCTGTGAGGTCACTCTCGCTACGCATTCCTGAGGATGGTCAGGCTTTCGGTGGTCTCACTCAGCCCTCGCTGCCTGTGGCTCTTCCACAAACGCCCTCGGCATACGCATCGGCTCCTCCAATTACTTTGCAACTCCCTACGAATCAGGCAGGGCCAAGCTCACTGGCGCCGCCAGCACAATCGAGGTTGGCAGGTAAGCGTCCATCTAGGCTCAATCTGGCCCCGCCATCCTTGAGCGACGAATCGGGCCTCTCATCACGCTCGATGCCCAACTCTCCTGTTACGCTGTCCAGGTCCAACTCAAAGGCAGAACAGCTCGACAATGCCGTTCAGCCCCCTTCAGCGATATCCGAAGCTGTCAAGAACTTGTCGAGCACATTAAGAGGTACACCCCGACGACGGCCAAGCATGCCTTTTAAGAACACTGCAGTACCAGAAACATCGTATCCGGAGCCCCCAAGTGCTACAAGCTCTAGCAGACCACCAGAAGCATTTCGGGACCCTTCCGAACACATTCTCAGCGGCAAAGGAAGTACACTTCAGCATGCTCGAAGCGTCTATTCGCAAGGTCCCGTCCAAATTCTTCCAGGTCTCTTTCTCGGCGACGAGCACAACGCTCGTGACGAGGATATGCTCTCTGCTCTAGGCATCACCACCATTCTCAATGTTGCCAAGGAAACTGTACTCGATTTCCAGTTAGATATCTCCTCGCAGCCGAAGCCAGCTCACTCGGCATGGACCTCCGCCTCTGATAGAATCGGCAACTCCGACTCAAATGTGGCCGGCAACTCGGAAGCTCAACACGGCGCTGTCTATGGGTCAGGCATAGGTGCAGATGTGCCACCAACACCAAACACCTATTTCACACCGCCAACCACTGCTTTGCTCCCTCACGGCTCGAAGCACCGAGATGCTTCGTCGCCGCGCGATGCGATCAGCACTTCAGTATTGCGCAACACCTCCTCGACACCCAACCTTCTCACACACTTCCTCAATGACGAGCCAACATCCACATCGGAGGTGCCGAGCTCGCGCAATGCTGCCGTCGAATCTGATTCGGCATCCGACTTGCGTACGCTCACTGCACAAGACGTCTTGCGTTACCGTACGCTCCGGCGCAGCAGCAACTCTTCCTCTGATGACGCTTACGACACAGCTTCGTCTCCGACCTCGTCTCGTGCTGCTAGCACGTGCACCTCGGCCGCCACTGAGCTCACCCCTCCAGCACTGACAAATCACAAATCGAGAGGAGATGCAGCATCGGACACTCAGGGCCACTCTGCGTCTAGCGAGTACGCCAGTCAGCAACATTCGCCAAGCTATGCCTTTGACGCCGACTCACAGCGCTCGCCTTCCGCTTGGGTCACACAGGTTGAGTTGCCACCTAATGCAACCGCCATCAGCGTTCCGGCCAGTACTGATCAACGAGGCCCACGCGACTTGCGCTACATCAAGCTTCCTTGGACGCACGACGAGACCGAGCTTGCTTCGGGGCACGGTGGTTTTGCACAAGGCTGCGCTCTGATCGCAGAAGCGCTTGGCATTGATGCACGCTACTGGTACGCAGCCAAGATTGCAGACGATCGAGATGCTTGCTATGCGCTTGAAGATGATGCTAGCTTGGAGAATGTCCAGACGAGCCCAACACCGGGCAAGATCCTGGTGCACTGCCAGTGCGGTGTCAGTCGCAGTGCTACCTTGGTGATTGCCTTTGTCATGCAAGCTGCAGCCATGCGATACGGATTTGAAGCTGCGCGCACTTTACTTGGAATGCACGACTGTTACAACATGGTCAAGGACAAGAGCGCCAGCATCTCGCCCAACATTTCGCTCATCTACCAGCTCGTTGAGTGGGAACGCCATCTTTCCAGCGCTGCCGGTTGTCTCCGTGATGTTCTGGGCATGAGCTGTAAGGGTAGCCAAGGTGAAGCCGGCGGCCACCCCGATCCCAATGGTCAGCCTGGCCTCGCTGGGGCCGGTTGGTCCACCGAGACTATGGACGAAGCCATGTGGAGCAAGATGCGCCTCGAAGAAGAAGAGAAGGAAGCAGCAGAGGAAGCAAGACGGCGTGAAGAGCGTCTCAACGAAGCGATGAGGCTAGCAGCGGAAAGGAAAGCAGCGCAGGATCGGCTCGAGGGGCGCACGCCACACGCTGCGGTGGGCAGTGACACGGGTGGGGGATCGCTCATGCAGCGAAGACGGAAGAAAGCAGCTCCAGCTTTGCAGCTTCAAACAGCCGCACCATCTGCAGCGGCACCGATGCCGAGCGCGGGTCTTAACAAACGTCGTCCTCCAGCATTGCAGCTTAACTCAGTCCCACGCGGCAGAAGCCAGCTTGAAGTCGAAACACCATTCCAGACAGCAAGGATGGAAGCTTGGCCAGGGCACAAGCAGGATGGAGATGGTGACGTGATGATGTCGGATCTTGAACCACCTCAGACACCGTTGCGATCCTCGGCGGCCGACTGGGACGTTGTTAGCACACCTACAGCACGAACGACGATGGCTGCATATGGATGCGATGCGCACAGCTCGACTTTGCGAACGCCGAGTGCATCCGCGACTTGGCATGACCGAACACGGCCGTCGTCGTCGTCGTCGCAATTGCCACCTCCCTTGGACTCTTGCGCCGTGCATCGTTCGAGCACAGATGGGGCCATTCCGAGTACCTTGGTCTCACCATGTTCACCTGCCATGGCGACTTCGCTCTCTGTCGGTTCTCGACCAAGCCGATTCAGCTTTGGCGGAGGTCCGCCGTTGAGTGGCAGTCTGACAGCGCGACTCGAGGCCGAGCTTCAGCCGGGATCTCGATCGAAAGCTAGACCCGATTCGATGCAGAGCACAATGTCTTGGTCCTCTTCGTCGACAGCCTTGTTCGGTGTAACAGCTCTATCGCGGGAAGAACGGAAGAAACAGCATCGAAGGACGTTCTCGTCTGATTGGCTTACTTTGCAAGCCAACTTGTCGCAGAAGAGGAAAAGCAAGGTCGAGTCTATGCTACCGCCTCCACCACGAGCAGAAGGGGCAGTGCCAAGCAGTGGTTATGCAAATGATGCGATGGAGGTGTAAGAACAGTCCATTTTCATTGGATCTTTGTTACATTGTATCAAGCTAGTCGAAAGCAATCTCAAATTTGATTGCGGACATTTGATCCGGTTCCACTCGTCAGACGAAGCAATGGTTGTGCTGAATGTGTGCACTTGAGAGTCTGGGTCATGGTGCAGGGTCGACGGCGGAAGGAGCATGAACTCGAATCTGGTTGTAGCGCGGGCTTGATCACGCATGGTTGCTAGCGTTGTTGCAGCGCGTCAGTTGCAAAGCGGAGTGGCTCGGTGTGTGAGGCATGATTTGAACGTTGGAGAGCGTCTGATGGAGACAGTCGCTCCTTTCACTCGGCCGTTAGAGCACGTGATCGGACCTGCAGAACAATACTGCGCATGGCTTATATCAAGCTCCAAAAGAGCACAAGAGAGGAAAGCATGATCACATGTTCTCTCTCGGAAACAAAAGCCAAACTTTGGCCCGATTGTTGTTGATCACTTGGAAGAACATAGACCGGAAGGAGGAGGCAAAGTGTCGGCAACTTTCCCGGCGAGCTTTCCCCAAGATAGTTTTGAAAGGAGTGGGCGTGGTGTTATGAAAAGCCACGCTATCATACTGTACCAGGAGCGCAAGGTCACTTGACAACACTCGCCCGGCCAATTAGAACAGCGGATACACAACCACCAATAAGAGCAAGGGTAAGGCAGTGATGCAAAGACGGTCATTGGTCGGCCCCAGTCCCCGCTACAGAGTACAGTAGGATATGCGAGACTTTTTGAAGTACCAAGAAAACTTGGATTTTTTGATTTTTTTTTTTTATCTCTTTCCAATCCGCGTTCAAAGAAAAAGGGAAACTTTGCAAAAGCGAAGAAAAACAAGGTCACGAGCTCTTTTCTTTGCAATTGTCCCGCTCCGCCTGCTGCTGCTGGTATTGACGATGTGAGAGAGAACGATGGCGCCATTACACTATCTCATCGTCTGTCCAACTGTGGTACACCCTACTATCTCCACAACCACTGCCAGAACTTTGTGAGAATCAACTGGGAGGGAGGACGAACGGCAATATCCCAACGAACAGCGGATCGGAAGCCAAGCAAGAAGAAATTGGTCCGAACCGATACAACCGACGGCGAGGTAGATTTGCAGTGAGGTCTTGGTCCACTGCGGAAACGCTAGAGAGAGATGGCAAGAGAGATGGAAAAAATTCTTGGCTCGGAATTCGGCGGATTTTCTCCTTCTTTTTACCATGTACACGGGCACTAGAGCAGTGTGCAATGCGGTTCTGCCTTTTTGTACGACCTTGCGGGGCGACCAAGATGGCATACTGTGACGACGCTCGCTCCTTATCGCCTGTAGCAGCAACAACACTCTGTGTGCACGACAGTTTTGCATCTCCAATGTACAGTACTGTACAGTCACTGTTAAAAGTAATGGAATGGGTCCGTAGAAAATCATTGAACCTGCACGAGAGCATGATCTTGAGCACCACTGATCACCCTGATGGTAGTGGCTGTCAGACTGTTGTGAACACACAGACTTGAGCAGTCAAACAAGGTTCAATTGCCATGGGTTTTGGAGCTGTGTGTCAGTACTTGAGAGGCCCTCCTTGTTGTTCGGCAACTAACTCCACCCTCTTTGGCATAGACTCAATAACAGCATTGACATGTTCCAATGACAACCTGTTGTTCCACACCTCCTCTGCAGCATTAATGAGCTCCTCTTGTGTGCATGGCAATGGCTCATACTTACTGAGCATGTTCTTGAAGATAGCCCACATGTTTTCAATGGGATTAAGGTCCGGTGACGACAGAGGGTGTGATTGTGAGCTTATCTGATGGTGTCAATGTCATTCCTGTGCTACAAGTGCTGTGTGACAGGGTGAGCCATCCTTGACAACTGTCATTGGTCCCAGCAACTCAGTACAAGCATCAATGGCACTCTTTAACAGGCCGTTGATGATCCAATTGGCATACTTTTGGCCTGTTAAGGTTTTGGCTTTTGCACGTCTGGTGCCATCTGAGCTGCTAGGAGCCAATGGGATCATGTACAACAGTGTCTTGTAGTTGTAGGCAAAGCCAGCCCACACCATAATCTTCTTCCAATTGGAACAGAACATTGGTACAAGGTTGTTGAGGTGATCTTGAGTGTTTACCCAGCGGCTTACATATATTGGACCAGGGTGTGCACCCTGTTCAACAGCTGCCTCATTGGTGAATAGAACCCACTTCCAGTCTGTTGCAGTGTTTGACAAGGCCCAGTCTTGTTGCTTACGGTGGTTTTTGGATGTCAAGAAAGGCTTCTGGAGAGCGATATGGCAGTTTATGCCAGCCTGGTATGCTGCTCACCACAGCCATGACACAGGAACACCACCTAGCACTGCTGACAGCTCTTTCCATGATAGGAATGGCACTTTTAAGGTTTCCCAGACATGGTAACAATCGCTTGTAGCTGTAAACCTTGTTGGATGGCCTGATCTTGCAGTGGAAGCAGTGTTACCCTGCTCCTTGAAGTTACAGATGGTGTTGTACACTGTGGTCTTTGGAACACTGAGAGCCACACTGATCTTTGCTAGTGACATGCCACACGAGTGTAGGTTGATGATTGCATTGTGGGTACCAATGGAGAGCTCTTTGCTGCAGACCATGACATAGTTACAGGATGTATTATATAGAGTGATGGTAGTACTGGCCACTGTTGACAACAATGACCAAAAACCGGGGTCACTGGGTAAATTGCACTAATTATCCGAATGTTCCATTACTTTTAACAGTGACTGTACAGTAGAGACGGTCGAATGAACCTTGCGCAACAAATTCAGTTCCTCCCCTTCATTATCAACGTTTGCGCTACCTACAGTATGGACTGATCACCCACCATGTTGCGCACGAGCTCCTTTTTATTCTTTTATTTTTTCCTTTTAGTGCGGGTCGCTGGAGAGGCTCTTATAAACGTCGCTGCCTCGCTTCGTTCTGACCTTGCCCGGCACGTTCAGGTTCTCTCTCGACTATATCATTCTCCCATAGAGCAACGTCCACCCATTCCTTCCACCTTGTCGTCCGAGGCGTTTCATTTGCAAGATCACCCCCGGCCGCCTGTTCACCATGGCTCCCGCCGACCAAATCAACAGCGCCTCCGGGCCATACACCCAGGAAAAAGCCTCATCCTCCGACAACCAAGTCAAAGGCTATGACAATGTTGAAAACAACTCCTCCCTCAAGGACCACAACAATGACGCTCGTCCCGAAGAACGACAGCTCCACCGCGCCCTTAAGGGTCGCCAGATCTCAATGATTGCCATCGGTGGTGCCCTTGGTACAGGTCTCATCATCGGTACTGGTTCAGGTCTTGCCAACGGTGGCCCCGCTTCCATCCTCATCTCTTACTCTGTCATGGGATTCTGTTGTGCCGCCGTCATGTCCGCTCTCGGCGAGATGTCCACTTACATGCCCCACCCACGCGGTTTTGCTGGTCATGCTTCCCGTTTCGTATCCCCCGAATTTGGCGTCGCCACAGGCTACAACTATCTCTTCAAGTATCTCGTCGTTACAGCAAATAACGTGAACGCCGCAGCCCTCGTAGTACGCTATTGGAACGCAGACCTTTCCGGAGGAATCTGGATCGCTATCGTCACAGTCCTCATCATCGCATTAAATTTTGGTGGTCCAAAATGGTTCGGTGAAGTGGAATTTTGGCTTTCATTAGTCAAAATTATCACAATGACAGGTTTAATCATCTTGCTTCTCGTAATTGATCTTGGTGGGTCTCCCACCGGGGATAGAATTGGTTTTAGATATTTTGGTGATGGTCTTGCTTTCCGCGCTTACCCGGGCACTTCAGGATCAAAGGGCATGTTCTTGGGATTCTGGTCGACCATGGTCACCGCATTATTTGCTTTTACCGGAACCGAGCTTGTCGGAGTAACGGTTGGAGAAGCAGCTAACCCTCGTAAGAGTGTTCCTTCAGCTATCAAGAAAACCTTTTTCCGAATTGCATTTTTCTACATCTTGGGAGCACTTTTGGTAGGAATGGTTGTTCCTTCCAATGCACCTGAATTGTTGGCTGCTAATAAAAAGGGTACTTCTGCTGCTGCTTCTCCTTTCGTAGTTGCAATTGTTCGAGCTCGAATTCGGGTCCTTCCAGACATTATTAATGCTGCGATTTTGGTTTTTTGCATCTCAGCAGCTAATTCGGATCAATACATCGCTGCTAGAACTCTCTATGGTCTCGCTATCGATGGTAAAGCACCTCGAATCTTCCGTCGTGTCGACAGACGTGGAGTTCCTTATGTAGCACTATCAGTTACTGCACTGTTTTGTGGACTGGCTTTTATCAATCTCGCGTCTGGTGGGCCTCAGACTTTTAGTTACTTGGTGGCTTCAGTAACCATGTTTGGTGGTTTGACTTGGATCTGCATTCTCGTCTCACATATCCAGTTCATGAAAGCGATGAAGGCCCAAGGTATGGCCCGAAGCACGCTGCCCTGGCAAGCTCCGCTCCAGCCTTACGCTAGTTACATCGCAGTAGTCTTCACTTCGGTGGTGGTGTTCTTTAAGGGGTGGAACTCGTTTTTGTTCTCTTTCAACTGGAGAACTTTCTTGACCAACTACATCGGCCTACCCATCTTCTTTATTATTCTGATTGGGTGGAAACTCTGGCATAAAACAAAGATCTTCAAGTCGGATGAAGTGGATCTACTGACAGATGTAAGGGAGTTCGACGAGCAGGATGAATCGGTATGGAAATTGGACGAGGAAAAGGCGAGGTTGGAGATGGCAGAAGCTCCGGTTTATAAAAAGGCTTGGGTTTGGGCTAAGAATTGGTAACACCCCCCAGCATCAGGGGTCGAGTCGGATTATAAAGGGCGGTTTCGAAGTTGCTAGATCTGTCCATGATTGTTACGCAATAAAGAAGCAAAGTTTTGTTCCTTGGAGTGATAATGCCAACGTGGGTTGTGGTCCATATGCATGCTTTGAGTAGGAGCACTCAGAATCCCATTACTGGTCACTTTGAGTTGCTCTTACTGCAGATCTAGTGAATGCTTTGAAACGCTCATTGCTTGGGATAAAGGCAAAGACGTACATCAGCGTCATTGTAGCCTGGTGTCGACGTCGTCTCGTTTGTTCTGACGACTTTTCTTGGTGGAAGGCTGACTTTCTGATAGTTCTAGAGCCTCATTGATGTCCGCAACCAGCTAGTGGAGCTGCTGATGGTGTCTGGTCCTTTCGCTTCCGCAAGGCAAGCTTGAATCAGAGTGGTAGTGATCGTGCCCCCTTCGCTACTTTCCTTGCAACCATCAACTCATCCATACCTATCCTAAGATCACATCCACCCATCCCGACTTCTCCACAGACCTCTCGTTTCCCTCATCCATCAGCCATCACAACTTCTGGCACAACTATCATCAACAGCACAACCAACGTCCAAACCTTCAACCGAGAGTTGAACTCATACACCAACCCTGGCCGCCATCACCTCGGATGCATCAATGATGCTTGTGGCTTCTCCAGATACCCCTGCGCACCATCTTGAAGGATCAGGAATCTTGTGCTTTAATCCTGTGAAAGAATCAGGTCGAAGAAGACGACGTCGACTTGGAAACGCAGCTGCAGCCCAAGTGGTCCCCTGTCCTGCTGCCGATGTCCTCAGATGCAAAGTTGCGAGAAAGCTTTGCGTCTCCACCAAGGATTGTTTCCATGGATCGTATCGCGGCCTCCTAGGGGTGAACGAAGCGATACTCACGTGCCCGAACTCAAGGTTCAGTCTGGAAAAGCCTCGCTGGTCATCGAAACCGATCGAGTTCCTAAGGCTCTCAAACTTCTGCTCGATACTATGTATCTCGCCGCCGCGGTCAGCGATTTCTTCATCCCTTCCACCAATGTTCCCGAACACAAGATTCAGTCCGGTAAAGACTCGCTCGTTATCGAAATGGATCAAGTTCCCAAAGTTCTCAAACCAATGGTCGAGCAGTGGGTGCCGGAGGGCTACTTGGTCAGTTACAAGCTCGAAACCGATCTGAAGCTGTTGATGCTCTGCAACGATACGGTCATCAGCTCGCTATCGTAAACAACTTGGTTGAAAGAGCGGGAAACAATCCCTCATCTGCAAGCTTGGACTGCATCACAGTCAATGGACAGGTATTCACAGCAAGTTGGATGCGCCTATTACCAGACGGTGTCACAGAAGGAAGGTGGCAAAGGAAGAGAGGAAGAATTCGAGGGATGTCAACGACACTTCTTGAGCTTTCAAGCTGGGGACTGATTCGAAGCTGCTCATCCCAAAAGCTGTTGGTGGCTTTCAGCGATATGGACACCAACTCGTGATCGGTAACGACCTCAAACACGGCAAAATGCTTGAGCTCGAGGGAGGAATGATGGTTGTTCATCACTTCAGAAACGTGTGCGCTTGTGCGCTGGATGCCCCCCTTCATACCTTCCTATACAACAGAGTATCTGATCTCTGTCTCAGGGGGAAATGTCGACGACAAGGAACAAGATCACGACGGCGGCAACGCTCTACGTAGGGTCGAAGCGGTCAAAGTTTGGTACCGAGCAGATGGGGAAGCATGTCAATTCGCTTGTCAACCAAGTAGACGGTAGTACCACGGCTAGCTGCTTCAGCATCCATAGGATCGGAAGAATCGCTTTTTCATGCAGCACATTTGCTGGGTGCAAGGGTGTACAAGATTGACAGTTCACAGATCTTGATGTTATCAACCAGCCCACTCTTTCCCATTGAGCAAATGTACCTCAAACCACACCGGCTGATAACTATTCCAATCTAACCACAGACAGCGTATCAACCACACCAGCTTCCCCATCATCATGCTCCAAGCTTACTCTGACAAAAATCACTTGATGCTTAGCAGCGACTTGACACAAACCGACAAACATCTCTCAACACTCCAACCACTTGCGCACAAACTTGCTCAACATCAAACCATTCGCTCAACAGCAGACCGCGAATGACACAAATGCCACACTGTTCGGCATGCTCCACCCACACACGGAAACAAAAACAATCTATTGGTACAAGGATATTGCATTTTGAAAGGTTAAATTCTAGAAGCCGTCGATGATGCTTTTGCAATCCACTGTTCATGTCTTGCACAAAGTTGACGAATTATATCTTCTTCAAGTTCTTTTTCTCCTCCTTTGCCACCTCCTTCTGTAACACCATCTGGTGATAGACGCATCCAACTTGCTGTGAATTCTTGTCCATTGACTGTGATGCTGTCCGAGTTTGCAGATGAGGGACCGTTGCCGGCTCGTTCGACAAAGACGACCTCGAATTTTCGCCGATTCAGATCATTACCAATGACCAGTTGGTGACCATATCGTTGCAAGGCACCAACAGCTTTTGGGATGAGAAGCTTTGGATCAGTTTCGAGCTTGAAACTGACCAAGTAGCCCTCCGGCACCCACTGCTCGACCATTGGTTTGAGAACTTTGGGAACTTGATCCATTTCGATAACGAGCGAGCCTTTACCGGACTGAATCTTGTGTTCGGGAACATTGGTGGAAGGGATGAAGAAATCGCTGACCGCGGCGGCGAGATAGTACATTCCATTTCGACCAAGTGGTTGCATGACACGAGACATTTCTCGAAGCAGCCAGAGGTAGTCGTTAACCGTGACAAAGGGGACGGTATGGAGCAAGCCGGAAGTTCGGGCGTGATGATAAGCGGAGAGGATGGGTCGGAGGTGTGCGACGTGCTGTTTGAGAACGGTGATATCGTCTTCTCCAGTGCCAGAAGCGGGTGAATCAGTGTGAACATGTGTCGCGGGATCTGCCAGGAGATCTAAGAACGGGTTGGTTGTATGACTGTAGTGCCGTGTATATGGGGCGAGAGAATGTTGTCGACTCATGAAGATCACAGCATAGCCTGCTGACAGGAAGTACTCTGCGGAGGTAGCTCCTCGTGTACCAGCTGAAAAGTTGTCAAGAAAGCGGACGACATTCTTCTCCAGCGGTACTGTCGTTCCTCCTGATGTGACGAGGACGACTCGACGACCTTGGTTGATGTGACGTTGTACGAACTCTGAAGCGGATGCGGAGACCTCTGCGAGATTGGAGGGAGCGGCTTGTGTTTGAAAGAAACGGTCGCTCGACCATTTCGGGGAGGTTGAAGACGAAGCAGATGGGTCTGACATTGTAGCAAAGACGAAGACGAAGGGGCTATCAAGTTGCGGTGACGTCCGTTCGCGAGCGCAAGGCGTTTGAAGCTGTCCGTTGTTCGACAGAGTCGACTTTAACGATACTGTCGACGAGTCTTGACTGCGAGCGCAGTCGAGTCGGTGTCAAGCTAGACTTGTTCGGCTGAAGAGAGATCGGAGTAGCCGAAAACGTGAGTGAGAGATCGGATGCTCCGTTGTGAAGCGGACAAGTTCCGTGACGAAACGGAAGTAGAACTCGTCGAAGCGTTGGATGCTGTGTGTGGTGTCAAGTCAAGAGCTCAAAAAATGAACAGGGTGCTGAACAACTAACTGTAGCCGAACGCCGGCTCGTGCGCTCACACTCTTCTTGCTTGCGGGTTGCAAACGGCAAAGGGCTTGCAATTGGAATTTCACTCTCTTGCGAGAGCTGCTCTTTCTTCTTGCGGAAACCTCAGGTCGCGTCCCTCGACATTGCAGTTGTGCTTCTCAACTCGTCCACATCTCTGAAGCTTTGGTGATACAGTACTGTATTTGCAGAGTGAGCGTCAACGCGCGTGCAGCCTCAAGAAGCGTCGCTGCTTGTCACAGAATCGCTTGTCTTTTCACTGTCACTTGCTCAGCCACAGTTCGGATCCTCGCTCGATACGCCTGGTCGCGCTTGCGTTCGCACCAAGTCACTCAAGTGTTGCTTCTCCCGAACAGACAGACGGCCCATCCGAACAGCCTGACTGAAGGCTATTCGCTGTCATGCCTCGCAAAAGGATCGTCCCCATCGATCAGAATGCGGCCAGCACCTCATCCGCAGCCGCCGCTGCTTCAACACCATCACGTCGACTCGGTTCCTCCGCAGCACCCGAACGATCACCATCCCCAGCATCTTCCCTCGGTCCACCCTCCTCACCACACAAGCCACCACCCGGTCAACGATCCAAGCAGCCCAACGCCTCCGCCGCCTCCAGCATGCCTGCTCGCGCACCGTCACCGACACTCTCCGAGATCTCCACATCAGCATCCGAAGGTGGTCAAGATGCCGTACCCTCCTCCAACCAACAACGACTGCGATCTGCTTCTCCTGAAGGCGACGAGTTGGCTGACGAGTCGGTCAGAGAACCAGCTGCCAACAACGACGCTCAAGTAACATGTCAGTGGAACGACTGCGGAGAGACATTTCACAGCTTGCAGCCTTTCATTGATCATCTACATCATCAACATATCGGTATTCATAAGAGCAAATACATGTGCGAATGGACTGGATGCATTCGAAAGGGCAAGCCACAGACTTCTCGATTCGCGCTTCTCAGTCATTTGCGCAGTCATACTGGTGAAAAGCCTTTCACTTGTCCTCGACCTGGTAAGTCCAATTTCCCCCCGGTAGTCTCGACAACTGTGTCTCGCCGTCACTAACTCTCTCACTCTTGTTTGATCTGCAGAATGCGATAAAAGCTTCACCCGTTCCGATGCGCTTAGCAAACACATGCGCGTACAGCACAACATCATCACTGCTGGCTCTCGCAAAGCAGCCGCCTCTTCAGCTCAGGCACAAGAAGACGGTGCTGAAGATGCCTCTATACTTGTCGGGGAAGGTGGTGACTCTGCTACAACCACCAAAAGAGGTCCTGGTGGTGGAGCTACCGGTGATTCTCTCGGCGACGAACTTCTCGAGCTTGCTGAGGGAGAAGAAGGGTTCGGTCTTACAAAAGGTGCAGGTGGCGATTCCAACTTATACACAATGACAGCAGAAGAACTTGGCATTCAAGACCGTTTACAAGCAGACAGCGACACCGAACAAGTAAAACGGAGCGAAGCTGTACTCGGTCGAGCATTACGAACATGGGCAAAAGACATGCGAGAACGTGAACGTAGTCGAAAGCTTCGAGAACCACCTTCCCGTTCTCGCAACGGAGTCGACGTGGATGTTCTACTCAACGGCACAACCTCTAGCACTGCTACTGGTGTTAAGCGATCTCGAGCAAACGATTATGACAGTGATTCTGCGGATTCTATGCCTGATGTGGCCGAGTTGCGACGTTCACGACGCAGTACACGCGCCTCGTCCTCTGCTGCTAATGGTGGTTCTCGTCGTCGTTCTTCTCGTTTTGGCGGAGAAGAAGGGCTTGAAGACTCCACTTCCCCCGCTGTTGGAACTTCGATGGAATCCGCACAACAAGCTATCCGTTCAGCACGTAATCGTTACCTTGTTGAAAAAGCAAAACTTCGTTATATCCGTTCAGAAAATTCTCGCCTTTGGGAACATCTTCAAGAATTGGAAGAGGAACAAAAGAGGGTTGGACGAGAATGCACGGCGGCTTTGGAACAAGCATTGATTTTTGAACTGGGTCAGGATGTTGATGCGATTTTTAGTCCGCCTACTTCGCCAACGCTCCCGCCTAAAGGGGTGGCGGTGGATCAAGCGGGTGTCGGGGAGGCAGAGGCATTGAGACAAGAGGTTGAGGTGGAAGAATTGGCTGCGAGAGGGACCTTTATTGATGATGGTGAGAATGGGAAGGTGGGTCAGGTTGTTGCTGCTGCTTGATGTATGGTGGGGTTTAGGGTGGGGGATGGAGGGCAAGCTTGTATTTGTACTCGCATCATTGTTGACAATGACTGATTTCATGACGAGCACTTTCAGGTTCGCTTTGTTCGAGGACAAGCCTGATAATGAACGCAAGCTTGTGTCAGCGCTTGAGTCCGTGATGAGGAAGAGATTTGCCTCGACATTAATCAAGCGCGAATTTGATCGTGCTTTTCACAAACTCAGAGCTGTGAGAGATAAATCTGCAACTCAAGCAGTCTCACAAGCAGCTGTAACAACTCGAGGTCTTGGGGCTGAGCGCTTCGCGAAACATCTCAGGTGCTTTCATTGTGTAACATCTCACACATGTCGCTACAGACAAAACCGCACCGTACATCACTCAAATTTGCACACACTATCGTTCAATACAAACAAGTTTGATGTAATACAGCATTCTGCCAATCTTTCATCGATGAAAGTTGGCCAGGAAATAGCAAAATAAAAGTACAACAAGAAACAAAAAGGTATATATCTAAGTATGTCTCGGATCAAATCTAAATCGATTCGTTTTAGTAGGAGTTCTTTGATGTCCACCCCAAGCCAAATAAGCCGAACTACCCGGGAATCGCCCGGTACTGGGAGGTTGAGGAGAAGGAGAAACGTTTACAAAATCTGCATAATGGAAAGTTGTATCCCCTCCTGGAGCTCCTGGTGCGTTTGGTGGGGTTGTAGGCATTGGAAGGTCGAATTTGGAAGTGGGGGGAGGGGGAGTACGGTTGAGTCGAGGAGTACGCTGGTTGAGTAGGATGTATTCTTGTGCGTTTGCTGCCTTGCGGGGCGTGGTAGGGGTGGAGGAGGAGAGAGTGGCTGAGTCAAACCCTAGTCCAAAGACTTCAGAGGTGGAGGTGAGAGTTTTGGTGGAAGGCTTGCGGGTGGAAGGAGGAGGAGTTAAAGGTGTCGAGCTCGAAGTATGACGAGGACCAGCGTTGCTTTGAAGCCTGCTCCTTCGACCACCAGAATTAGGAAGCGGGTCGGAAGAGTTGAAAGGATCCCAAAGCGAAGTCTGTGCAGGAGTGGATAAAACCCCATTGTTCGTAACCGGCTCCAAATCAGCACTAAACCGTTTAATCGAAGAAGGAGAAGGTGAAGAAGCAAGGAATAGAAGATAATCTGCTGCTGTACGATCTTCCCCTTCCCCTTCCTCCGTATTTTCCTTCTTTGGCTGCTGCGTTTGTTGCTCTTCTTGGAAAACGGTTGGGAGCAAACTCCACGAGACGTTTCTCTTATGACCTCTCTTGACTGCACCTGAATGAGCAAGACTACCACGTCGAACAGAAGGACTAACAAAACCGATTCCGAGCCCTGCACCTTGCGGTGGAGGTGTGTGCGGACGGTCGCTACCCGAACTGGAATCTGAACTGCTGCTACCGGCATTTCTCGCTTCTGCCAGTGCGGCAAGTGTGCTTGCTACTCGATCTCTTTCTGCCTGATCCTGTTCAGCTGCGGACTGCTGTGAAGGCTGGATAGCAAAGACATGTCTTGCTGATGCATGTCTTGAGCGTGGTGTTCTTGGTGTGGTCAACCCCAGATCTTGTGCGAGCGACGATGCTGGGTGACCGTTGGGAAGAAATCCTCCACTGCTCTGTAACCTTGCTCTTTTCGGTGTACCAAGCAATGGATTCGCAGAGGAAGAGGGATTGTGGCTCGCCTCTCGACGACGCTTAGAAGGCGATCCGGATGGCATGGCAAACGTTTCTTCTGCTGCGAGCTTTGACTCGCGCGCGACCATAGCTGGTGTGGGGTTGTTGTGCCAATCAAACCTTCCATTCTTCCTTTCTGGTGAGCCGAGCTGCGGTGAGGATGCAGCTTTGTCCAGCAAGGATCGAGTTGAGGAGGATGCAGAAGTGGACCAAGAAGACGCAGGACGTTTGGAAGGAGTGCTTGCAGACGCAAATGATGTTGCCCTGCTCAGACTCTTGGACGAAGGGGTGGCGCTGAAGTCTCTGCCAAAGATGTCCATGTAGATGGATCGAGTGGATCGTGCAGAGGACTGGGAGGAAGAAGGGATGGACTCGGACTGGGATAATGCTGGCGTTGAGAGCTGTGGTGATGACTTGGAGGCAGGTTCGGTAGATGTGGAGATAGAAGGATGGTTCTCAACCAAGCTAGGGCTGAGAGGTTGGGGTGGAGGCTGGGAGAGATCGGTGAAAGAAGCTTTGCCGACGCCATTGAGTGCTTTATAAGAGGCAAGTTGAAGACGAGTGCGAAGAGCTTGTGCGTAGACCTCGACTTGAGAACGCCTTGGTCGAGAGCTAGAGGGCTCTGAAGAGGATGATGATGATGTTGATGACATCTTGGAAGAGCAAGTTGATGACGTTGGGTGGTGTGAAGGGGTATCTAGAAAAGAGGCGAGCATCATTGATGCATCCGAGGTGATGGCGGCCAGGATAGGTGTATGACTTCAACACTTTGTTGAAGGTTTCTGGACTTGGACAGAGGTTGTGCTGCTGATGATAGTGGTGCCAGCAGTAGTGATGGCTGAAGATGGATCAGGTGAATGACAGGTCTGCGGAGAAGTCGGGCAGGTGGATGTGATCTTAGGATATGTATGTATGAGTGATGGTGGAGGTGATGATAGCCAAGGAGGGGGAAGCACAATGAGTCCAAAATCTGAGCCGATTGATTGGATCTGTTTGCAAGCGAAAGCAGCTGTCCAACTCTGTCACTGCAGCAATGGCGGCAGCAGCAGCAGCAGCCGCAACACAGCATCACCACACTCTGTTTCTCTAGAAAGAATGCGCGGATGCGGAATGCAAACTGCAATGCTCTGCTCTGCAACCCTGCCTTGCTCCTCTTTTTTTCTGTGCATCCCATCATCACCCGAAAAATGAAAAAATAATTGCCGAGAAAACAAGTCAAAGTTTTGGGACTCAAATGACGCGTCGTGTAAATGACTGCACTGCTCAAGTGCCACTTGCTTGACGCGTTAAGTGCAATCAACGCGTCGCGTCCACCGTATCTGCGCGTTGTCATTTTTCCGCTTCACTCGAGCCTTTTGTTTAGAGTTGTCGATCCACACTTGATTTTGCCTGTTACACTCTTGCTTTCTTTGTTCGTGTGTCCCGTGAGTCGGGAAAGCGCATAGCTTAGCCGACCTTGTGACACAATGGAGCGTTGCATCTCCGCTTCGTACACAGCGATCTAGCGCAGACCCCTCTCGTATTCCACCGCTTCGCGCGTTCTCCTTTACCTCTCCCACATGGCAAGCGTGGAACGTGACACAGTGTCAGGATCGAGTACTGTACCAACAACGCTTGCATGCTTGCTCCTGTTTCATCCCGCACACAGACATCGTGGTTGGCTTCCATGAGTCCGTGCGTTCCGGACTCCATTCTCACTCCGCAACCCCAACATTTCAGCCTCACTCTACTGTACTTTCATGACTGTGAACACGGTCTAGCAGCGATCAAGTCTTGCTAGTTCGTACAATTATGCGTGGTGTAATGGGGATCATTAATAGTACAGGTCAATACAATGCAATGCCTTGATGTTCGTACCATGCTATGTTATGCTGAGACGGGGGAATGGGTATGCTTGGCGGGCTGAATTGAGGCTCAGCTTCAGCCGGAAGGGCGATCAACACCAGAGAGTACAACACTAGATCATATATCCTACCTTCGATAGGGCTGTTTCATTGAGTGCGATTGGCGCGATCAGGGCCACCACTCGTCCTCGTCCAGGTACTGGTCTTGATCGCTCGTGTTGGTACGATCCATCCACGAATCGTCGCCGCCTTCCTCCTCTGCCTCATTCGTCTCTCGATACGCTCCATTCACTCGTCCGGCCGCTGCCGTTGCTCTCCCGCACTCGTTCCCCGCCGTAATTCCTGTCGCTGCTGTTGCGCCGTTCGTTCCGCCATTGGCGATGCTACCGTCCGCGTTGTTCTTGCTACCTAAATCGAGGTACGACACAGGCATCGGCGCCGAAGTCCTTCTGGCTTGATCGGCGGAATCCTGTTCTGGCCTCCTGATGTGCGCACGCCTCGGATCAGTCAGCGTCAGGATCGCTTCCGTGCGAGGTCGCTTGCCAGGGCGTCGAATCTGCTCGTCCTCTGGAGTGGCTTGGACACGTGCTGCTGCTGCCGCAAATGGCCCTGTGCGATTGGGCGTGGCAGCCGAGTTACTGGAGTAGTTGCTGAATCCGCCTCTGCTGCTAGCCGTGCTTGCATGACTGCTGCTGCTGCTGTTGGTGGCGGTGTGATGCTGCTGTGCGGGTCGACTGCTCTTGGTGGAAGACGAAGCGTGAGCGTGGCTGCCATTGCTGGGTGCGGTTGCGCGTGCAGGCACCGACGGCTCGCTCTCGTCATCGCTGTCCAGCGTCAAGTCGATGACATCGCCTGCCCCTGTTGCGGGTGAAGCACGCGCACTCGTGTTGGTACTGCTGCTGAGCAGCTCGATACGTTCGTGTCGCAGAGCGTTGGCTGCTGCTGACGGTGCTGAAGATGCTCCGTTGCGGGCCTGATGCACTACTACTCCGGCTGAGGCCGAAATGGGCGAAGGTGCAAGTCGTGGTGCTGTCGGTGCAGGAGCAGCCGGAGCTCCTTCTGGTGGTGGTGAGGGGCTGTCGAGCAAGACGATCTCGGCCATTGGCGATCTCTTCGTTCCATTGGCCTTTAAGCTGCTTCCTACGTTCGGCTTCACTTCGTCCGGGCTGTGACCCTTGAGTCTGTCTCCGACCGGTGTCCCCTCTGCTGCCGGTGTTCCTTGCGCCGTTCCTTGCGCCGTTCCGCTCGAGCTAAATTTGCCATCCGATGTCCTCCACGATCCGTCGGGCTCTACAATCACCGACTCCTGATCCTGCGGTACCTTCTTGAGGATGTCAGCTACGAACCCGTCCATGATCAAGTCTTCTGCCTTGATAGTCTTGTGACAAATCGGGCATTCCCATGACGGCGTCTGTTCATTGACAGAGAAGAAGCTTTCTGCATCAAAGCACTGCACATGAGAGCAGTGCGCCGAGCGCGAAGGTGTCTTGATACGGGTGTAGCTGAATGGACATTTGAGACTCATGGTAGCTGCACCCGCCTCGATATCATCATCGTCGGCTTCTCTGCGCATGCGTGACAGCACATCTTCTTTGCTGCGGAACTGCTGAGAGCGCAGACGCTCGACCAGGGTATCGACGCTGGTGACTTGACAGATGGCTGCGACGAGCACGTGTCGCTTAGGCGCATTGGTATAGGTCAAGTCGATGCGATTAGGACGGCCGCCAAGAAGCACGAGCATGTTGTCCTTGTTGAGGTTGGGTGGCGGTACTCGGCCAATGTTCTTCTTGCTGCCGCGAAGATTGGTGGAAAGCGGGTGGTTGTTGACACGAGCTTCGCAAGTGAGCGGAAACTCAATGGTGGCTGGATTGCGACCCGACAGCGAAGCGGCATGCGCTTCAACGGTTGTGCAGAACAAACGAAGTTGATGCGCGGCGGGATTCTTGAGTTGCTCCGACTGCTCCTGGGTAAGGTTGACGAAGAGAGTTGCATTCTTGCGATCGGCTTGAGTAGGTGCCTCTGGACATTGTACGATTGGTGAGACGAAATGCTTGATCTCATAGAAGGGAGATGGACGAAAGTTGATGCGGACAGCACCTGCGGATCCGATAGGGCGGGAAGCAGTCGTCGCTGCGGAACCTAGAGGAGAGTAAGATGAGGCAATGCTTGGTGCTTTGTTGGCAGGGACTCCTCCAAGACGTTGCGGATGTGCGGCGTACGCTCCAGCGGCTGACAAGCCACCATACGTACCTGCACTTGATGTGGATCTGTTGATTAACCAAGGGAATGGTGCGGGAAAGTCAGTCAAGCTGTATTCATACTGGGCGGAACGCGGTGTGGACGCGCAAGGTGGCATCTGCGCTCGGTGCAGTGCGAACTTACCCATTTCTATAGACGGGAGATGTGACGGGCGGGCCCTTGTACCGCTGGATCAGAGTGCGGAACTTGTTGTATCCGCGGATATCGCCCTGGTTCTTGCGTTCTGTGAGAGAAGTGGTCAGACGGTTGATAAGCTCGGGCTTGTTACCCGAGAGAGCGAGACGACCACAGGTGGCCTCAGGTTCGTTGTTGACATCTTTGATGAGCGCTTTGGCTTGCGCTACGGTGAGAGCTCGTATTGCTTCTACGAGCAACTGCGGAGAGAGGCGATCGAAGTGGAGGCGTATGGATCTCGGGTTCAGTATGTGGTGCGGAAGCGGCGAGGCGACGATGATCGCAGCAGCGAAGAGTACCTACAGCGTGATCGGCAAAGCCGCTCGAGGTAGCGTCGGCGGCGGCCATAGCTTGAAGGCAAGCATCCACTTGCGGGTCTTGGTGTTCGAGATCGGATCAAGTGGAGGTTGCGGGGACAGAGTTGTTGATACCGATGTGGCGAGCGGATCGGATATGTAACCCTTCGCGGGTATGATGGCTGCTCAGCTGGATATACGCAGCATGTGGCGGTGTGAGTATCAGCGAAGATAGCTATGGCGGAGGAGGAGGTGGCGGCAAGGTGGAGCGGAGAAGAGTTGATGAGCAGACAACTTGATTTGAGAAGTTGCTGAGTGTCCCGATAAGTTCCCGATTGCTGAATTTTGGCCACACCCAAAGTTGAAAAAGTTGAGGGAAACGCGGAAGTCGGAAGTCGTCAAGATGTCCGAATCTAACAGAAAGGGAAGTCTCAAAGGGTTTAGACCGTCAAGATGGTCACTTCATTGGGCTCTATCGTCACAGCCGGTATCGGCACAACGGAAGCGTTGGGCGGATTGAGTGTTTAGAAGTACATAGTATCGAATGGTTCGTGCGAAGGTGGAGCTTCAATCACTTCTGGAAGATAGAACGGGCCCTTTCGTTGGCTAATGGTGCTCCAAACAGGCTGGTGCGCGGAGGTGCGGGAGTAGGCGTCTTCGGTTGCGGCGACTTATATGCATCGGCCTCGACGTCCAGCCCGGTCGCTTTGTCTTCCTTCGTTCCATCTTCGTCTGGCTTGTTGCTAGCGAAGGGAGATGTCGGGTCGTTGACCATCTTGTGTCGTACCAACTCCAACGACATCCTCGCATCCTCAAGCGACGAGTGTCCTAGACTGGTGCCATTCTGAATGATCTTGCCCAAGAACCTTGCGGTCAAGTCCCTCAAGGATGTACGGAACGGGAAGCCGCGTGCATGTGGAAAGAGCATCACTGTATCAACGATCTTATGATGCACCAGTCGAATCGCACGCAGATCGTTCTCCAAGCCGTGGCCGACAAGGATGGTGTTCTCGCCGACAAAGCGAGCCATCGTCTTCCGCACTTGTTCGAGCGTGAAGACAGCTTTCTCTTCGTACTCTTCCGCAGTGATGCCTGAGAAGCGGGTGTTGTAGTCGACAATGTCGGTACGTGTGCGCACGATCTCGTCGAGGATCATCTCGCCCTCCTCGTCTACCAGTGTCAGTCGGGTCAAAGTGAGCCCTGCAGTCGTGTAGCTCAACTCGCAGTCGAGTGCAACAATCTCGAGTGGATCGCTCGGTGCCTCTTCGAGTAAGTCGATGAGTTGCTTAGTGGTGATGAAAGCTTCTCGGCGATGCAGATCGAGTCCATCAGTCTCTTTGAAGACGTGCGGTCCAAAGCAGCAGCTATCGTCTCCGAGCGTACTACTGCCAACCGTCTTGTTGCAACATGTCCAGACATTGACTCTACCTTTCGTTCCAGCCTGCTTCTCGAAGCGTCGCTTGCCCCAATGATATCGGCACTCTTTAGGGTTTTGAGGTATCCTCTCTGTGCGGGCTTCGTTCATCTCGCCCCCAACGGTAAATTTCTTGCCGCACCTCTCGCACTCCTTAACTTCTCCGGTCGCATCTGGCTTGCTTGAGCCTTCGCTCTCCCACTCTGGAGGAAGGACTGCAGTGTATTCGTACTTCTCCAATTGATCCTCGGGACAGACGAACCCAGCCTTCTCCAACTTAGCCCGATCGAGCTTACCCGATCTTCTTGCTTGCGCAGCCCTGCGCTTCTCATCCACCTGCACTGTCGTTCCCGTCTCGGTGCATTTGTCTACTAACACCTTCAGAACCCTTTCTCGCAGGTCTGATTTGCCTTGATACATGCGAGATTCGGCGGCTGCTGCTTCGGCAGATGCCTTGATCGTCTCGTTGTCGCGCTTTTTGAGCCCTACAAGAAGAGTGATGCTGCTGTTCTTGTAGGTGTGCTTATTGGACTTGGCAAAATGCTCCTGCTCTTGGGCGAGTGCGTGGTCTCGACACAGTTGTTGGCCGCAGCCCGCTACAATCGGATCTGCGCTCTGTACGATAGGCTCATAGGCTGCGACAAAGGCGTTGTAGAATGCTTTCAGGCCGTTTTGGCGAGCCGAGAGAGGAATGGTGGAGGAAGACGGATGATCCTTAAAGGTGATAGTTGGCGGCTTGAGTCCCACCACCGACCAATCATTGCCATTGCTTGCCCCGTTAGTCAGCTTCGATGCCGAAGCCGAGGATGTTGCCGAAGAGGAGGGTGAAGCGGAGAGCTTAGAAGCAGTGTAAGCGTTTTTTGCCTTCTTGAGCGGCGGGCCGGCAGCGCTGCTACTTGCAGCCGTGCCGGTCAAAGAAGGATGCATTGAGGAGCTTGACATTGCCCGCTTCAATGAGGTACTTGAAGCTGCTGTGGTTGCGCGCTGAGGCATGGCTCCGTGAAGAGGCGCCCGACTGCTTGATGCCGTTGATGTCGATGCAGGTGGTGTCGGCGTAGCAGCCGGCACTGGCTTGTGCGAGAATGGACAGAGCGCTCTGTTGCCCTCACACTCTCCCTTTGCATGATCAGGACATGGCAGCTTGGCCAGCAAGCCGAGTGGCTTGAACATAGTCGTTGAGTCAGCTCGCTGCTTGTGAACGAGAAGAAGATGGTGTTGGTGTTGGTCACCAAGTGGAGGAAATGACTTTTTTTTTTGCGCAGCAGACACGCAGAAAAAAGTGTCGTGTTTCTCAATTTTTGGGTTGCATTTTTTGAGCCAGAATTTCCTTGCTCATTTTCGGCTGTCAAGATTTGAATTCAACAGCAGCCAACACTCACATTGCCGAGATCATTCACCGGGATCAGTATATTGAAGAGCATCGGAAGCAATCGCTTTAGCGCAATAGTATTGACATGGAAAGAGAAGCACTATCATGAAAGGGTCAGGCATCATGCCCTGGCACGCATCTCGATGTTGAACGTGGTCCATAACGCTTCGACAATAGTCATGCCGAAGAGCCTCTTGGCGGTCGCTGGCTGCCACTTTTGCCTGACGATCTTGACCTCGTCTCCCTCCTTCTCCTCAATCAATCTAGCGGGTATTCTTTCGTAGCCATACTTCTCACCCTCATCTGTGATTCTGATCCCTGGCAGCTCCCTGTTAGTGCTTCCTGCCATCTCGCGCAAGTCCAACACTTTTCCGCCAAAGATGTTGAGCATGAGACAGCAGCTGCCCGATCCAATCAGACTCTGCACAACATTCGAGCTATACTGTCTGTTGCGCTTCTTCGACTCTCTTCTTCGTGCGCAGACAGCTTCGGCAAAGTCGCGATCTGTCATATCCTTCTTGAGTTGGCCGTGCTTGAGGTGAGCAGGGAACCATCGATCGATCAGATCCTGGTGAGGTCGCGACAGCGCACGAGGGTCTCTCTTCCAGTCTGCAAGGTAGTAGTCCGGTCGCAGAAGGCTTGCGTCGTGCTCGATGACGTTGATCACTCCGATCGACTCAAGATCAAGTATGTTTTCTCGATCGCTGAAGACAGGGAACAGAGGTGAGTAGAGCTGAAAAGCCATGGTCGGAGCGATGTTGAAAGCTCGCGAAATACCAACGACCAACTTGGACGCTGCGACCTTCTTGCCCGAAGTGTGAACGATTCCATGAGTTGCGAGGATGTTCAAACCGGGACAGGGACACCTGCTGTCCATGTCCGTCGCAGCGTACGGCGTTCCCCATTCTCCCTTGTGGCCAATACCCTCCCAGTAAGCCCAATCGCGGATCCAGTCGTTCTTCGGCTTCCTACAGTAGAGATCGTGGTGCAGCCTCAGACCCTCTTGATAGTTGGTCATGAAGTTGTACAAGTGGATGAGACGGCAGTAGATGTGCGTCAGCGGCCAGTGTGCGAACGGAGGAGGGTTGGTCGGCGAGAATGCAGGAGGAACGCAATTCTCTGGCAGAGGAGCGATGATACCGATCTTGACCAGTGTGCGGTGAAACATGTTGAATCCGGTCAAACCAAAGTCGACCAGGAATATAAAGAAAAGGGCAATGTTGACCATGAGCTGGGGTCGATTCTGCTGCATGAGCTGAGCAGTGAGACGGATCATGGAAGAATTGTCGCTGTGCATCTTGTGGGCCTCATCGCGAGTGCGCCCGTTGGCCTGAACCTTGACTTTCATCTTTGTTGGAGCCGACATGATGGGGCGTGTCGTAGAGGGGGAAAGGTTGGTGGGAAGTCAGAAGAAGCAGACGTGCCGAGGGACACTCTGATATATATATGATCACCTTTCCGTTGCACTCTCCAAAACGAAGACTCGGCAAGCACGGGCGGAACAAGTGAGACACACACATGGCGAAGACACGAGGAGCATGAAAAATTACTCTAGGGTCAGGAGAGCGGGACGGCCAATCATTCCTATTCTGTCAAGGCACTCGGACAGCGGCCGGCAAATGCAAAGCCGACCATCCGCCTTCTGCATGGAAACAGGGGATGGAGGATGGCCAAGTCATACTGTACCGCAAGAATCTCCATAACACCTTAACCGACACTCGATCGAAAGTCACTCCCAAGCAAGCCGGCTCTCCAAAGGTACGGGCAACAGCGACCAAACCCAATCGCATGTCACCGAAAGCGGGAAAGAAAAGTAAGAAAAAAGAAATCAAAAACAGTCCCAAACCCTTGCTCGGACCCTGAGAAGGACGGGATCTTTTTCATTCCGCTCGTTACCTTTATTCGTGAAATCAGAGTGACTTCTTTCCTCGTTGGTGCAATGCCAAGCTATCGGGCTTGAAAGCACAGTGGTCGCATTGAAGCACATAGGAGGCAAATGTGTAGCCGGGCCGGACAAGGGATGCGCTCCCCGTGGAAGTGGTACGTGGCTTGCCCATTGCTTGTTGCTTGTGTGGAGTTTTTGCACAGAGCAAAGGAATTATGGTTTGATATTGAATCTCAGCTGCAAAACATGCTTGTGTTCCTGCCGCCAGCCAGCGTTCATCATCCGTCATGACCTTTTGTCATCAATCCTCTCACTTCTTATCGTACAAGCATGAATGAATCGATGCGATCAAGCTCACTGCTTGCCCAGTCTGTCAACCGGATATCAACGTGTCTCTGTTCCGAATTGCTTCGGTACTCGGCTATGACCTTCTCAGGAGTCGACTTTCGCTCAAGCCGGGCGAGTATGGATCGTGGAGACAGGCTTCGTTGTGCGATTGCGTTCAGTGCTTTGAAGCATGACTCTGTTTCTACGCTTTTGTTGTTTGTCAAGGCGCGCGGCAAAAGGTTGGTGAACAAATGCGAGTTTTTCCCGCTCCTGCAGCCTTCACGCATAGCGGGACCCGAATGTTGTCCTTCCTTCCCTCTCACTCCTTGCCGCATTTTCTCTGTAGGTCTTCTCACTCGCACAGACATGTAGGCTAGAGGTTGTAAGACACAGAAGCACCCTGTCGTCTTCACCGGCAAAAGGAAGAGCTCGGTAGGAAATACTATTCGCACGACGGCTTGGCAGTGGTAGATTGATGGTACAGTGCGGCCAATTGACAGCCATGTAATCGGGGGAGACAGTGTTGACCAGGGCATGACCCTATCATGTGTACAAAAGGGTACAGGCTCGACTGAGCGCATCGTGCTCGAGCAGAATGATGTGATTTGAAGCCGAAAGGGTAGATCTAGCCGTAGAAAGCGGCATGATTGCAAATACGTCCTTCACACAGCGGTTTGATATGCTTGACGATCTTGACTGCTGGGTCAGGTACGGGCTCTGGTCTCGCCCAAGGAGAGCGCTTGTTCATCGAGTCCTTCCCCCTTTTTCCCGATTCTCCCGATAGAGGAAGGTTTCGCTCGTGGAGTGATGCCGTGCCTGGTCCTCGTGCAAGGGGAGCAGCGAAGCTCGCCACGACGAAGGAAACTAGGAATAGCAATACCGCAGCCCTGAGAAGGCGCGGTAGAATACTGATCTTGTTGATGTAATCGGTCTTGACCATTGTGAAAGCGAAGGAGAAAAGAATGACTTTGATGCGAAGGTGTGCAATCGTAGGCGGACTCAGACTGAGTGGGATACTCATCGACTACGCTTTTCTTATACCATGAGCCACTTCCAGCCCTCCCTCTCAACGACAAAGTTTTCGCACAAGCGCTTCATCTCAATCATTTCACCTCAAGACCACCGAGACTCGTGACCAAATCAACCCACGCCATGGCCTCGGTGATAACTCGGAGTCTTGAGGCGTGTGCCCATGGGAGACTTCATTTGTTGATGGCTCATTTGTCGAGCAATTTTGTTGCAAATCACCACAATAGCATTGCGATGGAAAGCTCTAGATTCCTAGTCGGACAACGCCGGCTCCGATGCATCCGACACCAAATACGACCAGTGTTGCGCCCCACAATGGTTTTGCTTTTACACCCGCTGGTAAGGGTGATCGACGAAAGGTACCCATTCGGTATGCTTCGACAAACGAGTACGCGCCGAGACCCGACATAGCTGCGAAGCCAGTCAAGCGACACGCTAGACAGTCAGATCCCGGTAGACGCGCATTTGCGGAGCTAGTGGGAGTCGTTTCGAGGGTCGAGCGGATGAAGTACTAGTAACATGAGAGAGGATAGAAAGAGACGGGCAGAGGGAGGTCAACACAGCCATTCTCACGTACGAATATGACACTGCTGCCGTACAAACACGCCTCCTCCGCACGTCAAAGCCATAAATAAGAGTGGAAAGAAGGCGATGAGTGCAGGCTGCAGCCAATCGCCCTCGAAGCCGACGCTGCATACCGCGCTTGCTGTTCTGTGCCCCGGCGCCGAACGTGCGGAAAAGATGGTAGCTGCACAGTCTTTGGCAGCGCTGCCTGCGGACTGCGTAATCTTTGGAACGTTGTATATGTATTTGACCCGTATTTCGATGACAGTATCAAAGTGAATGCAGGATGTGTGTGTTGCCAAGGACGGGACTAGATATCTAAACTCTGCGCACCTTTTCCTCGATCTTGTGAGCCTGGGCCTTGGCTGAGTCGAGTGCCTGCTGACCCTTTTGTTCCGCCTTTTCAACGACGTCGGAGCCCTTGTCCTGTGCCTTTTCGAGACCGTCAGCTGCCTTGTCCTTGGCGGCAGAGAATGCCTCACCAGCCTTTTGTTGGATCTTTTCAAAGGTGGTCTGCGGTGCCGAGCTGGTAGCGGAGATGTTGGCGGAGGAAGACGAGGGGACAACACGAACGCCGGGAACGGCGACGGGGTTGAACGAGCGCTCGCAGTCGGTGTATGCAGAGCCGAGACCAAAACCGGTACCAAGCCAGACAGGGAATGCTCGTCCTGTGATGCGAAAGGAGTGATAAGAAAGGGTGAGCGGGAGACACTTGAGTTGTAGTAAAGCTTGCTGCGCCTGAAACTTACGTCGGAAGAGGAGAACCGAGAGAACCACGCCGGCAGAGAAGCCGATACCGGTCTTGACTACGACATTGCTGATGCACAAGTCAGTCTGATCAGCAAACACGGATGAGGAAGCGAAGGCTGTCAGTATCTTCTACAGGGTCTGTTCTTCAATCTGATTTCGGCGTGACTTACCTTCTGGGAGATGATGTCCTCGGACGACAACTTGGTGTTCGACGTGGAAGCCTGTTGCGACGCCATTGTTGCAGATGTTATGGGATGCTTTGGTAAAGAAGATGGAGACACAGGCAGCAACAACAACGACGACAACGATGAGCCGTGCGAGGCATCGACGCATTCCAAAGGGCGATTCTTCTCAAAACGACTCTTTCCGATATTTCAATTCGATCGTCACTCAAAACCTCCACCCACCTTTTCGGCCGGCTTACAAGACGAGTTTCACTTTTTTGCGCGTCTTCCAAATGTTAGCACTGTCTGAGCTCACACGTTGTTCGGAAAAGGCGGCTGGCGTCGGTGTCGGAAAGCGCAGAAATGTGCCGACACTGAACAAGAGACCTGTAGACCGAGTCACAACATGTTGACGGCCCTTGGTAGGTCATGGTTCTCCAAGAATACCGTCGGCCATGCATCCGTGCCCTCAGCAAACCTCTGCCACTTCTCGATCACCTCCTTCAACTCTTTCAGAGTGAAA